>LR738710.1:170267083-170462872 GCA_902687465.1 Secale cereale | reverse complement strand
CAGATGGGAAAAGAATAAAAGTACCGAGGCCATATAACATGTGTAGTTTGGAATTAGAATTAATTTAAACAAAAGCGACCAGAAATGGTACAGATGGAAAAAGAATAAAAGTACCGAGGCCATATAACATGTGTAGTTTGGAATTAGAATTAATTTAAACAAAAGCGACCAGAAATGGTACAGATGGGAAAAGAATAAAAGTACCGAGGCCATATAACATGTGTAGTTTGGAATTAGAATTAATTTAAACAAAAGCGACCAGAAATGGTACAGATGGGAAAAGAATACCTTGGATAGTATAAAAACGCTAGAAGGAGGGCTCGAACCTCCGACCTTGTGGTTAACAGCCACACGCTCTAGCCATCTGAGCTATTCCAGCTTAGTGCTAATGTAGCTAAAGTTAACGATATCACGCATAACGTTTTCTCTGCTTACATCATGTCACATCCACTCAACCACCGCCGAGACTGAAAAGGCGGTGTTTCGGCGCCCGCACTCATCTGCACCTAGTCAAAAAAGAAAAATCTAAACAAATGCTAAAAAAAAATCCATATTTTGTGTGTGTGGTAAATAAGTTGATGCGTGAGGTTCGCTTCAATTTTTAGATCATTTGAACATCTGAGCAGCTCTCAGCAAAAAAGACAAATCTGGGTAGCTAGTGTTGTGCCGGGTTAGAAGGTGCGGGCGGGTGGGTGTTCGGTGTGTATGTTGGTTTGTTGTGGTATATAATGGTGATGGCCTTGTTCTCCCCCACTTGCCCCTCACATTGTTCTCTTTTGGTTAGCATGTCACATCCCTAGTTAGCACTTGCATTAGGGTTAGTTGGTGTGTGCATCATGTTTACTTTTCAAAGAAATTTGAAATGGGAATGACAGAAACCCCAGCACCCCTCTTCTAACAACTAGGGTTTGATAAAATATTTCCCAATGTATCCAAAATGCCCTTCAAAAATGTTCATCATTTCTGCCTTGGTCTCAAACCTTTGCTAAAAATGGTGCACAATTTTCTAGGACATCCAAGGTCACTGGATTAAATCATATGGTATTTGAATTTGGGAAAAATGCTATAAAATATTTTAAATGCTCAAATAATCATAAACTATAATGTTTCCTACTGTTCATATTATATACAGTGGGTATGACAAGTTTCATGAGTTATAAAAATGCTCTAGCATTTTTATTAATTAAACAAAGATGCAAAACAAATGAAACAGAAAAGAAAATAGGAAAAGGAAAACTAGGAAGAAGCACTTACCTCGGGCCCAGCCCTGTAGCAGGCCGGCCGAGCCCACCAGCCCTCCTCTGTCGTCTTCCTCCTTGCGCCAGAAGGACGCGCGCGTGGCCGCCGCGCGCCGGCACGCGCCCGGCCACCTCCACGCTGCTTGCATGCCTCCCTGATGGCCTGGATGACTCCATGAGTCGACACGCAGCTGCCCCGACCGCTCTCACTTCTTCCCCTCGTCTCCATCGCCCTCCCCTGGCTCTCTCCTCCTCCATCACCGAGCCGCCGTCGCCGCCGCTCGCCGTAGCCGCACCTAGAGCCACCCCTCGCCCCGTGAGTGTGTCCAGAAGATCCGCCGCGTCGTCCTCTTCCTCCAAACTGAGCCACGAGCCGCCGGAAGCCCTGCAACGTCCTCACGCCGCCGTCCCCTTCCTCGGATCGCCGGAGCACCTCGCCGCCGTTACGAAGCTACAGCGCGTCCCCGACCCCTCCGTCGAGCTCGTTAGCACCGCAGTGAGCTTCTACGTCGAACCCCTCCTTCCTCCGCCTCGTTTGCACCGTGTAGCCGCCGCTCTGTTGATCACCGAAACGCACCGCCGCCGTGCTCGCCGCCGGTGATGCTTCGGTGACCATTTGGTCACTGGCACCCGTCCATCACACTCACCGCAGCGCGTAGATGCGATAGGTGCTATTCACGCATCGCCTAGGCCACTGCAGCCGCATCTCCATACACGCCCGACGTTGGTCGCCGCCATCGAGCTTGTTGCCGTCGTCTCCGGCCACCCCAGGTCCGGCGACCACCACCATCCGACGCGCAAGGGCAAGAGCTTTCCAACGCGCCTAGCCGCAGCTCGAGCCGTGCCCCGTAGACGATTTCCGAAGCACGCCGCCGTACTTGGCCTCGCCGGCGTCACGTCGCCGGCGGGTTTGACCTGTTTGACCAGGGGGTTGACCACCCCTGGGTCACTGACGTGTGGGCCATCTTTTGCTAATTAGTTAGTTTAATTAAGTTTCTGTTAATTTAATTAATTAATTAGTTTAGTCACTGACCCGTGGGCCCAGGCCCCACTGACAGCTAATTAGTTTTAGTTTAACTCTAATTAACTTAGTTAATTAGCTGTGACACTGACATGCAGGGCCCACATGTCATGTTTGACTTGGACTAGCTCCTGTTGACTGACTGACGTCAGCATGATGTCATGCTGACGCAGTAAAGGTTTTTCTGGGATTTTTAGATTAAAAATAATTCAGGAAATTCCAGAAAATACCCAAAACTTCTAAAAATCATATAAAATCAACCATAGCTCAGATGGAAAAGATTTATATATGAAAAATGATCAGAAAAATCCAATCTTTCCAATGGCACTGGTTTCATGCATGTTTGAACAAGTTAACTTGCTGTATACATCAAAAACATGATAATGCACTTATTTAAATAATAGTTTGAACTCCAATTTGAATCTTTGATTCAAATAGGTTCAAACCCTTCTGGTTTTAGTTGCATTAGCCAACACACATGCATCTTGCCATGTCATGAGCATGCATCATATTGTTGCATTTGTTTGTTAATGTTTGTATCGTCGGTATTCTCTGTGTTAGGTCCTGCTCCCGAGGATACTGCTGCGTATCCAGTTGAAGAGCAGTACCCGACAACTACTTTGTCAGGCAAGCAATCATTGACCATTCCGATACAAACCCAATCTTCTCGCTCCTGCTCTCTTTTACTGCATTAGGGCAACATCGTGTGAACTGCTACTTGCTGCGGTAGTTGAACCCTATCCCTTGCATGACCTGTCATTGCCACAGTAAATAGTTGAAACCCACTAGCATGTGTAGGAGTTGATTGAGCCATGTGATGTGTGATCCACCATGCTATTTGTTTATGTTGCCTGCTATGCTTAGAGTTATGTCTGGTCTGGTTCATCTGGGTGATGGATCAGAGTGAAATGATCATACCGATAAAGAGAGGGAAGTGTGGAACACGCTTGGTAAAGGTATCGATGAAAGGCCATGTAGGAGTACATGGTGGGTTGTTTCATTGGAATCGTAGGACCCGAGATCTGTGTGTGTGATTCAAGTTACAGTTACTACCACACATTGGGCCCTGAAATATGACCCCGCTCGACTTATTGACTGCCCTTGTACTCTGTCCAGGAGTTGCAACTAGTTTCTGGTGTTTATAGCTTACTGGAGGTCGTGCACAGTGCTGACCCTCGGGGTGGGCTGTGATGCGACAGGTACGTGGCACGGTGTACCGGTTGCCCGTTTGGTGACTCGGGAACCCTGTACACATCGTTTGGGGCCGTGAGCGACACACCGGCCGGATCTCCCCACGGATGGAACCCAAATAGGCGATAAACCTGGACGAGAGACTTGAGTGGTTGGTTAGGTCGTGGTCTACACCCACGTTGGCTTTCGCTTGAAGTCTGCCGAGCACATGTCGTGTGCAGACGCTAAGTGGTGAAAACATGTGTGAAGAAGTACACCCCTGCAGGGTTATCAAACTATTCGAATAGCCATTGTTCGCGGTACGGACTACTTGGTTACTCTTACTGTTCATAGACAAGTTGATGGATACTACTAAAAGCCTCAAGATAAGCGTGAGTGCCGCGGATGGCCCTTCCGTAGGATGACGGAAGAGGATCCTCGGTTGTGTATTGATGTGGTGAGTAGAGGACTCGTGTTCGTAATAACATCTTGCAATCTGTTGAGAGTTGTAGTATAGGATAGCCAAGGTCAAAGCTGGCATTCTGCTATGAACTCCACTACCCCCTTTGATAATGTTGCATGTATGATAGGTTCTGTGGTAAGACTTGTTGAGTACCTTTGTACTCATGTTTGCTTAATAACTGTTGCAGAGGAGAACCCTGCCACTGCTGATGGGTTCTACATAGACGTTGACGTCGACGAGTAGCTTGACACCCAGACGGAGATCTGGAGCTTGTGAAGGGCCTTGTAGATAGTCAGGCTACACCAAGCCTGTTTTATTTTCTAAGTTGTCTGTACTCAGACATGTAGCTTCCGCTTGTGCTTGTATGACTGTATGACTTGAGTGTTGGGTCATGTGACCCCTACCTGTATGGATTTGTTATGTATGGCTCTTGGAGCCTTTTAAATAAAGTACTTTGAGTCATAGAGTTCTGTTGTGATGCAATGTTGTATTTGCACATATTGAGCATATTGCGTGTATGTCTGAAATGCTTGGTATGTGTGGGATCCGACACCTAGTTGTTTTCCTTTGGTAGCCTACCTTACAGGGAAATGCCTCCTAGTAATTCCAATGAGCCTTGGTAGTTTGCTACTGCTCGGAACACGTAGGCTGGCCGGCATGTGTCCTTCTTCGTTCCTGTGTCTGTCCCTTAGGGGAAATGTCACGCGTTGTTCCTTTAAGTCCATGTAGCTTGCTACGACTTGGGTTCATACGTTGATGACCGACACGTTCGTTGCTGGGTCATGGATGCCTGTCTCTGTAATCTAGTGCCACTTTTGGTTTATAACTAGCCATGTCGGCCCGGGTTCTCTGTCATATGGATGCTAGCGACACTGTCATATACGTGTGCCAAAATGCGCAAATGGTCCCGGGCCAGGTAAGGTGGCATCCGTGGGGTTACCGTGCGTGAGGCCGCAAAGTGATATGACGTGTTACAGCTAGATCGGTGTGACTTAGGATCGGGGTCCTGACATAGCATAGGGATTCTTCCAGCTTCTTTGTGTTTTGCTTTGCTTGCCATCGGTAGCGGTCAGGGAGGCGTTGCCTTTTCATGCCTTCTTTTGATGTCAGTGATGTTCAAGGCGGGTTGCTCCTTCGCTTTATTTTTGCCCTCTTTCTAGGGTGTTTGTTGCACTTGGTTTCTTTTGCACGTGTTCTGCTCGTCCCCGTCCTTTTTCTTGTGGCTCCTCTGGGGGTTATCTGTTCTTTGTTTGTGTCTGTTCTTAGGCCCTCGTGCTGTTGTTGGAGGTTGGATGCTTCTACACCTTGTTGATCCAATTATCAATTTCCTTCCCCCTTGGAGTTTTCTCTGTTCACGGTTTTCATCTCGATTGTCCTTGCGTGCTTTTGATTTCTTGCGTCCTTAGGCCTTGCACAATCCAATGTGCTTAGGATAGGTGCTTGGAGAAATAAATCAGGCTTTTCTTAAGCACCGATGCTTATTTGTACAGGAGAGACACCTAATTCGGCGTCTTTCCTGTAGAAATAAACATCGGTGCTTCAGAAAATGCCGGTTTATTTCTCTAAGCACCTCCCTAAGCATCTAGCATTATACAAGGCCTTAACGTCGGTTCTAGCTTCGTGCGCCATTTGAGGACTGGGTGCCTCTTTGTCCTCAAGGTCCTTCCTGGCTAAGTATGGTTTCAACGCCATCTTGTCTGCTCTTTGCGGCGCGGAGTTGGTGGCCAAGTGCCACCAGCACGAGCAAGGCCTTGGCATGATCCCAGGGTGGGTTTCCCTATCTCATAGGATGCTCGTATCGGGTCACCGTGACTGTGGCTATGTGCTTACGGATATGTCTATGCCATTGTTACTGATGTGCGTATGCGTTGATGTGTTTAGGGGTATGTTTACTGATATGGTTATGCATCCATTGTTTAGTGTGTTTGTGCTTGTTCATGGTCATGTACGAAACCAATTTTTTCCATGGGTTATTCATAAAAAATATTGGTCATAAGTTGCTTAGATTCCTGTGTAAGGCAATCCGTTCTGTGCATATTGCTCATAAGTTACTTGAGTTCGTGTATAAGGCAGCCGTTGTGCGGACACGGTCCACAAAAAAGACCAGGGCTTGGCTCAGAAGCTCATCAACCAGATGGCCCAAAGGCAATGCCAATTCCACATTGGTGACCCATGGTACACACATGACCGTCTAGTCACCAGGATCACACACTGATACGTCTCCAATGTATCTATAATTTTTGATTGTTCCATGCTATTATACATTCTATTTTGGATGTTTAATGGGCTTTATTATACATTTTTATATTATTTTTGGGACTAACCTATTAACCCAAGGCCCAATGCAGATTGCTGTTTTTTTTTGCCTATTTCAGTGTTTCGCAGAAAAGGAATATCAAACGGAGTCCAAACAGAATGAAACCTTCGGGAGAGTTATTTTTGGAACCGTATCAACATAGAAGACTTGGAGTACACGCGAGGGAATGATAGAGGCGACCACGAGGGCAGGGGGCGCGCCCAGGGGGGGCAGGCGCGCCCCCCACCCTCGTGGGCCCCCTCTGGCTCCCCCGGTGCCCCTCTTCCTCCTATATATATCCTCACACCCTGAAAACATCGAGGAGCACGAAGAAACCCTAATTCCACCGCCGTAACCTTCTGTTCCCATGAGATCCCATCTTGGAGCCTGTTTCGGAGCTCCGCTAGAGGAGGGCATCGATCACATAGGGCTTCTACATCAACACCATAGCCCCTCCGATGAGTTGTGAGTAGTTTACCACAGACCTTCGGGTCCATAGCTATTAGCTAGATGGATTCTTTTCTCTCTTTGGATCTCCTCGATCTTCGAGGAAATCTATTCGATGTAATCTTTTTGCGGTGTGTTTGTCGAGATCCGATGAATTGTGGGTTTATGATCAAGATTATCTATGAACCATATTTGATTCTTACTAGGATGTTATGATCGGGACCTTGTGTTATTTATTTGTGGTATCTTTCATTTGGATCTTCGTCCGTAGTCGGACTCTGATGTTATTCAGATGATGATTGCTTATGTAATGTATTGTGTGATGTGGCGAGTGTAAGCCAACTACTCTTTTGCAATTCCATCCCTCTTTTACATGAGTCGTGCAAAGATACCATACTTGAGATCATTCTAGTATGAGCTTATGCCTTTAAGTCGTGCCTCGACACGTAGGAGGTATAATCTCATATTGGGCATTACAATTGATACCTTGGTTCTAAACAACTGAGAGAAATACTTATGCTACTGTGTTGCATCACCCTTTCCTCTTCGAGGGAATACAACGCAAGCTCGAGAAGTAGCACACACAAGTTTGACAATCGTTTCTAGCATCATGGTGTGCCCAACCCTACCGCACGCACATGTTATCGAGGACCACACAGGGGCCTAGGGATTCGATTCGACAACACCGAAGAGCTACAAAGGTGGTCGTCCAATCACCAGGGTCACACACAGGTTTGGCTATCATGTTCGGCATCGCAACATGCCAGACCCAGTTGCACGTGCATGTTATCAACGACTACATATGGGCCTAGGTATGGCATGCCCGGAAGCATTGACATAGCCAGCACGCAGGACACACCAAAAATGTCGTTGAAACTCTGGAGCTAGAAGGCTAAGACCCTCTACCGACCCGTCAAAACTACAGAACAGGTGTCTAGCATGATCCAACCCGACACACGCCACTAGCTGATGATTCCAATTTACGTGATGATTTTACTAGATATTTTGTGCCTACATGAATTTTACCGCGTTCGCGCACCTCCTTTTGTTGATAATCTCTCAGGTAATGCATTTTGGGCCAATTAGCATAATATGGAGAGAAATGGTAGTAAAATCATGTATTTAAAGTGACAACCACCTGCCATAAAAGAATCAAGCAAGGAGGCCAAAGAAGGAATTATCGCTACGCTTCCAGTGCAAAAGACATTGTTCCATACAACTATGCCCACTCGTATGGCGATAGTATGGAGTGCCAACGCAACTGCCTGATCGACTACTTCCACACCATGAAATCGTATCAGGGATTAGACGCCCAGAGAGACTAGAAACTCGTCCACCGCGCAGAACCCTAGCCTTCGGACATCATCCGGTGGAGGTATTGGCAAGGAGAAGAGGACCAACTTCCTCACCAAGCACAAGGGGAGCTACAACATCATCACCACCGTCATCGTCATCAACATCATCATTGTCATCGTCATCATCATCCACATCCTTATCATTGTAACATTAGCAACCCTAGTGTATCATCTCATATGTTACACATATCATTCACTCATGTTTGTCATCATCCCCATCATGATGGTTGTTGTTCCCATGTGTGAGTAGACCCCTAGTTCTCGGGGATATAAATGAACCTTGGCATGTGTAGGGTCTGAATCGTGATTTTGGATATGACATCCTCTGTTGAATGTTTAGTTTAATAACTTCATGAATGATGTGAAGGGGCCCCACTCAGCATTTGTTCCTTATGGGCATGAAGTATATCACTGTCGTTGTAAAGGGCCATGATACGTCTTCGATGTATCTACAGTTTTTGATTGTTTCATGCTATTATATTATCAATTCTATATACTTTATATGCAATTTTATATCATTTTTGGGAACTAACCTATTAACCCAGTGCTCGGTGCTAGTTGATATTTTTTGCTTGTTTATGGTTTTACAAAAAATCCCTATCAAATGGAGTCCAAATGTACGAAACTTTTTGATTTTTTTTCTGGACCAGGAGAGACTCTAGAAGCTTCGGGGGATGACTAGAAGCTAGACGAGGAGACGACAAGGCAACAGGGCCCACCCTGGGGGAAGGGTAGGCGCGCCCTGATGTCTTATGGGCCCCTCGGCCCCTTCCAACCTAACTATTGGCTTCCAGCGCTATAAATTTCCAAATATTCCAAAACCCCTAGAGCAAGATGCGAAACAAATCTTCTGCCATTGCAAGCCTCTGTTGTTCCACAATCCCATCTGGAGGCCTTTTCCGGTAATCGACCGGAGGGGGAATCGGTCACGAAGGGCTTCTACATCAACCTTGCCGCCCTTTCGATGATGTGTGAGTAGTTCCCATGAGACCTACGGGTCCATAGCAGTAGTAGATCTCTCTTTCTCTCTCTCTGATCTTCAATACAATGTTCTCTTCGGAGATCGATTCGATGTAATATTTTTGCGGTGTCTTGTTGGGATGTGATGAATTGTGGGTTTATGATCAGATTATTCATTGAAAGTAAGTGTGTCTTTTCTGAACTTTAATATGTGTAATTGTTATAGTTTTATATTTCTCTCCGATCTATCCGTTTGATTTGGCCAATTAGATTGATTTATTTTCAACGGGTGAGGTGCTTTGTGGTAGGTTAAATCTTGTGGTGACCTCACTCTGTGACAAGATTAGTAGCGAGGCAGGTATTGTATTGTTGCTACTAAGGGTAAAAAGATGGGGTCTAATCATATTGGTTGGTTTTATTCTGTCTACATTATGTCATCATATTTCGTGCATTACTCTGCTTGTCATGAACTTAATACATAGAGAGGCAAGCATAGAAGAACCGTCGAAGTGGATTGATAGTAGTAGATGCATATGGATGCTTGTCTACTTGTCACAGACGTAATGCCTATGTACTGATCATGCCATGAATAATGTCATAACTATGCGCTTTCCTATCAATTGCCCAACAGTAATTTGTTTACCCACCGTATGTTATGCTCTTGAGAGAGATGCCTCTAGTGAAAACTATGTCCCTGGGTCCATTCACCATATTTTCTAAAACCCTAAAAACCTTGCTGCAATTTATTTACTTTTATTTACTTTTGCAATTTATATATCTCCTACTAGCAAACTTAATCCTTGCAATTGATGAGTACAAGGGGATTGACAACCCTCTTGCCCGCGTTGGGTGCTAGTATTAGCTCTTATCTGTAGGTACTTCTAAAGTTCATTTGCATGAATCTCATATTGGTTCGATAACCTTGGTTCTTTACTGAGGGAAATACTATCTGCTACTATATTGCTTCACCCTTCCTCTCTGGGGAAAATCTCAACGCAGCTCACAAGTAGCAGAAAGAATTACTGGCGTCGTTGCCGGGCATCAAACAAGTCAAGGTACCTTCATACACATTATAATTTACTTGTTCTACTTTTTATTTGATTTTACTTGCCTTCTCTTTTTCATCTCCATCCACTTCTCTACAAAAATAAAAAAAGATCTCGTGTGCTTTATTTTCTTGTTGCCATGGCTAGTTCTTCGCTTGTTGCTTGTACCCCTGAAAATGAAGTTCTTTATTTTAAACAAAGGGGAGGGTGCAGTTTAAAAGATGCTTTGTATAGGATTTGCGATGCTCAAAATAGATTAACTCGTAAGCAATCCACTACAGTTCTCATTCGCAATTTTTATGTGGGTGTTAATACTTGGTGCATATTTGTGCTTGATACTATTACTGGAGGGAATTTTCTAAGTAGTCACCCTACATACACTTTCAATGCTATGGGAAATTTAGTAGGATCATCACCTATTACTATAAATGAAACAACATTGACTTTGGAACAAGTTATGCGAAGGTTAGAAATTATTGAGAATAAAATGCCAACTGTTCAACTTATTGGAAATCTAGACAAGAAGGTTCATAATCATTTACTAAATTTGGCTCTTCGATGGGAACCACATTAAAAATGTTAAAGGAAAAGGAACCAATTATCACCGAGAGAATAGAACAAAGTCCTGTTAGAATTGATAAACTTGAATAAATCATTAATAATTTGGGTTCAAAATTTTCTTCGTTAAAACCATTGAGAGGACTCCTACCAATAAGAATTCTAAGCTTATATATGTTCCTTAAAACAAAGGTGCTTCATCTAGTAAGGAGAATGAAGATTTGAAAATGATTAGCGTGCATCCCAACTTTATTGAAATGATAAAGGAACCTATGATTGAAACAAATTCCTCAATTTTTTTCTTAGGAGTGTCATTATTAAAAAAATGTTTGCTAAGACTCCTAGGAAGTAGGGATGCGTAATTGAGGAATTGGGTGTGAAGGATGATAATACTTGAAACTCTGCATTATGCCTAGCTAGGGGCATAAAACTCTGCATTATGCCTAGAGTCTAAGCTTGGGATGCCCCGGGATGGCATCCCCTCTTTCATCCACAATTCATGAGTATAAATTTAAAATCACAATACTGGTCAAACAAGCAATTCACGAAAGATTAGTATAAGAAAGAGAAATTTCACATACAAATATATTATCTTGGACATCTTTTATGTTTGTGAATACACATTAATTATTTCGAAACTTGATCAAATAAGTTGATATTGGACAGGGAAGACAACATAATAAGCTATGTTTGTGTGTATTTACATAGAAGTTAAGTTGTTATGGATCCACCAACATGTGGTGCTTGTTTACAATCTTTGATAGACAAAATTTATCTACTAAGTGAGAATACCGCTTGTGCATCCAAAATCCTTAAATCCAGTATGATGCCAGAAAGTGTCCACCATGTCTACCTATATACGGTATTACCCTGCCTTTCCAAGTAAATTTGCATGTGCCATCTCCAAAACCTTCAAATGAACATTTTTGTGTGTACCAGTATCGCTCATTGAGCGATGTGGTAGTCAATTGTTAGGGCATATTTCTCCTTTAGTGGTTTTAGTGATTGCTGACAATGCATTTGTGGACTAATCGTGTGCACTGAGCATTTCAGATAATCTATCATATGGCACAAGACGATGCGTGCCCCTCGGAGATATAAAGTGAAGATGGTTGCTTTTCTTGCGTTTCATTCCGGTGGATTTTAGTCGTAGAAAAATCATACTATTAAGAGGGGGTCCACTTTGGAAAGGTTTGGGTGAAATCAACTTGCACCCTCGTTCCATTTCTCGCATCGATGGGGTTCTTTCCCTATTCCTTTTGTTAACCTTCCCTGAGGCCGCGGTATTGCCATTGATCCAGTTCCATGGCTACTGCCATTTAATCGCTATGTTCTGTTTCCTCTACGCGCTCAGCGGTAGTACCACTTGCGGTACTTCCGCCACTACTACCGCCCCACCTTCGCTGGTCTCGCTGTAGCTTCTGAACATAAGCAGAAGTGGCGTGGTAGTGGAATGGTAGTACTGCTTGTGTGTGGTACTACCGCCCATGCACTACCACTTATGCGAGGTCTTCTCGAATGGTTTGCCGCTTCGCGGAAGTAGGGCGGCAGTGTAACTGCGGTTGAACTGGCCCTACTACCGCTTGTGCCTTTCTAATGCACTGTCGGGGGAAACTGTCCGCCACGAACACCTATGGGACCGGAGCCCCTTGTCTGTGCGGTACGAGGGCGGAGGGAGCACAAAGAGCAGATCGTGGCGAGCACGCGGGCAGTTTTACCCAGGTTCGGGCCGCGGTAGACGCGTAAAACCCTACTCCTGCTTGGTTGTGTATTGAGTTTGAGAGCTCGGGAGCTTGAAGAAGCAGCTACACCAAGCGCGAGAGTGATCTAGGTTCCGAACCCCCTCCACGTTGTGCATGGGCCTCCTTTTATAGTGCAAGGGGTTACCGACAGGTGTCAACGTAGGAGAAAGGGGTAAAAAAGTAAAAGAGGTGGTAGTTGTAACAGTGCGGGGATAGTGGAGCTACAGTACAGAACAGTGGTCTATACCTACTCTAACAGTGGGGGACAAGGGCATTTAATGCCCGTCGCCGTCGACCCCAAAAGCTCCCGCCCTAGCGTCTCCGTCAGCCACGGCGACGGATCCATCACCGTGGAGTGCCACCGTGTACCCCAGGCTGCACAGCCATCCGCCACGCGTCCCCAGATAGGCCCCAGGGCGACGCGTGGGCCGATGAGCTGGAGCGCGGGCACACAGCGCAGCCTACCCGGCAAGCACCTTGCCGGGGTCTTGATCTTGCCGGGCCCGAGAGCTTGTCGCTCCCCGGGCCCCTTGCCGGGGCGCATATAGCGCCGAGGCGTTGTCGTCTAGTCTTCCTGGCAAGCTCCTCTTGCCAGGGTCTTGTGTTAGCGGGACAGTCTTGAGCCTGGTACGGCCTTCCCGGCAAGCTCCTCTTGCCGGGGCCTTGGTCTTCTTCCTTGTATACTTTGTTTTTGAATGGTTTAATAGGGAGCAGGAAAGGTCTCCGGCGAGCACGCGGTAAACCCTGCCGCGGGAAGATGCAACTGCCCGTGCACAAGTTGGGGTACTGAGGTACCCCCTACCTTAGTACACCGACAGGAGCCCCCGGGCCTGGGCCACACACGGTGCCGAGCGCTGTTGGGCCAGGCCCAAAACAGTGCACGGGCACCCGCGGCCCGCGGCGTGCTGAATCCACTTCCATATCCGCCGCACCCCACGGTAACGGCACGCGTCGATCGCGGCGCCGTGGGATGGGACGTGCCCACGATCTCTTAATGGAAAGGGCGAAACGCCCCCCACTCCCCCATAAAAGCAGAGGGAGCGGGCGCGGTTCCCCTCCTTGCGCTCTCATTACATCATCTTCCTCCTCCAAAGATTCCCTCTTGCACTCTGCCTCCACATCTCCGCCGCCGCCGAGCTCTTCGTCCCCCTCCTTCCACCGCGTCCGCCATGGCCCCAAAGACCGACAAGGCGAAGGCGGAGAAGGCCAAGCGGGAGAAATCGGAGCAAGCGGCCAAGCTCATCGCGTACCGGAAGCGGCACGTCGTCTTCCCGCCGAAGCTCGGCGTGCGGGAGCTCTGGAACAAGTATTACTTGTTCTGGTCCAAAGGAACCGACGCGCATCCCCGCACGCGAGCATACCCGGCCGCCGCCAAGGACAGCTATCCCGGCGGGTACTACTTCTTTGCTGCCTTTTTTCACTGTGGTCTCTGTCCTCCTTTCTCAGACTTCTTCTGCGACGTCATGAACACATACGGCCTCCATCTGCTTGACTTCACCCCCAACGCCATTCTCACCATGGCTGTTTTCGCACACATGTGCGAAAACTTCATAGGAGTCCACCCCAATGTAGCCCTCTTTAGACACTTCTTCACTCCTAGAGCCGAGGCCGATGCCCCCCTCTCCGGAGGAATTTCTTGGGTCATTCGTCTGAATAAAAAAGGGGCGTACTTGCCGGGGGAGCTCCGCGGCAAGTGGGAGGAATGGCGAGCGGAGTGGTGCTGGATCGTAGAAGACCAGCCGCAAGCCTTCACCGCGCCGCGCACAACGCCCATCGTGCGCGGCAGGGACTGGAGTGAGCTGGACTCGGACGACGTCAAGCTCAACATCGCCCTCGTCCGGATTCTTCGTCTTCGGTTGGCCAATCTGTCAGTTGCTGAGGTGGGCGCAGATTTCCTCCGCCGGCGCATCGCCCCTCTCCAAGACCGGAAGAGGCCGGCCTGGGAGTACGGCGGCCCGGCAGACATCATGAGGCTGCGCCCCGGGCTCAATTTCAACTTCACCACGCTGGAGCTGCGGGGAATGGTACGGGAACTCTTCAAGTACGACCCGACGCACCCCGAGTGGTTCAGGACTCCCCGGGAAGTGGTGCCGCTCTGCAACAACGCCGTCAGGGATCGGATCCTCGCCATGATGCCCATGTGTGACTCACATGGCTTGGACCGCACGTGGATCGCCCCGAAGCCCATCGACGTCCTCAACTTCTACGACAACCTCGCCGAGGTGGCGAGGAACAAGGAGGACCTCAAGCTGCACACGCGGGACACCACCGACCAGGAGATCGCCTACATAGCTTCTCGGGCTGAGGAGGCCGCCGCAGCCGCGGCGGCAGGAGTTTTCGGATACTCGCCGGAGGAGGCGGAGGCTGAGGACGCGTCCACCCAGGCGGAGGAGGCGGAGATCCGCAGGTTGCTGAATCTTCCACCCGACGCGCTCGCCGGGGTCCCCTCGCTGAGGCACTCCGGGATCCACGGGATCGCGGCGGAGGCCGCGGCAATGGAGGGCACCGCCGGAGGGAGCAGAGGCGCCGCGAGGGGCGGAGGCGCCAAGGGAAAGGGGGCCGCAGCGCAGGACGCTGGGCCCAGTGAGCCGGCCGGGGCAGAGGAGGAGGAGGAGGAGGCCGAGGACTCCGGCGGATCCACGGAGTTGTACGCCGACGACCTCTCCTCGTCGGAGAGCTCCCCGCCCCCGGCAAGCCCGAGGCAGTCCCCGGCGAAGCGCCTCCGCAAGGCGGTGACGGGGGAGAGGGCGCAGGCGCCCCGGCAACAGCCACCTCGCGGGGCGGCTCCCCGGGGGAGTCAAGCCGCGCCAAGGTCGTCCGGCGCACCAGCCGCAACGGAGGCGGCCCGTGCGCGGACCACGACGGAGGCGTCTCGCAGGCCGGCAGCGAGCCGGCAGGGGTCTTCTCGGAGCGGAGCAGCGGCTCCGCCCGCCCCTCGGGCGCCGGCTACCACAGGGGCTGGGTCTTCGCAGCCCCCAGCCCCGGTGAACACCAAGCGCGCGAGGGAGTCTTCGTCTTCCGCTCCTCGCGCCGACGCGCCCACGGTGGAGTACGATTTCTCCGCCCTGAGCGAGGACGACGAGGAGGACCAGGAGTAAGGATCCGGGACCTTACACCTTCTCGATTTCTGTCTTGATTTTTTTTGTTGATGCTGACTCTGTTCATTGCTCTGATTTCAGGACCCTGGCCCATCGCGCGGCGAAGAAGGCCAAGGCGCCCGAGGTCGAGGTCGCGGAGGACTCGGCAGCTGCGGCAACAGAGGGTGTGCCGGAGCCGAGCCTGCCGGACCCGAGCGCTGCTCCGAGGAGCAGCCCCCAGCGTAGCCCGCAGCGCAGCCCCCAGCGTAAGTCTGGGGTTTTCTCTTCTCGCTTGTCGGGGTACGCCTGAGGATTTGGTTTTGTCTTCATGTCTTGACGTTTCTTGTCTTGTTCTGTGCAGAGGTGGAGCCACAGCGGGAAGAGCGCCCGGAGACCACCGTCGAGGAGCCGCAGGCCCCGCCGTCCCCGCCAAGGCAGAACTCTCCGGCAAGGGAGAGTGCTCCGCCAAGGGCGGGTAATCCGCCGAGGCAGAGTACCCCGCCAAGGGCGAGCAGCCCGGCAAGGGTGGCTACTCCGACAAGGCCGAGCTCCCCGGCGAGGGAGCCCGCCGCTGAGGACGTCCGCCAAGGTATGTTTTGTGACTTGTCTTCTTGGCTTGCCTCTTTTTTGGATATTTGCTTGAGTCTTGAACTTCTTTTTCTTCTTCTTCTTTTTAGATCTTCCTCCTCCTGCGCCCATGGAGACGGAGGTCATCGACCTCGAGGAGGAGGGCGCGCAGGGCGGCGGCGGCGACGCTCCTGTCGTCGAGGAGATGGCCGAGGCCGCCGAGCCGGCCGCGCAGGAGACTGCCCCGGCTGCGGACGCAGCGGCTGGGGAGGAGGACGGCGACCGCACCGCCGGCCCGGAGGCGGCGGGAGCATCGGATGCTACACCGGCCACCGGCCCCTCCGCCAGCAAGGAGCAGGGGTATTATCTTGAGGCCCCCAACGGCGTCTTCATCCAGATGCCTTGGGGGTCTTCATCGCGAGCTCCTGCGGAGGGCGAGGCGTTCGACGGAGAAGTCCTCGCCTCCGCAGGCCTGAAGATCGTCGAGGCGCCCGGCGGGAGTGAGGGGCCCGAGGAGGAGAGATTGCTCCATCAGCTCCTGGCCCTTTACCGGGCCAGGCAGGCGAAGCTCGCCTCCCGGGAGGCTCTTGCCGCCAAGGCCGCGGCGGAAATGGAGAAGCGTGCGGCGGAGCTCAGCGCCGCCAATCAGGCAGCCCTCCGCGAGGTGGCGGAGGAGCGGGAGCGTCTCGCCGGCGAGTACCAGGAGTGGGTGCTCGAGAAAGCTGAAGCGGAAGAACAGCAGCGTCTCGCCGGGGTGGAGATGTCCCGGCGAGAAGGAGAGCTCGCGCAGCGGAAGGTCGAGCTGGACTCCCATGAGGAGGACCTTGCCGCCCGCGAGGCTGCCCTTGGCGGGGAGCTGAAGGAGGCGAAAGCCGCCGCGGTCGCCGCGGAAGACGCCAAGAAAGAGCTTGCCGCCAAGGTTGAACAGTTGGAGAAGGCGATGAAGGTGAGCGCCGAGAAGGTTGCCGCGCTCATCTTGGAGCGCGAGAAGGATGCTCACACAAACTCCGAGCTTCAGGTGAGTCTCTCCAAGAGGGGCGACGAGTTGAAGGCCGCCAAGGACTCCATTGAGGACTTGGAACTGAAGGTCACCACTCTGAAGGAATCGCTCGACGCTGCCCGGGTTCAGGAGAACAAGTTGAAGGAGGAGCTCCGCAAGGAGCGGACCTTGATGGACAGCGTCAACAAGGCATCCGAGCTCTTCCGCCAGACCATCGAGGTATGGACCGAAGACTTGGTTTCTTCTGCGTCCAACATTGACCAGGAGCTGCTGGCGCTGAAGGTCGAACACCTCATCTACTCGCCGGACCCGGATCTCCCGCATAGCGCCAAGCTCAGCCTCTTCTTCAGAGGGATCGCGCCGGCCCTCGCAGGTCTCCGGAACCGCATCCCCGCGCAGCTGGCCGAGGAGTCGCGCCTGCTCTGCGCGGGAACTCTGGAGCGGGTGCTGACGAAGATCGTGTACCGCAACCCGGGGATCAATCTCACGAACGTTCTTCGCAGCTTGCCGGCTGATGCAGACACGGAGGCCTTGAAGGAGCAGGTCGGCCACATCATCGCCAAGGTGGCAAAGCTTGGCAGGAAGGAGGGCGACCGCGTAGACTAGGGCTCCATTTATCTTTATCTTTTTGTTGCTGCACATTATGTCATGAACTTATTAGTCCATTGCGACAAGTTATCCTTTGTAAGATATTTACTTTATTTTGATCAATCAGTGCAATGTTATCTTCCTTGTTTCAATCTTTGACTTTGTATGTTTTTCACCCTACGCTCCCGGGGAGCTCGCCGGCAAGGGGCCTTTGCCGCGAGCGCTGAGTGCTGGACTCTAAGCAGCCTGCTGGCCAAGGTCTTCGCCGGCAAGCAACCTTGCCGCAGCTAGTCGCAACGCACTTAGCTTGCTGAGCGTACTCGGAAACGAAGCAAGGGCGCGACACTTGTCGCAGCTCACTTAAATCGTTGAGTGAACTCGAAAACAAGATAAGGGTGCGGCAAGCTACGGGTAGGTTCCTCCGCGCACAGGTTTTCCATACAAAGTGTGACTGTTCAAGGAAGACAACTAAAATTTTAAAATTTGAACTGGTCAAATTCTAACAACTTATCTCTCATATGCTGCTTGCTTTCCGGTAAGACTTTTCTTTCTTGAACAGCACTTGGTTCGTCCTCCACCTCCTTCCCCCCCGGCAAACTTGTGCGCGAGGAACGTTCCTTCTGCTTAAGAGGAAAGAAAGGGGAGAGGGAAACAAGCATATGGCCTTTCGGCGTAATAGTGCTTACCGTATATCTGAGTGTTGCACCAAATGCCAAACAGAACATGCAAATAGCAAAGAGAAGCATGCAAAAGGCAATCGATGCGAAAAACACAAAAGCTTTACTGATGCACGGGGTCTGCGCCCGGCTTTGTACAAAGGGTTACATGCAACAGCGGCAAAGCTTGTACAAAAGGTGGTTGCCGGAGCGGATCACGGCAACCGCGCCTTAGGGGTGAAACTTGCGAAGATGCTCTATGTTCCAGGAGTTGCTCACCGGTAAGCCTTCTTCGGTCTCGAGGCGGACAGCGCCGGGCCTCGTAACTTGTCTCACCCGATAAGGGCCTTCCCACTTCGGCGTCAACTTGTTGGAATTCTTGGCGGACTGAACACGCCGAAGAACAAGGTCGCCTTCCTCGAGACTCCTGGCCTTGACTTTGCGGCTATGGTAGCGGCGCAAAGCTTGCTGGTATCGAGCAGCTCGTACAGCAGCCTGGAGACGTCCCTCCTCAAGGAGCAATGCGTCATCTTGCCGCAGCTGCTCTTGCTCGAGCTCATCATAAGCGAGCACTCGAGGAGATCCGTATACGAGTTCCGTGGGGAGAACTGCCTCTGCTCCATAGACTAGAGCAAAGGGTGTCTGTCCGGTGTCTCGACTTGGTGTCGTTCTGATTGACCAAAGAGCCGCCGGGAGCTCCTCTATCCAATTTCTTCCGCACTTGCGTAGCCTGTCAAAGGTCCTTGTTTTGAGTCTGCGCAGCACTTCAGCATTTGCCCTCTCCGCTTGACCGTTGCTCCTCGGGTGAGCAACAGAAGCGAAACAGACCTTGGCGCCAAGGTCTTGGACGTACTGCATGAAGGTGCGACTAGTGAATTGCGTACCGTTGTCGGTGATGATCCTGTTAGGGATCCCGAAACGGCAAACAATCGACCTGAAGAACCTGACTGCTGATTGTGCTGTCACCTTCCTCACTGGCTCCACTTCTGGCCACTTTGTGAACTTGTCGATTGCAACGTACAAGTATTCAAAGCCCCCGACAGCACGAGGGAAAGGGCCGAGGATATCGAGCCCCCAGACCGAGAAGGGCCATGACAAAGGGATTGTTTGGAGAGCTTGAGCTGGCTGATGGATTTGCTTCGCATGGAACTGGCACGCTTCACATTTAGTTACTAGTGCAGTTGCATCTTGGAGGGCTTCTTGCCAAAAGAACCCTTGTCGGAAAGCTTTCCCGGCAAGCGCCCTTGCGCCAATGTGGTGGCCGCATATGCCTCCGTGTATTTCCGCCAACAGCTTCTGTCCATCTTCTCTGGAGATGCACTTCAACCTGACACCATTGAGTCTTCTCCTGTACAGCTCGTTATCCACGAACTGGTACATACTCGACTGCCTTGTTATCTTCTCTATCTCTTGAGGGTCGTCGGGAAGTTCTCCAGTTTGCAGAAAACGGACGATCTGCTGCGCCCATGCCGGAGCCCGAGGCTCGACGGCAAGGACTAAAGGCTCGAGGGCCGCTGCGGGAACCTCAGCTTCTACGGCAAGGACCTCTGGTTCTGCCGGAGCTGACGGTCCCCCGGCAAGCTCGCCGGGGCGAGGCTTGCCGGGAACGTTTGCTTCAACTGTACAAGCCCGAGGACTTGCAGGAGCAAACTGTTCCTCAGCGTTCTGGTTGTTGATTTTGGGGACCTTGGCGGCGGTTTCAGGAAGATCCGCCGGCAAGTAGTCGCCGGAGACCAACTTTCTCTTCTTGGACTGCCCAATTGATGGTGTAACGGATGGTTGAGTCAGCTTGAGTAAGAAGGTCCCTGGTTCCACAGGTAACTTCATCGCGGCGCACTTTGAAAGGCCATCTGCAATTTCATTTTGAGCTCTCGGGACGTGCTCCATCTGCAAACCTTCAAAGTGCTCTTCAAGCTTTCTCACTTCATCGACATATGCCTCCATCAAAGGGCTCTGATAGCTCTTGTTAACTTGTCGGACCACCAACTGAGAATCTCCCCGCACAATCAGCTTTCTGATCCCAAGTTCGGCCGCAATCCTGAGGCCGGCAAGCAAGCCTTCATATTCTGCAGTGTTGTTCGTCGCTTGCTCCCTGGGAAAGTGCATCTGGATAACATATTTGAGGTGCTCTCCGGTGGGCGCGATGAGTACCACGCCAGCACCGGCGCCTTGCAGCGAGAAGGCACCGTCAAAATACATTACCCATTCACTTGTCGCTTCTTGCACGGGTGCGCTTGTTTCTTGAACTTCTTCATCTGGTGTTGGGGTCCACTCAGCTATGAATTCTGCCAAAGCTCGGCTCTGTATGGTTGAAGTACTTTCAAACTTGAGTCCAAAGCTCGACAGCTCCAGTGCCCACTCAACGATCCTGCCTGTTGCTTCTGGATTGTGCAATATCCTCTTCAACGGAAAGCGAGTGACCACTGTTATCTCATGGGCTTGGAAGTAATGGCGCAGCTTTCTCGAGGCCATGAGGAGGCCGAAAAGCAATTTTTGCACACCAGAGTATCTTGATCTAGCCCCCTGGAGAAGGGAACTTACAAAATACACTGGGCGCTGCACCATCTTCTTCCGCACCTCTCCTTGTTCCTGCGCAGAGTCTTCCTTGTCGGGACCAGAGCTTGCCGGAGCAGCCTCCTGCTTGTCGCTGGATTCGCTCGCCGGTGGTGCTGGCTCCTCGTCGGACTCCTTCTTCGCTACTAACGCAGCACTAACCACCTGGTTGGTTGCCGCTAAGTATAGCAACAACTTTTCCTGTGGTCTAGGTGCGACAAGTATAGGAGTGGAGGACAGGTACCGTTTCAAATCCTGCAACGCCGCCTCCGCTTCCGGAGTCCACTTCATGGGACCTGCCTTCTTCAAGATTTTGAAGAAAGGTAGGGCGCGTTCTGCAGACTTTGAAATGAACCTACTGAGGGCAGCAACACAACCTGCAAGCCTTCTGACATCCTTGACGCGCTTCGGGGCTTCTATCTGCTCAATGGCTTTGATCTTGTCGGGGTTGGCTTCGATCCCCCTCTGTGACACAAAGAACCCGAGAAGCTTGCCGGAAGGGACTCCAAAGACGCACTTCTCGGGGTTCAACTTGAGCTGTATCTTGCGCAGGTTCTGAAATGTTTCTTCTAGATCTTGGACCAAGGTTTCCTTGCTCTTGCTCTTCACCACGATGTCATCCATGTACGCCTCTACATTTCTGTGGATCTGTGGCTCGAAAGCAGTGTAAACTACCCTTGCAAAGGTTGAGCCTGCATTCTTCAGTCCAAATGGCATGCGTATGAAGCAATAAGTGCCACATGGAGTGATAAATGCAGTCTTCTCTTCATCTTCCTTGGCCATGAAAATCTGATGATAGCCTGAGTATGCATCAAGAAAGCAGAGTAGCTCACATCCGGCAGTGGAGTCAACGATCTGGTCAATGCGCGGCAAAGGGAATGGATCCTTGGGACATGCTTTATTGACATCGGTGAAGTCTATACACAGTCTCCACTTCCCGTTGGCCTTGCGCACGACGACTGGGTTTGCCAACCACGTCGGATGGATCACACCCCTAACTAGGCCTGCTGCTTCTAGCTTCTTGATTTCCTCGTTGATGAACTCTTGGCGCTCCACGGCTTGCTTCCTCACTTTCTGCTTAATGGGCCGCGCATGAGGACAGACAGCAAGCTTGTGCTCAATTACCTTCCTGGGAACACCGGGGATGTCAGATGGTTGCCAGGCAAACACATCGACATTCACCCGCAGGAAGGCAACGAGCGCGCTTTCCTATTTGCTGTCAAGGGTTGCACTGATGGTGAAGGTACCACCAGTGCCATCCTCCTTTGCGGACACTTTCTTGGTTGCCGGAGGAGCAGCCATTCCTTTCTTACTCTTGCCGGTGGAGCTCGATGGAACGTCCTCGACGGCAGCGCAGCACTCCGAAGAGGTGCGGTTGCCGGAGTGGGTCCCAGAGCACTTGCCGGACTTGGTCTTCGTCTTCTTCCCCCCGGGAGCTTCAGCGGCAAGAGTATCCTTCTCGGCCGTAGCTGCCGCATCCCGGTAAATCTTGTCGGCGCAAATAAGCGCATCCTTCTTGTCGCTATGGACAGTGATGACGCTTATCGGCCCCGGCATCTTCATCACGTTGTAGGCATAGTGGGAAGCTGCCATGAACTTGGCGAGGGCAGGACGGCCAAGTATTCCATTGTAGGGCAATGGAATATCGGCGACGTCGAAAGTGATGCGCTCAGTCCTGAAGTTGAGCTCCCCGCCAAAGGTCACCGGCAGAGTGATCTTTCCCTTGGGCTTGCTCCTTCCCGGGTTGATTCCTTGGAATGAACCGGTCTCTTCGAGTTCGCCATCTTGAATCTGGAGTTTCTTGATCACAGCGGAGGAGATCAAGTTCAGCCCGGCCCCGCCGTCAACCAACATTTTGGTGACCTTGAGGTTGCGGATGGTGGGAGAAACCAACATCGGCAAGCACCCGACCGCAGTGGTGTGGTCAGGGTGATCCTCAAGATCAAAAACGATGGGCGTGCTGGACCATTTGAGGAGCCTGCGCGACTCCACGGGCGGCTCCGCTGCGTTCACCTCACGCACCCACTGTTTTAGCTGGCGGTGGGAGGTGTGCAGGGAGGCGCCACCGTCGACGCACAGGACCTCCGTGGCCTTCTGGAACTCCTGCTCGCTGTTCTCGTCGTCCTCCATGTCTTCATCGTCGTCTTCTTCGTTGTCGCGGCCCCGGGGAGGTCGATCCCCTTGCCGCTGCTTAGCCTTGCCGCGGCGTCCTCCCCGGCCGTTGAACGGTCGCTTCTTGCTGGGCTCTTCCCCGCCACCTTGGGCCTTCTCCTTGTCGCGCCTCTCGTACTCAGCTTTCTGCTGCTCGACGAGATACTCGACGCGTTTGCAGTTGGAGAGATCGTGACCCTTGGTGCGGTGGATCTTACAGTATTGCTTGTCGGAGCTACCCGGCTTGTCGGCCGCCGCTGCAGGGGCAGGCTCCTTGCCGGAGCCGCCAGCCTGCGCTTGCTTGGCGGGGGCCTCCTTGCCGGACTTCTCGACGGGAAGCACCTCCTTCTTGCCCTTCTTTCTGTTGTTCCGCCGCCGGCTCTTCTTTGCCGGGGCGGCGTCGTCGCTATCGCTTCCTCCTGCGCCAGTATCCTCCCCGGGGAGTCTCCTCCCCTCTTCTGCGCGTGCGCACTTGTCAGCAAGAGCATAGAGCTCGCTGACATCCCGAATCTTCGTCATTGCCATCTCTTCACGCATGCGGCGGTTACGCACGTTCTGATGGAACGCGCTGATAACCGCGGCAGGGTGAACGTCAGGGATATTGTGCTGCACCCGGCTGAAGCGTTGGATATACTTGCGCAGGGTCTCGCCTTCCTTCTGGGCCAAGATATGGAGATCGCTCTCCTGGCCATGGGGTTTGTGGCCGCCGGTGAAGGCGCCAACAAACTGGTGGCAGAGGTCGGCCCAAGAAGAGATGGAACCTTCCGGCAAGTGCATGAGCCACGAACGGACGTTCGGCTTTAGCACGAGCGGGAAGTAATTCGCCAAGATCTTCTCGTCGCGCCCCCCGGCAGCTTGCACTGCGATGGTGTAGACGCTGAGAAACTCCGAGGGGTGTGTCTTGCCGTCGTACTTCTCCGGTACGTCGGGCTTAAAGTTCTTCATGCTGGGCCACTGGACGCGCCGCAGCTCGCGGGTGAACGCAGGGCAGCCTGCCGCGTACGGCAAGTCGCCTGGTTCACCGGGCGCGTGCGCGTCGACAATGTTCCCAGCTCTCTTGTCGGATTGTCGCCGAGCTTCTCGGCGGCGCTCGATTGTGGTCCGAGCGTCTTCATCTCGCCGGTCGTCGAGGACTTGGCGCTGGTCCCGACGAGCCCGCGGGTCCGACGAGGCTGTGGAGCCGTCGTCGGGGTTGTTCCGGCGGGGCGGCGTCTTCTGCTTCTGCGGCGGGGAGTGCACGCTTGTCGCACCCCCGGCAGTCTTGTCGCCGATAGCCTTCGTCTTCTCAGCTTGCCGCGGCCGTGAGGTCGACGGCTGCTGTGGAGATTCGTTGTTGGCGAAGTCTATCAGGCTCCGGATGGTGGCCCTCCATTCTTCGGCCTTGTCGGCCGCTGGAGGAAAATCGAGGAGCAGTTGCGCTCTTGCGAGCGCTTCCGCTGGAGTGGAAGGGAACGCGGGCGAGCGGTGCGAGGAGCGGGATACGCTCGGACTTCTAACAATGTTAGAAGGAGCGGGGTCCCGCGCCGGCGCTTTCGCTTTACTTGTGCCCGGACGGGGGTCCGGGGCGTCCCGCGAGCCTCCAGTTTGGCCTTGCCCCAGCAAGCGGATACCACCTCCCGTGGTATGGCGCTGCTGGGTCGTCGTGTGCTGAGATGGACGCGGCGCGTCCACGGAGACCGAGGTCCGGTCGTCCGTCCTGTTCTTGGATCTGGTGGCGCCGTGAGTGTCCTCACCGGCAGCCACCCTTCCGACGGCATCTCCCCCGCCCACCGTTGGCTCTGGTGGCGGCGGGTGAGACGCAGACGGGCCTCCGACCTCCGAAGCCTTCTTCTTCGGGGCCATGGAGTCGTCGCTGATGAAGTTGCTGGTGAAGCTGGAGAGGTTGATGAAGAATGCGCCCGCGCGAACGCCGGATCAGGTTCGCACAACCTCGACGCCCCCTACCTGGCGCGCCAAAGATGTCGGGGGAAAATGTCCGCCACGAACACCTATGGGACCGGAGCCCCTTGTCTGTGCGGTACGAGGGCGGAGGGAGCACAAAGAGCAGATCGTGGCGAGCACGCGGGCAGTTTTACCCAGGTTCGGGCCGCGGTAGACGCGTAAAACCCTACTCCTGCTTGGTTGTGTATTGAGTTTGAGCGCTCGGGAGCTTGAAGAAGCAGCTACACCAAGCGCGAGAGTGATCTAGGTTCCGAACCCCCTCCACGTTGTGCATGGGCCTCCTTTTATAGTGCAAGGGGTTACCGACAGGTGTCAACGTAGGAGAAAGGGGTAAAAAAGTAAAAGAGGTGGTAGTTGTAACAGTGCGGGGACAGTGGAGCTACAGTACAGAACAGTGGTCTATACCTACTCTAACAGTGGGGGACAAGGGCATTTAATGCCCGTCGCCGTCGACCCCAAAAGCTCCCGCCCTAGCGTCTCCGTCCGCCACGGCGACGGATCCATCACCGTGGAGTGCCACCGTGTATCCCAGGCTGCACAGCCATCCGCCACGCGTCCCCGGATAGGCCCCAGGGCGACGCGTGGGCCGATGAGCTGGAGCGCGGGCACACAGCGCAGCCTACCCGGCAAGCACCTTGCCGGGGTCTTGATCTTGCCGGGCCCGAGAGCTTGTCGCTCCCCGGGCCCCTTGCCGGGGCGCATATAGCGCCGAGGCGTTGTCGTCTAGTCTTCCTGGCAAGCTCCTCTTGCCAGGGTCTTGTGTTAGCGGGACAGTCTTGAGCCTGGTACGGCCTTCCCGGCAAGCTCCTCTTGCCGGGGCCTTGGTCTTCTTCCTTGTATACTTTGTTTTTGAATGGTTTAATAGGGAGCAGGAAAGGTCTCCGGCGAGCACGCGGTAAACCCTGCCGCGGGAAGCTGCAACTGCCCGTGCACAAGTTGGGGTACTGAGGTACCCCCTACCTTAGTACACCGACATGCACCCTAAGCGGTAGTACCGCTAGGGCAAGCGGTAGTACCGCTCCGGTGGCACTACCATCTCGGGGCACTCTACCCATGCACTTAGAGTGTGTACTACCGCCAGAGCGGTAGTACCGCTTGGTGCGTGCTGAGAGGAAGGTAACGGTTGGAATCTATCCCACTATATAAATGGGGTCTTCTTCCCTAAGAAGACCCACCTCTTCCTCCCCCAAGCTCCATTGTTGCTCCAAACTCCATTTCACCCGATCTCTCTCCCTAGCCAACAAGACTTGTTGATTATCCAGGGTTTGGTTGAGAGGTCCTCGATCTACACTTCCACCAAGAAAAAATTGATTCCCCCACTAATCCCTTGCGGATCTTGTTACTCTTGGGTGTTTGAGCACCTTAGGTTGCGGTCACCTTGGAGCCACAATCCATTGTGATGAAGCTTCGTGGTGGTGTTGGGAGCCTCCAATTCGGTTGTGGATATAGCCTCAACCTTGTTTGTATAGGTTCGGTCGCCGCCTTCAAGGGCACCACTGTAATTACAGCTTCTTGCATTGTGCGAGGGCTTGAGGAGAATACGGTGGCCCCAGTGGCTTCTTTGGGAGTATTGTACCTCCACACTACTCCAACGGAGACGTACTTCACCTCAAAGGGAAGGAACTTCAGTAACACATCATAGTCTTCACCGGCTCCACTGGTGGTTACTTCTCACCTTTACTTTGTGCAAGCTTTAGTTGTGTTGTATCCTTTGCTTGCTTGCCTGTATTGTTGTTGCTATCATCATATAGGTTGCTCACCTAGTTTGTAGAGAACCTATTTGTTAAGAAAAACTAAAAACATTGTAGTTGCCTATTCACCCCCACCCCCCTCTAGTCAACCATATCGATCCTTTCATCAATATCTTCAATGCTAAGTGTGTTTTACTCACTGATGATAGTTTATTCACTCGTCAAATTTGAGGGAGGATGGTAATAGGGATGCCCATTATTGTTTTTTTATAAAGGACACTCCCCAGGAAAAGTTGAAAGTTGGCAGACACCTGTGGATTCGGCTTTCCATGGTTTGTGCTGGTATGATGGAGGGGGAGTGTAAAAGCATGGAAACCACCATTAATGTATTTAACTAGGAAGATATTGAAAACTTTGTCATCGTTGACGAGAATAAATTCAACTAGGCACCTCTCCCACTAGTGTCGAAAATGCTCTTATATTATGGGACAAAGAGAGTACATATTAGAGTGGTTGAATCATGCTATGAGTGCGAGCGTGTCATACTCTACGTTGTGCCTTGCATAACCACAAAGCATCAATATCATCATCGGGGAATTACAACCATCAAACTGTGTAGCGGAAACAAACAAGTGGCAAAATCCATGTGCTATTACAGCACACAATACAGCCCAGGTCGCACTAGATATTGTGAGAAATTAAGAAGTCAACTAGTCAATCACAAGGCACATATCATACCATTACAAGACTAGAGAATGGATAAAATCCATGTGGCAAAATAACAAGTCACACTGTATATTGTGACAAATTAACAAGTCAAACAAACAAGTGGCAAAATCCATGTGCTATTACAACACACAATACACCATTTTTAATGTCACAAGTTAACTCAAACAGGTTCGTAAACTAAGATAGGATGGCCTTCTACACGTACAGTGATAGTCAACTTCATTCAGATTCAGAATCAAATTCAGATACACAGTCATAAGGTAGATAGCGGGGGACTCTTGATAAAGCTTCTCGCTCAACCTTCTCCAGAACGTCAGGATCATACCAACATGGACTCGGTACAAACCAGCTGTGATTCAGTAATTTGCCCACAATGTAATGTGATCTGCAAATTATTAATGCTAAATATTTGAGTTGATATTAATGAGATGTATCAGGATACCTATTACAGGAAACACGAGTGAATTGCAAAAAAACACCACATTGAAGCCTAGGGTTGCAGAAAAGACTCTTCTATGATTTTGTTGCAGAAAGCACTGATTTCGCGCCTAATCATTTGCAGAAAACACCAAACCTTATGTTGGGGCATTTTAAGCACTATTATGACAGGTGGGACCCTGTTTCGTCTACGTGGCGTCATGGCCGCGAGCTGGCGCCGTCTAACGGCGTGACGGCCGCTCTTGCTCCGCCGTGTGGGTAAAAACTAGATCGATCCAGCTCTCTCCTCACTCTCTCACCTCTGCCTCGCCCTCTCGTCACTCTGTTCTCACTCTGTTCCTCTCCACCGACGCTGCCACACCGCCGATTGCCGTTCTACTGCTCCCCGGTGGCATGGTATCGTGGAGCGACGAGACCAGTGAGGATTCAGTCCTAAACATCTCCTCCTCCTACAATGTCATCAGCAAGGTCAGTTGGTTAGAGAGCTATAGCTAGGGTTAGGGTTAGTGAATTGGAGATTTTGTCATTGAGCTCGATCTGAACCTAGGTTCCTCTTTGCTTGCTCCCGTATCTTCCAACTACGATGCACGATTCGAATTTCAATGGCACTGATGCGGATGTGAATGTTTTGTGTGAACACGGTGAGCCGGCCGAGCGCTTTGTTGCATTTGAAGGGATGCACACGAGCAGGAGGTTTCTTGGATGTGCTAAGAAGGTATGATTCACATCATGTGTAAAGGAAGCTGCTTGCTTAAGGCTTTGTTTATCAAGTTGTTAAGATTTGTTTAGCTTGGTCTTTGTTTAGCTTGTTCTGACATGCCTTATCATTAGTGCTTTGTCTTTGTTTAATTTGCTTTAGCCACTGTGTTGGAGTGTGTTCTCATTAGTGGATGGTAGTCCTTGTTTATTATGGTGAGTGCTTAATGACTTGTTTAACAGTGGGCATTGTTTAGTTGTCTGCTGTATGGTTTGTTTGCTGCACATATTAGATGCCTCAACCTATTGGTTTGATGATCTTGCAAATACAATGGAGTATGTCACTTAACAGTGGTCTTCATCCTACTCACTTAGATAATTATTTATTCTTTTATTGTTTATAATACATGAAGTCATAAACTGTGGAGTAGTTCAATGGATCGATTTTGAATGGCCAGACTCAATGGAGAAGGCATTGGCCAAGCTATGGGATATGTATGAGGAGATTAAGTCAACTAGGACCAATGACAATCTAGAGAGTTCCTTTGCAATTCACAACCTGACAGAGGAGAAGAAGAAACTATAGGAGAACTATGACAATTTGTATGCTGATGTGAATGCTCTTTTGGATGCCCAGCAGCAGAGGGGTGTAGAGTTAACCAATCAAAAGGAGCAGAAGAAGTATCTTGTTTTGAAGATTACTGAGCTAGAAATTGTAGTTGGCAACTTGAAGGTGGAGCTGTCAAAGAAAGAGGAGGAGAAGAAGAAACTACAGGAGAACTATGACAGTTTGAATGCTGATGTGAATTCTCTCTTGGATGCCCAACAGCAGAGGGGTGTGGCATTAAACAACCAGAAGGAGCAGAAGGAATATGTTGATGTGAAGATTGTTGAGCTTGAAACTGTAGTGGGGAACTTGAAGGCAGAGCTGTCAAAGACACATGAGGAGAAGAAGAAGATGCTGCAAAAGTATGATACTATGAAGAACCTGACAGGTGCTCAAGCCAATGTGATTAGGAACTTGAAGTTCAATCATTTGAAGGAGAAGGAAAGGCTGACAGAAGAGAAGCTTAAACTGCAACATCACATTTTTGAGCTTTAGAAGTCAGAGGAAAAGATAAAGTTGAAGCTTCAGGGTGTCAAGGCCATCTTAGATGAGTAGGGTGCCTTCTAGTATGATAATCATCTATCAGTTTCTAGATGATAATCTTCTATCCAGTACTTTAGTATGAATTTGTGACCCAAGTACTTCAGTGATGAATTTGTGATCCATGGTGTTGGATCCAACAGTGTTGTAATCTATATGATAATCATCTATTAAGTACTTTAGTATCTATATCTGAACCTTTATGTATGTATTTTGTGAGATCAGGTGTTGGATCAAACCTTGATGAACCTTTATGAATGTGAGGGCACTTTGATGTTATCTAGTGTATGTGTTTAGTAGAATTTGATTTAAGATATTTGGGGCTACCAAACCTCATTTGATCAATGAATCGACAAAATGACCCTAGGGTTACCCCAAGCCTCATTTGATCGATGAATCAACAAAATGACCCTAGGGTTACCCAAGCCTCATTTCATCGATGAATCGACAAAATGACCCTAGGGTTACCACAAGCCTCATTTCATCGATGAATCGACAAAATGACCCTAGGGTTACCCCAAGCCTCATTTCATCGATGAATCGACAAAATGACCCTAGGGTTACCCAAGCCTCATTTCATCGATGAATCGACAAAATGATCCTAGGGTTACCCCAAGCCTCATTTCATCGATGAATCGACAAAATGACCCTAGGGTTACCCCAAGCCTCATTTCGTCGATGAATCGACAAAATGACCCTAGGGTTACCCCAAGCCTCATTTCGTCGATGAATCGACAAAATGACCCTAGGGTTACCCAAGCCTCATTTCATCGATGAATCGACAAAATGACCCTAGGGATATCAGCAAAATATCATGGTAATATAATATCATGATAACCATCACATGCCCATATTTTGAACAACCATCACAGCAAGACACAAATTGGAATCATCATAATTGTGCATCTAATAGAAGTGCTTATAGTTCATAAAAGCAAGATAATATCATGATAACAACACAACAGTTACAGGCAGTGCTTGAAGTACCATAACAACAAGATAATGACATGATGTTTCTTGCTAATAACATCGGACCTCCATAAGAAGTTTGCTTACAGTACCATAACATCATCAACAAGGTTTTCCATTAGTCCCCTGAAGCATAAAAATAGTCCTTCAGCCTGCTGGGTTTCTTTCTCTGTCTTGGTGGCAAGAAGGGTGTTGTTGTGGAAGTTGCAGCTGTTGAAGCTCTCCTGGCTGCTGGAGCAATTGAGGAAGACGCCCTTGCTGCTGGAGCTGCTAAGGAAGATGGCCTTGCTGCTGGAGCTGCCGAGGAAGATGGCCTTGCTGCTGGAGCTGCTGAGGAAGATGGCCTTGTTGCTGGAGCAGTTGATGAAGATGGCCTTGCTGCTGGAGCTGCTGAGGAAGATGGCCTTGTTGCTGGAGCAGTTGATGAAGATTGCCTTGCTGCCAGAGCAGTTGATGAAGATGCCCTTGGTGGTGCCCTAGTTCCTGCAGTGCTTCCCTGTGTGCTACCCTCCTCTGCCTTGTTACTCCGCAATTAAATATGGTAGCTAGTTAATACATACTACCGTTAAAACAAAAAGAATGGCATCAAGTACTAACCTCATGATTGTTCTTTCTCATTGCTAGACTTGGCTTTAAGGTCTTCTGGCATGATGTGTATCTGTGACCCACAAGATTGCAATTGCTACAAGTAATTGATGCCATCCTAGATGTATCTTTAGGTGCTGGTGGCTCAAACTGGCTCTTTCTCCTCTTGGTTTGCTGCTTCCTTGGCTTATCCTTGAACACTAGAGGTTCTATGTCTCTAGTTTTGGTCTTGGGCCGGAGATCAGGTCTAGGTACAGGAAATATGATTGGGCTATATGCTGCCAGATACATAGACTTTTTGAAGAACTCATGAACAAAATCTTCATGCCTTAGTTTGGCTTTGGTAATAGCTGCTATTGCATGCTTACATGGCATTGCAGTCATATCCAATTTTTTGCAACCACATGTCTATGATGCGAGTTAACTAAATAGGTTTTTTCATTGCTTGTCACTTGGTAGATATTTGGCCCAGCCATCAGTGCTTGACAGTTCCTAGATTGTTTCTTTGCCTCTTCAAGCAACTCAACATATGTTGGGCATATATCCCACTTTGCTACCTCTGTCTTAGTCCTATTTTCATTGAACCTAACCATCAACTTAGTCCTGATTCCATCTACCATGGTATTTATTGCTTTACCCCTCACATCTAATATCATCTTGTTAAAAACATAACTAATATTGTTGACCACTAAGTAAGTTTTGCAATTGAAGTCCATGGCATATCTAGCCCAAGCATGTCGAGGAACTTTATTAAGCCAAGCCCAAGCAGCCTTGCACTCTTGCTTAAGAGCATCCATTGCAGCTACATGCCCATGTTCAGTATAAGAGTAACTAGCCTTATCCATGTACTTCTTTAACTCCGACCCCCTAAAACCAGCGGTCTGAAAGTTTTGATAGATGTGTCTAAGGCAGAATCTATGTGGGCAATTGGGGAATACATGATGTACAACATTTAGAAGGCCTGTTTGAAAAAATGACCAAAATCACAACTACATCCAAGTAAATAATATGAGCAAGAAACAACTAAGCAATGCATATGAACAATAATTATGAACACCATCTAAGCTATCAATTTGAAATTACCTTCTGTCTATCAGAGATTATGGTGTAATAACCAAATCTCCCCGATTCTCCACCAATTGCTATCTTTAGTTCTGTCAGAAACCAAGTCCAACTCTTTGTATCTTCTTTGTCCACAACTGCAAAAGCAATGGGGTATATGTTATTATTCCCATCCCTTCTCGTGGCATGTAAAATTTGTTGGCCAGTTGACAGCTTGATGAAGCATCCATCCACACCTGCAATGGCAGACAACACAATTAAGAAATAAAGCATCTATGGATACATGCCAGGTATAACAAAGTTCAGTAATAACTTATGAATGGTCTGCATCCATTCAAAAATCCTTCCTTGCAAGCATTCAAACAGATGAACAACCTATGGAACCTTGGATTCTTGCTTGGATGATCTTTTAAGAACTTAGTAGTGACAATGCACCAACTACCTGGATTTGTGTCTAGCACAACCTGCAAGTAATCCCCGATCCTAGTATATTGCCCCCTCTGATCTCCTTGCACTATCTTGATAGCTTTGTTCTTAGCCCTATATGCCATATGAGTGCTGATCTGAACTCCATACTTGCTCTTTAGATTTTGCATTATTGTACTAATTGATGTGTTCATGTATGTTCTTATTGCTTCTAGAACCTGATGTGTAACCCACTTTGTAGTCACCTTGGTGGTCTCTGCTACAACTGGACATGTGTGCACCAGATTAGTTTTCCTAATCCAGAAAGTTCTCTCATTTGACAGCACATAAGCTGTAATGAAGAAAGGGCAGTCTTCATGGGTGCAAACTGCTATAATTCTGCCATTACAATTCCTATGAAATTGATAGTTTCTGTTCTGTGCTATGTGAAATGTGAGAAGTGCCCTTCTAAATTGGTACACATTATCAAAATAGAGCTTCTTAACAAACTGCAGCTCAGGGCTCTCTCTATCCTCAGAATACCATATCCTTGGTTTTTGTTTCTTGGCCCTACTCCTACTGCCAAGCACAAATTGTAGGGCTACAACCCCATCATCTTCCTCTTCCTTCAAATCACCAGGATTTGGATCCTCATCAGATGATGGTACCCAAACATCCTCAAACTATTGATCTAAACTTGAATGTGATCTTGTGGTTGGCCCCTTTCTTACTCTCAATTTCTTCCTCTTTTGCCCGTGTGGTACCAGCTCATCTTCACGTTCCTCATCATCTCCATGTTCCTCTTGCTCTACATGTTCCTCTTGCACTTCCTCTTCTTCTAGATCATAAGGTTCTTCAACATCAATGTCACCTTCAAAGTGTAAAAGTGGGTCCTCTCTCTGCCTCCTCATCTCAGCCATCCTAGCCATGAAATCCTCATCTGCCTCCAAGTCAGAGTCATCTTCCGTTAAAAAAACAGGTAGCTTTCTTTTAAGTGCTTGCACCCTCTCAACACTATTCTTGTGATTCTTAAACCTTTCAATTTTATTCCTCCTCTGAAGCTCCATACTTCTTTCTAGATCCTCTTGTTCCAAATCAACATCTCCTGCATTGCCTTCATCCATATCAACATCTCCTGCTTTGTGCATAAATAGATCTGTGCTCTGTTGTGTGGAGTAAAACTGAATTGGTTCTGGCTGTTGCTCATCTACTACTTGTGCAACTTTCTTTGATGGTGACTTGTACATAACACCTTTGTCATTGACCTCATAAACAATCATCTCTCCAACAACGCCTATAGGAACTTGCTGCTCACAGACATAACCTACATTTAAATCTCCAGGTCTGGGCTCACTGCCCCTGACTACAGTCAAGTTAACTATGGTTTGATCTTTGTTAGCAATTTGGTCTAACATCTCATCCACCTAGTCATCATCAGAAATCTCTTACAAACCTGCTATGCCCAACCCAGGATCCCTGATAAAATACATGTAATCATTCTTTCCATACCCTGCTGTCTCCATGTGTGCTCTAAGATTAAAAAATGTAATGTCTGAAACACACATGGTCCTTTCCAAATTATCTCTGTCATGAAAGTGGAGTCTAATTTCCCAAATATCATCACACAAACTACAGAACAAAGAAAGAATGCATTGGTCAAATATTCCAAAACATAGGTTGAGCTACAATATACATATTTGTTAACTTAATTGTTATCTAAACACATGTCAGTATTAACTGAATTTTTAACTGAACAAGGGGATATGTCAGTATTAACTTAATATAGTGTGTCTAACTGAATTTCTAACTGAAGTTTGCCCATGGCATTGCTAACAGTGCAGACATATAGTCCACACATTTTTAACTTATGTCAACTATTGCTTCAGTGCACAAGACAAAGGAATCAACATATGTTCATAATTACTACACAATTAATGTAAATGATCTAATTTATGCACAACACAGCAGCAATGACTATCTGTTCATCCAAATTTATGCACATACATCAAGGGATAGGCTCCACTACAGATTAATCATAGTAATTCACATACCTAATTTAACTATCTAATTTATATGATCCTTTCCAATCTCAAATAATACATCTGGCATAAAAATCCCCAATTTGTTTAAGAACCCTAACCCTAGCCCTGAATTCGAAAGGAAACAAGGGAGAAATCTTACCCAGCGGAGAAAGTCGGAGTGGCCTGGATAGCACTGGAGAGAGTGCCGGTGGCGCCATACTCCAATGACGGCGAAGGCGCTCGCCCATGTGGGGCCTGACTAGGGTTCGAGCTGCCGCACACTTCCTCCGCTGGGTTAGGATCACCGCCGCCAAGCAACCATCCGCCGGCACCATCCACTCCGCCGCCGTCGCCATCCACTCCGCTGCCGTTGCCGGTAGCCACGGAGGATGCAGAGTGAGAGAGACAGAGGAGAGCTGGGAAAGGGGGTGGGTGTCAGGCCGAAGATGCTATTCTATCCCGATCACGTGACTCATACGTGATTGGGGCACAACCGCATCTCATGCACTTAGCAAGATGGATATCATTACATCGTACCATTACATAAATACATTGGGGTACAACAATTCATACAAGTCAGATGAATACAACAACATCCATACAAGTCATCCGACTATGGATGCAAACATGAAAAGCTCATAGACATCCATCTGCTATCCTAGGCTGCTGACCAGGAACCTAGCCCAAGACTGACGAAGAAGAAGAATAAAGAACTCCAACACAAAAGGACATCGCTCTCGCGTCAAGTCATCGAAAACCTGCACCTGCAACTGTTGTTGTAGTATCTGTGAGCCACGAGGACTCAGCAATCTCATAACCATGGGTAACAAAACTAGCACAACTTAATGGGTAGGAAGAGGTTAAGTGGTGAGGTTGCAGCAGCAGTTAAGCAAAATATGGTGGCTAACTTACGAGTATAAGAATAAGATGAGCATGAGCATCTATGCAAACGGTCGCCATCTAGTAGTGATCTCTAAATATCCTGAACTACCTACGAGTCAAACATAACCCCACAGTGTTCTCTTCTCAAAGTGAAAAGAGACAGTCACGGTTACTCACGCGGTTGTGTGTTTTACTTCGGATCCTCTGTCAAGTTTTCTACAACTGGACATTAACAAATTCCAATCTGCCACATAACCGCGGGCACGACTTTCGAAAGATCATAACCCTGTAGGGGTGTCCCAACTTAGCCCATCACAAGCTCTCACGATCAGCAGAGATAATAATAATATTACCCCTTATCTTAGGGAAGGCCCGATCAGACTCGGATTCCCGGTGCACAAGACATTTCAACAATGGTAAAAAAGTCCAGCAAGACCTCCCGGCGTGCCGACACCCTGATAGTAGCCGCGCGTATCTCGTCTCAGGCCACGTCTGGATTGTCCAAACTTCCAGGAGGCCAAATACCACAGTTGCCCCTGGCGGTCACCGGCGGTTGACAGGTTTGGACCAACACTCATGAGGAGCACTAGCCCGCGGAGTTGATTAAGAGTCCTCGGGATAGCTAGTCCCTATGCGAATTTAAGTTATTAGGCAAAAGTAAAACCAAAGTTGGGTCTTGCTGGAGAAGTTTTATTCAAAGACGAAATGTCAAGGGGTCCCCATATACCCAACCGTGTTAGGAACGCAAAATCAAGGAACATAACACCGGTTTATCGGTTCTTAAGGCGGCATGAGTGGAACAAAACACCGAGCAAAAGGCTAAGCCTTCCACCCATTGCCAAGTATATATGTGTGTTAATTATATTATTAGATATTGTGATATTCCAACAACAAGTTCTAACATGGAGCAATCTTCATCTTCACCGGCAACTAGCAACGCTATAAGAGGGTGTAATGCCCAGGATGGGACTATACCTCCTACGTGTCGAGGCACGACTTAAAGGTATAAGCCCATTCTGGAATGATCGCAAGTTCGGTATATTTGCACGACTCATGTAAAAATAGGGATGAAATTGCAAAAGGATAACTGGCTTACACTCGCCACGTCACACAATACATTACATAAGAAAAACATCATCCAAATAACATCACAACCCGACTACGGGTGAAGATCCAAATGAAAGATACCAAATACATAAAGCCACAGGTTCGAATCGCCCCTAGTAGAAACCACTACTGATCATCGGGATAGTGCACATAGTATCGGCTACGTTCTTCATCGTACTCCCAGTACAGCTCCGCGCCTTCACCTGAGTAGTTCACTTGAGTACCTGCATCTGGTGTGGTGTAGAATCTGTGAGCCACGGAGGACTCAGCAATCCCGTTCCCTGGTAACAGAACTATCTAAGCCTTGGGTGTGGAACAAGGCTGAAGAAAGAACAAAAGGCTGCAGCTGCACTAGCACTAGCTTACGTGTTTAGAGCGAGAAGAGAGGTGCCACGAGCGACGAGGTGATCACGAAGTGATCCTATCTAAACACGTCAAACATAACCCCACCGTGTTCACTTCCCGAACCCCTTTCAGAAAATGACCGTCACGGTTACTCACGCTGGTAGTGTGTTCTGAACATGGTGTCAAGTTTTCTACAATCGGATATTAACAAATTCCCATCTGCCACATAACCGTGGGCACGGCTTTCGAAAGTTCAAAAACCCTGCAGGGGTGTTCCAACTTGGCCCATTACAAGCCCACGATCCGCGGAGTCGCAACTCCAAGGTGGGAAGGCCCGAGTATTCTCGGAATCCCGTGCTCAAGATATACCGACATAGGTAAAACTAATCCAGCAAGACCTCCCGGCGTGCCGACACCCTGACAGTAGCCGCGCATATCTAGTCTCAGGCCACGACCGGATGAGACATCCTACAGGTGAATACCAAATACCTCGGGTTTCCCCAAGGCGGCCTCGCAGTCTGCTCAGTTCGGACCAACACTCATGTGGAGCACTGGACCGGGGGTTGATTAATAAAAGGGGATAGCTAGTCCCTATGCAAGTTTTAGTTATTAGGCAAATGGAGTACCAATGTTGGGCCTTGCTGGAAAAGGTTTAGCGCTAAGCGGGTTATCGAGGGGGTCCCATAACCCTAACCGTGTGAGGAACGCATAATCAAGGAACATAACACCGGTTTATACGGTTCCTAGGGCGGCATGAGTTGAACAAATCACCGAGCAAGAGGCTCAGCCTTCCACCCATTACTAATATATAGATGATTCCATTTAATAGTTATATAGTGTGATATCCCAACAAGCTTCAACATGAAGCAAGAATCTTCAATTCTTCTCCTGCAACTAGCAATGCTATAAGAGGGGCTGAGCGAAGGCTACGTAGCCAATCAAAGGTTTGCATAGGTTGGGTGGTTAGACTGATTCATGGTTACAATAGGAGGCTGACAGACAAAACATTGGCATCCAGGCAATAAGCTAAAGAGTGAGACTTCTAGCAATAGGCAAAGATAGTAATGATATCTGGGTCAGGTCATCTTGCCTGTCGAGTCGTCGATGGGATCGTAAGACGGCTCCTCGTTCTCAACCTCGGTAGAAACCTCGTTCTCATACTTGGTCTCGGCTTCCAGCTCTACTCAACACAAGAACACACGAGGCACGAAATCAAACAAGGTGCAATGCGCAAACTACAGGATGCATGTATGATGCACTTAGGAAGCACTGCATGTGCACTTAGGATGCAAAACATTACAACATAGGAAGCACAGAGGAACAGCACAAGAACAAGACAATATACTCAAGCAAGTAGGATGCAAGACAAGTCTATTTAGGATGCAAAACAAGGCAAGGTAGGAAGCACAGAGAAAAATCATAAGAACAACAAGTTTAAATGAGGCCGGAAACTACTTAAGTCAAATCCGGTAAGTCCTCATACACATAGTTTGAAATTAGTCCATCTGAACAAACCTTAAGTTAAAGTTGTTAAACAGCAAGTTAACATGCACCAAGATAATCTACACGAAATTCTAGTCAAGTTTCATATAAAGTTTGTTTAAAACGGAGCTACGGTTTAGAAGATATGATCAAAACAAGATAAGCATGGCAACGGTGCAAGATGCACCCAAACATCAAGCAAACATACTCCAAACATGTTAACAAGATGATATTATGAATCTACATGCAAAATCACACAAGTTTCATATAGGGCACGCTCAAAACGGAGCAACGGACTGAAAGATACACCCGAAACAAGAAACAATGCAAAGCTGAAATTAACAGCCACATAGCAACTTTGGAGCAAGAAATATATACTCTACAACACTCAAACATGGTGACAAGAAGCATGGACATGAAGTAGACATATCCTACAGCAAACAACTCCATTGGAGCATCTCCATAGGAGGCATGGATCAATAGCAACAAGCTACAACATTTTGATCATGACACTAAAAACCTGACAGTAATATTTTATATCAACTTGGGAGCAAGAATTAAATAAGCTACAACAACCCAAATGAGCATGTGAGGGCATGGATGGGTAGAAAACAACATATGCAACAAGGAATGATCAATGGCCACCCCAAAATTAACATGGATTTGCCTAGGACATCAAGCAAACATAGCATCAGGATATTACAGATTCCAGACTTTGTGAAATTTCACTAAGTGTTAAAACAGTAACATTATCATGGCATGTTTGTGAGCATGTTTAAGTCATCTCAAAGCTTATCATGGCAATTGGTTTGCACCACAGCAAAGATCACATGATGGGGAATCTAAAACATATGAGCATGTGACATGGGGACAAACACATCAATAGCAACGAGCTCCTCAACTAGGCATCTCGTAACAAGTTACAAAACCTAACAGCCATATGCACTTTTGCAACAGAGATAAACATGGCAATATGAACTCTAACATTCATGCTATAGCAACCAACATGTAGAGCATCTCATGATGACCATTTTGACATATCATTTGCTTCATTTGGATAAACATGCACCAAGTTATCACATCTCAAACATGGCATGAAAATAACTAGTAGCAGCAGTTTATATCAAGTAGCACTCTTGTCATGATGATTAAGACATCTAGATGGACTCAAACAAGCATGACACAATGGAACAAAACGTAGTACACATCACCACAATCATTTTGACATATCATATGCACAAATCGGACTAGCACACTGAAAGTTATTGCCATCACAAGAATGCACCAGACAACAAAATAGCAAAATGACTTGGGGGAAAAACAGGGTCAAGCTCAGAGTCAACGCGGGTTGCGGGTCAAACGGGTTGCGGGCGAAGCGGGTCCGCGGGCACCGGGTCGCGGCCCGTTAGGGTTCAGCTGGAACCCGCGGAGGAGATCCGATCGGATCGGCTCGATCCAGGCGGCGGCGCGAGGTTCGTCCGGCGGCGAAGCGGTGGAGATGGCCGACGACGAGGGCCCGGCGGTGCGCCCAGCGGCGAGCTCGCCGGTCAAAGGAGTTTGCGGCTCGGGCGGCGGAGTACTTGAGCAGCGGCGGTGCGGGGCAGTTCGGGCCGAAGGAGAGGCGGCCGGTGGAGAGCTGCGGGCCGGCGGCCGGCGGCGGAGACGATGAGCGGAGGGCGCGGGGGCGGACGGGCCCGAAGGCGGTGGCGGCGGGCCCGCGTCGGGCCGCGCGGGCCGGCGCGGTGGTACCGCGGCGGGTGACATGTGTCAAGCTGTGAGTGGCCGAGGGCGCGGCGGACACGTCCGGCAAGGGAAGGACACGTCCGGCGCTGCGGGATGAGGAAGAAATATGATTTTTTGGACGAAAATGGCAAGGGGGGACGTTTATATAGGCACAAGGAGCTAGGAGACTCCAAATGGGGAGCAGTTTTCGGCCACGCGATCACAATTCAACGACCGAGATGATGGGAAGGGTTGTGCCGGGTTGGTGGGATGTTGTGGATGGGGTCTTGGGTCTCAAAGAGGAGGTACTTTTAGCCCACTCGGTTAACCGTTGGAGTACCAAACGAACTCCAAACGCCACGAAACTTGACAGGCGGCCTACACGTACCAAAACAACAACACACGACAAGTCTCACGTTATTCCGGAAATGTTACATGGCCACACACGAAAGAAGGACTCGGGGATGCCACGAACACGTTTGAGAACGTCGGAACTCGAAACGGACAACGGGAAGAGACGAGTGGAACCAGATGCAAATGACAACACAAATGCAATGCAATGCACATGACAACATGACATGGATGAAATGCACACACGCACACGACAAAACGAAGAAACCCGAAAAGGAATTGATGAAGCCAAAGTTTATATATTGCCATATAGGGAAAGTGTTACATCTGGGGCATTACAAACTCTCCTCTACTACGAAAAGATCTCGTCCCGAGATCTAGGACTGGAAGAAGGAAGGGTATTCAGAACGAAGGTGATCTTTTCGTTCCCACGTAGCTTCTCGGTCGGTATGGTGTGACCACTTAACTTTCAAGAACTTGATTGACTTGTTGTGGGTCTTGCGCTCGGTTTCTTCAAGAATAGCAACGGGATGCTCTCGGTAAGACAAGTCTTGTTGAAGATCAATCTCCTCAAACGGAATAGTGCGTTCAAGAGCCTTGAAGCACTTGCAGAGCTGAGACACGTGAAACACATCATGAACATTAGGGAAGTTGGAAGGGAGCTCAAGTTGATAGGCTAGATCGCCTCTTTTGCCAAGGATCTTGAAAGGGCCCACATATCTAGGAGCAAGCTTGCCTTTGATACCGAATCTTTGGGTGCCTTTCATAGGAGAAACACGGAGATAGACATGATCCCCAATGTTGAAGGCCAAATCACGATGCTTGCCGTCATAGTAGCTCTTTTGACGCAACTGAGCGGCCTTGAGATTCTCACGTATGACTTTGCACATTTCTTCAGCTTCTGAGATCAAGTCATTGCCAAGAAGTTGACATTCGCCAGTCTCGGACCAGTTGAGAGGAGTACGACACTTTATGCCATAGAGAATTTCAAACGGAGCTTTGCCGACACTTGCTTGGAAACTGTTGTTGTAAGAGAACTCGGCAAACGGGAGAAAATCTTCCCACTTCATGCCAAAAGAGATGACACAAGCTCTGAGCATGTCTTCTAGGATCTGGTTCACTCTTTTGACTTGACCACTAGTCTGAGGGTGAAATGTAGTGCTGAAACGGATCTTAGTGCCCATGGCAGACTGAAAGGAGTCCCAGAACTTTGATGTGAACAAACTTCCACGGTCTGAGGAGATAACTTGAGGAATGCCATGTAAGGACACAATTCTGGAAGTGTACAACTCTGCCAGCTGAGTTGCATTGATGGATTCTTTGACTGGAAGGAAGTGAGCTACTTTGGTAAGTTTGTCAATCACCACAAAGATAGAATCATTCCCCTTCTTGGACTTGGGAAAGCCAGTGACGAAATCCATTTCAATGTGGTCGAATTTCCACTCGGGGATAGGAAGAGGTTGGAGGAGACCGGCTGGACATTGATGCTTTGCCTTCACTCTTCTGCAGACATCACATTCATTCACGAATTGGGCAATCTCCCTTTTCATGCGAGTCCACCAGTAAGATTGCTTGAGGTCTTGGTACATCTTGGAACTTCCAGGATGAATCGAGAGGAGGGAGTCATGTGCTTCGTTCATTATGAGCTTCCTGAGATCACCCTTGGGAACCACAAGTCTGTCCTCAAAGAACAAGGTATCTCTCTCATCAACGCGATATCACTTGTATTTGGGAGTACCCTTTGCAATACCATGTTTCACTTTCTGCACCAAAGCATCACTGAGTTGGGCCTCACGGATCTGATCTTCCAAGGTAGGAGCAACTTGAAGATTTGCAAGAAAGCCTTGCGGAACAACTTGGAGGTTGAGCTTCCTGAATGCTTCACAAACTCAGGCGGGAATGGCTTGATAAGGAGACTGTTGCAATATGCCTTTCTGCTCAAGGCATCTGCAATAACATTGGCCTTTCCAGGTGTGTATTCGATGCTTGGATCATACTCTTGGATCATTTCAACCCAACGAGTCTGGCGAAGGTTCAGGTTCGGCTGTGTGAAGATGTACTTCAAGCTCTTGTGATCGGTGAAGATGTCGACTTTTCTGCCCAACAGAAGGTGTCTCCACTTGATCAAGGCGTGTACCACAGCTGCTAGCTCGAGATCATGTGTGGGGTAGTTCTTCTCACTTGGCTTCAATTGACGAGAAGTGTATGCCACAATCTTCTTGTCCTGCATTAGCACACCACCAAGTCCTTGAAGAGAAGCATCACAGAATACTTCGTAGGGCTTGGACTCATCTGGAGGAGTAAGAACTGGAGCAGAGATGAGCTTTTCTTTGAGCGTTTTGAATGCCACATCACAATCCGGAGACCAGTTGTACTTGACATTCTTCTGCAGCAAGTTGGAGAGAGGCTTGGCAATCTTGGAGAAGTTCTCAACGAACCTTCTGCAATAGCTAGTAAGACCAAGAAAGCTTCAGAGTTGCTTGACGTTCTGAGGAGGTTTCCAGTTGACAATGGCTTCAACTTTCTCGGGGTTGACCGCAATACCGTCAGCGGAGATGATATGGCCCAGATACAAGACCTTATCGAGCCAGAATTCGCACTTGGAGAACTTGGCATAGAATTTATGTTCCCGGAGTCTGTCGAGAACCAGACGGAGGTGCTTTTCGTGATCTTCTTCATTCTTGGAGAATACCAAGATGTCATCCAGGTACACAAGCACAAATTCTTTGGTGTAGGGGTTGAAAATGTAGTGCATCATTCTCGAGAAGGTAGGTGGAGCATTAGCAAGGCCAAAAGACATGACTGTATATTCATAGGAGCCGTAGCTTGTTCTGAATGCAGTCTTGTGGATATCTTCTTCACGAATGCGAATTTGGTGGTAATCCATCCGGAGATCGAGCTTTGAGAACACTTTTGCTCCTTTGAGCTGCTCGAACAATTCATTGATGTTGGGGAGCAGATACTTGTTCTTTATTGTCTTCTTGTTCAATGGCCGGTAATCAACGCAAAGGCGCTCCGTGCCATCCTTCTTCTTGACAAATAAGACACCACAGCCCCAAGGAGAAGTGCTAGGCCTGATTTGACCCATACGTTCTTGCTCATCGAGATGTTTCTTCAACTCCTTCAACTCTTCAGGGGAGAGCTTGTACGGACGCCGGCATGCTGGCTCAGTACCAGGCTCGAGTTCAATGACGAATTCAACTTGACGATGCGGAGGCATGCCTGGAAGCTCTTCAGGGAAAACATATTCGTATTCATTGACCACCGGAATTTGAGAGATGGCATTAATCTCGCCCTTGTCATTGAGAGAGAATAGCCTGATTGTGTTATCTCGAGAGGCGAAGATAATCACATCTTCGTTAGGATGAGTAATCTTGACTTCCTGGTTTGCACAATCAATGTGAGCATCATGCTGAGAAAGCCAATCCATCCCAAGAATAAGATCAATGTCTGAGTTGCCGAGAACAACCGGAGAAGCCAGAAAGCGGTAATCACCCATGCGAATAGATACATTCGGAGCCATCAAATTTGAAGTCATGCACTAGCCCGGAGAAATAATTTGCAACATAATTGGCAAGGCCACTGTGCCCACATTGTGCTTGGATGCAAATGGAAATGACATGAAGGAATGTGATGCTCCAGAATCAAACAACACTTTAGCAGGTTTAAGGTTGACTGGAAGGTTACCAAGTATCACATCTGAAGAATTCTCTGCTTGAGCTGCATTCATCAGATTCACTCTTGCGCCTTCAGTTCATGCTTGACAATAGCAGTGCTGACAGGTGGAGGAGGCGGAAGGCGCCTTTGAGTACACTTGTTTTCATAGCGACCCTTCTTGCCACACTTGTTGCAAACCACTTCTGAGAGAGGACGGTAATGAGGAGCACTTGACTTGGAAGCTTGAAAATGATTCTTAGACTGATTGCTTGGGTTGGGTGGGTGGGAGAAAGCACGGCCACCAGAATTCTTGTTGTTGTTGTTGGGAGCTCGGATCACTGGAGGAGGTGGAAGCCAAAACTTCTGTTGCTTTGCGACCACTTAGGAAGAAGAGGAGTGAACAACATCTCTGATCCTCTTTTTGGAAGCTTCCATCTTGAGCTGGGCTGCCTCTTGCTTAAGTGCCATGTTATAGAATTGATCAAACTCATCAGGCTCAAACAAGGTGAGAGCTAGTTGGAGTTCATCCTTGAGACCACCACGGAACTGATAGATCTTGCTCTTGGCATCTGGGATGTCTTGATTGGCATAGCGGGCAAGCTTCTGGAACTTGACATTATATTGGTAGACAGTCATTGAGCCTTGCTTCAGGTTGCGGAATTGCTCACACATACCCTCGATGACACTTGTTGGAATGTGGTGAGAACGAAAGTCCTTGCAGAAGTCATCCCAGGAGATTACACGTCCTTCTCTGGAATCTTTGTACTGCTTCCACCAATCAGCTGCTTGGTCCTTGAGTTGGAACGTGACAAACTTCACATAGTCCTCGGGCCTGACATTACTGCACTTGAAATGCTTCTTGATATCTGTTATCCAGTCTTCAGCATCTAGAGGGTCCACACAGTAACTGAATGCCTTTGGTTGGTTTGCCAGAAACTGGTTCAGCATAGCAAAGTGAGGTTGGTTGAACAAATTGCCTTGGCCTTGGTTCCCATGAGCACCCTAATTTGCTTGATTTGCTTGAATGTTCTGCATCATTTGCATAAGCATCTGGGTGTTCTGGTTCGTCGCTTGCATAATTTCTCTCTAGGCCTCAGACGGAGGAGGAGGGGAAGGAGGACGATCAGGAACCTCTTCACCCTCTGGGTTAGCGTTGGGAACCTTTTTAGGAGCCATCCTGAATGAAATGACAACTATTAGCCATTGATTGAAAAAGATATATAAGCTGAATCAACGGCTAGAAATTGCAACATAAGTCTTGACAAGCACATTCGAACAAGATGAACGAATGTAATCCATAGTTTAATAATAACAACAATCTTCACGAGAAGCCACTTGAGAGACACAAGGTAAATAAAAACAACAATGAGCAGATAGAACAAATAAAAGATAGAAGTTTCGTTCGACAAATTCGTGCTGAAAGCTTATGGAACGTGTTACGAAAGGGTTTTGCAATCCCCGGATCAGCATAGCCAAGGACCCTTTAAGATGCAACTCCCGATCGGAACAACGGCCATAAAACTACTTCACTCAATGTAGAACCCCGAACTCCATATCAAGCATTCGTTGGAAGAATGCCTATGAGCTACTAGATGAACCCACCTATTAATTTCCGAAAGTTTCTAGTTATGCAATCAGGTGTTGGGGATACAGGGGAAGCATCGCGCACTCAACTCTAATCCTACATCCAGCTGTATCCATCCTTCAACACATAACTAGTTATTTCCGGAAACCGTCTACCTCGGACATTCGATACACATCTACTATACAAGCTATGGCAATACTCCCGAACTTCCTCCCCAGTACTGGGTGACGTCGGGGTTATCTTGCCACTAACCGCATAGGAGAGTTTTCGATGTCGGCCGTCTTAAGTATTCTAGCACTGATGCGATATATTTGTGACGACAACACCTCGGAGCTCCCCGGGACACTGCCACAACCCCTAAATGACAGGAGGCATCGAGAACAATGTTCTCGTCACAAAGACATCGGAACAATCCAAACTATACTCGCGAGATTCCAAAATTTTTTTTTGGGTGAAATTTTGAGAGTAGAAGAGACAAGAGTAATCGTCAGGAGTCCTCACCAGAGTGAAAATAGATGAGGAGCAAAAGAAATCCTACTCTCCGATATATATATATATATATATATATATACAGGACTCAAAAGATTTTAAGTGTGTGCCTAGACTCAACAGTCAACGATTCGATCAATCAGTGGGGGCTTCTAGGTCGGAGAAGGCTCTGAATACCAACTTGTAATGCCCAGGATGGGACTATACCTCTTACGTGTCGAGGCACGACTTAAAGGTATAAGCCCATTCTGGAATGATCGCAAGTTCGGTATCTTTGCACAACTCATGTAAAAATAGGGATGAAATTGCAAAAGGATAGTTGGCTTACACTCGCCACGTCACACAATACATTACATAAGCAAAACATCATCCAAATAACATCACCACCCGACTACGGGTGAAGATCCAAATGAAAGATACCAAATACATAAAGCCACAGGTTCGAATCGCCCCTAGTAGAAACCACTACTGATCATCGGGATAGTGCACATAGTATCGGCTACGTTCTTCATCGTATCTCCAGTACAACTCCGTGCCGTCACCTGAGTAGTTCACCTGAGTACCTGCATCTGGTGTGGTGTAGAATCTGTGAGCCACGGAGGACTTAGCAATCCCGTTCCCGGGTAACAGAACTATCTAAGCCTTGGGTGTGGAATAAGGCTGAAGAAAGAACAAAAGGCTGCAGCTGCACTAGCACTAGCTTACGTGTTTAGAGCGAGAAGAGAGGTGCCACGAGCGACGAGGTGATCACGAAGTGATCCTATCTAAACACGTCAAACATAACCCCACCGTGTTCACTTCCCGAACCCCTTTCGGAAAATGACTGTCACGGTTACTCACGCTGGTAGTGTGTTCTGAACATGGTGTCAAGTTTTCTACAACCGGATATTAACAAATTCCCATCTGCCACATAACCGTGGGCACGACTTTCGAAAGTTCAAAAACCCTGCAGGGGTGTTCCAACTTGGCCCATTACAAGCCCACGATCCGCGGAGTCGCAACTCCAAGGTGGGAAGGCCCGAGTATTCTCGGAATCTCGTGCTCAAGATATACCGACATAGGTAAAACTAATCCAGCAAGATCCCCCGGCGTGCCGACACCCTGACAGTAGCCGCGCGTATCTAGTCTCAGGCCACGACCGGATGAGTCATCCTACAGGTGAATACCAAATACCTCGGGTTTCCCCAAGGCGGCCCCGCAGTCTGCTCAGTTCAGACCAACACTCATGTAGAGCACTGGCCCGGGGGTTGATTAATAAAAGGGGATAGCTAGTACCTATGCAAGTTTTAGTTATTAGGCAAATGGAGTACCAATGTTGGGCCTTGCTGGAAAAGGTTTAGCGCTAAGCGGGTTATCGAGGGGTCCCATAACCCCAACCATGTGAGGAACGCATAATCAAGGAACATAACACCGGTTTATACGGTTCCTAGGGCGGCATGAGTGAAACAAATCACCGAGCAAGAGGCTCAGCCTTCCACCCATTACCAATATATAGATGATTTCATTTAATAGTTATATAGTGTGATATCCCAACAAGCTTCAACATGAGGCAAGAATCTTCAATTCTTCTCCTGCAACTAGCAATGCTATAAGAGGGGCTGAGCGAAGCCTACGTAGCCAATCAAAGGTTTGCATAGGTTGGGTGGTTAGACAGATTCATGGTTACAATAGGAGGCTGACAGACAAAACATGGGCATCGAGGCAATAAGCTAAAGAGCGAGACTTCTAGCAATAGGCAAAGATAGTAATGATATCTGGGTCAGGTCATCTTGCCTGTCGAGTCGTCGATGGGATCGTAAGACGGCTCCTCGTTCTCAACCTCGGTAGAAACCTCGTTCTCGTACTCGGTCTCGGCTTCTGGCTCTACTCAACACAAGAACACACGAGGCACGAAATCAAACAAGGTGCAATGCGCAAACTACAGGATGCATGTATGATGCACTTAGGAAGCACTGCAGGTGCACTTAGGATGCAAAACATTACAACATAGGAAGCACAGAGGAACAACACAAGAACAAGACAATATACTCAAGCAAGTTGGATGCAAGACAAGTCTATTTAGGATGCAAAACAAGGCAAGGTAGGAAGCACAGAGAAACAACATAAGAACAACAAGTTTAAATGAGGCTGGAAACTACTTAAGACAAATCCGGTAAGTCCTCATACGCATAGTTTGAAATTAGTCCAGATCTGAACAAACCTTAATTTAAAGTTGTTAAACAGCAAGTTAACATGCACCAAGATAATCTACACGAAATTCTAGTCAAGTTTCATATAAGTTTTGTTTAAAACGGAGTTACGGTCTAGAAGATATGATCAAAACAAGATAAGCATGGCAACGGTGCAAGATGCACCCAAACATCAAGCAAACATACTCCAAACATGTTAACAAGATGATATTATGAATCTACATGCAAAATCACACAAGTTTTATATAGGGCACGCTCAAAACGGACCAACGGACTAAAAGATACACACGAAACAAGAAACAATGCAAACCTGAAATTAACAGCCACATAGCAACTTTGGAGCAAGAAATATATACTCTACAACACTCAAACATGGTGACAAAAAGCATGGACATGAAGTAGACATATCCTATAGCAAACAAATCCATTGGAGCATCTCCATAGGAGGCATGGATCAATAGCAACAAGCTACAACATTTTGATCATGGCACTAAAAACCTGTCAGTAATATTTTATAGCAACTTGGGAGCAAGAATTAAATAAGCTACAACAACCCAAATGAGCATGCGAGGGCATGGATGGGTAGACAACAACATATACAACAAGGAATAATCAATGGCCACCCAAAACTAACATGGATTTGCCTAGGACATCAAGCAAACATAGCATCAGGATATTACAGATTCCAGACTTACTGAAATTTCACTAAGTGTTAAAACAGTAACATTATCATGTCATGTTTGTGAGCATGTTTAAGTCATCTCAAAGCATATCATGGCAATTGGTTTGCACCACAGCAAAGATCACATGATGGGGAATCTAAAACATATGAGCATGTGACATGGGGACAAACACATCAATAGCAACGAGCTCCTCAACTAGGCATCTCGTAACAAGTTACAAAACCTAACATCCATATGCACTTTTGCAACAGAGATAAACATGGCAATAAGAACTCTAACATGCATGCTATAGCAACCAACATGTAGAGCATCCCATGATGAAAATTTTGACATATCATTTGCTTCATTTGGATAAACATGCACCAAGTTATCACATCTCAAACATGGCATGAAAATAACTAGTAGCAGAAGTTTATATCAAGTAGCACTCTTGTCATGATGATTAATACATCTAGATGGACTCAAACAAGCATGATACAATGGAACAAAACGTAATACACATCACCACGATCATTTTGACATATCATATGCACAAATCTGACTAGCACACTAAAAGTTATTGCCATCACAAGAATGCATCAGGCAACAAAATAGCAAAATGACTTGGGGGAAAAACAGGGTCAACCTCAGAGTCAACGCGGGTTGCGGGACAAACGGGTTGCGGGTGAAGCGGGTCCGCGGGCACCGGGTCGCGGGCCCCTTAGGGTTCGACTGGAACCCGCGGAGGAGATCCGATCGGATCGGCTCGATCCAGGTGGCGGCGCGAGGTTCGTCCGGCGGCGAGGGTCCGACGGTGCGCCCGGCGGCGAGCTCGCCGCCCGGAGGAGTTTGCGGCTCGGGCGGCGGAGTACTTGAACAGCGGCGTCGCGGGGCAGTTCGGGCCGAAGGAGAGGCGGCCGGCGGCGGGCTGCGGACCCCGGCGGCGGAGACGATGAGCGGAGGGCGCGGGGGCGGTCGGGCCCGAAGGCGGCGGCGGCGGGCCCGCGTTGGGCCGCGCGGGCCGGCGCGGTGGAATGGCGGCGGGCGACATGTGTCAAGCTGTGAGTGGCCGAGGGCGTGGCGGACACGTCGGGCCAGGGACGAACATGTCCGGCGCTGCGGGAGGAGGAAGAAATAGGGTTTTTTGGTCGAAAATGGCAAGGGGAGACGTTTATATAGGCACAAGGAGCTAGGAGACTTCAAATGGGGAGCGGTTTTCGGCCACGCGATCACAATTCAATGACCGAGATGATGGGAAGGGTTGTGCTGGGTTGGTGGGCTGTTGTGGAGGGGGTCTTGGGTCTCAAAGAGGAGGTACTTTTAGCCCACTAGGTTAACCGTTGGAGTACCAAACGAACTCCAAACACGACGAAACTTGACAGGCGGCCTACACGTACCAAAACAACAACACACGACAAGTCTCACGTCATTCCGGAAATGTTACACAGCCACACACGAAAGAAGGACTCGGGGATGCCACGGACACGTGTGAGAACGTCGGAACTCGAAACGGACAACAGGAAGAGACGAGTGGGACCGGATGCAAATGACAACACAAATGCAATGCAATGCACATGACAACATGACATGGATGAAATGCACATACGCACACGACAAAACAAAGAAACCCGAAAAGAAGAAGAACCCGGAAAGGAATTGATGAAGCCAAACTTTATATATTGCCATATAGGGAAAGTGTTACATCTAGGGCATTACAGAGGGGCTGAGCAAGTGGGTAACATATCCAGACAACGGTTTTGCTGGGAAGGTGCCAAAGGATAGAGGTTTCATGGCAACAAGGAGAGGCTAACAACAAAAGATAGGTAGCACAACATATAGCGATAGCATCGAGACATCTAGCATAGCAATGATAGTAAAGGTATCCAAGGTGATGGTCATCTTGCCTGAGATCCCGCAAGGAAGAAGAAATGAGTCCATGAAGAAGACGAAGAAGAAGCCTTGAAGACGAACCACGTGTAGCCGAACGAATCCTCACGATCGCAACGGAAAAGAACTAGCGAGAAGAAAGCACACAACAAGGTAAACACCCCACTCAAGAACATGACAAGATGCTCAACCAAGTATGATGCAAGACAAGTCTATATGATGCAAAACATGGCAAGGGATGAAGCACACAAGAACAACACAAACCAACAAGTTTAAATGAGGCCGGAATCAACATATAACAATTCCGGTAAGTCCTCATATGCACGTATCAAAATGGGTCTAGATCTGAACAAACCTAAGTTAAAGTTGTTAAACAACAAGTTAACATGCACCGTGATGATCTACTCGAAATTCTAGTCAAGTTACATATCAAGTTTGTTTAATTCGGAGCTACGGCCTAGAAGATATGAGCAAAACAAGACAAGCATGGCAATTATGCAAAATGCATCCAAACATCAAGCAAACACACTCCAAACAGGTAAACAACATGATATTATGCTTCTACATGCAAAATCACACAAGTTTCATATAGGCCACGCTCAAAACGGAGCAACGGTTCAACACATACACACGAAACAAGATATGACAACAAGCTGTCCAAATCCAGCAACATAGCAACTTTGGAGCAAGGTAAATATATGCTACAACACCCAAACATGGTAACAAGAGGCATGGATATGAAATAGACATGATACTTAATAAGCATGAACTTAGAGCACACCCAAAAACTTGCTGGAACACAATTAAACAAGCATGACAAGTTGCAATAAATTTATCCAGACAACCAAAATCTGGGAAGGCAAAAACATCATCACGATGTTGCCTTCGGAGGCACAAAACAACAAGCATATCAACTCTACTAAGTATATAAAGATCATGGGCATGTAATAGACATAGCATACATCACACAACTCCATTGGAGCAACTCCATAGGAGGCACGGATCAATAGCAACAAGCTTCACCAAATTGATCACGCTGATAAAAATCTGACATGTACATTTATATCAACTTGAGAGCAAGAAATAAATAAGCTACATCAGGCCATATATGCAAATAAGGGCATGGATGGATAGAGCATAACCTGGACAACAAGACATGATCATGGGACAACCCAAAACAAGCATGGATTTGAGTGAGGCATCAAGCAAACATGGCATCAGGTTTAACCGATTCCAGACTTAGCAGTTTTTTCACTAAGTATAAAACAGCAACATTGGCATGGCATGTTTACAAGCTTGTTTAAGTCACCACAAGGCATATAATGAAAACTGGATTGCACCACAACAAAGACCATATGATTGTGCTTCTAAAACATATAGACATGTGGCATGAAAGACAAACACACCAATAGCTATGAGCAAGTCAAATCAGCATCTCGTAACAAGTTTCAACACTTATCAGCCACATGCACTTTTGCAACAGAGATTAACATGGCAATATGACACCTAACATGAATGCTACAGCAACCATCATGTGGGGCACTTCACATTGAACATTTTGACATATCATATGCTCCATTTGGACCAACATGCACAAAGTTATCATCACCACAAGTATGCAACAAAATTACAGTTATCAGCAGTCTTAAACATATATCACTCTTGCAACAGGGATTAGGGCATCAAGATGAACTCAAACAAGCATGCCACAATGGAACAAAATGAAGAGCATATCACAATGAACATTTGGACATATCACATGCTCAATTTGGATCACCACACAAAAAGTTATCCGCAGTCAAACATGTCAACATATTAAGCATTCTCAGGGACTTAGTGATTTTTAGCAGAAAATCAGAGTGAGCGTGAGATACTAAATAGCGCACAGGGCGTCACATAGGGACACGGGGTGAGCTGGGCCAAGGCTCAACAGAGTGGGCCGAGCCCAGGACGAGGAGGGCAGAGGTGGCCAGGCAGGAGCTAGGCCGGGCCCGTGGTGGCTGGATCTGGGGCCAGGCGTGGCTTCGGCCCATGTGGCCGGTCCAACCGGTCAGAGGCCCATGCGACTCGTCGTCGTCCTCCTCCACGGGGACGAGTCCGGCGGCGGCTGATGCAGAAGGGCGTCGGCGGCGCAGCGCAAGCAGGACCGAGGAGCGGCGCCGACCGAGGCAGATCCGGGGCGGCAACCGCCGGATCTGGTCGCAGGGTGGACGAGGCAGCGCGGATGCGGTGGAGTTGCCGGCGCGGGGTGAGCTCCTTCGTCGTTGGCGAAACTGCAGGGAGAGAGAGTGAGAAGCTTAGGGAGGGAGAAGAAGGAGGGAAGGACGGAGAAGGGCGGCGAGGGTCCGGCCTGGCGGTTGTGGAGGTTGCCGGCGGCGGAGCTCTCCGGAGCTGCAGCGGCAAGGTCGAGCGGGGGGAGGGGGGATCGGACTCCCCGATCCAGATCGAGCGGGGCAGCGGGTCGCGGGCGCGCTCGCCTCGCGGGCGGCGGCTCGGGCCCGATTCGGCCCACGACGGGCCGGATCCGGGCCCTGGCGGGCTTCGGTGGAGGGAGGAGGTTACGAGGACGCGTGGCGCTCAGGGAGAGGTGAGGGCGGCGACTGGCGGCGGAGCCAAGTGGAGGGGGGAGGTGGAGGCAACGGATCCGAGGGAGAAGGCTAGGGGCTAGGGTTAGGCTAGGTTTAGGCCGATTTTGGTAGGTGGAGGGGTCTATTTATAGAAAGGTGGCTAGGTTTAGGGGATTTGCTCCGTTTCGGAGCCGTTCGATCGCCATCGGACAGAGGGGAGTCTAGGTGGGCTGCAGGTGAGGTTAGTGGGCTGTGTAGAAGGCCTCGGGCTTAAAGGAGATAAGAGAGGGAGAGGCCCGCAGGGGTTTTCGGAGATCGAAAACGTCCGACGTTTTAACTGGCGACTAGTGCCGCTATATTTATCGGTTGGGCTATCAAACAAACTCTGAACGCGACGAAATTTGGCAGGCGGCTGTCTACACTATAATAAGACCACACGCCAAGTTTCATCCCGTTCTGAGAACATTTTCCGACCACTCATAAAATAAATATTCGGAGGTGCCGCGGGCACGTGCAAGTGTGTCTGGCTCAGACCGGACAACGGAGAGGACACACGGACTCAGACGGATGCAAGTTTTGAAAACATGATGATGCAATGCACATGATGACAAGGCAAAGATGCAACACGCAAGCAGATGACATGGCAATGGCGACGAACAACTGGCTGACACCTAGCGCATCGGTCTCGGGGTGTCACAACACTCCCCTACTAACAAGAGATCTCGTCCGGAGATCTTAGGAACGAGACGGAAGATGAAATAGGAAGAACAAAGTTTTTCGAGGATAAAAGAGTGAAACCAAAGAACCATGAGAGGTTGAGCCGCTTCGAAAGAACGAATAGAATGGAGATGAAGGAGAAAGAGAAACTCCGTTACAAAGGAGGGAACAAGTAGCACACGAGAACCAAGCAGGTTGAATGATAAGAAACACGAATTTAAGGAATACAATGGATTCGAAACCACTCCGGTTAATAAGAGAAAGAAAGGAGTTCGAACGAAGTAATTCGGGCAACACTCTGGCTGAAACTGAAAGAAATATCACACCGGTTGAACATGAATGGTATGGAACAAGAACTTGAAAAAGTGAAATGATACTCGACGAGAGCAACACACAATGCCTTCGGAAGAATTAAAAAGTGGAATGAAAAGAACGGATAAGAGAAGAACAACTTCGAGCGCGAGTGAATTCGAACGAGAATCTTGAAGAGAAAGACTTTAAGAGAGTCATCGAGAAAATCAACAACAAAAGAATAAGCTTGTTGTGGACTTATGAAAAACACCTCAAAGCTTGAGGTGAATTATGCCGCAATGAAAAGATTCGAATGGATGAGATGATGGAAGAAATGCAAAACTGCATTGAAAAGAATGCGGAGAATTATTTGCACTCAAGAGGCAAAAGAATAACGCTTGAGCTGCTCCACAAAGATTTTGCAGAACACTTGAAGAATGAATTAAAACACGACGAACCACCATGAAGAACTCCGGTAACAAAAGAATGATGGTGATATAGAATTGAATGGTCAAAAGAATAAGATTAATGCCTAGCGATGATTAGCCGGGGTTCCGATGAGATAGCCGAGAAACTAAGAAACTCCGGAAAAAAGAAGGTTAAAGCACTTGAGACTAGAATTTATTCATCAAGAATAAACTCTGAAAGAAGGGATTAAATCAACTTGATGAAAAATAATAAGAATTATGTTATGCTTATCCTTCATCAATTAAATTGACGAAAGCAATGGATTCGCATATCACTTATTCTCATTAAAATTGATTAAAAGGGATATATCGCGAACCTGCGAAAATCTTCATGAAACACCGGTAGGACTGGAATACAAAAAATGAATGGATTGATATGATAACACCGAAAAAGAACACTTGAGCGAACCACCGTAAGAATTGAAGCCGAGTGAAGAAAAAAAACGAACCACCGGAAGAATTAAAATCGAGTGAAGAAGGAGAACGACCACCGTAAGGAATTGAAATTGAGTGAATACAAGAGAATGAATCGCCGGAAAGAATAAAGCACTTGGGGAATTTAGATGCAAGAGAACGAAGAGATCGCGAACGGTTAAATAATACTTGAACGAAGCACCGGTCGAATGTGAGACGAGCGAAGAGGCATAAATGAAGAATGTTTGGAGGACGAAGTTGAAAACTGAGAACGAAGAAATCTTCTGAATGATGGCCTTCGGAGGAACACAAAGAAAACAATGCATGAAATACTCTGAAAGAACGAAAAGAAGAAAGGTTGAACCAATGATGAAAAGAATTTGCAAACGATCTTGGAGAAGGCACATGACTGATGGAATCCATACTTACGTCACACTTGAAAAGAATTTAGGAATACTCCGGGAAATTAGAAGAGTCAGGTAAGATCCTGGGAAAAGACCTATGGGTTATGAGCCCACCGAAGAGAAAACACCATTGAAAAGGATTATTCGTGTGAGAAATGATGCACCGGAATGATTCAAAAGACTCGAATGAGGTGACGACCTCGAATTAATTGGAACACAGACAAATCTCCTGAGATGTCTTCGGAACACCGGAATAATTAATTAGGGAGAGGTGAACGAGCAAGGAGGAAAACACCTGAGCCAAGAAAAGAATATGATGAACACCGAATACTAGAATGGAATCCACCGGAAAGAAAAGGAGATGAAGAATGATGAACTAGACGAGAAATCACCAGTTGAAACAATTGATGAAAGAAAGCAAGACTCACATGAGTAGGATGGATACTCGATTAAGGACTCCGGTTCCGAGAAGAAAAGGGGTGGGCGGGTGGGAAAAAGAAAGACAACTTCGGAAGGGGAAACAACACCGGTTGGAAAGAACCAAGGGTTGAAGCAAAAGACGAGGAGGGTCAATTTGACTTCACGAGAGATGCACCAGATGAAAGAGCAGACATCGCAACGAACGAAAACTAACCGTGTGATCCTAAAAAAAATTTGAAGGGGAAGAGGGGTAATTCAAAACACCTACGTCAAGATTCCTCACCAGAGCAACGAAGGGACTGAGGAGTAAAAAGAATTCATACTCTCCGATATAACTAGACTCCGAAAAAGTTTTCTGCTAGACTCAACAACGGCCAAGCTACGATCAATCAAGGGGGATCCTATGGTGCGTCGAGGCTCTGATACCAACTTGTCAGGCCCAAGATGCGACTCTATCCCGATCACGAGACTCATACGTGATTGGGGCACAACCGCATCTCAGGCATTTAGCAAGATGGATATCATTACATCATACCATTACATAAATACATGGGGGTACAACAATTCATACAAGTCACATGAATACAACAACATCAATACAAGACATCCGACTACGGATGCAAACATGAAAAGCTCAGTGACATCCATCTGCTATCCCAGGCTGCCGACCAGGAACCTAGCCCAAGACTGACGAAGAAGAAGAAGAAAGAACTCCAAGACAAAAGGACATCGCTCTCGCGTCAAGTCATCGAAAACCTGCACCTGCACCTGTTGTTGTAGTATCTGTGAGCCACGAGGACTCATCACTCCCATTACCATGGGTAACAAAACTAGCACAGCTTAATGGGTAGGAAGAGGTTAAGTGGTGAGGTTGCAGAAGCGGTTAAGAAAAATATGGTGGCTAACTTACGAGTATGAGAATAAGATGAGCATCTACGCAAATGATCGCCATCTAGTAGTGATCGCTAAATATCCTGAACTACCTACGAGTCAAACATAACCCCACCGTGTTCTCTTCTCAAAGTGAAAAGAGACAGTCACGGTTACTCACGCGGTTGTGTGTTTTACTTCGGATCCTTTGTCAAGTTTTCTACAACCGGACATTAACAAATTCCAATCTGCCACATAACCTCGGGCACGGCTTTCGATAGATCATAACCCTGTAGGGGTGTCCCAACTTAGCCCATCACAAGCTCTCACGATCAGCAGAGAAAATAATAGTATTACCCCTTATCTTAGGGAAGGCCCGATCAGACTCAGAATTCCCGGTGCACAAGACATTTCGACAATGGTAAAACAAGTCCAGCAAGACCTCTCGGCGCACCCACACCCTGATAGTAGCCGCGCGTATCTCGTCTCAGGCCACGTCTGGATTGTCCAAACTTCCGATAGGCCAAATACCAGAGTTGCCCCTGGCAGTCACCGGCGGTTGACAGGTTTGGACGAACACTCATGAGGAGCACTGGCCGGGGGGTTGATTAAGAGTCCTCGGGATAGCTAGTCCCTATGCGTATTTTAGTTATTAGGCAAAAGTAAAACCAAAGTTGGGTCTTGCTGGAGAAGTTTTATTCAAAGACGAAATGTCAAGGGGTCCCCATATACCCAACCGTGTTAGGAACGCAAAATCAAGGAACATAACACCGGTTTATCGGTTCTTAAGGCGGCATGAGTGGAACAAAACACCGAGCAAAAGGCCAAGCCTTCCACCCATTGCCAAGTATATATGTGTGTTAATTATATTATTAGATATTGTGATATTCCAACAACAAGTTCCAACATGGAGCAATCTTCATCTTCACCTGCAACTAGCAACGCTATAAGAGGGGCTGAGCAAGCGGGTAACATAGCCAAACAACGGTTTTGCTGGGAAGGTGTCAAAGGTTAGAGGTTTCATGGCAACAAGGAGATGCTGACAACAAAAGATAGGTAGCGTGACATATAGCGATAGCATCAAGACACCTAGCATAGCAATGATAGTAAAGGTATCCAAGGTGATGGTCATCTTGCATGAGATCCCGCAAGGAAGAAGAAATGAGTCCATGAAGAAGACGAAGAAGAAGCCTTGAAGACGAACCACGTGTAGCCGAACGAATCCTCACGATCACAACGGAAAAGAACTAGCGAGAAGAAAGCACACAACAAGGTAAACACCCCACTCAAGAACATGACAAGATGCTCAACCAAGTATGATGCAAGACAAGTCTATATGATGCAAAACATGGCAAGGGATGAAGCACACAAGAACAACACAAACCAACAAGTTTAAATGAGGCCGGAATCAACATATAACAATTCCGGTAAGTCCTCATATGCACGTTTCGAAATGGGTCCAGATTTGAACAAACCTAAGTTAAAGTTGTTAAACAGCAAGTTAACATGCACCGTGATGATCTACTCGAAATTCTAGTCAAGTTACATACCAAGTTTGTTTAATTCGGAGCTACGGCCTAGAAGATATGAGCAAAACAAGACAAGCATGGCAATTATGCAAAATGCATCCAAACATCAAGCAAACACACTCCAAACAGGTAAACAACATGATATTATGCTTCTACATGCAAAATCACACAAGTTTCATATATGCGACGCTCAAAACGGAGCAACGGTTCAACACATACACACGAAACAAGATATGACAACAAGCTGTCCAAATCCAGCAACATAGCAACTTTGGAGCAAGGTAAATATATGCTACAACACCCAAACATGGTAACAAGAGGCATGGATGTGAAATAGACATGATACTTAATAAGCATGAACTTAGAGCACACCCAAAAACTTACTGGAACACAATTAAACAAGCATGGCAAGTTGCAATAAATTTATCCAGACAGCCAAAATCTGGGAAGGCAAAAACATCATCACGATGCTGGCTTCGGAGGCACAAAACAACAAGCATATCAACTCTACTAAGTATATAAAGATCATGGACATGTAATAGACATAGCATACATCACACAACTCCATTGGAGCAACTCCATAGGAGGCATGGATCAATAACAACAAGCTTCACCAAATTGATCACGCTGATAAAAATCTGACAGGTACATTTATAGCAACTTGAGAGCAAGAAATAAATAAGCTACAACAGGCCATATATGCAAATAAGGGCATGGATGGATAGAGCATAACCTGGACAACAAGACATGATCATGGGACAACCCAAAACAAGCATGGATTTGAGTGAGGCATCAAGCAAACATGGCATCAGGTTTAACAGATTCTAGATAGCAGTTTTTTCACTAAGTATAAAACAGCAACATTGGCATGGCATGTTTACAAGCTTGTTTAAGTCACCACAAGGCATATCATGAAAAGTGGATTGCACCACAGCAAAGACCATATGATTGTGCTTCTAAAACATATAGACATGTGGCATGAAAGACAAATACACCAATAGCTATGAGCAAGTCAAATCAGCATCTCGTAACAAGTTTCAGCACTTATCAGCCACATGCACTTTTGCAACAGAGATTAACATGGCAATATGGCACCTAACATGAATGCTACAGCAACCATCATGTGGAGCACTTCACATTGAACATTTTGACATATCATATGCTCCATTTGGACCAACATGCACAAAGCTATCATCACCACAAGCATGCAACAAAATTACAGTTATCAGCAATTTTAAACATATAACACTCTTGCAACATGGATTAGGGCATCAAGATGAACTCAAACAAGCATGCCACAATGGAACAAAATGAAGAGCATATCACAATGAACATTTGGACATATCACATGCTCAATTTGGATCACCACACAAAAAGTTATCTGCAATCAAACATGTCAACATATTAAGCATTCTCAGGGACTTAGTGATTTTTAGTAGAAAATCAGAGTGAGCGTGAGATACTAAATAGCGCACAGGGCGTCACATAGGGACACGTGGCGAGCTGGGCCAAGGCTCACCAGAGTGGGCCGAGCCCAGGACGGGGAGGGCCGAGGTGGCCGGGCTGGAGCTTAGCCGGGCCCGTGGTGGCTGGATCTGGGGCCGGGCGTGGCTTCGGCCCATGTGGCCGGTCCAGCCGGTCATAGGCCCAGGTGACTTCTCGTCGTCCTCCTCCACGGGGACGAGGCCATCGGCGGCTGATGCAGAAGGGCTCCGTGGGCGCCGGCGGCGCTACGCAAGCGGGGCCGAGGAGCGGCGCCGACCGAGGAGGATCCGGGGCGGCAACCGCCGGATCTAGTCGCAGGGTGGACGAGGCAGCGGGGAGGCGGTGGAGTTGGCCGGCGCGGGGTGAGCTCCTTCGTCGGCGGCGAAACTGCAGGGAGAGAGAGTGAGAAGCTTAGGGAGAGAGAAGAAGGAGGGAAGGACGGAGAAGGGTGGCGAGGGTCCGGTCTGGCGGTTGTGGAGGTCGCCGGCGACGAGGTTGGTCGACGGTGGAGCTCTCCGGAGCTGCGGCTGCGGGGTCGAGCGGGGGGGGGGGGATCCGACTCCCCGATCCAGATCGAGCGGGGCAGCGGGGAGCAGGCGCGCTCGCCTCGCGGGCGGCGGCTCGGGCCCGATTCGGCCCACGGCAGGCCGGATCCGGGCCCTGGCGGGCTTCGGTGGAGGGAGGAGGTTACGGGGACGCGTGGCGCTCAGGGAGAGGTGAGAGCGGCAGCTGGCGGCGGAGCCAAGTGGAGGGGGGAGGTGGAGGCGCCGGATCCGAGGGAGAAGGCTAGGAGGATAGGGTTAGGCTAGGTTTAGGACGATTTTGGCAGGTGGAGGGGTCTATTTATAGAAAGGGGGCTAGGTTTAGGGGATTTGCTCCGTTTCGGAGCCGTTCGATCGCCATACGACGGTTCCAGACAGAGGGGAGCCCAGGTGGGCTGCAGGTGAGGTTAGTGGGCTGTGTAGAAGGCCTCGGGCTTAGAGGAGAGAAGAGAGGGAGAGGCCCGCGGGGGTTTTCGGAGACCGAAAACGTCCGACGTTTTAACCGGCGACTAGTGCCGCTATATTTATCGGTTGGGCTATCAAACGAACTCCGAACGCGACAAAATTTGGTAGGCGGCCTGTCTAAACTATAATAAGACCACACGCCAAGTTTCATCCTGTTCCGAGAACATTTTCCGGCCACTCATAAATTAAATATTCGGAGGTGCCGCGGCACGTGCAAGTGTGTCTGGCTCAGAACGGACAACAGAGAGGATGCGCAGACTCAGACGGATGCAAGTTTTGAAAACATGATGATGCAATGCACATGATGACAAGGCAAAGATGCAACACGCAAGCAGATGACATGGCAACGGTGACGAACAACTGGCTGACACCTGGCGCATGGGTCTCGGGGTGTCACAGTGGGGGGTGAACTGGTCAGATCTACCAAGCCGTTTTCTACCCACACGACGCGTTCGATGTACCTGTAGCGCCATTAGACGGCGTCAGCTCGAGGCCGTGACGCCACGTAGACGAAACAGGGTCCCACCTGTCATAATAGTGCTTAAAATGCCCCAACAGAAGGTTTGGTGTTTTCTATAAATGATTAGGCGCGAAATCAGTGCTTTCTGCAACAAAATCGTAGAAGAGTCTTTTATACAACCTGTAATGCCCCGGATGTAATACTTTCCCTTTTGGGTATATAATATACTCCGGCTTCATCTATTTCCATTCCGGGTTCTTTGTCTTTCGGGTTTTCGTCGTTTTGTTGTGTGAGTGTGTGGCATTCATTCATATCATGTAGACATGTGCATCGCATTGCATTTGTGTTGTCGGTTGCATCCGGTTTCACGCGTTCCTTCCCGTTGTCCGTTTCGCGTTCCGGAGCTCCCTCACGTGTCCGTGACGTCCCGTAGGCCTACTTTGGTGTTTGGGCGTGTAACGCTACCGGTGTGCCGCGAGGTTGTTGTGTGTGTGTGTTGTTGTTTTGTTGTGTGCAACCCGCCTCTCAAATCTCGTCTCGTTTGGACTCCGTGTGCTATCCCATCCGTTGTTCGTGTGGGTCCAAAGTGCCTTCACTTCGTGTCCCAGAAACACCCCTACTGTAGTCTTTTATCTTCTCCTAGGCCCTTTTAAACTAACCCCGCGATCGGATCCGTCGGATCGCGATCGGAGGGCTCCTAGCACCCCCAAATCCCCAAACCCTAGCTACCTGCTATATATATAGACCCCTAGTCTATTTTTTGGGCATCTAGCTTCTTCTTCACCCTCTCCCCCTCAATTTTCGGATCCAACCCAGCCACCTTGAGCCACTTGGCAGATCCCAGCCACCCTCGCCGGACTGGGTCGATCGGGGGATCAATTCCCGATCGATCCCCGAAGTCAACGCCCGCCGCAGCGCATCGAAGCCAGCCGCAGCTCGCCTCGGCCTCGCTTCCTCCACTGATCGGATCGGGCAGAGGCCCGATCGATCACGTCGTATCGACCGCCCCAGCGGCCCGTACCGCGTGGACCAGTTCCCCGATCGCCCCCGCGGGCCGGTCCCCACTTCGCCAGTCGCCGATCGGGGCCCAGCCCGCAGCTCCTTCGCCACCCCTCGGCCCGTACGCCGCCGTTCCCCCAGCCAGCCGTGGGACCGCTTCGCTGAGCCGGCCGCCAGGGGCTCCAGGCCACTCGCACCGGGCCGCCCGAGTGGGCCTCGCCAGCGCCTCCTTCCGCGCTGGGCCGCCGTGCCGTCCAGGGCCCAGCCGGACCGCCTCCATCGCCTGGGCCGAAACCGCTCGCCGCGCCGGCCCGTGTTCGTTCCTCCACCGGGCCAGATCTGCTCAGCCACCGGGCCGCCCTCCAGATCCAGTTTTTGAGGTTGTTTCAACTGCTAAGTCCCAGATCTGTTATGTGCTGATGCATATTTCAAACTGCTAGATCTTTTTGTGTGTTGCTCCGATTCGCGCGTATAGCATGTCCAGACGTTCGTGGAGACTTGCTCTACGTTTTATCTTTTGTTGTCATGCTTGTTAGAGATCATCTAGGTGCTTGTTTTGCTGTTGCAAGAGTGCATCATGATATAAACTGCTGCTATGTGATGTTTTTCTGCCATCTTTGCCATGTGATATCTTTTAGCTCGTTTGTCCGAATGATGCAAATGACATGTCCACGTGTTCGTCTTGCCATGATCTACATGTTGTATGTGCTAGGTAGCATGTTAGATTTATTCTTGCCATGTTTATCTTCGTTGCAAAGTGCCATGTGGCTGTGATGTTGTTTCACTTGTTATGAAATGCCATCTTGTTGAGCTCGTTGCTATCGTTGTGTTTATCTCCATGAAGCATGCTTGTGTGTTTCGGGATCACCGTCATGTGTACTTTGATGAGGTGCTTACCTCTTGCCATGTTTAGTTTCGAGGTGACTTAGACATGCTCGTTTAGATGCTATGATGATATCACTGTTTTAGGACTTAGTGAATTTTCACCAAGTCTGAAATCTGTAACGTTCCGATGCCATGTTCGTGTGATGTTCTAGGACAAAGCATGTTATTTTTGGAGTGGATCTTGATTGTTCCTTGTAGTATATATTGTTGTCTTTCCATTCATGTCCTCACATGTCTATTTAAGTGGCTGTAACATGTTTATCTTTTGCTCCAAAGTTTCAATAAAATTCTGCTGCCAGAATTTTATTGTCAAGTTCAATATGTCCAAGATCATTGCTATTGATCCGTGGCTCCGTTGGGGGTGCACCTTTGGACTTAGTTGCTGTAGTATATGTCTAGTTTGTGTTCATGTCCTTTTCCATGTTATTTGAATGCTGTAGCTTAATTATTTTGAGCTCCGAAGTTGCTATGTTGCTGTAATTTTCAGCTGTCGCTCATTTCTTGTTTCGGGCATAACTTTTAGCCCGTAACTCCGATTTCAGAGAATCTTATATGAAACTTGATTGTTTTTCTGTGTAGATTAATAATATCAGATTGTTATCATGTTTTGAGGTGTTTTGCTTGAGTGATATTTTACGTACTCCGTGTGCATCCTTAGTGCATCCATCATGCATCCATCATTTTTTGAGTGCGCATTGCATCTTGTTGATTGGTGCTTGGTGTGTTTGTTTTGTTTAGAGCCGGAAGCAGAGTCCGAGATCAAGTACGAGCACAAGGTTTCCAACGAGGTTGAGCACGAGGACCCTTCTTACGATCCGAACGACTTCTCTTCAGGCAAGATGACCGAACCCCGATAACATTACTATCTTTGCCTATTGCTAGTAGTTCCGCTCTATAGTTTTGCCTCGATGCCCATGATCTTCTTGTCAGCCTCCTACTTGTAAACCATTGCCATGTTTAACCAACCTACCTATGCAAACCGTTGCTTGGCTAAGTACGCTTCGCTCAGCCCTTCTTATAGCATTGCTAGTTGCAGGTGAAGATCGAAGATGCTTGCTTCATGATGAAGTTTGGTTGGGTTTTATCACACTATATAAATGCTTAAAATGAAATCATCTATATATTGGCAAGGGTGGAAGGCTAAGCCTTTTGCTTGGTGATTTGTTCCACTCATGCCGTTAGGAACCGTATAAACCGGTGTTATGTTCCTTGATTATGCGTTCCTAACACGGTTGGGGTGTATGGGACCTCCTCGATAAACCGCTAAGTGCTAAGTCTTTTCCAGCAAGTCCCAACATTGGTTCTATTTGCCTAATAACATACTAAACTTGCATAGGGAGTAATTAACCCTCTTTCTTAATTCTACAACCCCGGGCCAGTGCTCCACATGAGTGTTGGTCCGAAACGAGCGGACTGCGGGGCCGCCTTGGGGCAACCTGAGGTATCTGGCATACACCTGTAGGACGTCTCATCCGGTCGTGTCCTGAGACTTAGATACGCGCGGCTACTATCAGGGTGTCGACACGCCGGGAGGATTTGCTGGATTAGCCTTACCTTAGTTCGGTATATCTTGAGCACGGGATTTCGAGGATACTCGGGTCTTCCCACTTTGGAGTTGCGACTCCGCGGATCGTGGGCTTGTAATGGGTCAAGTTGGAACACCCCTGCAGGGTTTGAACTTTCGAAAGCCGTGCCCGCGGTTATGTGGCAGATGGGAGCTTGTTAATATCCCGTTGTAGATAACTTGACACAATGTTTCTAATACACTACCAGCGTGTGTTCCGTGACTGTCAATTTCCGAATAGGGATTCGGGAGTTGAACACGGAGGGGTTATGTTTGTGGAGCTTATAGCTAGGATCACTTCGTGATCACTTCTCGCCGAGGCTTTCTCTTCTCGCTCTCACTCACGTAAGCTAGATGCTAGTTGCTGCTGCAGACACTTATTCTTTTCTTCAGCCTTTATCCTCTCCCAAAGGCTTAAATAGTCTTGTTACCCGGAAACGGGATTGCTGAGTCCTCTGTGGCTCACAGTTACTTCACACACCAGATGCATGTCCAGTTGTGAGCTATCCAGGTGATGGCACCGAGCTGGATTGGGAGTACGACGAGGAGCGTAGTCGGTACTATGTGCGATATCCGAATGATCAGTAGTGGAGACTCCTACTAGGATTCGATCCGCCTGTGGTTTATTTATCTAAGTTTGGTATCTTGACATTTGGATTTTGCCCTTAGAGGGTTGTGATATTCTTAATGTATGATGATTGAGACTTGAATTGTAATCCTGTGACGTGGCGAGTGTAAGCCAACTATTTTTTGTTTACAATCCCCTCTTTTACATGAGATGTGCAAAGATTACCAAACTTGAGATCATTCTAGGATGGATTTATGCCTTTAAGTCGTGCCTCGACACGTAGGAGTTATAACTCCATCCTGGGCATTACAAGTTGGTATCAGAGCCTTCTCCGACCTAGGAGCCCCCACTGTTTGATCGAATCGTTGACGGTCGAGTCTAGGCACACACTAAAAAACTTTTGAGTCCTATATTATATCGGAGAGTAGGATTTCTTTGCTTCTCATCCCCTTTCTCTCTGGTGAGGACTCCTGACGACTACTCTTGTCTCTCCTATCTTCAAAAATTGCACCAATTTTTTTTAGGAATCCCGCGAGTATTCTGGGATTGTTTCGATGTTCTTGTGACAAGGATATTGTTCTCGATGCCTCCTGTTACCGAGGAGTTGAGCTTCGGGGTATTGTTGTCACAAGTATATCGCGGCAGTACTAAATACTTAAGACGGCCGACATCGAAAATCTCTCCTATACGGCCAGTGGCAAGATAACCCCGACATCACCCAGTACTGGGGAGGTAGTTCGGGAGTATTGCCATAGCTTGTTATAGTGGATGCTTTTCGAAGGTCCGAGGTACACAGTTTCCGAGAAAGACTGGTTATGTGTTGAAGGATGGATACACCTGGATGTAGGTTTAGAGTTGATTGCGTGGTGCTTCCCGTGTATCCCCAACACCTGATTGCATAACTAGAATCTTTCGGAAATCTATAGGTGGGCTTATCCAGTAGATCGTAGGCATTCTTCCAACGAATGCAGGTTAGTGAGTTCGGGGTTCTACATTGAGTGAAGGGGTTTATGACCGACGTTACTATCAGGAGTTGCATCTTAAAGGGTCCTTGGCTATGCTGATCCGGGGATTGCAAAACCTTTTCGTAACACGTTCATATGCTTTGAGCACAAAGATGTTAGAACGAAATTCCTCTCTTGTGTTTGTTCCCGTCTGTACCTTGTTGTTTTCTTATTTTATCCTTTTGTCCCCTATGTGGCTTCTCGTGAAGAATGATGTTATCATTTATCTAAGAATATCATTCGTTCCTCTTGTTCGGATGATTTCATTCGTTCTTATTGTTCGAATGATTATTGTGAAGACTTGTTGCAATTCATTCCATTGATTCAGCTTATACCTTTTGTCAATCAATTGCTGATTCGTGGTCATCTCTTACAGGATGGCTCCGAAAAAGGTTCCCAACGCTAACCCAGAGGTGGAAGAGGTCCCAGAACATCCTCCTTCCCCTCCTCCTCCGCCTGAGGCTTGGAGAGCGATTATGCAGACTACAGCTCAGAACACCCAGTTGATGATGCAGATGATGCAGCAGATGCAAGCTAATCAACCTAATCAGGGTATTCCAGGGAACCAAGGCAACTTCTTCAACCAGCAGCACCATGCTACTCTTAACCAGTTCTTGGCCAACAATCCTAAAGCTTTCAATTACTGTGTCGACCCTCTTGATGCTGAAGATTGGTTAACCGACATAAAGAAGCATTTTGAGTGCAGTAACGTGAAGGAAGATGATTATGTGAAGTTTGCAGCCTTCCAACTGAAAGATCAAGCAGCTGACTGGTGGCAGCAGTACAAAGACTCCATGCCGGGTCAAGTGATCTCTTGGGAGAATTTCTGCAAGGATTTTCGCTCTCACCACATTCCAACAAGTGTCATCGAGGGTATGCGTGAGCAATTCCGCAACCTGAAGCAGGGCTCCATGACAGTTTATCAGTATAATGTCAAGTTCCAAAACCTCGCTCGCTATGCTAAGCAAGACATTCCTGATGCCAAGAGTAAAATCTACCAGTTCCGTGGAGGTCTCAAAGATGAACTTCAGCTTGCTCTCACTTTGTTCGAGCCCGATGAATTCGACAAGTTCTATAACATGGCTTTGAAACAAGAAGCAACTCAGCTTAAGATGGAGGCTTCTAAGAAGAGAATTCGAGATGCCGTTCACTCTTCCTCATCGTCTCAGATGGTCTCGAAGCATCAGAAATTCTGGCTTCCTCCTCCTCCAGTGATTCGAGCTCCATACAACAACTCCAACAACTCCAACAACAAGAACTCTAGTGGTCGTGGTTTCTCCCACCCACCCAACCCGAGCAACCAGTCGAAGAAGCAGTTTCAGTCTCAAGGCTCCAAGTCAAGTGGCTCTCATTTCCGTCCTCTCTCTGAAGTGGTGTGCAACAAGTGTGGCCAGAAGGGTCATTATGCCAACCGTTGTCCGAATCCGAAGCGTCTTCCTCCTCCTCCACCTGTGAGTTCAGCTATTGTCAGGCATGATCCAAAGGCAGCAAGGGTCAATCTGATGAATGCAACACAAGCGGAGAATTCTTCTGATGTCATTTTGGGTAACCTTCCAGTGAACTCTTTTCCTGCTAAAGTGTTATTTGATTCGGGTGCTTCACATTCTTTCATGTCATTCCCTTTTGCATCCAAGTATAATGTGGGCACCATGGCCTTGCCAAAGGAGTTGCAAGTGATTTCTCCGGGAAGATGCATGACTTCTAGATTATATGCTCCGGATGTTTCTATTCGCATGGGTGATTATCGATTTTTGGCTTCTCCGGTGGTTCTTGGTAATTCTGACATCGACCTCATCCTCGGAATGGATTGGCTTTCTCAGCATGATGCTCACATTGATTGTGCTCAGAAGGAAGTCAAGATGACTCATCCTGATGAAGAGGTGATTATCTTTGCCTCAAGGGATAACACTATCATGCTTTTCTCTCTCAATGATAAGGGCGAAATTAATGCCATATCTCAAATTCCAGTGGTGAACGAATATCAAGACGTCTTTCCTGAAGAACTTCCAGGCATGCCTCCACACCGTCAGGTGGAGTTTGTCATTGAACTCGAGCCGGGTACTGAGCCAGCATGCCGACGTCCGTACAAGCTCTCTCCGGATGAATTGAAGGAATTGAAGAAGCAGCTTGATAAGCAGGAGAGTATGGGTCTCATCAGGCCTAGTACGTCTCCGTGGGGTTGTGGTGTCTTATTTGTCAAGAAGAAAGATGGCACGGAGCGACTCTGTGTTGATTACCGGCCATTGAACAAGAAGACAATAAAGAACAAGTATCCGCTCCCCAACATCAATGAACTCTTTGAGCAGCTTAAAGGAGCTAAAGTGTTCTCTAAGCTTGACCTCCGAATGGGCTATCATAAAATTCGCATTCGCGAGGAAGACATTCCCAAGACGGCCTTCAGAACGAGCTACGGTTCATACGAGTATACCGTCATGTCCTTCGGTCTCGCCAATGCTCCTCCTACCTTTTCAAGGATGATGCATTACATCTTCAACCCCTATACTGGCGAATTTGTGCTTGTGTATCTGGATGATATTCTGGTGTTTTCCAAGAATGAAGAAGATCACGAAAAGCACTTACGACTGGTTCTTGATCGACTTCGAGAGCATAAATTCTATGCCAAGTTCTCAAAGTGCGAGTTTTGGCTCGATAAGGTTTTGTACCTGGGCCACATCATCTCAGCTGACGGTATTGCGGTTAATCCCGAGAAAGTTGAAGCAATTGTCAACTGGGAAGCTCCTCAGAACGTCAAGCAGCTCCGCAGATTTCTGGGTCTTGCCAGCTATTGCAGAAGGTTTGTTGAGAACTTCTCCAAGATTGCCAAGCCTCTTTCCAACTTGCTTCAGAAGAATGTCAAATACTTTTGGTCTCCAGAGTGTGAAGTGGCATTCAAAACTCTCAAAGAGAAGCTGGTCTCTGCTCCAGTTCTGACTCCTCCGAATGAATCCAAGCCCTATGAAGTATTCTGTGATGCTTCTCTTCAAGGTCTAGGTGGTGTGCTTATGCAAGATAAGAGAATTGTGGCATACACTTCTCGTCAGCTAAAGCCAAGTGAGAAGAACTATCCCACACATGATCTCGAGCTAGCAGCTGTGGTACATGCTCTGATTACGTGGAGACATCTGTTGTTGGGCAGAAAGGTCGACATCTTCACTGATCACAAGAGCTTGAAGTACATCTTCACACAGCCGCATCTGAACCTCCGTCAGACTCGTTGGGTTGAAATGATCCAAGAGTATAATCCCAGCATTGAATACACTCCTGGCAAGGCGAATGTGATTGCAGATGCTTTGAGCAGAAAGGCATATTGCAACAGCCTTCTTATCAAGCCGTACCAGCCTGAGCTTTGTGAAGCTTTCAGGAAGCTCAACCTCCAAGTTGTTCCGCAGGGTTTTCTTGCAAATCTCCAAATTGCTCCTACCTTGGAAGATCAAGTCCGTGAGGCCCAGCTCAGTGATACCATGGTGAAGAAAGTGAAACATGGGATTGCAAAGGGCACTCCAAAATACAAGTGCTTCCGTGTTGATGAGAGAGATACCTTGTTCTTCGAGGACAGACTCGTTGTTCCCAAAGGTGTCTCAGGAAGCTCATAATGGAAGAAGCTCATGATTCTCTCCTTTCCATTCATCCTGGCAGTTCCAAGATGTACCAAGACCTCAACCAGTCTTACTGGTGGACACGCATGAAAAGGGAGATTGCCCAATTCGTGAACGAATGTGATGTATGCAGAAGAGTGAAAGCAGAACATCAACGTCCAGCCGGTCTTCTCCAACCTCTTCCTATTCCCGAGTGGAAGTTCGACCACATTGAAATGGACTTCGTCACTGGCTTTCCTAAATCCAAGAAAGGGAACGATGCTATCTTTGTGGTGATTGACAAGCTTACCAAAGTCGCTCACTTCCTGCCAGTCAAGGAATCAATCAATGCAGCTCAACTTGCAGAGCTGTATACTTCCAGAATTGTGTCCCTACATGGTATTCCTCAAGTTATATCCTCAGACCGTGGAAGCTTGTTCACATCAAGGTTCTGGGATTCCTTTCAGTCCGCCATGGGCACTAAGATCAGGTTCAGCACTGCTTTTCACCCTCAGACTAGTGGTCAAGTCGAGCGCGTGAATCAGATTCTAGAAGACATGCTCAGAGCCTGTGTCATCTCCTTCGGCATGAAATGGGAAGACTGCCTTCCATTTGCCGAGTTCTCTTACAACAACAGCTTTCAAGCAAGTGCAGGCAAAGCTCCGTTTGAAATTCTCTATGGCGGAAAGTGCCGTACCCCTCTCAACTGGTCTGAAACAGGCGAACGTGAACTTCTTGGCAATGACTTGATCTCAGAAGCCGAAGAAATGTGCAAAGTCATACGTGAGAATCTCAAGGCCGCTCAGTCGCGCCAGAAGAGCTACTATGACGGAAAGCATCGTGATTTGGCCTTCAACATCGATGATCATGTCTATCTCCGTGTGTCTCCGATGAAAGGCACCCAAAGATTGGTATCAAAGGAAAGCTTGCTCCTAGATACGTCGGTCCTTTCAAGATTCTTGGCAAGAGAGGCGACCTAGCCTATCAACTTGAGCTCCCTCCCAACTTCGCAAATGTTCATGATGTCTTCCATGTGTCTCAACTTCGCAAATGCTTCAAGGCACCTGAGCGCATGATTCCGTTTGAAGAGATTGATCTTCAACAAGACCTGTCCTACCGAGAGCACCCAGTTGCAATTCTCGAAGAAACCGAACGCAAGACCCGCAACAAGTCCATCAAATTCTTGAAAGTCAAGTGGTCACATCACACCGACCGAGAAGCTACCTGGGAACGAGAAGATCATCTTCGTTCCGAGTACCCTTCCTTTTTCCAGTCCTAGATCTCAGGACGAGATCTTTTTGTAGTAGAGGAGAGTTTGTAATGCCCCGGATGTAATACTTTCCCTTTTGGGTATATAATATATCTCCGGCTTCATCTATTTCCATTCCGGGTTCTTTGTCTTTCGGGTTTTTGTCGTTTTGTTGTGTGAGTGTGTGGCATTCATTCATATCATGTAGACATGTGCATCGCATTGCATTTGTGTTGTCGGTTGCATCCGGTTTCACGCGTTCCTTCCCGTTGCCCGTTTCGCGTTCCGGAGCTCCCTCACGTGTCCGTGACGTCCCGTAGGCCTACTTTGGTGTTTGGGCGTGTAACGCTACCGGTGTGCCGCGAGGTTGTTGTGTGTGTTGTTGTTTTGATGTGTGCAACTCGCCTCTCAAATCTCGTCTCGTTTGGACTCCGTGTGCTATCCCATCTGTTGTTCGTGTGGGTCCAAAGTGCCTTCACTTCGTGTCCCAGAAACACCCCTACTGCAGTCTTTTATCTTCTCCTAGGCCCTTTTAAACTAACCCCGTGATCGGATCCGTCGGATCGCGATCGGAGGGCTCCTAGCACCCCCAAATCCCCAAACCCTAGCTACCTGCTATATATATAGACCCCTAGTCTATTTTTTGGGCATCTAGCTTCTTCTTCACCCTCTCCCCCTGAATTTTCGGATCCAACCCAGCCACCTTGAGGCACTTGGTAGATACCAGCCACCCTCGCCGGACTGGGTCGATCGGGGGATCAATTCCCGATCGATCCCCGAAGTCAACGCCCGCCGCAGCGCATCGAAGCCAGCCGCAGCTCGCCTCGGCCTCGCTTCCTCCACCGATCGGATCGGGCAGAGGCCCGATCGATCGCGTCGTCTCGACCGCCCCAGCGGCCCGTACCGCGTGGACCAGTTCCCCGATCGCCCCCGCGGGCCGCTCCCCACTTCGCGAGTCGCCGATCGGGGCCCAGCCCGCAGCTCCTTCGCCACCCCTCGGCCCGTACGCCGCCGTTCCCCCAGCCAGCCGCGGGACCGCTTCGCTGAGCCGGCCGCCAGGGGCTCCATGCCGCTCGCACCGGGCCGCCCGAGTGGGCCTCGCCAGCGCCTCCTTTCGCGCTGGGCCGCCGCGCCGTCCAGGGCCCAGCCGGACCGCCTCCACCGCCTGGGCCGAAACCGCTCGCCGCGCCGGCCCGTGTTCGTTCCTCCACCGGGCCAGATCTGCTCAGCCACCGGGCCGCCCTCCAGATCCAGTTTTTGAGGTTGTTTCAACTGCTAAGTCCCAGATCTGTTATGTCCTGATGCATATTTCAAACTGCTAGATCTTTTTGTGTGTTGCTCCGATTCGCGCGTATAGCATGTCCAGACATTCGTGGAGACTTGCTCTACGTTTTATCTTTTGTTGTCATGCTTGTTAGAGACCATCTAGGTGCTTGTTTTGCTGTTGCAAGAGTGCATCATGATATAAACTGCTGCTATGTGATGTTTTTATGCCATCTTTGCCATGTGATATCTTTTAGCTCGTTTGTCCGAATGATGCAAATGACATGTCCACGTGTTCGTCTTGCCATGATCTACATGTTGTATGTGCTAGGTAGCATGTTAGATTTATTCTTGCCATGTTTATCTTCGTTGCAAAGTGCCATGTGGCTGTGATGTTGTTTCACTTGTTATGAAATGCCATCTTGTCGAGCTCGTTGCTATCGTTGTGTTTATCTCCATGAAGCATGCTTGTGTGTTTCGGGATCACCGTCATGTGTACTTTGATGAGGTGCTTACCTCTTGCCATGTTTAGTTTCGAGGTGACTTAGACATGCTCGTTTAGATGCTATGATGATATCGCTGTTTTAGGACTTAGTGGATTTTCACTAAGTCTGAAATCTGTAACGTTCCGATGCCATGTTCGTGTGATGTTCTAGGACAAAGCATGTTAGTTTTGGAGTGGATCTTGATTGTTCCTTGTAGTATATATTGTTGTATTTCCATTCATGTCCTCACATGTTTATTTAAGTGGCTGTAACATGTTTATCTTTTGCTCCAAAGTTTCAATAAAATTCTGCTGCCAGAATTTTATTGTCAAGTTCAATATGTCCAAGATCATTGCTATTGATCCGTGGCTCCGTTGGGGGTGCACCTTTGGACTTAGTTGCTGTAGTATATGTCTAGTTTGTGTTCATGTCCTTTGCCATGTTGTTTGAATGCTGGAGCTTAATTATTTTGAGCTCCGAAGTTGCTATGTTGCTGTAATTTTCAGCTTTCGCTCATTTCTTGTTTCGGGCATAACTTTTAGCCCGTAACTCCGATTTCAGCGAATCTTATATGAAACTTGATTGTTTTTCTGTGTAGATTAATAATATCAGATTGTTATCATGTTTTGAGGTGTTTTGCTTGAGTGATATTTTACGTACTCTGTGTGCATCCTTAGTGCATCCATCATGCATCCATCATTTTTCGAGTGCGCATTGCATCTTGTTGATTGGTGCTTGGTGTGTTTGTTTTGTTTAGAGCCAGAAGCAGAGTCCGAGATCGAGTACGAGCACGAGGTTTCCAACGAGGTTGAGCACGAGGACCCTTCTTACGATCCGAACGACTTCTCTTCAGGCAAGATGACCGAACCCCGATAACATTACTATCTTTGCCTATTGCTAGTAGTTCCGCTCTATAGTTTTGCCTCGATGCCCATGATCTTCTTGTCAGCCCCCTACTTGTAAACCATTGCCATGTTTAACCAACCTACCTATGCAAACCGTTGCTTGGCTAAGTACGCTTTGCTCAGCCCTTCTTATAGCATTGCTAGTTGCAGGTGAAGTTTGAAGATGCTTGCTTCATGATGAAGTTTGGTTGGGTTTTATCACACTATATAAATGCTTAAAATGAAATCATATATATATTGGCAAGGGTGGAAGGCTAAGCCTTTTGCTTGGTGATTTGTTCCACTCATGCCGTTAGGAACCGTATAAACCGGTGTTATGTTCCTTGATTATGCGTTCCTAACACGGTTGGGGTGTATGGGACCCCCTCGATAAACCGCTAAGTGCTAAGTCTTTTCCAGCAAGTCCCAACATTGGTTCTATTTGCCTAATAACAAACTAAACTTGCATAGGGAGTAATTAACCCTCTTTCTTAATTCTACAACCCCGGGCCAGTGCTCCACATGAGTGTTGGTCCGAAACGAGCGGACTGCGGGGCCGCCTTGGGGCAACCTGAGGTATCTGGCATACACCTGTAGGACGTCTCATCCGGTCGTGTCCTGAGACTTAGATACGCGCGGCTACTATCAGGGTGTCGACACGCCGGGAGGATTTGCTAGATTAGCCTTACCTTAGTTCGGTATATCTTGAGCACGGGATTCCGAGGATACTCGGGTCTTCCCACTTTGGAGTTGCGACTCCGCGGATCGTGGGCTTGTAATGGGTCAAGTTGGAACACCCCTGCAGGGTTTGAACTTTCGAAAGCCGTGCCCGCGGTTATGTTGCAGATGGGAGCTTGTTAATATCCGGTTGTAGATAACTTGACACAATGTTTCTAATACACTACCAGCGTGTGTTCCGTGACTGTCAATTTACGAATAGGGATTCGGGAGTTGAACACGGAGGGGTTATGTTTGTGGAGCTTATAGCTAGGATCACTTCGTGATCACTTCTCGTCGAGGCTTTCTCTTCTCGCTCTCACTCACGTAAGCTAGATGCTAGTTGCTGCTGCAGACACTTATTCTTTTCTTCAGCCTTTATCCTCTCCCAAAGGCTTAAATAGTCTTGTTACCCGAAAACGGGATTGCTGAGTCCTCTGTGGCTCACAGTTACTTCACACACCAGATGCAGGTCCAGTTGTGAGCTATCCAGGTGATGGCACTGAGCTGGATTGGGAGTACGACGAGGAGCGTAGTCGGTACTATGTGCGATATCCGGATGATCAGTAGTGGAGACTCCTACTAGGATTCGATCCGCCTGTGGTTTATTTATCTAAGTTTGGTATCTTGACATTTGGATTTTGCCCTTAGAGGGTTGTGATATTCTTAATGTATGATGATTGAGACTTGAATTGTAATTCTGTGACGTGGCGAGTGTAAGCCAACTATTTTCTGTTTACAATCCCCTCTTTTACATGAGATGTGCAAAGATTACCAAACTTGAGATCATTCTAGGATGGATTTATGCCTTTAAGTCGTGCCTCGACACGTAGGAGGTATAACTCCATCCTGGGCATTACACAACCCTAGGCTTCAATGTGGTGGTTTTTTGCAATTCACTCCAGGAAACACTGTTATCTCCTTCCTTGGTCCAGTCAGGCTTATCGGATGGATTTCCATAATCACCACCTTCAGCAACAGGCCTATGACAAACAACAAAGAATATATCGAATTGAGGTTTACACATGACTGAACCTGCATGCTTCAGTAAGATATAAGAATATAAGGCACGTAAACTGAAACCTAAATACAACACGCGACATGCACTTGAATACCTAGAATGAAATCTACACCATACCCTTTTGTCTCATAATATTCCAGGAGAGGGAGAATCTACCGCCATGACAGGTGCGGTGTGTGACCTACGTACTTGTCGTAGAAGTTCATGCCAACAAATTTCCCATCAAGATCAACAAGGGGACCTCCAATCCCAGCCTAACCAGGAAGCATGGAGAAAAAATTGTCGTCATTGCTAACGCCAAACATATATGGTAGCTCAACTCATATATCTGATGGAACCATTTAGTTCAACCGTGTAGAAGTAGGTAAGAAAAATAATAGCCATACCTTGGTAATTTTGCAAGTAGAGTATCCAAGATATTTGCAATCAAATTGGACATTCGGCCTGCCATACTTTTGCCCTCTTGAATCCATCAGTCTGCCGGAACTGAAGCAGCACCCAACAGCTAGTACTCTACCAGAATCAGGCCGCCGATGTTCAACTTTCACTGCTGCTTGGCTAGCACAAAAATCCTTGACGCTGACCAGAGTGACATTATAAGTAAACTAACATGTTGTAATTTCCCTTCCACGCGATCATTGTTTGGAAGTAACACTTCAATCTGCAAATGGCACAATTGTGTCTTAACGCGCGATAAAATAACAGGGGTCACTGAATAATTAGAAGCACCAACTCTCACGTTTTTAACAATCTTCTGATCTTTATAACCAGGTTCTCTAAGCAAGCTTGCTGAAGTCAATATTGTTGTAAACCCCTTCCATTCAATAAAAAGACCCGTGCATGCAAAAAACCTTTTCTCTCCTGCATGTCATAGTTTTCATCATCAGTTATGATCCAATACAAATATGAAACAATAGTAAACATCACCGCACCGTAGAATCACAAGTTGTTCCACTTAGTTCACTCCAAACACCTTCACCACAATCATCGCCGAAAGGCTCTTCAAAAGTGTTAACCAAGATCATGCCATCTGGTTGAAGATACAAGGTCAGCAGTTTGTTAGTTGTACAGAAGAATTGTAAGAAGAGCGCAACGCATAACTTCACGCAATATTTACAGGCCACTCACCATTTAAAGGCTTGGGATAACCCAAGGATTCTAGATCCCCAAACTGATCCTTGTCAAGACCATCTCTGTGGATGAATGTCAAAATGAGTACTAACCCAAAAGTATAATGGATCGAACCAGTGCTTAATTAGTATGCAACATCTACATGAATATAATTGTAGGAAAATAGCAATATAAATGCAAGAGACCTAAAGAAGTATGGATTCAAGTACTTCAAGAAAACAACAGATTGAGCAAATATAATAAAACCTACAGTGAGGAGACATCATAATCCATTCTAATGTGCACATTAAATCTGGACAAAAATATCCTCCTTTACTTAAACTAGATAAATACATTGGCTTCAACAACGAAACAAGAAATATGACTAAACAAGATATATACTAGTACAACAAATATCTTGGTACAAGAACATTAAACATTGAAACTCTACGAAAGAAACAACTCCAAAAGACCGAGATTATTGCAAAATCCATAAGCATCGTAAGTTGTTCGGCATATAGAACAACTAACCTTATTAATTCACATACATGAGGGGATAGGTCTCCCATTCGAAATGTATTACATACCTGACTGCTGACTTTGAAGAATTTGATGGTGCGGGAAATTTAATATTTTCCAGGGGTCTACAACGCATGCACCGTGGAATAGCTATGATCCTTGGCAGGAAAAGGGTTGTTTCCGTACCCAAAGAAAGGTTTATGCCAATAAAGTTCCCATCAAAATCAAAAAGTGGCCCACCTTTGAAAACCTAACACCCAAAAAAGTTATAGGCAAAAGTGAAATCAAACAAGAGATGCATAGCAAAAACATCCTTTTATTTCATACTCCCTCCGTTCCATAATGTAGTGCCTATAGATTTTTTTAGAAGTCAAACTTTGCAAACTTTGACCAAGATTATAGAGAAAAATATTTATGTCTACAATAGCAAAAATATATAATGTGAAACTACATCTTATGATGAATCTAGTGATATATGTTTCGCACTCTAGATGTAAATATTTTTCTCCACATACTTGATCAAAGTTTGTGAGGTTTGACTTTTCAAAAAATCTATAGGCACTACATTATGGAACGGAGGGAGTACTTTACTGCATATAGTTACAGAAACAGATTCAACAATGAAACAAGAAATGAGCTGACTTAAACCCATAATTCTTTGTTCAAGAAGAAGCGCTTTAACTCAATTTATTATCCACATGATCAATTCTAGACTTGTACCACTCCATCGTTGGATCATATGGAATGCATTTCCCCCTGTTACTTTGCAAAATATGCCGCGTTCAGCACTAACGACGAGCGACAGCTTTACACTTCTCCAGTTGCTCTTTCCCACAGACGATTACAGAAGTCAATGCAAATATGTATGGAAGTATTGATACGGAAAATAAATGGAGCATTCATCATTGTATCTGAGAGTTGGGAGGTTCCAGATCCTAGTCCTAAACAAGGTGAATGCAGCTAATTTTGCTGCAACCAACAACAAACACCATCCAACCTCCGTTACAAGGAGAATTTGAGGCGCTAAAAGGGAATTTCGTCTAGGGTTTCAGGTGCCCGGCGTTCGCAAGAAACGGGAAAGGGCGAGGGGAACTGAGGGATGCGTACCAAGTGTCCAGCAGCCGGTGAAGGGTCTGGCTGGCGGCGTCGCGACAAGTGCGATGGTGTCGCCGGCCGTCGTTATGGGAGGAAGGGCACAATTCGCCGAGAGAACGCGACCGCGCATGCAAGGCGGCCACATCGCCGTTGAATTTTTTTTGAGAAAATTGATAATATGACACACTTTTCCTGGCACTTTGATCTGATGACACACCTTTCTTTTAGTTTGATTAGATGACCCAGATTTGATTGATAGCTAGATTAAATGACACAAATAGAGTTTTTCTCTCCTTTTCTAGGCATGGGCCCCATGCCAAATTTTATAGGACGATTTTGCCCCTGGTCATTTAACCTGCCTGGCTCGATCGATCGTTCCTGATTGAGAACACAACGAGGCCAGTACATGCATGCAGAGGCTCCATGCATGCACACGTACACATGGTAGCTCTACGTATGGAGCGGGTGATCCTGCTGCATGCTTCCCGGCGTGTTAACTCACCGTGACTCCTTCCCGCCGGCGCACCACCACCTGGTTGTCTCCTTCCCGCCGCCGGCACGGCGACGCCGTCGCCGGCTGTGGGGACCCTGACTTAGAAGTCGAGATCACCGAATGCACGTGTACAGTGATCCCAGAGATCAATGCTCACTGAACACACAGAAGCTGAATAACAAGAGTCTTACATCCACACATACCGTCGTACACAAATTAAGGCCATTATGGCCAAGTCTTACATAGATAAAGCCTCACGGGCTGAATAGCAAATAACTCAAATAGCGGAAGTCTTCGATGATAGGTAGAACCCATGCCATCTGCCTTAACCCTACAGGCATTCTGACTGGGATAGCGTCCTAGTTCGCATGATCGTCTCCAAAGAACTCTTCTTCATATTCCTGTTCCTCCATGCCTGGCCAATTAAATAACCAGTGGCAAGCAAATGAGTACTTTGAATGTACTCGCAAGCAACCCATGATTTGGTTCAAAGTAACAATGCAATTGAACAACAATGAGCAATCTAGCAATGGGCTAGAATAAATATTCTACCATCAAGTATATGCATCAATAACTTCACGTAACCTCGAAGACAGGTTACCGATATCAACATGAGTATGATTCATCTCATCGAGTCAAGTCACCACCTTGACTCAAAATACACACACACAAGGTTTCGCAAACATTGGACGTAGCCCAAGAGCGGTCCAACTGTTCTTGACCGTGGACACGGCTATTCGAATAGTTTTACACTCTGCAGAGGTTGCGCACTTTACCCACAAGATCCGGGAAGCTTTCATGTCACCCACCATCCCGCAGTACCTCAAGTACTCGGGGGAAGCACCCGGTCATTATCTTTCCTTAGACGACACTAACATAGAGTCCACTCGTTGGTACACGGCCCTCGAGTACAAACAATAGATCACGGGACTTGCCCTAATTTCAATGTCACGCGTACCCGAAGGGACCAACGATGTGTCCGGTGCCCTGTAAAAACAATCATGGTCGTCTATCCAAGCCCGACCCCGTCCCGGGAAAGACCTCAAATCTTCCCGTCACTAGTAATGCGGGCACCATGCTAGTATCGGCCTAAGTAATTAATAACGCCCCGTCCCATAAGGGGTAGAGTGGTTGCACATGTATAGTTGGAATAACGGTCGCAACTTAAACCAATCCGTTTGAAAAACATCACACATACTTGTCTCGGTACACCACTTCGTCATCAAGTGGTTACCCATCTCATCATCTCCCTCGGGCATGAATGGCACCCGACGGGTTTTTTTTTGAAAAGAATGCAACCACGAAGGTATCATGGCACACATGCATCTCTAAGCATCACTACTAGTCATTTGCAATGCATCTAGCACATAGCAAGATCATGAGCAAAGCATGCATCATGTGGTGGTTCAACTAGGTCACCATCGTAACTCTATCATCATGCATCGGAAACAAACGGATTCCGAAGAACAAGTGTATCATGGTCAAAGGGCTGCTTGCCTGGATTGGCTTGGTCTTCAAAGTCTTCAAATCCTTCTCCTTCTCCTTCTTCAGCAACTTCGTCAAATACGGGATCTAATCGTCGCAAAATAACAACGGGAAAATAAGACCACAATGAAAACAGAAAAATCAAAGTGCTCAGAAAAATGTCAACTTATTTTTGTTAAATACTAGAGGGAAAACTAAGATGGCAAAAATTCTTAGTTGGAGTTTTGGAGTTACAGAATGGAATCTAGGGATTTTAGAACAGGAGTTTTATTGCTCAAATTTGAATTTAAATTTGAACAGAACAGAAAAGTTTCATGGATATGTGTGAAAGTGACACCATTAAATAGGTTGGAATATTACAAGATTTTAGGAGTTGGAGTTAATTTATTTGGACAAATATTCATTTCTGTAAAATTATTTGAAGTTTTATAGAAAAGAAAAAGAAGAAAAGGCCCTGTGCAACTGGGCCAGAGTGGCCACAATGCACGGCCCAGGGCATCTAGCCCAGCCGCTCAGGCGCAGCGCGCGCGCGTCAGGGTTTTAAACCTGACGGGCGGGACCCAGCGGTCAACGGCTGCGAGGGGAGAGAGGGAGCGGTGAGGATGACAGGCGGGGCCCGCCTGTCATCTTCAACCTCTCGGCCACGGCGACGGCGAGCTCACCGGCGATGAATCCGGGCACGGCGGGGCAAATGGATGGCAGGGATGGACTCAGCAGCGAGTCAAGGATGCAGTGGTGATGGTGCGACTCGCCGGGGAGGCCTGGTTCGCCGGCGGCGAGGTGGGACGGCGGAGGGTCGTCGGGGAGTTGCTGGCTAGCTCGAATCCGGCAGCTGCAGAGAGGGGGAATAGAGGGGAAAGCATCAGTGAGGTACGGCGGTTCCAAATCGAGCAAAAGGAGGGGCTGAGAGGGCTCGTACTACGAGATCGCCGGTTGCCCGACGTGGCGGAGCTCCGGTCGATCCCGAGCACTGGGGCTCTCTGGGAGGAGTGAGTGGTGTTGGAGTGTTGCTGGGGGTGAGGGGAGGCTGTTTGTGCCGTTGGAGAGGCTCGGGGGTGCTTATATAGCCGAGCCCACGGTCCACCGTGGACTCGTGCGCCGGCGAGGTTGCAGGCAAGGGCAGAGGTGGTTCTGGTGCCTGTGATTGAGCCGGGGAGGCTCATGGACGAGTCCTACGCCTAGTCGAGGGGAGAGGAGGAGCGGGGAAGCTTCCAGTCAGCGCGCGCCTGTGAGGCCGAAGAGTGGAGGCTGCGGGCGGCCACCGCGCGTGTGAAGACGGCCACTGGAGGGCGGAGGAGGAGGGGGACAACACCGGAGGAGGTCGCGGACGTCGAGGGGCATCGACTGGCGCGAGGGGAGAGCTCGAGGCTGTCGGGGGCAGGCGATTGGGCGAAGCTACAGTGTGGGGGCGCACTGTAGCGCGCTCTGGAGCGGCCTTATCGCATGCCACGGCATGCCATTGGCCCTCTGGGCGCGTCCACCGTGTCTGGGGGGGTCCAGGGTGATGCAAGCAGCTCGACTGAGGCCTTGGATGCTCCGGAGATGCTGTAAGAGAGAAGAGAAGCTGGCGACTTGGTAGAAAATGGCTTTCCAGCAAGGTGATCTAGAGTTTTTACCCCTCAATCATGGAGCTGGGGACATGGGGGAGTTACTGGAGGTAGATAGTAACCAGATGAAGCTGTGGTAAAAAGTTGAGGCCAAGGTAAATAGTAAAAGTGGTTAAGATGGTAGTTTTGGTAAAATTGCAGAAGGTGTTTGATCATGTTTTGATCAAGCAAATGATCTCCACTTGCCATGACACTTAACAGGATTGAATGTTATAAGGAAATAGGGTGGTTCACCAAATTTGGGCTCATTTGAAGAAACTAGCCAATGTAACTTTGGTGAACCCTAGAAATCAACAGAAATGGCTTCATCTTGTTTGAGTCAAGCTAATCATCTCCCCTTGATGCACCACTTGGTGTAGTTTCATCATTTGGGGTTATGATCATGCGCACAAAGTTTGAAGCTCCAGGTAAAAAGTTGGTAATGTAAAATTGTTCAAATTTGCATTTGAACAGAAATGGTTTTGGGGTGTTCTGATCAAGTTGCTCTTCTCCAAATCTTGTGCCATTTGGTCTAGATGCCTTATTAGGCCATTCTAGCATGTGCACCAAGTTTGAGAGCATTTGGATAAGTTTGGCAATGTAAAGTTGCTCAAACTTCAAATATGGACATAATGGCTTTGAAGGGTTTTGATGATGTTTTCTTGTTTCCCAAGGCATGGGGTTTGGCAAGATCATCAAATATGCCATATATGATATGATAGAATTTCCCTGGAATTTTTGGAGAATATTTCCTTTCTAAATATTTCAAAAGCTTGAAATATCCAGAAAGGGTTTTTGAGGGATTAGCCCATTATTTTGAACATGACCAAGTGTTGAAACTCTTATATATGGACAATATATGTCCTATGAGTCTCCCTGAATTTTGGCAAATAATTTTGAAATACTTAAATAATTTTTCTCTATTAAAGACCATTTCTGGCCTTAAGAAAAAGCTTTTAAATAAAATAGGAAAATAACTTTTAAAATTATACTTTTGTGGTTTCTGGGAGTCCTATGACTACTAGGTCTCAAATATGCTTTTTGAAATAATTTTCTCACCCTAAATCAAGCACTTGCAGTGCAAACCTCAACTCAGGGGTTTTAGGAATACTAAATTTATAAAATACATTTTGGCCAAATTAATTTTGTAAGAAAATACTATACTGTTATATAACACTTGGCATGATCATTGGGCAGAAGTTTTGGGTATGGAGATGAATTCTACAAGAGGTAATAGTTGACTTTAATGAGCACATAAAAAGCACATGAAGAAAAACTCAATTCCAAATAAAAGCCAAATGATGCCAAAATTTTTTGCTGGTTCAAATTTTCATGCTTCATTGATGCAAATAACATGTTACAAAATGCAGGGTGTGACAGACCTACCCCCCTTACAAGAATCTCGTCCCCGAGATTCCTAAACTAGGTCTTAAAAGAGATCGGGAAACTCGGATCTAAGATAGTCTTCACGTTCCCAGGTTGCTTCTGCTTCGGTGTGGTTGCTCCACTGGACCTTGAAGTACTTGATGGTGCGGCTACGCGTCCGACGTTCTGCTTCATCCTGAATGCGAATGGGCTTCTCGCGGTAGGTCAAATCAGGCTGCAAATCAATGGCTTGGTGATCAACATCCTTGTATAGATTAGGCTTGTCTGGAACTTGGAGACATTTCCGGAGTTGTGACACGTGGAATACGTTGTGCACATCGGATAGCTCAGGTGGTAGTTCCAATTGGTAAGCCAGTTCTCCTCGTCGGTCGGTGATCTTGAAAGGGCCAATGAATCTTGGTGCAAGTTTCCCCTTAACGTGGAAACGCTTGGTTCCCTTTAGAGGGGTTACCCGCAGGTACACATGGTCTCCGACACGGAAACTCATGTCTCGGCGTCGAGTGTCAGCATAATTCTTCTGCCTTGACTTGGCTGCCTTCAAACGTTCTCTGACTAGTTGGACTTGCTCTTCTGCTTTGCGGAGAATATCCGGTCCAAAGACTAGCCCTTCTCCAGTCTCTGACCAGTTGAGGGGTGTGCGACATCTGCGTCCGTACAACACCTCAAATGGTGCCATCTGAAGGCTCGACTGATAACTGTTGTTATAGGAGAACTCGGCAAAAGGGAGACAATCTTCCCACTTGGCTCCATATGCCAAGACATAGGCTCGGAGCATGTCTTCCAGAATTTGATTGACTCGTTCTGTCCGACCTCCGGTCTATGGGTGGAAAGCTGTGCTGAAAGATAACTTGGTTCCCAAGGCTTCTTGGAATCTTTTCCAGAACCTTGAAGTAAACTGGGTGCCTCGATCTGACACAATTTCTTGTGGAACACCATGGAGGCTCACGATTCGGTTGATATAGAGAGTTGCCAACTAGTTGCCGGAATAGGTAGTCTTAACAGGAATGAAATGGGCCACCTTGGTCAAATGGTCGACTATGACCCAGATGGATTCATGTCCTCTATTCGACCTTGGTAGTCCGGTGATGAAGTCCATTCCGACTTTATCCCACTTCCACTCGGGAACCTTGAGTGGTTGGAGCAATCCAGCGGGTCGCTGATATTCAGCCTTGACCCTTTGGCACACATCACACTTTGCAATATAGGTTGCAATCTATCTTTTCATCCCGTGCCACCAAAATCGTGCCTTCAAGTCTTGATACATCTTGGTTCCTCCGGGGTGGATGGAATACGGAGTGTCGTGAGCTTCTTGCAGGATCAGGTTCTTCAGCTCCATCTTGTTTGGTACGCAGATGCGGCCTTTGTACCAAACAATCCCGTGCTCATCTTCGGAGAATCCTGGGGCCTTGCCTAGCTTCATCTTCTTCTTGATGCCTTCGATGCTTGCGTGTCCATCTTGCGCCTTCTTGACTTCATCCATCAGGGTCGGTCTGACTTCCAAATGATCCAGAAATCCAGGGGTGACCAATTCCAAACTGAATTGTTCGAGTTCCTTAAACAAGGCTGGCTGCCTTTCTTGAATAATGGCATTCAAAGAGCAAGCCTTCCTGCTTAAGGCATCGGCCACCACGTTAGCCTTCCCGGGGTGATATTGAACACTGAGGTCATAGTCTTTGATGAGTTCCAACCATCTTCGCTGCCTCATGTTCAATTCCTTTTGGGTGAAAATGTACTTCAGAATTTTGTGGTCTGTGTATATCTCACACCGTTTCCCTAGGAGGTAATGCCGCCATGTCTTCAAGGCATGAACCACTGCTGCTAACTCAAGATCGTGAGTAGCATAGTTCTCCTCATGAGGTCGTAGCTGCCTGGAGAGGTATGCTATGACTCGGTGATACGTCCAAAACGTATCTATAATTTCTGCTTGCTCCATGCCTCTTTTGGGTGATATTGCTATGATATTTATACACTTCCATACACTTTTGATCATATTTGGACTAACCTATTAACTCAGTGCACCCCAGTGCCAGTTTCTGTTTTCTGTTGTTTTTGTATTTCAGGTTTTCCCGTCACGAAAACTGTCAGAAAAATCCCGGAAAAATTATATAAAAATCAGCATTCTGGAAGCTTCCACACGGCCGAAGTAGGGCCGGAGGGGGGCCACCAGGGCTCCAGGCGCCCTGGTGGCGCGGCCCCCCTCCTGGCCGCGCCGGGGGGCGCCTGGCCCCCCCAGGCCTCCGCTGATGCCCTCCTTTGGCATATATTTATATCGCGTCCCGAAACCCTCGAGACGGGAACCCTTTTTCGCGATCTCATCTCTGTTCCGCCGCCGCCGCGCTTCCAAGATCGGGAGCACCAGGAGAACTCTTCCCGGCACCCTGCCGGAGGGGAGGATCACCACCAGGAGCCTCTCCACCACCATGGATGCCTCCCGGATGAGTTGTGAGTAGTCTCCCTTGGACCATGGGTCCATGACCAGTAGCGATGTGATGTTCTCCTCCCCTTCTTGTGCTTCACTAATTAGACCTCGTGAGCTGCTCTACATGATCGAGGCACATATGTAATCCTTATGCTGTTGCTATGTTGAGTTTGCTGGGATCCGATGGATTGTGAGATTATGTTCAGATTGTGTTTGAGTAATGTATTTGATTCACCTCTTTTATATTTATGTTCGTAAGTAATTCTTGCATGTTCTCCGTTGTTATTTATTGCTTTGGCCAAGTAGTAGGTAGTGACTCCAAGAGGGAACGTTATGCTTGATTGTGGGTTCATGCCCCTCGATGACTAGCTTGAGTGACAGAAACATGAGTCTAGGGGATGTGCTGTTGCCACAAGGGGGAAAACAACGGTGCTTGTGCCCGCGGGTGCAAGGATTGTTTACTTTACACAAAGTTCTTTTAATGCAGTTGTCTGTTGCTTTGAGTTTACACTATGGGTGGGACTCGCAACTTAATACCAGCGAGATGTTCTGGATAGATATCTCAAGGTGGATGATTAGTAGTAGATGCAGATGGATTTCGGTCTACTTGCCTTGGCGTACCGCCCATGCTTTGAACCTCTACCTTTCTTGCAACATAGTTATCATTGATTTGCGCACATAATTCTGTCAATTGCCCAGCTGTAATTCGTTTACCTCACATAGCTGTTTTATCGTCTTTTGGGAGAGAGACATCACTAGTGAACATCATGGGACCCCGGTCCATATTACCATCATTGATCACATCCGCTATTTACTTTCTGCTTTTACTTACTATTTGCAGCAATACCTATCACTATTATCACTTGCATTTGATCCTTTGTAAACGACAAGGCCGGAGGGATTGACAACCTCTCTGTACTCGTTGGGAGCAAAGTTATTTGTATCTGTGTGTAGGTCCACGTTGATTGCTAATATCTGGCGCCGTTAGCAGTTGACACCTTCTTGTTGAAACTAGGAGTCTCAGGGGAAATCGATCCTTGGTATCTTTGCCAAGGGAAAACTTCCGCTACACTGCATCTCAAACCTTCCACTTGGGGTAACCAACGAGGGGCGAGAAGCCATCAAGCAAAGTTTTCTGGCGCCGTTGCCGGGTACTCCACTCTTCAGGATAGGGGAGTTGCACGCTATCTTTTACCTTTGCTTTTTAGTCTTGTTAGTTTACCTTTCAGTTTCGCTTTAGTATCCTTTATCAAAAAACACAAAAAAATTAATTATTTGCTAGTAGTCCTTTCTGTTTAGTCAAGCATGTCAGGATTTGGTGCTTTGAGGGAATCAGAAGTTTTAGATTTCCATCAAAAGGATGGAGAAAATATGAAGAAGGCATGGAACAGAATTTCTGATGCACATAGGAGAATTATGCCTTGGATACCTATAAAAATTGTGCTTAGAAATTTTTACCATGGTCTTTTTAAATGGTGTAAACACTCTCTTGATATTATAGCTTAAGGAGATTTCCTAGAGTGTGACGAAGCTAGAGCTCTTGAAATTATACATGGTCTATCTAGTTACTTTGTTTATGATCATAACTTTGATACTGTCATAGATAGACTTGCTACTATTGAGACGAGAATGGATGCTCTAGACTTAATGAAGGTAGAGAAACCCGAACCCAATAAGAGAGATATTTTGGAAATAGACAATGATTGGGAGCCTTTTGTTAGGATTAGCATCTCTAATCAAGACTTCCTTGCTTATTGTGATATTGGATCTATGGTTTCTACTATGCCAAAAATTGTTCATGATTCTTTAAAATTTGACATGGATAGATTATCATCTTATCATGAACACACTAATGGAGATATTTCTGAAATCCAGGGAAGAATAAAAGACGTGCCAGTTAAATTCCTTAAAGGGATTGCAATGATTGATTTCTTCATCATGGAGCCAAACCAAGGAAATATAGTGCTTGGAAGGGACTTCCTCCGAGCGGTAAAAGGCTTCATCGATATAGGTAAGGGACAAATCCGCTTACGCGGAAAGGCAAAAGGTGTGTACCCCTTTCCTAGAAGGAACAAGAGTGAACTTGTTGAGGAACCATTTGAAGCAATTTATAACTCCGATTATTATGATGGTTATTGATTCCTCTTTGCATTATGCCTAGCTTAATGGCATAAAAGAAAGTGCTTTTGGGAGGCAGCCCAATGAATAAATTTTATTTTGCTTTTGTTGTGTCTTGATGTTGTTACTACAGTAGCATCATCATTTTATCTTTACTTTTCAACTTTGTGCCAAGTGTAGCCTCTCATTGCAAGAAAGTTCAAAAGTTGTGACGTGCTGTCCAGGAAACAGATTCTGTCCTTGGATAAAAAAAATCGTATAAAATCACCAGATCATCTTTTTGGTCTGAAAATTTTCGACAGCGTGCTCTATACAATTTTCTTTTGTGCGTCTGTTCTGAGTTTTTTGATTAGAGTTGCAGAAGTGCCCCGAAAAAATCATTTACTACCTGCTGTTCTGTTTTTTCACAGATTCTGTCCTGTTTTGCCTTTCCTTCATTTTGCAAACCTTGAGCTTGCTTTTTCTTTGCAAAAACCTTTTGGCAATCTTGAGAAACAGTAGACCTTCAAGAATATCTTTATTTCCAGCAAGGAACAATTATTTTATTATGGGTACTAACCTCGCTAATCAGATTATGATGAGTTATGTATGAAGGGAGTTTTCAAGTGTGCGAGGGAAGATGATAAAAAGATTCAGGAGTGTCAAGCGCTCAAGCTTGGGGATGCCCCCATGCACCCCCAAGAAATATTCAAGGAGACTCAAGCGTCTAAGCTTGGGGATGCCCCCGTGCATCCCCTTCTCCATCAACATTATCAATTCGTCTTGCTTTTAGTTTCCTTTTTAGTTTTCTTTAGCTTTTCATAACGAGTCGGAACTCAGCTTTCTTTATGTGGGAGAGAAACATGCTCCACTTCAACCTAGAACATAACATAGAATTTTCATGTATATCTTTGCTGTGTGTGTTCTTTGTCTTTCAATTGCTACTATCATGTTCAGCTCTTAGTTTTCATGCTTATCTTTTTAAAGAGCTTCTGTTTAGTGGGTTGCTTGAACTCTCTTTAGTTATCATGCTCATCTTATTAAGAGAGTTTGCTTCTGTTGCATTGGTCGATATGTCTATGATAAAAATGCTACGTGCATAATGGTGCTTAGTAGTTCATGTTTTCTTATGGTTAGTCTCAAATAGCTGGGGGGTTCCCAATGTGTTATTGGAGTACCAACATGATTTGTTTGTCTATGATGTGGTATGGTTTAGTAATATCTTCCTTCAAGAATTTATTTTGATTGACTTGGCGTATGCTCACGCATATTTAAGATTGTAAAGAAAGTCTGTCAAGCCTTGATGATCTTTTGTTTCCGAGTAGCGATATAACTACCATGCCTGATTCAATGTTGCTTTGTCGCTCTGCATGATTATGGCCGTCATTGCTCTTTTAGTTGGTCGCTCCCAGTCTTTTGCTAACCTCCACCTGTACTAAGCGGACTGACTGCTTGTGCATCCAAATTCTTTTAAACCAATTATGCCATATGAGTCCACCATACCTTCCTATACATGGTATTTACCTGCCATTCCTAACGGAGACTTTCATGTACCATCTCGAAATTATTCAAAAAAAAGCATTCCTATTTTGTGCCTCTGTTTTAGTTCATGAGGAAGTAGTAGTTAATTCATGATCTTTTTAAGTTGGACAAGCTTCACCCCGGGATTGCATGTCTAATGTGCAAACCCATAATACGAGAAGGAACTGGCAAAGAGTGCGCCCGGCTCAAAATTAATATAACAAACAAACCCTCCTTCACGCTTCATGAGAAATCAGAAAACTTTGGCAGTGACAAAGAAAGGAGATTAAGAGGATGTGATCGTCCTCATTCGGGAGCCGTTCCTCGAAACTTGTCTATCTCAAGAAGTGATTGAGTTATCTGCTAGCATTCGTTGACAGAACATGCATAATCTAAAAAAATAAAAAATAATTATTACCTCTGTTTTTAAAACCAAGAGCTCTGGTACATGTTTTGTCTTTGTTTCCGACCACGGGTTTTCAACCTTGCCAACAAAAGCCACGGTTCGAGAGTCTCCACCTTCTTTTAAAGCACCAACTATTAAGAGCATGATTGTCATTCTGAGTGTAATGTGCATTGTCCCAAAGTAGCATTGTCTTTTGCATGATTGTGATATCGTTTATTCTGAAATCATTGTATCTAGTCATCACTTAAACCTTGGAGGTGCCCCTGCATTTATGTTTTGCTTCACTAAAGGGGGCAAGCGAGATATCACTTTATCATATTTGCACACCATGCTCATTACAAATCTTTTTGATGTTTCAGTATCATATTGTAAAACTTTCAGTTCTTTGTGATTTTCTCATGAGGCAACTTAATTACTACAGATTCATTGTCTCAGTAAGCTTTTGTCATATGACTATGAAAAGTCCTATATGGTTAATAGCATGTCACCACAGAAATTATTCTTGTTATCATTTACCTACTCGAGGACGAGCAGGAATTAAGCTTGGGGATGTTGATACGTCCAAAACGTATCTATAATTTCTGCTTGATCCATGCCTCTTTTGGGTGATATTGCTATGATATTTATACACTTCCATACACTTTTGATCATATTTGGACTAACCTATTAACTCAGTGCACCCCAGTGCCAGTTTCTGTTTTCTGCTGTTTTTGTATTTCAGGTTTTCCCGTCACGAAAACTGTCAGAAAAATCCCGGAAAAATTATATAAAAAATCAGTGTTCCGGAAGCTTCCACACGGCCGAAGTAGGGCCGGATGGGTGCCACCAGGGCTCCAGGCGCCCTGGTGGCGCGGCCCCCCTCCTGGCCGCGCCGGGGGGGCGCCTGGGCCCCCCAGGCCTCCGCTGATGCCCCCCTTTGGCATATATTTATATCGCGTCCCGAAACCCTCGAGACGGGAACCCTTTTTTGCGATCTCATTCTGTTCCGCCGCCGCCGTGCTTCCAAGATCGGGAGCACCAGGAGAACTCTTCCCGGCGCCCTGCCGGAGGGGAGGATCACCACCGGGAGCCTCTCCACCACCATGGACGCCTCCCGGATGAGTTGTGAGTAGTCTCCCTTTGACCATGGGTCCATGACCAGTAGCTATGTGATGTTCTCCTCCCCTTCTTGTGCTTCACTAATTAGACCTCGTGAGCTGCCCTACATGATCAAGGCACATATGTAATCCTTATGCTGTTGCTATGTTGAGTTTGCTGGGATTCGATGGATTGTGAGATTATGTTCAGATTGTGTTTGAGTAATATATTTGATTCACCTCTTTTATATTTATGTTCGTAAGTAATTCATGCATGTTCTCCGTTGTTATTTATTGCTTTGGCCAAGTAGTAGGTAGTGACTCCAAGAGGGAACGTTATGCTTGATTGTGGGTTCATGCCCCTCGATGACTAGCTTGAGTGACAGAAACATGAGTCTAGGGGATGTGCTGTTGCCACAAGGGGGAAAACAGCGGTGCTTGTGCCCGCGGGTGCAAGGATTGTTTACTTTACGCAAAGTTCTTTTAATGCAGTTGTCTGTTGCTTTGAGTTTACACTATGGGTGGGACTCGCAACTTAATACCAGCGAGATGTTCTGGATAGATATCTCAAGGTGGATGATTAGTAGTAGATGTAGATGGATTTCGGTCTACTTGCCTTGGCGTTCCGCCCATGCTTTGAACCTCTACCTTTCTTGCAACATAGTTAGCATTGGTTTGCGCACATAATTCTGTCAATTGCCCAGCTGTAATTCGTTTACCTCACATAGCTGTTTTATCGTCTTTTGGGAGAGAGACATCACTAGTGAACATCATGGGACCTCGGTCCATATTACCATCATTGATCACATCCGCTATTTACTTTCTGCTTTTACTTACTATTTGCAGCAATACCTATCACTATTATCACTTGCGTTCAATCCTTTGTAAACGACAAGGCCGGAGGGATTGACAACCTCTCTGTACTCGTTGGGAGCAAAGTTATTTGTATCTGTGTGCAGGTACACGTTGATTGCTAATATCTGGCGCCGTTAGCAGTTGACACCTTCTTGTTGAAACTAGGAGTCTCAGGGGAAATCGATCCTTGGTATCTTTGCCAAGGGAAAACTTCCGCTACACTGCATCTCAAACCTTCCACTTGGGGTAACCAACGAGGGGCGAGAAGCCATCACTCGGCCTTCTTGCATCAGAACGCTTCCCAATCCGGTTCGAGAGGCATCACAATATATCACGAACTCCTTGTGAATATCAGGTGTTGCCAGAACTGGGGCGGTGGTCAATCTCTTCTTGAGCTCTTGGAAGCTTTCTTCGCATTTTGGCGTCCACTCAAACTTCTTGTCCTTCTTGAGGAGCTGAGTCATTGGCCGGGCAATGCTAGAGTTCCATGAATTTGCGGTAATAGCCCGCAAGTCCGAGGAAGCTTCTGGCTTCCTTGACGGTCGTTGGAGATTGCCATTGGGTCACAGCTTCGATCTTTGCGGGATCAACTGATAATCCTTCCTCGATCAAGACATGACCTAAGAATCCAACTTTATGCAGCCAGAACTCGCACTTGCTGAATTTGGCATAAAGTTGGTGCTCCCGAAGCTTGTCTAGGACCATCCTCAAATGTTGCTCGTGCTCTTCCTCCGTCTTCGAGAAGACAAGAATGTCATCGATGAAGACAACAACGAACTTGTCTAAATATTCCATGAAGACTTTATTCATGAGATACATGAAGTAAGCTGGGGCATTGGTTAACCCAAAGGACATGATCGTGCACTCGTACAGGCCATATCTGGTTACGAATGCCGTCTTCGGAATATCTTGGGGTCTGATCTTCAGCTGGTAGTACCCAGATCTGAGGTCGATCTTGGAGAACACCTTGGCTCCGCTGAGCTGATCAAACAGATCTTCAATCTTGGGAAGTGGATATTTGTTCTTGATTGTAACTTCATTGAGGGAACGATAGTCAATGCATAAGCGGATGGTACCGTCCCTCTTTGCCACAAACAGAACGGGAGATCCCCAAGGGGAGGCACTTGGGCGGATAAATCCCTTCCTCAGCTGTTCTTCCAGCTGCTTCTTCAACTCGGCTAATTCTTCCGTCCCCATTCTATAAGGCTTCTTATAGATGGGACCTGCTCCGGGCACGAGCTCGATGATGAACTCAATGTCACGGTCAGGGGGCATTCCCGGTAGTTCATCCGGAAAGACATCAGGATACTCGCATACCACCGGTACTTGCTCTAGCCCAACTTCAGACAGACAGTTGACTTGAACGGCTTGAGCGGAAGAGGAGTTGGGAGCAAACTTGACTTCGAATCCTTGGTCATTGGTCACAGTGACTGTCCGATTGGCACAATCTAACAAGCCTTGGTGCTTGCTGAGCCAATTCATGCCTAGGATCACATCCAAGCCTTGTGATCTCAGGACGATGAGGTCTGCTAGGAAATCTACACCGTTAATGGTAATACTGACTCCCTTACAGCCTATCTTGGCTCTCATCTCTGCTCCGGGGGTTTGTACCACCATAGGGTTATTCAGGGGTGTAGGGGTCATGCCACTTTTTAATGCAAATCTTTGAGTGACAAATGAATGCGTTGCTCCTGAATCAAACAAGACAGTTGCAGGTGCTGAGTTGACAAGGAACGTACCCAGCATGACGTCCGGGTCTTCCTGGGCTTCTTCAGCAGTGACGTGATTCACATGCCCCTTCCCCTGGTTAGGCGGGTTGCGAGGAGCTGGGTTCCTTGGTGGCATCCCGCGGCCTTGTCCTGGGTTCTGCGCATTGGGGTGTGGGGCATCAGGCTTCTTGTTGGGGCACACCCTTGAGATGTGTCCTGACTGACCACATCCAAAGCAAGTGACTTGGTTTGGATTGTTGGTCTTGTTGCCACCACTGGTATTGGGGTTGAAAGCTGGCCTTGGGTTGGCATACTGCTGAGGCTGATAGTTGGTGCGAGGTGCAGGAGCTCTTGGTTGCTGATAGGTTGGCTTGGCCGGGGCTGACTGCCACGGACGAGGCTTCTGGTTGCTGGAACTCCCCTTGCTGACCATCTTGCGCTTGCGAGTGTCTTCCAAAGCACGCCGCTTGTCTTCAAGCATGAGTGCTTTGTTCACAAGGTCAGGGAAGGTTGGGCAGTCGCACACGACAAGCGAATACTGCAGAGTCTGATTGAGGCCTTCCATGAAGCGCTCCCTTTTTGCAACATCAGTGCTGACATCTTCAGGGGCATACCTTGACAGAACACTGAACTTCTGCATGTACTCCTTGACAGTGCCACTTCCTTGCTTCAGGGCTCGGAACCCACGCTTTTTGATAGCCATGATTCCGGAAGGAATGTGGGCTTTGCGGAATTCTGCCTTGAAGTTGACCCAAGTGATGTCTTGTTCAGCATGCATGACCTTGAATCCATCCCACCAAGCTCTAGCAGCCCCCCCGAGGCAGTGGGCTGCATAAGCCACCTTCTCGCGGTCTTCGGTGCATCCGACTAGTTCCAGCAAGTCCTCAATGGTGCGGACCCAGTCGTCTGCATCCAGGGGTTCAGCAGTCTCGATGAAATTTGGCGATGCATGCTTCTTGAACTCTGCCAACGTGGAACGTCCATTGCCATTCCCCGCCGGCTGGCGGTTGTTGGTGACAGCTTGAGCAATCAACTAAAGGGCTGCAGTGTTGGCTTGGCGTTCCTCTCGGAAAGCTTGGAGAAGCTGAGCCATGTCCATGTTCGGAGGAGGTGGTGGTGGTGGAGCTTGGTCGTTGGTTTGGTCGTGGCCTGCCTCTGACTGAGCGGAAGCTCCGGCTTCAGGCTGCTGGGTAGAGGTACCAATACGAGTTACAACAGGCATCCTGTTGGAGCGGTAAAAGGTCTCATGACTTGGAAGAGGGAAAGCAAGATAGATGGGTGCCTAGTAAGGGGGTGGGTGTGACACTAATCAAATCATGCAAAGGCCGAAAGGCCAAAACACATTCATTAAAATCCAAATGGGTGATGCAGTCGTTTACATATTCCCGAAGGAAGAATACGACATACATCAAAACACGACAAAAGCAACATTAGCTGGTTTCATATGAACCATACAAGGACTCGACTGCGCATAGGGGTTACACGACCTATCCTACCGTAGAGGTCACAACTGGCATATCCGAGTAGCGAATAATGCCTAAGCAGCGGAATGCTCGGTCGCGTATTCCGGCTCTTCTGGGTCTTCCTCCTTGTCTTCATCTGTCTGGGCCCCCTTGTCACTTGAGGGCGTGGGGGAGTGGAGGAGTTGGATACGACGGTGCTTCGTCGGTGGTGCAGGGAAAAGCTTGCGATATTCCCTTGCCGTCATCCGGCGTCGCCGAGGTGGTTCTTCATTCTTGGAAGATACATCTTCGGAGGGCCTTCCGCCTCGGTATGCGATAGCGGACTGTCCGGAAGGTGCTCCTTCCTTCTTGATCCTATTTGTCTTCTCTTGATCTTGGCGAAGAAGTGCCTTGGTCTTGTGAAGTTCTTCTCGAAGCTTCATTGATTCCGAGGCCAAGTCTTGTGCCAAGCTGTCGACACATAGACTGAAGTAGGTCTGGAACCGAAGCGAGAGTCCTTCCTTCAGTGGAGGGGCTAGTGCGCTGCTTTCATCTTCACCTTCCTTCCGGTAAGGCAAAAAACGGGTTGTCATCTTGGCTGCCATCTCCGGAAGAAGCTCGCGGAGACGGGTTAGTGCCTTGAGTGCAGCAGCCTCGACAGCGAGAGGTAGTGTTGCCATCTGGGGTCCCTCGAAGAACCAACTTGTGGGAGGATCGTTTGCCTTCACGATCACTTCCACATGGTACTCCACCTCAGTGTCGCTAACCCAATGCTCAAGGTAGGTGAGGATGGGCGCTCGGTGGAACTGACACTCCTGGAGGCTATCCTCGAGAAGCAAAGGAAACCCAGTGGTCAGGTGCTCTTCGGGTACAGCGGCCATCTACAAAGGTGGAATAGGAGGGTTAATAAGCTGATGAAATCTCAGGTTTAGAAAAGAAGAGATGTTCAGCAGGTTTTTGAAAAGGGGTCTCATCTAACTAACGCCCATGCTAACTAAGGCTTCCTACAATCAGGATGGCTTTGATACCAGCTCTGTGGGGACCCCGACTTAGAAGTCGAGATCACCGAACGCACGTGTACAGTGATCCCAGAGATCAATGCTCACTGAACACACAGAAGCTGAATAACAAGAATCTTACATCCATACATACCGTCTTACACAAATTAAGGCCATTATGGCCAAGTCTTACATAGATAAAGCCTCACGGGCTGAATAGCAAATAACTCAAATAGCGGAAGTCTTCGATGATAGGTAGAACCCATGCCATCTGCCTTAACCCTACAAGCATTCTGACTGGGATAGCGTCCTAGTTCGCATGATCGTCTCCAAAGAACTCTTCTTCATATTCCTGTTCCTCCATGCCTGGCCAATTAAATAACCAGTGGCAAGCCATTGAGTACTTTGAATGTACTCGCAAGCAACCCATGATTTGGTTCAAAGTAACAATGCAATTGAACAACAATGAGCAATCTAGCAATGGGCTAGAATAAATATTCTACCATCAAGTATATGCATCAATAACTTCACGTAACCTCGAAGACAGGTTACCGATATCAACATGAGTATGATTCATCTCATCGAGTCAAGTCACCACCTTGACTCAAAATACACACACACAAGGTTTCGCAAACATTGGACGTAGCCCAAGAGCGGTTACCCAACTGTCCTTGACCGTGGACACGGCTATTCGAATAGTTTTACACTCTGCAGAGGTTGCGCACTTTACCCACAAGATCCGGGAAGCTTTCGTGTCACCCACGATCCCGTAGTACCTCAAGTACTCGGGGGAAGCACCCGGTCATTATCTTTCCTTAGACAACACTAACATAGAGTCCACTCGTTGGTACACGGCCCTCGAGTACAACCAATAGATCACGGGACTTGCCCTAATTTCAATGTCACGCGTACCCGAAGGGACCAACGGTGTGTCCGGTGCCCTGTAAAAACAGTCATGGTCGTCTATCCAAGCCCGACCCCGTCCCGGGAAAGACCTCAAATCTTCCCGTCACTAGTAATGCGGGCATCATGCTAGTATCGGCCTAAGTAATTAATAACGCCCCGTCCCATAAGGGGTAGAGTGGTTGCACATGTATGGTTGGAATAACGGTCGCAACTTAAACCAATCCGTTTGAAAAACATCACACATACTTGTCTCGGTACACCACTTCGTCATCAAGTGGTTACCCATCTCATCATCTCCCTCGGGCATGAATGGCACCCGACGTTTTTTTTTTGAAAAGAATGCAACCGCGAAGGTATCATGGCACACATGCATCTCTAAGCATCACTACTAGTCATTTGCAATGCATCTAGCACATAGCAAGATCATGAGCAAATCATGCATCATGTGGTGGTTCAACTAGGTCACCACCGTAACTCTATCATCATGCATCGGAAACAAATGGATTCCGAAGAACAAGTGTATCATGGTCAAAGGGCTGCTTGCCTGGATTGGCTTGGTCTTCAAAGTCTTCAAATCCTTCTCCTTCTCATTCTTCAGCAACTTCGTCAAATACGGGATCTAATCGTCGCGAAATAACAACGGGAAAATAAGACCACAATGAAAACAAAAAAATCAAAGTGCTCAGAAAAATGTCAACTTATTTTTGTTAAATACTAGAGGGAAAACTAAGATGGCAAAAATTCTTAGTTGGAGTTTTGGAGTTACGGAATGGAATCTAGGGATTTTAGAACAGGAGTTTTATTGCTCAAATTTGAATTTAAATTTGAACAAAACAGAAAAGTTTCATGGATATGTGTGAAATTGACACCATTAAATAGGTTGGAATATTACAAAAATTTAGGAGTTGGAATTAATTTATTTGGACACATATTCATTTCTGTAAAATTATTTGAAGTTTTATAGAAAAGAAAAAGAAGAAAAGGCCCTGTGCAACTGGGCCAGAGTGGCCACAGTGCACGGCCCAGGTCATCTAGCCCAGCCGCTCGGGCGCAGCGCGCGCGCGTCAGGGTTTTAAACCTGACGGGCGGGGCCCAGCGGTCAGCGACTGCGAGGGGAGGGAGGGAGCGGTGAGGATGACAGGCGGGGCCCGCCTGTCATCTTCAACCTCTCGGCTACGGCGACGGCGAGCTCACCGGTGATGAATCCGGGCACGACGGGGCAAATGGATGGCAGGGATGGACTCAGCAGCGAGTCGCGGATGCAGTGGTGGTGGTGCGACTCGCTGGGGAGGCCTGGTTCGCCGGCGGCGAGGTGGGACGGCGGAGGGTCGTCGGGGAGTTGCTGGCTAGCTCGAATTCGGCAGCTGCAGAGAGGGGGAATAGAGGGGAAAGCATCAGTGAGGTGCGGCAGTTCCAAATCGAGCAAAAGGAGGGGCTGAGAGGGCTCGTACTGCGAGATCGCCGGTTGCCCGACGCGGCGGAGCTACGGTCGATCCCGAGCACTGGGGCTCTCTGGGGAGGAGTGAGTGGTGTTGGAGTGTTGCTGGGGGTGAGGGGAGGCTGTTTGTGCCGTTGGAGAGGCTCGGGGGTGCTTATATAGCCGAGCCCACGGTCCACCGTGGACTCGTGCGCTGGCGAGGTTGCAGGCGAGGCCAGAGGTGGTTCTGGTGCCTGTGATTGAGCCGGGGAGGCTCATGGACGAGTCCTACGCCTAGTCGAGGGGAGAGGAGGAGCGGGGAAGCTTCCAGTCAGCGCGCGCGTGTGAGGCCGAAGAGTGGAGGCTGCGGGCGGCCAACGCGCGTGTGAAGACGGCCACTGGAGGGCGGAGGAGGAGGGGGACAGCACTGGAGGAGGTCGCGGACGTCGAGGGGCATCGACTGGCGCGAGGGGAGAGCTCAAGGCTTTCGGGGGCAGGCGATTGGGCGAAGCTACAGTGCGGGGGCGCACTGTAGCGCGCTCTGGAGTGGCCTTATCGCATGCCACGACATGCCATTGGCCCTCTGGGCGCGTCCACCATGTCTGGGGGGTCCAGGGTGATGCAAGCAGCTCGGCTGAGGCCTTGGATGCTCCGGAGATGCTGTAAGAGAGAAGAGAAGCTGGTGACTTGGTAGAAAATGGCTGTCCAGCAAGGTGATCTAGGGTTTTTACCCCTCAATCATGGAGCTGGGGACATGGGGGAGTTACTGGAGGTAGATAGTAACCAGATGAAGCTGTGGTAAAAAGTTGAGGCCAAGGTAAATAGTAAAAGTGGTCAAGATGGTAGTTTTGGTAAAATTGCAGAAGGTGTTTGATCAAGTTTTGATCAAGCAAATGATCTCCACTTGCCATGACACTTAACAGGATTGAATGTTATAAGGAAATAGGGTGTTTCACCAAATTTGGGCTCATTTGAAGAAACTAGCCAATGTAACTTTGGTGAACCCTAGAAATCAACAGAAATGGCTTCATCTTGTTTGAGTCAAGCTAATTATCTCCCCTTGATGCACCACTTGGTGTAGTTTCATCATTTGGGGTTATGATCATGCCCACAAAGTTTGAAGCTCTAGGTAAAAAGTTGGTAATGTAAAGTTGTTCAAATTTGCATTTGAACAGAAATGGTTTTGGGGTATTCTGATCAAGTTGCTCTTCTCCAAATCTTGTGCCATTTGGTCTAGATGCCTTATTAGGCCATTCTAGCATGTGCACCAAGTTTGAGAGCATTTGGATAAGTTTGGCAATGTAAAGTTGCTCAAACTTCAAATATGGACAAAATGGCTTTGAAGGGTTTTGATGATGTTTTCTTGCTTCCCAAGGCATGGGGTTTGGCAAGATCATCAAATATGCCATATATGACATGATAGAATTTCCTTGGAATTTTTGGAGAATATTTCCTTTGTAAATATTTCAAAAGCTTGAAATATCCAGAAAGGGTTTTTGAGGGATTAGCCCATTATTTTGAACATGACCAAGTGTTGAAACTCTTATATATGGACAATATATGTCCTATGAGTCTCCCTGAACTTTGGCAAATATTTTTGAAATACTTAAATAATTTTTCTCTATTAAAGACCATTTCTGGCCTTAAGAAAAAGCTTTCAAATAAAATAGGAAATTAACTTTTAAAATTATACTTTTGTGGTTTCTGGGAGTCCTATGACTACTAGGTCTCAAATATGCTTTTTGAAATAATTTTCTCACCCTAAATCAAGCACTTGCAGTGCAAACCTCAACTCAGGGGTTTTAGGAATACTAAATTTATAAAATACATTTTGGCCAAATTAATTTTGTAAGAAAATACTATACTGTTATATAACACTTGGCATGATCATTGGGCAGAAGTTTTGGGTATGGAGATGAATTCTACAAGAGGTAATAGTTGACTTTAATGAGCACATAAAAAGCACATGAAGAAAAACTCAATTCCAAATAAAAGCCAAGTGATGCCAAAAAAATTTGCTGGTTCAAATTTTCATGCTTCATTGATGCAAATAACATGTTACAAAATGCAGGGTGTGACACCGGCACAGCCGCATCGTCGCCGGCACGGCTCGCTGATAGCTTTGTAGGTATTCGATGTTCTTGTATGAGTAGCTTTTGTAGAATGTACGTCTTCTCTGCTAGCTTATTGTTGTTGGCTGGAGCCTTCTGTAGTTGCACGCTGCTGTTGTTTGAAGCTTGAAATTATGTATAGTTTTGTTAAAAAATTTGACATCATTTTCACCAAATTTTGACATGATCTCTCTTTATTTTTGTTCCATTTTCACATGACACAAGAATATATATGTGAATCCACAAAATCACCAGAATAAGGTTCATATATACCCATAGACTTGAAAATCCATAATTTATAGGTATGAAATTTATATTTAAAGCAAAAAGTGAGTCATGTCTGACAAGTTGCTTCCAAAAGCATAAAGTGAGTCCTCAACTCACTACACACGAAAAGATCAAAGAAGACCGGGCAAGAATTCAACCCAAAAGCATCTACGTCGTGAACATGTGGCATCAATTTCATGAAAATCATGACACATACGACAAATCATAACATTACATGCTACATTGTTTTTCTCTTCCTCGACGTGATCTTATTTGCGGCCTTCACAACAACTTTTGTTGGAGTAGAGGGAGTCCTTGCTTCCATACAAAGTTACCTACATAATGCATCAATTCCTTGAATTAAAAACAGACAAATGTTACAGACAATTGAAGAAAAACTTAAGTGTTTACCTCTTTGTGATTGGGCCAAGGATGCCTTGTAGGATAGCCAATGAAGATGTCCCTCCAAGAGGGCTACCAAGAGATGATTGACTACATAAACAAGCCTTGTTTAAGATAGAAACATAACACGTTCGTAGTGATATTGAAGAATATCAGAAAACAATTACCTCCTTGTCATTAGACCAGGGCTGCGTTGTGGGATAGCCAATGAAGATGTCCCTCCAAGAGGGCTACCAAGAGATGATTGGCTACAGAAAAATGCATTTTTTAAGATAATAACCTAACACATTTATACATGTATTTAACAAATTGCAAAAAAATACCTCCTTGTCATTGGACCAGGGCTGCGTTGTGGAATAGCGAATGAAGATTCCCCTCCAAGAGATGTTTGACTACACATAAGGCATTGCTCAAGAGAAAAACATGCCATAGTTGTAGAGATATTGAAGAGAAGGAAAACATTACCTCCTCGTCCTAGGTCGAGGGCTAGCTTGTAGGAGAGCATCTCCTAGGATTGTACATTCGACATCAACTTCAGTGTTTGGTTTTATCTTTCTAGGTTTTGGTTTCCTAACAACAAAATCAACGAGTTTTACAAACAAACAATAGAACATCAAATATGAGTTGAGTAAATGTGAATCAATAGACATTACCTTTTCTTCACCCTATTAGTTGGGCAACCAGCTTGCCTATGTCCCAATTCATGACACTTATTGCACCTATTTTGGCTTCCTAATTGACCCTTTGGTGGTGGTTTCTTTTTATAAATTCCTCCTCCCTTTCCAAGGCAACTTTTCAATCTCAACTTCCTTTTTCTTCATTTTGAACTTTTGGGGAGCTGTGCATGCAATACAAAATCTAGTTCAACATTAGGCCACTGTGATCGATATGTGAGAGGCTCAATGACCCCCTATAAGCTGCCCTATACCTTTGTACAGAGTAGTACTCATGGAGATAATTTTCCATCTTCATGTTCCTTTTTCCAATCAAGAAAACAAGTGCATGTTCACAAGGTTTACATGTTTGCTGCCACTCTAGGCACGTGCACTCACTTTGCTCTATGTTAACCATATGCCTCAGATTGTCTTTATTGATGTCCCTGACCTCACCTTTCCAGTTACTTGCTCTAGTTACTTTCAAGTGCCCAAGCCCTCTTGTTCTGTTATTCACTTGTTGTACAACTGCTGGCAACATTTCTCCATGTAGCTTTTCCCCGATCTTTCTTCTTTTTTCAATTAATTTCATTATCTTTCCAAGTGTGTCGGCTAGCCCATCTACAGGAAGATCTTTGATTCCTCTTATCCAATTATTGAAGGACTCAGCGAGGTTGTTATGAATGTAATCACACTTGATTTCGATGTCGAAACTATACCTCATCCACTTCAAGTTGTGGTAATCATGTAAGTACTTACCAACAGTTGGACTTGATTCTAGAACCTTGGAGAAGTGGTACTCAAACATTCAAGGTCTATATGTCTTTCCAGCAGCCCACATACGACCAATTATATCACCACGGTATCTTTTGGAAAAATTCTGCATCAAATGCCTAAAACACTCCCTTTGTTCTGCTTGAGGGAAAACTTTCTTAACTGCATTTTCTAAACCTTTACATGCATCAGTACTTATAGCAAGCTTTTGAATTGGCCCTAGTGCTCTATGCAACTGTGTCATGAACCATGTCCAATTATCTTCATCCTCAACCTCAATAAAACCAAATGCAAGAGGGAACATCCAATTATGTCCATCTAAAGCGGTACATGCAGCTAAATGACCATTCCACTTCCCATTCAATGCAGTTGAGTCTATGCTAAGAAAAGACCTACATCCAGCATGGAACCCATCGACACAAGGCTTAAGTGGCATAAAGAATCTATGAAAGTAAACATTACCATCCTTTAGTTTAGTGTCGACCTCAACAATGGTTCCAGGAGATCTCAGTTCTATCTCTGCTTTGAAATTGAATAGGTACCGGAAGCTACTGCTACTTCTCGAGCTTGCGTTGTTTTCCCTCGAAGAGGAAATGGTGATGTGGCACAGTAGCGTAAGTATTTCCCGCAGTTTTTGAGAACCAAGGTATCAATCCAGTAGGAGACCACGCGCGAGTCCCTCGTACCTACACAAACAAATAAGAACCTTGCAACCAACACGATAAAGGGATTGTCAATCCCTTCATGGCCACTTGCAAAAGTGAGATCTGATAGAGATGATAAGATAATATTTTTGGTATTTTTGATATGTAGACTGAAATTAAAGATTGCAAAACAAAAGTAAAGTAAAGATAAATAGTTGATGGAAGATAGACCTAGGGGCATAGGTTTCACTAGTGGCTTCTCTCATGATAGTAGATTTCTACGGTGGGTGAACAAATTACTGTCGAGCAATTGATAGAAAAGCGCATAGTTATGTGCATATCTAGGAATGATCATTGTATATAGGCATCACGTCTGTGACAAGTAGACTGAAACGATTCTGCATCTACTACTATTACTCCACACATCGACCGCTATCCAGCATGCATCTAGAGTATTAAGTTCATAAGAACATAGTAATGCCTTAAGCAGGATGACATGATGTAGAGGGATAAACTCAAGCAATATGATATAAACCCCATCTTTTTATCCTTGATGGCAACAATAAAATACGTGCCTTGCTGCCTCTGCTATCACTCGGAAAGGACACAACAAGATTGAACCCAAAGCTAAGCACTTCTCCCATTGCAAGAACTACCAATCTAGTAGGCCACACAAAAATGATAATTCGAAGAGACTTGCAAAGATATTTAAATCACACATAAAAGATTTCAGAGAAGAATCAAATATTCTTCATAGATAATCTTGATCATAAACCCACAATTTATCGGATCTCGACAAACACACCACAAAAAGAATTACACCGAATAGATCTCCAAGAAGATCGAGGAGAACTTTGTATTGAGATCCAAAGAGAGAGAAGAAGCCATCTAGCTAATAACTATGGACCGGAAGGTCTGTGGTAAACTACTCACAACTCATTGGAGAGGCTATGGTGTTGATGTAGAAGCTCTTTGTGATCGATGCCCCCTCCGGTGGAGCTCCAAAATAGGCCCCAAGATGGGATCTCACGGGTACAGAAGGTTGCGGCGGTGGAATTAAGATTTCGTGGTGCTCCCCAATGGTTTCAGGGTATGTAGGTATATATAGGAGGAAGAGGCACGTCTGGGGAGCCACGAGGGGCCCATGAGGGTGGGGGCGCGCCCCTGCCCTCGTGGCCGCCTCGTTCACTTCCTGGCATGTACTCCAAGCCTTCTGTGTTGCAATTGTTCCAAAAATAACTCTCCTGAAGGTTTCATTCCATTTGGACTCTGTTTGATATTCCTTTTCTGCAAAACACTGAAATAGGCAAAAAACAACAATTTGCACTCGGCCTTGGGTTAGTAGGTTAGTCCCAAAATAATATAAAATTGTATAAAAAAGCCCATTAAACATCCAAAACAGATAATATAATAGCATGGAACAATCAAAAATTATAGATACGTTGGAGACGTGTGAGCTACTACCCCACGAACCATATGTCTCATCTTTTGCTCTCTGCATCCCCTTCCATACAGTGTCATAGCTAGTGGTTACATTCCAGTCTTCCTCCAACGTGTCTTGTAAATCATTGCAACCTATATTTGGAGTTTTCCTCAATATTTTCTTAGACCTTTCTTGAACCCAGTCCTGTGAGGCCATTGCCGAAGTTAGCCTGCTACTTGAAAAACATGTGTGCGATGGTCCTATTTGGTTAACCTGCATACATGAAAAAGCTGTTAGTAGCTACAATAATAGTATGCTACCATAATAGAACATAACAGAAAAAATGAATATTATTTAAGCTATGTTAGTACCCTGGTCTTTGTCTTATCAGCCATCAAACGACATGTTATTTTCCATGGACAATCGTCAGCCATACAATGTGCCATCCACCTACTCTTGTTAGCTTTATAAGTTCCAAGGTTGAATTATTCATTAATTGCCCATTGTCTCACAACCCTCCTACAATCTATCATTGTTGGAAAGATCGAACCTTTCTCAACTTTCGGATGAACTTTGTCATACAATTTTTTTATGTCTTCAGGAACTTGGTCTTTTACTGGTATGGCTCCCTCAGCCATTAATTCCTCACTAACATGGCACACAACAACTGGAGCTGGCTCATTTCGTTCTTGAGCATCCTCGGCCTCATCCTCAATTCCAAGAAAAGCACACATGTTTTCCTCAGACATAGGTGCTATTACATCATCACAAACATGAGTTATCTCAAAAGTGGACCAATCAATGACAACTTCACCATCAGATTGCACATATATCTGATTACTAGGAAGAAAATTACAAGTTGCAGAATCACTGATACATGATGCACTGCTTGAAGGAAATATGCCCTAAAGGCAATAATAAAGTTGTTATTTGTATTTCCTTATATCATGGTAAATGTTTATTATTCATGCTAGAATTGTATTAACCGGAAACTTAGTACATGTGTGAATACATAGACAAAACAGAGTGTCCCAAGTATGCCTCTACTAGACTAGCTCATTGATCAAAGATGGTTATGTTTCCTAGCCATAGACATGAGCTATCATTTGATCAACGGGATCACATCATTAGGAGAATGATGTGATGGACAAGACCCATCCGTTAGCTTAGCAGCTTGATCGTTTAGTTTTACTACTATTGCTTTCTTCATAACTTATACATGTTCCTATGACTATGAGATTGTGCAACTCCCGAGTACCGGAGGAACACCTTGTGTGCTATCAAACGTCACAACGTAACTGGGTGATTATAAAGATGCTCTACAGGTGTCTGCGAAGGTGTTTGTGGTGTTGGCCTAGATCAAGAATAGGATTTGTCACTCCAAGTGTCAGAGAGGTATCTCTGGGCCCTCTCGGTAATACACATCATAATAAGCCTTGCAAGCAAATGACTAATGAGTTAGTCACGAGATGATGTATTATAGAATGAGTAAAGAGACTTGCCGGTAATGAGATTAACTAGGTATAGTGACACCGACGATCGAATCCCGGATAAGTAACATACCGATGCAAAGGGAACGACGTATGTTGTTATGCGGTTCGACCGATAAAGATCTTCATAGAATATGTAGGAATCAATATGAGCATCCAGGTTCCGCTATTGGTTATTGACTGGAGATGAGTCTCGGTCATGTCTACTAGTTCTCGAACCCGTGGGGTCCACACGCTTAACGTTCGATGCCAATCGGTATTATGAGTTTATGAGTTTTGATGTACCGAAGGTAGTTCGGAGTCCCGGATGAGATCACGAACATGACGAGTAGTCTCGGAATGTCCGAGACATAAATATTAATATATTGGACGACTATATTCGGACACTGGAAGTGTTTCGGGTGTTATCGGATAAAACCGAAGTGCCAGAGGGGTTACCGGAACCCCCCGGGGGAGTATGGGCCATAGTGGTCCATGAGGGAAAAGAGAGAGGCAGCCCACTAGGGCTGGCTGCACCCTCCTAGGGAATCCTAGTTGGACTAGGAGTGGGGGAGGGGGGATACGCCCCTCTCCTTCCCTCTCCTCTTCTTCTTGCTTTCCTACTCCTAGTAGGAATAGGAAAGGGGATTCCTACTCCTACTAGGAGTAGGAAAGCTCCTCCTTGGTGCGCCCATAGGGCCGGCCGGCCCTCCCCTTTGCTCCTTTATATATGGGGGTAGGGGGCATCCAAGAACACACAAGCAACATTGTTTTAGCCGTGTGCGGTGCCCCCCTCCACAGAAACACACCTCGGTCATATCGTTGCAGTGCTTAGGTGAAGCCCTGCGTCGGTAGCTTCATCATCTCTGTCACCACGCCGTCGTGCTAACGGAACTCTCCCATGAAGCTCAATTGGATCAAGAGCTCGTGGGACGTCATCGAGCTGAATGTGTGCTAAACACGAAGGTGCCGTACATTCGGTGCTTGGATCGGTTGGATCGCGGAGATGTTCGACTACATCAACTGTGTCACTAGACGCTTCCGCTTTCGGTCTACGAGGGTACGTAGACACACTCTCCCCTCTCGTTGCTATGCATCTAGTAGATAGATCTTGCGTGATCGTAGGAAATTTTTTTGAAATACTATGTTCCCCAACAATGGCATCATGAGCCAGGTCTATGCGTAGATGATATGCACGAGTAGAACACAATGAGTTGTGGCTGATAATAGTCATACTGCTTACCAGCATGTCATACTTTGATTCGGCGGTATTGTGAGATGAAGCAGCCCGGACCGACATTACGCGTACGCTTACGCGAGACTGGTTTCACCGTTACGAGCACTCGCTGCTTAAAGGTGACCGGCGGGTGTCTATCTCTCTGACTTTAGCTGAATCGAGTGTGGCTACGCCCGGTCCTTGTGAAGGTTAAAATATCACATACTTGACGAAAAATCGTTGTGGTTTTTGTATGCGTAGGTAAGAACGGTTCTTGCTAAGCCCGTAGTAGCCACATAAAACTTGCAACAACAAAGTAGAGGACGTCTACCTTGTTTTTGCAGGGCATGTTGTGATGTGATATGGTCAAGAGGTGATGAGTTATACATTATTGTACGAGATGATCATGTTTTGTAAAGTTATCGACAACCGGCAGGAGCCTTATGGTTGTCTCTTTATTGTATAAATTGCGAAGGCCATGTAATTTCTTAACTTTATCACTATGATAGTAGTAGTAGTAGTAGTATTAGTTGGCGAGACGACCACGATGCTACGATGAAGATCATTGTGTCAAGTCGGTGACGATGGAGATCATGATGATGCTTTGGAGATGGAGATCAAAAGCACAAGATGATGATGGCCATATCATGTCACATATTTTGATTTTATGTGATGTTTATCTTATTATGCTTCTTATTTTGCTTAGTATGGCAGTAGAATTATAAGATGATCCCTTACAAAATTTCAAGGTACAAGTGTACTCTCTGAGTATGCACCGTTGCGAAAGTTCGTCGTGCCGAGACACCACGTGATGATCGGGTGTGATAGGTTCTCCGTTCAAATACAACGGGTGTAAGACAATTTTGCATATGCAGAATACTCGGGTTAAACTTGACGAGCCTAGCATGTACAAACATGGCCTCGGAACACTTGAAACCGAAAGGTCGAGCGTGAATCATATAGTAGATATAATCAACATAAGATGTTCACCATTGAAAACTACTCCATCTCATGATGATCGGACATGGTTTAGTTGATTTGGATCACGTGATCATTTAGATGACCAGAGGGATGTCTATCTAAGTGGGAGTTCTTCAGTAATATGATTAATTGAACTTTAATTTATCATGAACTTAGTCCTGATAGTTTTTGCATATCTATGTTGTTGTAGATCAATGGCCCGTGCTACCGTTCCCTTGAATTTTAATGCGTTCCTAGAGAAAGCTAAGTTGAAAGATGATGGTAGCAATTACATGGACTGGGTCCGTAACTTGAGGATTATCCTCATTGCAGCACAGAAGAATTATGTCCTTGAATCACCACTAGGTGACAAGCCCCCTCCCGCCAATGTAGACGCTTTGAACATCTAGCAGACGCGGTCTGATGACTGCACAATAGTTCAGTGTGCCCTGCTTTACGGCTTAGAACCGGGACTTCAACCACATTTTGAACGTCATGGAGCATATGAGATATTCCAGGAGTTGAAGTTAATATTTCAAGCAAATGCCCGGATTGAGCAATATGAAATTTCCAATATGTTCTACATCTGCAAGATGGAGGAGAACAGTTCTATCAGTGAACACTTGCTCAGAATGTGTGGGTACCATAATCATATGACTCAACTTGGATGCAAAGTTGACGACGATAGTGTTATTGATAGAGTTCTTCAATCGCTGCCACCAAGCTATAAACGCTTCGTGATGAACTATAACATGAAAGGGATGCAAGAGACAATTCCCGAGCTCTTCGCTATGCTCAAAGCCGCGGGGGTAGAAATAAAAAAGGTGCATCAAGTGTTGATGGTTAACAAGACCACTAGTTTCAAGAAAAAGGGCAAGAGAAAGAAGGGGAACTTCAAGAAGAATAGCAAGACAGTTGCTACTCCTACGAAGAAACCCAAGTCTGGAACCAAGCCTGCAACTGAGTGCTTCTACTGCAAAGGGACTGGACACTGGAAGCGGAACTGCCCCAAGTATTTGGCGGATAAGAAGGATGGCAAAGTGAACAAAGGTATATTGGATATACATGTTATTGATGTGTACCTTACTAATGCTCGTAGTAGCACCTGGGTATTTGATACTGGTTCGGTTGCTAATATTTGTAACTCGAAACAGGGGCTACAGATTAAATGAAGATTAGCTAAGGATGAGGTGACGATGCGCGTGGGAAATGGTTCCAAAGTCAATGTGATCGCCGTCGGCATGCTACCTCTACATCTACCATCGGGATTAGTATTAGACCTAAATAATTGTTATTTTGTGCCAGCGTTGAGCATGAACACTATATCTGGATCTTGTTTGTTGCGTGACGGTTATTCATTTAAATCAGAGAATAATGGTTGTTCTATTTATATGAGTAATATCTTTTATGGTCATGCACCCTTGAAGAGTGGTCTATTCTTGTTAGATCTCGATCGTAGTGATACACATCTATAATACTATAATAGCTCATCCCCACTATCACATTTCTCTTGACATGCAGCATGTCCACGTCATCATCCATGTCCCACACCATGGCACCTCCCAATAGCTGGTTTTTCTTGCCTCTGGTAAAGCCACGTCAACGCACATCATTGTTTATATTTATGAAGAAATTAAGACGGAGGTCTGGCTGCGGTGCTACGCCCTGTCATCTCCCCAATTAATTCCCCCATTTGCTCCTGTGCCAATTCCTCTTCATCTTCTCCACATAATAAATGGAGGAGTAACGGATGGAGTTCTTCTCCCCGTTAAGCGATGCAACCACACAATTTCCGTCGTCATCACAAGAGCAATAGCGAGCCCTTCTGCTCGAGGGGATTAGTGAGGTTTCTCCCATGGAAAATCATCATACTAGAGCAGACAAATTTGAAGCCCCCTATTGTCGATGCAGTCACCTGAGACGCTCGGTGGAAGCTCGTAGAAACAGCCGGCCGTCGGTGGGAGATGACGCCTCCGTCGTGCAGCCACTGCCCACGGTGTCACCCTACTCCTAACTGGCCATGTTCGACAACTGCCCGTGCCGCACGCTCCGCCATTCCGGCGTTCATCAAGGGCTTCACCACATGGTACGCCTTTCTTTCTCACGCGCCTCACCTGCCCTACCTCGGTATGAGCCGCCGGTTGATCGAGCCTCTCCGTCACATGATTCATGCACGCGTAGGTAGAAAGAGAACCGATGTGCCAGACGCGAAGCAGTTGCTAGGGTATCCGGACCATTGTGTCGGTCACTGTATCTTGATGCCAGCACCCACCAGTGGTGCCTGTCGACTGAACCAAGCGATGGGAGATGGCATGCTCGGCTTCCCTGTGCGATGCCCGCACCAAAACATCAGAGAGAAGTGGTACCGCCAGCATGACATGATGCAATGCATCTGGCCTGTGCCGTTGTGCTCGCTGTTGTGACTCCTCCTGTGTCAGTGATGCAATGTCTGCATCCACACATGATGAGAGAGCGTGCACCTGGGGCGGCAACGACACCATGGCTGATGACGACGCAGGGATGCTCCACATCTCTCTGCAAGATGAACTAAAGAACGTGATGAACATAAAACAAAACCATCAATTGGATTGGGTCCAACCAGTATGAAGGTACTCAGGTCATTTCATATGTATTTTCTTGGCTAAAGAACTTAGAAACTGATTGAAACAAGGGCAAATGAACAAGAAAGCAAAATAATCTAGGTCAAATCACCAGCACAAGCTATATGTCCCACATGAAGCTATATGTCCACCTTCCCCAGCACATGCCATCTCATTACCTCAAGGTGCATTATGGGCCAACATCGACATCATATTTGTAGATTTCTGTAGGTTTGAAAAGGGAAGAATAATGTGCTTAGACCAGTCTGTTAAATTCAGACGAACCAGGAACATGGTACCTTATGGGGTAAACATAGAATGACCATAATAGTTTTTTAACACAATGGCCATAAGAATTTTATATGTTGTTCTGAAGAAAGCAGTTCAATGTGAGATAGATACTTTCCATCAAAGGATATTTTCCACCAGCCCATTGAACTTTGTCGATTGTGTGGTAGAAGTCCACATTAAGCATGCTACAATTCAAAGTGATAAGATGGCAAGTCAACTTAGGTATATAGGTTGTCGCCATCAGCCTAAAAGATTCAGTGGCTCCCTGTTCACCACCGCTACCATATTTGCTTATGTGGCATAGTTCGCTCTTAATTTTCTAGCTGTTGGAAATGTTGGAGCTTTTGATATTTTTTGGGGTAATTGATCTGAGGTGTAGTACTTTTTTGATAAATAATTTGGTAAATATACATCATTCGGTTCATTTCCTAGATCACTTCAGCAGTTAATTAATTATAGGTTGCGACTGAACTTTCAACAGAAACCTACAACATATATTGGTTCAGTTATTGATATAAACTACAGTGCATTTGAGGAAAAAATATAAGCACCTTAAACAACAAGCTGAAACCTATGATTACACAGAGGATAATTATTTTAGTGCTCTTGCAAGCCAACCTAAATACTGAAGAACGAAATCCCTACACATAGTGATAAATCTCTTTATGTGTGTGCACATGTCTATTTGTTCAACATTGTCAATGTAAATGTGAATATCCCATTGGATATCATCAACACCACAAATTTAAATGCATTTGATCAACATTGAAGTCATATTTCCATTTCTTTCATCTAATCCCGAAGCAACGCACAGGGTATTATCTAGTATTCATAATATTGAAGCCAAAAGATGCAAGGTTGATAATGATAGTGCAACTTATTTGTGGCACAGCCGTTTAGGTCATATTGGTGTAAAGCGCATGAAGAAACTCCATAGTGATGGAATTTTGGAATCACTTGGTTATGAATCACTTGGTGCTTGCGAACCATGCCTCATGGGCAAGATGACTAAAACTCCGTTCTCTGGAACAATGGAGTGAGCAACAAATTTGTTGGAAATCATACATACTGATGTATGCGGACCGATGAGTGTTTGTAATGCCCTGGATGTAACACTTTCCCTATATGGCAATATATAAACTTTGGCTTCATCATTTCCGTTTTGGGCTCTCCTTTTCTTTTCGGGTTTCTCATTTTGTCGTGTGCGTGTGTGCATTTCATCCCTATTTTTACATGAATCGTGCAAAAATACCGAACTTGTGATCATTCCAGAATGGGCTTATACCTTTAAGTCATGCCTCGACACGTAGGAGGTATAGTCCCATCCTGGGCATTACAAGTTGGTATTCAGAGCCTGCTCTGACCTAGAAGCCCCCACTGATTGATCGAATCGTTGACGGTTGAGTCTAGGCACACACTTAAAATGTTTTGAGTCCTATATACATATCGGAGAGTAGGATTTCTTTTGCTCTTCATCTCTTTTCACTCTGGTAAGGACTCCTGACGATTACTCTTGTCTCTTCTACTGTCAAAAATTCACCAATTTTTTTTAGGAATCTCGCGAGTATTGTTTGGATTGTTCCGATGTCTTTGTGACGAGAACATTGTTCTCGATGCCTCCTGTCATTTAGGGGTTGTGGCAGTGTCCCGGGGAGTTGAGCTCCGAGGTGTTGTCGTCACAAATATATCGCAGCAGTTCTGGAATACTTAAGACGGCCGACATCGAAAACTCTCCTATGCGATTAGTGGCAAGATAACCCCGACGTCACCCAGTACTGGGGAGGTAGTTCGGGAGTATTGCCATAGCTTGTATAGTAGATGCGTTTCGAAGGTCCGAGGTAGATGGTTTCCGGAAATAACTGGTTATGTGTTGAAGGATGGATACAGCTGGATGTAGGATTAGAGTTGAGTGCGCGATGCTTCCCCTGTATCCCCAACACCTGATTGCATAACTGGAAACTTTCGGAAATTAATAGGTGGGTTCATCTAGTAGATCATAGGCATTCTTCCAACGAATGCATGATATGGAGTCGGGGTTCTACATTGAGTGAAGTAGTTTCATGGCCGTTGTTCCGATCGGGAGTTGCATCTTAAAGGGTCCTTGGCTATGCTGATCCGGGGATTGCAAAACCCTTTTGTAACACGTTCCATAAGCTTTCAGCACGAATATGTCGAACGAAACTTCTATCTTGTATTTGTTCTATCTGCTCCTTGTTGTTTTTTTATTTATCTTTTGTCTCCCAAGTGGCTTCTCGTGAAGATTGTTGTTGCTATTAAACTGTGGATTTCATTCGTTCCTCTTGTTCAAATGATTCTTGTGAAGACTATGTTGCAATTCTAGCCGTTGATTCAGCTTATTTATTCTTTCAATCAATGGCTAATAGTTGTCATCTCATTCAGGATGGCTCCTAAAAGGGTTCCCAACGCTAACCCAGAGGGTGAAGAGGTTCCTGATCTTCCTCCTTCACCCCCCCTCCGTCTGAGGCCTGGAGAGCAATTATGCAAGCTACGAACCAGAACACCCAGATGCTTATGCAAATGATGCAGAACATTCAAGAAAATCAAGCAAATCAGGGTGCTCATGGGAACCAAGGAAATTTATTCAACCAACCTCACTTTGCTACGCTCAACCAGTTCTTGGCAAACCAACCAAAGGCATTCAATTACTGCGTGGACCCTCTAGATGCTGAAGACTGGATAACAGATATCAAGAAGCATTTCGAGTGCAGTAACGTCAGGCCCGAGGACTATGTGAAGTTTGCAGCCTTCCAACTCAAGGACCAAGCAGCTGATTGGTGGCAGCAGTACAAAGATTCCAGAGCAGGGCGTGTAATCTCCTGGGATGACTTCTGCAAGGACGTTCGCTCTCACCACATTCCAACAAGTGTCATCGAGGGTATGCGTGAGCAATTCCGCAACCTGAAGCAAGGCTCAATGTCTGTCTACCAATATAATGTTAAGTTCCAGAACCTTGCCCGCTATGCCAAGCAATACATCCCAGATGCCAAGAGCAAGATCTATCAGTTCCGTGGTGGTCTGAAGGATGAACTCCAACTAGCTCTCACCTTGTTCGAGCCTGATGAGTTTGATAAATTCTATAACATGGCACTTAAGAAAGAGGCAACCCAGCTCAAGATGGAAGCTTCCAAAAAGAGGATCAGAGACCCTGTTCACTCCTCCTATTCTTCTCAAGTGGTCGCAAAGCAACAAAAGTTTTGGCTTCCACCTCCTCCAGTGATCCGAACTCCCTACAACAACAACAAGAATTCTGGTGGCCGTGCTTTCTCCCACCCACCCAACCCAAGCAATCAGTCAAAGAATCATTTTCAAGCTTCCAAGTCAAGTGCTCCTTATCACCGTCCTCTCTCAGAAGTGGATTGCAACAAGTGCACTCAGAAGGGTCATTATGCTAACAAGTGCCCAAACCCAAGGCGCCTTCCGCCTCCTCCACCTGTCAGCACTGCTATTGTCAAGCACAATCCCAAGCATGCAAGAGTGAATCTGATGAATGCAGCTCAAGCAGAGAATTCTTCAGATGTGATACTTGGTAACCTTCCAGTTAACTCTATTCCTACAAAAGTGTTGTTTGATTCGGTTGCATCATGTTCTTTCATGTCTCAACCGTTTGCATCCAAGCATAACGTTGACGTCAAAAGCTTACCTCAGAAGTTGCAAGTTATTTCTCCGGGGAGACGTATGACTTCTAATATATATGCTCCGGATGTATCTATTCGCATGGGTGATTACCGCTTTCTGGCTAAACCGGTTGTTCTCGGCAACTCCGACATTGACCTTATTCTCGGGATGGATTGGCTTTCTCAGCATGATGCTCACATTGATTGTGCAAATAAGGAAGTCAAGCTTACTCATTCCAACGAAGACGTGATTATTTTCGCCTCTCGGGATAACACAATCAGGCTATTCTCTCTCAATGACAAGGGCGAGATTAATGCCATCTCTCAAATTCCGGTGGTCAATGAATACGAAGATGTTTTCCTTTAAGAGCTTCCAGGCATGCCTCCGCATCATCAAGTTGAATTTGTCATTGAACTCGAGCCTGGTACTGAGCCAGCATGCCGGCGTCCGTACAAGATTTCCCCTGAAGAGTTGAAAGAGTTGAAGAAACAGCTCGATGAGCAAGAGCGTATGGGTCTGATCAGGCCTAGCACTTCTCCTTGGGGCTGTGGTGTCTTATTTGTCAAGAAGAAGGATGGCACGGAGCGCCTTTGCGTTGATTACCGACCATTGAACAAGAAGACAGTAAAGAACAAGTATCCCCTCCCCAACATCAATGAATTGTTCGAGTAGCTCAAAGGAGCAAAAGTGTTCTCAAAGCACGATCTCCGGATGGGTTACCACCAAATTCGCATTCGTGAAGAAGATATCCACAACACTGCCTTCAGAACCAGCTACGGCTCCTATGAATATACAGTCATGTCTTTTGGCCTCACTAATGCTCCACCTACCTTCTCGAGAATGATGCACTACATTTTCAACCCCTACACCAACGAATTTGTGCTTGTGTATCTGGATGACATCTTGGTATTCTCCAAGAATGAAGAAGATCACGAAAAGCACCTCCGTCTGGTTCTCGACAGACTCTGTGAACATAAGTTCTATGCCAAGTTCTCCAAGTGCGAATTCTGGCTCGATAAGGTCTTGTATCTGGGCCATATCATCTCTGCTGACGGTATTGCAGTCAACCCCGAGAAAGTTGAAGCGATTGTCAACTGGGAACCTCCTCAGAACGTCAAGCAACTCCGAAGCTTCCTTGGTCTTGCTAGCTATTGCAGAAGGTTCGTTGAGAACTTCTCCAAGATTGCCAAGCCTCTCTCCAACTTGCTACAGAAGAATGTCAAGTACAACTGGTCTCCAGATTGTGATGTGGCATTCAAAACTCTCAAAGAAAAGCTCATCTCTGCTCCAGTTCTTACCCCTCCAGATGAGTCCAAGCCCTACGAAGTTTTCTATGATGCTTCTCTTCAAGGACTTGGTGGTGTTCTTATGCAAGACAAGAAAGTTGTGGCATACACCTCTCGTCAACTGAAGCCAAGTCAGAAGAACTACCCCACACATGATCTCGAGCTAGCAGCTGTGGTACACGCCTTGATCACGTGGAGACACCTTCTGTTGGGCAGAAAAGTCGACATCTTCACCGATCACAAGAGCTTGAAGTACATCTTCACACAGCCGAACCTGAACCTCCGCCAGACTCGTTGGGTTGAAATGATCGAAGAGTATGATCCAAGCATTGAATACACACCTGGCAAGGCCAATGACATTGCAAATGCCTTGAGCAGAAAGGCATATTGCAACAGTCTCATTATCAAGCCGTTTCAGCCTGAGCTTTGTGAAGCATTCAGGAAGCTCAACCTCCAAGTTGTTCCGCAAGGCTTTCTTGCAAATCTTCAAGTTGCTCCTACCTTGGAAGATCAGATCCGTGAGGCCCAACTCAGTGATGCTATGGTGCAGAAAGTGAAACATGGTATTGCAAAGGGTACTCCCAAATACAAGTGCTATCGCGTTGATGAGAGAGATACCTTGTTCTTTGAGGACAGACTTGTGGTTCCCAAGGGTGATCTCAGGAAGCTCATAATGAACGAGGCACATGACTCCCTCCTCTCGATTCATCCTGGAAGTTCCAAGATGTACCAAGGCCTCAAGCAATCTTACTGGTGGACTCGCATGAAAAGGGAGATTCCCTAATTCGTGAATGAATGTGATGTCTGCAGAAGAGTGAAGGCAGAGCATCAACGTCCAGCCAGTCTTCTCCAACCTCTTCCTATTCCCGAGTGGAAATTCGACCACATTGAAATGGATTTCGTCACCGGGTTTCCCAAGTCCAAGAAAGGGAATGATTCTATCTTTGTCGTCATCGACAAGCTTACCAAAGTAGCTCACTTCCTTCCAGTCAAAGAATCCATCAATGCAGCTCAACTGGCAGAGTTGTACACTTCCAGAATTGTGTCCTTACATGGCATTCCTCAAGTTATCTCCTCAGACCGTGGAAGTTTGTTCACATCCAAGTTCTGGGACTCCTTTCAGTCTGCCATGGGCACTAAGATCCGTTTCAGCACTGCATTTCACCCTCAGACTAGTGGTCAAGTCGAGAGAGTGAACCAAATCCTAGAAGATATGCTCAGAGCTTGTGTCATCTCTTTTGGCATGAAGTGGGAGGATTGCCTTCCGTTTGCCGAGTTCTCTTACAACAACAGTTTCCAAGCAAGTGCCGGCAAAGCTCCGTTTGAAATTCTCTATGGCAGAAAGTGTCGTACTCCTCTCAACTGGTCCGAGACTAGTGAACGTCAACTTCTTGGCAATGACTTGATATCAGAAGCCGAAGAAATGTGCAAAGTCATACGTGAGAATCTCAAGGCCGCTCAGTCGCGTCAGAAGAGCTACTATGACGGCAAGCATCGTGATTTGGCTTTCAACATTGGTGATCATGTCTATCTCCATGTTTCTCCTATGAAAAGCACCCAAAGATTTGGTATCAAAGGAAAGCTTGCTCTTAGATACGTGGGCCCTTTCAAGATCATTGGCAAAAGAGGCGATCTAGCCTATCAACTTGAGCTCCCTTCCAACTTCGCTAATGTTCATGATGTGTTTCACGTGTCTCAACTCCGCAAGTGCTTCAAGACACCTGAACGCACCATTCTGTTCGAGGAGATTGATCTTTAGCAAGATTTGTCTTACCGAGAGCACCCCGTTGCTATTCTCGAAGAAACCGAGCGCAAGACCCGCAACAAGTCAATCAAGTTCTTGAAAGTTAAGTGGTCACACCATACCGACCGAGAAGCTACGTGGGAACGAGAAGATCACCTTCGTTCCGAGTACCCTTCCTTCTTCCAGTCCTAGATCTCGGGACGAGATCTTTTCGTAGTAGAGCAGAGTTTGTAATGCCCCGGATGTAACACTTTCCCTATATGGCAATATATAAACTTGGCTTCATCATTTCCGTTCCGGGCTCTCCTTTTATTTTCGGGTTTCTCGTTTTGTCATGTGCGTGTGTGCATTTCATCCCTATTTTTGCATGAGTCGTGCAAAGATACCGAACTTGTGATCATTCCAGAATGGGCTTATACCTTTAAGTCGTGCCTCGACACGTAGGAGGTATAGTCCCATCCTGGGCATTACAGTGTTGAGGCTCGCGGCGGGTATCGTTATTTTCTGACCTTCACTGATGATTTGAGCAGAAATGGGTATATCTACTTGATGAAACACAAGTCTGAAACATTTGAAAAGTTCAAAGAATTTCAGAGTGAAGTAGATAATCATCGTAACAATAAAATAAAGTTTCTATGATCCGATCGTGGAGGCGAATATTTGAGTTACGAGTTTGGTCTTCATTTGAAACAATGTGGAATAGTTTCACAACTCACACCACCCGAAACACCACAACGTAATGATGTGTCCGAACGTCGTAACCGTACTTTATAAGATATGGTGCGATATATGATGTCTCTTACCGATTTACCACTATCGTTTTGGGGTTATGCATTAGACACTGCTGCATTCACGTTAAATAGGGCACCATCTAAATCCGTTGAGACTATGCCTTATGAACTGTGGTTTGGCAAGAAACCAGAGTTGTCGTTTCTTAAAATTTGGGGCTGTGATGCTTATGTGAAAAAACTTCAAGCTGATAAGCTCGAACCCAAGTTGGAGAAATGTGTCTTCATAGGATACCCAAAGGAAACTGTTGGATACACCTTCTATTATAGATCCGAAGGCAAGATATTCGTTGCTAAGAATGGATCCTTTCTAGAGAAGGAGTTTCTCTTGAAAGAAGTGAGTGGGAGGAAACTAGAACTTGATGAGGTAATTGTACCTTCTCCCGAATGGGAAAGTAGCACATCACAGAAACCAGTTCCAGTGATTCCTACACCACTTAGCGAGGAAGCTAATGATGATGATCATGAAACTTCGGATCAAGTTACTACCGAACCTCGTAGGTCAACCAGAATACGTTTCGCACCAGAGTGGTACGGCAACCCAGTTCTGGAAGTCATGTTACTAGACCATGATGAACCTACGAACTATGAGGAAGCGATGATGAGCCCAGATTCCAGAAAATGGCTTGAGGCCATGAAATGTGAGATGGGATCCATGTATGAGAACAAAGTATGGACTTTGGTTGACTTTCCCGATGATCGGCAAGCCATTGATAATAAATGGATCTTCAAGAGGAAGACTGACGCTGACGGTAATGTTACTATCTACAAAGCTCGACTTGTTCGAAAGGGTTTCGACATGTTCAAGGAGTTGACTATGATGAGACTTTCTCACCCGTAGCGATGCTTAATTCTGTCCGAATCATGTTAGCAATTGCTGCATTTTATGATTATGAAATATGGCAAATGAATGTCAAAACTGCATTCCTAAATGGATACCTCAAAGAGGAGTTGTATATGATGCAACCAGAAGGTTTTGTCGATCCTAAAGGTGCTAACAAAGTGTGCAAGCTCCAGCGATCCATCTATGGACTGGTGCAAGCATCTCGGAGTTGGAATATACGCTTTGATGAGGTGATCAAAGCATATGGTTTTATATGGACTTTTGGAGAAGCCTGTATTTACAAGAAAGTGAGTGGGAGCTCTGTAGCATTTCTGATATTATATGTAGATGACATATTGTTGATTGGAAATGATATAGAATTTCTAGATGGCATAAAAGGAAACTTGAATACGATTTTTTCAATGAAAGACCTGAGTGAAGCTGCTTATATATTAGGCATCAAGATCTGTAGAGATAGATCAAGACGCTTAATTGGACTTGCACAAAGCACATACCTTGATAAAGTTTTGAAGAAGTTCAAAATGGATCAGTCGAAGAAAGGGTTCTTGCCTGTGTTACAAGGTGTGAATTTGAGTAAGACTCGATGCCCGACCACTGCAGAAGATAGAGAGAAAATGAAAGTCATTCCCTATGCCTCAACCATAAGATCTATCATGTATGCAATGCTGTGTACCAGACCTGATGTGTGCCTTGCTATAAGTTTAGCAGGGAGGTACCAAAGTAATCCAGGAGTGGATTACTGGACAACGGTCAAAAACATCCTGAAGTACCTAAAAAGGACAAAGGATATGTTTCTATTTTATGGAGGTGAAAAAGAGCTCATCGTAAAAGGTTATGTCGATTAAAGCTTTGACACTGATCCGGATGACTCTATCTCACAAACCGGTTATGTATTTTTATTGAACGGTGGAGCTGTCAGTTGGTGCAGTTCCAAGCAGAGCATCGTGGCGGGATCTACGTATGAAGCGGAGTACGTAGTTGCTTCGGAAGCAGCAAATGAAGGAGTCTGGATGAAGGAGTTCATATTCGATCTAAGTATTATACCTAGTGCACCGGGTCCAATGAAAATCTTTTGTGATAGCACTGGAGAAATAGCCTTGGCGAAGGAATCCAGGTTTCACAAGAGGATAAAGCACATCAAGAGACGCTTCAATTCCATCCGCGATCAAGTCAAGGAGGGAGACATAGAAATTTCCAAGATACATACGGATCTGAATGTCAGAGATCCATTGACTAAGCCTCTTCCACGAGCAAAACATGCTCAGCACCAAGAATCCATGGGTGTTAGAACCATTACTATGTAATCTGGATTATTGACTCTAGTTCAAGTGGGAGACTGAAGGAAATATGCCCTAGAGGCAATAATAAAGTTGTTATTTGTATTTGCTTATATCATGATAAATGTTTATTATTCATGCTAGAATTGTATTAACCGAAAACTTAGTACATGTGTGAACACATAGACAAAACAGAGTGAACCTAGTATGCCTCTACTAGACTAGCTCATTGATCAAAGATGGTTATGTTTCCTAGCCATAGACATGAGTTGTCATCTGGTCAACGGGATCACATCATTAGGAGAATGATGTGATGGACAAGACCCATCCGTTAGCTAAGCAACTTGATCGTTTAGTTTTACTGCTATTGCTTTCTTCATGACTTATACATGTTCCTATGACTATGAGATTGTGCAACTCCCGAATACCGGAGGAACACCTTGTGTGCTATCAAACATCACAACATAACTGGGTGATTATAAATATGCTCTACAGGTGTCTCCGAAGGTGTTTGTGGTGTTGGCATAGATCAAGAATAGGATTTGTCACTCCGAGTGTCGGAGAGGTATCTCTGGGCCCTCTCGGTAATACACATCATAATAAGCCTTGCAAGCAAATGACTAATGAGTTAGTAACGACATGATGTATTACAAAACGAGTAAAGAGACTTACTGGTAACGGGATTAACTAGGTAAAGTGTGATACCGACGATCGAATCTCGGGCAAGTAGCATAACGATAACAAAGGGAACGACGTATGTTGTTATGCGGTTCGACCGATAAAGATCTTCATAGAATATGTAGGAACCAATATGAGCATCCAGGTTCCGCTATTGGTTATTGACCGGAGATGAGTCTCGGTCATGTCTACATAGTTCTCGAACCTGTGGGGTCCGCACGCTTAACGTTCGATGACGATCAATATTATGAGTTTTGATGTACCGAAGGTAGTTTGGAGTCCCGGATGAGATCACAGACATGACGAGGAGTCTGGGAATGTCTGATACATGAAGATTAATATATTGGACAACTATATTCAAACACCAAAAGTGTTCCGGGTGTTATCGAATAAAACCGGAGTGCCGGAGGGGTTACTGGAACCCCCCCCCCGGGGGAGTATGGGCCATAGTGGGCCATGAGGGAAAAGAGAGAGGCAGCCCACTAGGGCTGGCCGCACCTACCCCAGGGAATCCTAGTTGGACTAGGAGTGGGGGGGAGGTGCCCCTCTCCTTCCTTCTCCTCTTCTTCTTCCTTTCCTACTCCTAGTAGGAATATGAAAGGGGATTCCTACTCCAACTAGGAGTAGGAAAGCTCCTCCTTGGCGCGCCCATAGGGGCCGACCGACCCTCCCCCTTGCTCCTTTATATACGGGGGCAGGGGTGCACCCAAGAACACACAAGCAACATTGTTTTAGCCGTGTGCGGTGCCCCCCTCCACAGGAACATACCTCAGTCATATCGTTGCAGTGCTTAGGCGAAGCCTTACATCGGTAGCTTCATCATCTCTGTCACCACGCCGTCGTGCTGACGAAACTCTCCCGTGAAGCTCAACTGGATCAAGAGCTCGTGGGACGTCATCGAGCTGAACGTGTGCTGAGCACGGAGGTGACGTACGTTCGGTGCTTGGATCGGTTGGATCATGAAGACGTTGGACTACATCAACCCCGTCACTAGACGCTTCCGCTTTCGGTCTACGAGGGTACGTTGACACACTCTCCCCTCTCCTTGCTATGCATCTAGTAGAAAGATCTTGCGTGATCGTAGGATTTTTTTGAAATACTACATTCCCCAACACCGCTAGCATTTGAGTGGTAAACATCAGAACTTGAACAAATGATATTGTCCACTATATCACTAGATGAGATATTTCCTGAACAAGATGATGTTGTAACCCCCTTTGTATTGTCCACAACTTGAGCAACCACAAGCAATTCTTTCTCTTCCCATCTCTCAAGAAATGCTGTCAACAACTTCCAATAGCTATCAATCCTCTCAACTGATTCAATGTGCTTATCTCGACACAAAATATGGACCTCTTGACCAACCCCTCATATAATTTTTGATCTAATGAGTTCTATCAATTTTTCAACCGTAAAATGTTTCATGTTAAACTCAAACTCACATCATGTTCGACAACTTGGCACTCGCTGCCATCATCAAGCTTTGCAACAAATCGAATAACTCTAACAATTAGTTTATAAATCACAACACGCAGCCCTGCACCTTCTTCCCTATATAATTACATAATTTTTCAAACAAAATCAATGATTAGGCCTAACCTTTCATAAACTTCCGATAAAAAAATCAGACAATGCTCCAATTCAGAAGCTACTAACCCATCCGAAGCTGCGACATCTGGCTCCATCACCACAATTAGTGTGTTGTACTCGTCGTGAAGCCTTCCTACTATCTCTCCTCCACCATAATCTCCATGTCTAGGGTTCCTGTACGCCTCAACTTCCTTGCTACACAAGTGAGACCGTTATAGAGAGAGGGAGAGGGAGAAGGAGAGAGAGAGGTAGAGAGAGAGAGAGTGAGAGAGAGAGATGCGATTCCACCTGTGAGTCGATGGACAAGGCTTCGACAGGGCGGAACGGCTGGAGCGTTGTCGGATAAGAAAAACGGACAGGATTCAGCGGCGAAGTGGAAGCACTCGGGGAAGAGGCACGATGGGGCGGTGCTGGGCACTGGCGGCGCGGGTGGGAGGAAGGAGGAGCAACGAGGTGGTGCTGGGCACTGGTGGCACGGGCAGGAGGAAGCGGGAGCGGCATCGCGCTTTTGTGCCTCGTTGTGTTCTCTATCAAGAACGATCGATCGAGCCAGGCATGTTAAATGACCAGGGGCAAAATCATCCTATAAAATATGGCACGGGGGCACACTTTTCCTGGCACTTTGTTCTGATGACACACCTTTCTTTTAGTTTGATTAGATGACCCGGATTTCATTGATAGTTGGATTAAATATCACTTTGCATAGTTGTCTCACTTGGGTCTGTTTGAGCAAAATGCAGGCAAAAACAACATCCGCACATATTTTGATTGCCTATATGTATGTTGTCTGCATTATGGGAATAATATTTGTCTGGCGTTTGGTTGCGTGCATTGGCTCAGCTGATGCAAATGCCAAGAGTTTGGTTGCATATAGGCAACGTGATTAAGAGTACAACTACACATGACACATAAAATTGCAATAGAGTTTCTTGGCAATGAGTTCGCGATGACGCGCCAGTGTAGGCAACGGCCGAGGAGGCCGACCGGGTGACACGAGCGGCGGTGCCGGGCACAACAGACTTCCATCCTGCAAGGTTGACGATGATTAATGAGAACATAGTGCCTCGACAAATGCGGTGGATGCTGGCTGGAGTGCCCGATCGATGCAGTGAGCATGGAGCCATGGGCGAGCGATCCCGTCGATGACACGATGCAGCTGCTAGTGTCTCCACCGCGGAGAAAATCCATGTGGAGAGACGAATAGGAGGACACTGAGGCAGAGGTCGGGGAGGAGAACAATGCGCCTGCCATGGTGGCATGAGTGTAGAAGGACGAGAGAGAGAAGGCTGAAAGGAATGACACTTGCTACAATGCTAGTCTAGTAGTATGAGGGAGAGAAGGCCAAAAGGAGCGACACTGGTGACATCGTCAGTGTAGTAGGACGCTGGCAAGGATGCCGGGAGAAAATATTAGAAGGGACCAGGCAAAGGAGATTAAGGAGTATCATTAAACAGGACGATACATATGCATATGTTCAGTCGATGAAGAAGATGTAGATCTACTCGTCTATAAAATAGAAAATGTGCAACACGAGAGTCACGTGAAACTGCGAGATGAAACTACTGGTCAAAAGAAATTTCAAATTGTCGACCATCTGCGGTGAATTTGACAAAATTTGTCCAAAGTAGCTCCAAACATGACGAAATCGAATATTTACGATCGACGAAACTACGAACCGATCGTGTGAATGGAACCATAACATCAATGGACAACTTTTTCGTATACAGTTTATCTTAAATCGAGGCACTGTTATGTAGATTAGAAGGTGAAAGAGATTAAGAGAAGGTTACATTAGAACACGTGCAAACTAACATACACAATGCACCCAACCAACACGAGCTCTAACGTAACTGTACCGGAACAAGAGTCACCCACGTGTGCTTTGTTGCATCGTTGGAGCGTTGGAAACGGCTGAATCGAGCGTTCCTAGCGATGCAGGCCCAAAGATGCTTTTAAGTTCCATGCAGATCAACTTTTTGACGTGACCTGAGCAACCAAGCATGCCAAAAACACCCCGCGCAGATCTAGCTGATCCAAATGCAGGCTTCCAAAAGCATCACAAATGATGCACAACTCCTACATAGGCACATGACAAAGCTTCGACACACCCCAGGTGCTCCACCACGACAAAAAATATTGAGCATAATTGGTTTGCTACCAACATTTGGCATTGCCAATATTTGGCAAGCCAACATTTGGCAAAAGCAAAAGTTATCAATATTGGCAATCTTTTGTGAGATTGGCAACGGAAATTGGCAAGTAACCAATCTCTAGCCAACATTTGGTAGTTACCAAAATTTGGCACGCCAACTATTGGCATCAAACCAATTATGCTGATTGACACTAACAATAATTATAACTGACTATGTGTAGGTGCGTGCCAAGGTGTGCCTTCTGCACTAGTTTTAAACTGTAAAGGTCAAGCCAACACCGATGCCTCATAGCTCTCACTCGCTCTGGAATATTCCTGACCGTTCGATGGGTTGAATTCAGTAAACCGAGGTATCAAATCCATTAGAGCTCTACTGCAGTTTGCACCTAGCAGTTAAATTTGTTGGTCCATGACTGTTGGGGTCAGGACACCACGCTATTGATTGTGTGAGCTTTGGTTGGATGCGAAGGGGCTTTTCCTTGCTTGCGGCTGATGACTCACAAGTATATGAGACCAATCATAGTCCTTTCGATAAGTAAGAGTGTAGAACTCAATAAGGAGCAGAAGGAATCAATAAGTAGTTTTCAGCAAGTTATTCTTTGCAAGTGCTGTAAAATAATTATGACAGATAGTTTGATAGCAAGATAGTTCATAGCAAGTAACAAGTAACAAAAGTGACAAGGTGCAATAAGGTGTCCCAATATTTTTTTACTACAAAGTACAAGCTGGAAGTACTTGTTATAATAAGCAAAATGTTCTTGAGGACACATGAGAATTTCGTCTAGTTAACTTCATCATGATTCATTAACTCACCAGTGCTTTGATAAATTATTATGTGGGTGGACTAGTGCTAAGGTGATGTTCTTTTGAACAAACAACCTACTTATGATTACCCCATATTGCAAGCATTTGCAACTACATAAGAGGAATTAATATAAATCTAACCACAACATAAATCCTATGGATCCATATCACCCACTTGCGGAATAGCGCATAAACTAATATTTAAGCTTCTATCACTCTCAAAACTCATCATCTACTTACTAATCCCGACGTTCACACGACACCATTAGCGGACGAACAACATAACACGTCATCAAAACGTTAAATGGGAACCAACTTCACATTATTACTTATAACAAGAGTTCTCCCATGTCCTCAAGTACAAACAAAACTACTAACAAATCATATTTATGTTCATGACAGAGGAGACAAATATATGATTAACAATCTGAACATGTAATCTCACGCCAAGTAAACCTACTAGCATCAACTATAAGATGTAATCTACTAGCAACCCACGTGTACCAATCTATGATTTGAGACAAAGATTGGATACAAGAGATGAACTAGGGTTTGGAGATGAGATTGTGTTAATCAAGATGTTGATGGAGATGAGTCCTCCCACGATGAGAGGAGAGTTAGTGATGACGATGACTTCGATTCCCCCACCCGGATGGAAGTATCCCTGGCGGAATCGCTCCGCCGGAGAGGATAAGTGTGAAGGAAATATGCCCTAGAGGCAATAATAAAGTTGTTATTTATATTTCATTATATCATGATAAATGTTTATTATTCATGCGTGAATTGTATTAACCGGAAACTTGATACATGTGTGGATAGATAGACAAAACAAAGTGTCCCTAGTAAGCCTCTACTAGACTAGCCCGTTAATCAAAGATGGTTGAGTTTCCTAAACCATAGACATGTGTTGTCATTTGATTAACGGCATCACATCATTAGGATAATGATGTGATGGACATGACCCATCCGTTAGCTTAGCATATTGATCGTTCAGTTTTATCGCTACTGCTTTTTTCATGTCAAATACATATTCCTCAGACTATGAGATTATGCAACACCCGAATACCGGAGGACTGCCTTGTGTGCTATCAAATGTCACAACATAACTGGGTGATTATAAAGTTGCTCTACAGGTATCTCCGAAGGTGTTTGTTGGGTTGGCATATGTGACGCCCCCGATTTGTCCGTACACTAATCATGCACGCAAATGTGTACGACCAAGATCAGGGACTCACTGGAAGATATCACAACACAACTCTAGACACAAATTAAAATAATACAAGCTTTATATTACAAGCCAGGGGCCTCGAGGGCTCGAATACAAAAGCTCGAAAACACAAGAGTCAGCGGAAGCAGAAATATCTGAGTACAGACATAAGTTAAGCAAGCATGCCTTAAGAAGGCTAGCACAAAAATAGCAACGATCGAAAAGGGCAAGGCCTCCTGCCTGGGACCTCCTAACTACTCCTCGAAACGGAACTCCATGTAGAAACATCATCGGGATCTTCTGGCTCCTAGACTCCATCAATCTGGTTGCATCATCCGAGAAGAAGGAACAAGAGGGGAAAAGGGGGAGAAAAGCAACCGTGAGTACTCATCCAAAGTACTCGCAAGCAAGGATCTACACTACATATGCAATGATATCTGTGTAAAGGGGTAATATATGTGGACTGAACTGCAGAAAGCAGAAAGAGGGGGATAGCTAATCCAATCGAAGACTACGCTTCTCGTAACCTCCATCTTGCAGCAGTAGAAGAGAATATATGGAAGTAACAAGTATCCTCGCGTCTCGCAGCCTCCGTCTTGAAGCAGTAGAAGGGAAATAGATGGTAAGTTCACCAAGTAACATCGTATAGCATAATCCTACTCGGCGATCCTCCCGCACATCACCCTGTGAGAGAGCAACCACCGAGTTATATCTGGCACTGGTAAGGGTGTGTTTTATTAAGTATCCAGTTCTAGTTGTCATGAGGTCGGAATACAACTCCGGGTCGTCCTTTTACCGAGGGACACGGCTATTCGAATAGATTAACTTCCCTGCAGGGGTGCACCACATAACCCAGCACGCTTGATCCCATTTGGCCGGACACACTTTCCAGGGTCATGCCCGGCCTCGGAAGATCAACACGTCGCAGCCCTACCTAAGCACAACAGGGAGGTCAGCACGCCGGTCTAAACCCTAAGCGCACGGGGGTCTGGGCCCATCGCCCAATGCACACCTGCACGTTGCGAGGGCGGCCGGTAAGCAGACCTAGCATCTCCTAATACCAGAGTAGGCTTTCCAGTCCAATCCGGCGCGCGCCGCTAAGTCGCTGACGTCAAGAAGGCTTCGGCTGATACCACGACGTCGAGTGCCCATAACTGTTCCCACGCAGCTGGTTAGTGCGTATAGACCAAATGGCCAGACTCAGATCAAATACCAAGATCCCGTTAAACGTGTTATTATGAAATAACCGCGGACAACGACCAGGGCCAGGCCCACCTGTCTCCTAGGTGGTCGACCATCAGGGGGCTGTCGGGAACCCAGGTCCACCACTACCTGGGTGGAACCACCTGCCCCTTCAGCCCCCATATCCGAACCATCATCATGTGTATGTAAGTATGTATATAGTATATACCCGTGATCACCACCCGAGTGATCACGGCCCGATAGAATAGCATGGCAGACGAACAAGAATGTAGGGCCACTGATGGAATACTAGCATCCTATACTAAGCATTAGGATGGCAGGTAAAGTATCAACAGTTGTAGCAACAATGACAGGCTATGCAGCAGAATAGGAGTAACCGAACAGTAACATGCTACACTACTCTAATGCAAGCAGTAGAAAGAAGAATAGGCGATATCTGGTGATCAAAGGGGGGGGGGCTTGCCTGGAAGCTCTGCAGACGAAAGGAATCTTCGGAAGCGTAGCCGTAGTCGAACACCGAAGCATCAATGGTCTCGAGGTCTATCACGGTATCGGAGTCTACCGAAAATAAGCAACGAAGGGGAAACAAATAAATAACAGAGCAAACAAAAGCAACACAAAGCATAACATGGAAAAACGCGGTGCTACATGTGACCTAACGCGGTAGGAGGTCATACTGGTGAGGATGAAAAACATCCGGGAAAGTATTCCCGGTGTTTCGCGTTTTCGGACAGATGAACCGAAGGTGAAAAGTTGCAGGTTCGCTATGCTAGGGATGTGTGGCGGACGAACGGGCTGCGTATCCGGATTCGTCTTGTTTTTCTGATCATTTTTCATATATAAATTATTTCCATCTGCCTTACGGTTTATTTTCTATGAATTTCCAAAGTTTTAATATTTTTCTAAATTTATTATTAATCCGAATTACAACAGTAAACCGCTATGTGTACCCATTGTGGGCTAGTCAAAGTGGCTTACAGGTGGGGGTAGTGTGCCCGGTTGACCCAGTCAACAATGGACTGGTCAACAGGTGAATAGTAATATGGGGTCCCGCATGTCATAGGCTTGGCCATTTTCATTTTGATTTAACCTACTAATTATCTGTAGGGTCCACATGTCATAGAGTACAACTAGAACTAGTAGACCTAAAATAGTCTAACATGGGCTTATTTTAATTGGGGGTTAGCACCTAATCTAAACAAATGGCCGGCCCCAACGTGCATTGGCCTAAGGCCATGGCTGTAGCGCACGCACGGGCGCAAAGGCCACGACGTCCAAAGCTAGCAGCGGCAGCGAGCTAAGCAACAGCAACGCTAGTAGCAATGGCGGCATTAGCAGTAGAAGCAGTACGAGCAGCAGTGGTAAAGCAGCAGCCGGCCAGGTGCGTGTGCAGCCACGCAGCAAGCCAGCAACAGAAGGCAGCCACGGGACGGGGTACGCAAGCGCGGGCGGTCGTGGTAGGGGCAGGGCGTAGTCGGGAACCAGCGGGCGCGGGCACGCACGGTTCGTAGCCAGCGCGCGAGGTAAGGAACGGCGAGCGCGCGCGGGGAAGCAAGGCTTCGGGCGCAGGCACAGGGAACACATGAACGACTAGCGGGCGCGGGAGCAGAGCTCCGGCCATGGTAGCGGTGCTAGCCAAAGTGTGAAACTAAGAGAACTAGGGAAGGGGAAAGATGTGTATGCTCACAGTGATCCTTCTGGAGAAGACGGCAAGGCCGGGGACGCTGAGAGGGTGGCGGATCGAGCGGCCGAGCTCCGATGGCCGTGGTGAGGAAGAAGGCTCGATCCGGGGGATGTAGATCGAGGGGGCTCAAACCGGCGCCCGCAGATGAAGTGGGCGAGGCAGGAGATGCTCCTGGCGAGGCCTCAATCGGCGGGGAGGACGATGGCCACGCGAATGGGAGCGGCCATGGAGATGACGGCGTCAGTCGGGTTCTGGAGAGAAGGGAGCGATGTGGGGGAGGAAACTGGGAGATTAGGGTTGTCCAACGGGCTTAGGATAGGCCTTATACGGCATGGGGCATCGTCGGATGGTCGCCGCGTGCGGCATCCGCGCCATGGACGACGCACGAACGTCCACCGCACGCTGGATAAACAGGGGTTGAAGACTAGCTGGTGGTGGGCTGGGCCTTGTACTGTTCCAACAAGCGTACTGTTCCAACAGGCCGAAGTAGACGGTGCCCATATGTTTTTTTAACTCTTTCCTTCTTTTTTTTCAATTTGACTCTGTTTTGTTATTATTATTATTATTATTTGCCTCAGATGACTTTTTTTAAAATGGGTAACTTGTCTCAATAAATATTATGCACTATTTTGCACTTTCACAAAAAGTTTAGAGGCAAGATGATTTCATTTGAATTTTAGTTAATTACAAATGGATTAAATAGGGATGTTTCCGGCAGTGTTTTAAATAGGTTGGGGGCTATTTATCATTCTGAAAAATGTGGATTCTTTCATGACAATTTGTTAGTGAATATTTGCAACCTAACCCACATTTTTATTTTGCCATTTGAAAACTTTATTTATTTGACTTTAAATTCAATTTGAATTCGAACGAGATTTAAATCATCGCGAGATTGATAACAATAATCATGGTCACGTGGCATCATTAGTAGAGGATTACTGTAGCTTAATTATCCGGGCGTCACAATTCTCCTCCACTAGAAGAAATCTCGTCCCGAGATTTAAGAGGCGGAGAAAGGGGGAAAGGTCCGGTTACGGAATTCTAACGAATCTTCTCGATCTTGGCTGCTCTTTCGAAGAGGTTGACCCCTTGTGTTGATGTATTACTTTCTTTGCTTCCGGTCATCATGATCAAGTCGTCATCCTTTCTTCGGGATCTCCATCGTCCTACGAACGCGACCAGGGGGAAAAACTGCGGAAGAACGCATCTCCACAAAGCTGGGCATCTGACGGTGAACTCAATGGAAATATACGAGGTACCCCACGAGTTGTATTTTAGTGAATTCATTGAGTGCAATATACGATGGTACCAAAGTTTCAAAAGGGTAGGCAATCATTCGATGCCTAGACAGAAGCTGGAATGGGGCCTTGAACAACGAGAATAACATGGTGTTTGATTCCAGGATGAATAATGGTATAGAATTTAGCTCGTGAATCACATATGAAGCCAGGTGCGAAAGATACCATAGAATTCAGGTTGTAAAGAAGAGTCAGGTTTCGATCCACTGGACCTGTGGGTTATGGGCCCACCATGTTGGTTGAAAGTAGGAAGGGTGGTGACATCTTGCACAACCGCGACAGGGAGCCATGTGAGTGGATAGCTTGTCAGCTATGTCGGCAACAATGTCGGTACCAAGGATGGGGGACAAAGAGAATCATTTTCTTGCTCATTCTAACGAGGCGGACCAATAGGCAAGGTTCTCATTCACCGGTAGTTAATGGAATGTTACAACAATAGTAACGAGGTCTTACTGACAGAGTTGTACCACGAGGTGTTTACATAAGCAGAGAATTATTACTGCTTAGATTATATGTAGATCAAAGAAGGTTAAACAAACAAATGGAAAGGAAAATTGTGATTACACACAATTAGTAGGAGTATATCATTCCCATGGACAAGCAGAACATGGCATACAGGGTAGGAGAGCAAGTACCCAACCATTCAGATAAAGAGGCAATGATTAGTCAAGATGTTACCCATACAACGGTGTTTGGATAACTGACCAAGAAACATTTAGCATTGGGCTTCAAATGCTCTTGTTGAAAATCGGAGTACCACAGGCATGCTTCGAGATAGCATTGGCATGGTCTTGAAGCAAAGATCGAACTTGGATACACAAAGGATTCATCAGGAACAATTTATAGAATAAGTCTTACGATTTCCTCCTGGAAGAATGGTTATCCTTGCTAAAGAGATTGTAATGATAGGTCCTCCAGCCAGGGGTGCTAGGCATGACATCATATTACCAGGTCATCAAAGGATCAACATTTTAACTCCTGGAAAGTTGTCCCAACCACCATATCTGACCGAGATTCAGATCCGATTGGTGTCATGATACCTCAGACTCAGGATGTTCGAGAAGAAAAGGTGCAACACAAATTGACGAAATTACATTGCAAGATTCTCGGGAAATGAACTATGGGAGGGGGTTCCCGAAAAAAATAGTTCATCATTAAACCAAGGAGAGGATGAGGAGGTGGCTGATGGGCTCAGCGACAATTCCTCGAGTATTCCAAACAGATGGATTTCCACAATAATGTGAACAAGAATATGACACTTGTCAATTCAATTGATAATAATGTTGTATGCTCGAGGAAAACATACACCATTAATCATTAGTTGAAAGGTGTGCCCGAAATATGACCTTAGGCAGTAAGATCAATGTTAGAGTGATGATTCAATAACCAACAGTCGAAGAACGAACTGTCGATCATTAACTTAAAAGCAATAGGTTGCTAGAAGTACAGAACTCAAGCAACATCGTTAGCATATTGGTATCCCGGTTAAAAACAACACGGGGACTAAGGAAGAATGGTGATGATGAGAAGTATCACTATACCAAGAATTCTGATGAGGTGGAGCAGTCTCGCAACATTCTTGACATAAAAGATGGTAATACTTCAAGATAGAACATATTACAAGTTGGAGAGTAAGTTTTAATCATAACGTGGACAAGTTCGCGATGGAAGGAAGTCAAGGGTGTTGCCGATGATAATAAAAATAATCGAGGGCAAGGAGAGTATTTCTCATCATGAACACAATTGGCATCTTGGGAGAAGTCAAAGTGTTGAAGGTGATCCGACACATTTGCCGGGAGGTTTCAAGAGGATACAATCAAACAACAACGGTAACAAGCAAGGAAATGACGAAGTGGCAAGTTATAGGATCAATATATAAGATGCAAGCTCGGAATCAAAGTTGCCTTACTAAACAAGCAACTAGATGCTGAAAGCTCGACGTAAGTTGTGCTCAATCTCTGAAGAATTCGTGCACCAAAGAAGGACGAGGTAGCACAGTCAAAGATAGCAAGACCAGGATGCAGTTGATAGTCTAGGAATGACTAGATTGAGTTCTGAATTTCCCAGTAAAATACTAGGGTTATTTGATTTGTAATGCAGAATAATTTCTCCAGTCGGTGTTCTCGGTTGATAGCAACCCAGAATCTGTAGAGTGATTACGACAAGGAAAGACATTACTTCAACAAAGTTAGTAAGATGTGGAGCAATGGCAAGACATCTTCGAGATACCAGGGGGTAATACTCGAAGGTAGAACATGATAGATGTAGAACCGGGTCATTGACCTATGACTGTAGATTCTTCAACTTTGCCAAAAATAGACGAGGCACTGGAATGAATTCCCATCAGATATATCAGATCGGGACAGCATGGTCGGAACCATAATTGTAAGGAATCAATTCAAGGATACCGAAAGAATCATACTGCTAGATAATCATTTTGTAAGAAGCTTCCGAGACGGTCTACATCATTTACATGGGCATGAACACAAAGTTCAAGGTCGACTCCCACTTCTATAATGCATATCATTTCAATCACCTCTCGCTTTAATAAAATTGTAGTGTTGGAATTTTATTTGGTAGAACACCGAAAGAGTATGATTTGTGAAAACTTTTGGGTTCTCACGGATTAGGGGAAGGCATAGGTTCAACCCATCGGGCATCTTAGTAACATATACCACAAGTTTCAAAAGTAAATATCACCAGCTCCAAGGAAGAGCATGGTTGTCAAAGAAGAGGATACAATTTACCGCAGGTATTATGCATCAGGGACAGAACTTCTCGAGGTTTTTGTATACGAAGGACACTGTCGGATAATATTTCAACAAAGGATCGAGCGATCCACAACGGAGCTGATGTGAGTATCGGTACTCACTCAGAGGAAGAAAGAATGTAGAGGCATCAATTTCAAGATTCACCTGACTAGTATGAAGCTTAAATAGAAAGAAATTATGGTTTCCAAAACGAAGGATCAGAAGCAGACGCTCTGACCAAGGATGGATAAGTTGAAAACACTTAGCTGGGCAATCAATAAAGGTTTGAATTGCCGAGAACCAACTCATGTCCGGAATGACGTCTGAGTTGGAAAGAGAAATTTTAGAAAGGATAATCGGATGACTGTGTGCATACGCACACATTGAATCAATAGGCTCAACATGGATAAGGCAAGGGATGTTAACGAAGATTACTAGTAACATGGAATTAACCATAATGCAAGCAGGCAAGAATTTCAAGAGTAACAGGCTGCCAAGGATTTTCGAAAGATCAAAAAGTATTCCGAAGGATATTATTAGACACATGAACAATCGAGAAGAACGGATTCTCGATAAATGTGAGGAAATAACCGTAAGGGTTTTCATGTGAAATAAAACTACAAGACAGTATACTCAAGGATTCTGAAGACAACGGAGAATATTTCGAGGCCTCTTGTAACAACAAGAGTGACGAGGAACAATCATGAGAATGACAAATGCACACAGATAGCCATAGGGATATATCGGTGGCAGTGAATTGCAAAGGCGATGAGCACAAGTTCTCAGGTTAACTGCGGAGAGTATCTTCAGGGTCTTCTGGTGCAGCAGACGATCATCGGTAATAAGGTGATCTCCGGGTGAAAGTGATAACGATATCCTAATGTTAGATTTTGCAAAATTCATTTATCCCGAATAGAAGAGAGATCAGAGTCCCAGAGTAAAGACGAGGAGTAAAAGATCCTAATACCACCCAATGGTGCTGTGGGCCCGTAAGCCACACAACAAGTTAGTAAATTTGTTTCTTAAATACTAGACTCAACTTCGGCCAAGGAGTTGGTAAGGGGATTCCTACAGGCAGTCGGCTCTGATACCAACTTGTGATGCCCCCGATTTGTCCGTACACTAATCATGCACGCAAATGTGTACGACCAAGATCAGGGACTCACTGGAAGATATCACAACACAACTCTAGACACAAATTAAAATAATACAAGCTTTATATTACAAGCCAGGGGCCTCGAGGGCTCGAATACAAAAGCTCGAAAACACAAGAGTCAGCGGAAGCAGAAATATCTGAGTACAGACATAAGTTAAGCAAGCATGCCTTAAGAAGGCTAGCACAAAAATAGCAACGATCGAAAAGGGCAAGGCCTCCTGCCTGGGACCTCCTAACTACTCCTCGAAACCGAACTCCATGTAGAAACATCATCGGGATCTTCTGGCTCCTAGACTCCATCAATCTGGTTGCATCATCCGAGAAGAAGGAACAAGAGGGGAAAAGGGGGAGAAAAGCAACCGTGAGTACTCATCCAAAGTACTCGCAAGCAAGGATCTACACTACATATGCAATGATATCTGTGTAAAGGGGTAATATATGTGGACTGAACTGCAGAAAGCAGAAAGAGGGGGATAGCTAATCCAATCGAAGACTACGCTTCTCGTAACCTCCATCTTGCAGCAGTAGAAGAGAATATATGGAAGTAACAAGTATCCTCGCGTCTCGCAGCCTCCGTCTTGAAGCAGTAGAAGGGAAATAGATGGTAAGTTCACCAAGTAACATCGTATAGCATAATCCTACTCGGCGATCCTCCCGCACATCACCCTGTGAGAGAGCAACCACCGAGTTATATCTGGCACTGGTAAGGGTGTGTTTTATTAAGTATCCAGTTCTAGTTGTCATGAGGTCGGAATACAACTCCGGGTCGTCCTTTTACCGAGGGACACGGCTATTCGAATAGATTAACTTCCCTGCAGGGGTGCACCACATAACCCAGCACGCTTGATCCCATTTGGCCGGACACACTTTCCAGGGTCATGCCCGGCCTCGGAAGATCAACACGTCGCAGCCCTACCTAAGCACAACAGGGAGGTCAGCACGCCGGTCTAAACCCTAAGCGCACGGGGGTCTGGGCCCATCGCCCAATGCACACCTGCACGTTGCGAGGGCGGCCGGTAAGCAGACCTAGCATCTCCTAATACCAGAGTAGGCTTTCCAGTCCAATCCGGCGCGCGCCGCTAAGTCGCTGACGTCAAGAAGGCTTCGGCTGATACCACGACGTCGAGTGCCCATAACTGTTCCCACGCAGCTAGTTAGTGCGTATAGACCAAATGGCCAGACTCAGATCAAATACCAAGATCCCGTTAAACGTGTTATTATGAAATAACCGCGGACAACGACCAGGGCCAGGCCCACCTGTCTCCTAGGTGGTCGCAACCCACCCTGTCGCTCCGCCACAAAGTAACCATCAGGGGGCTGTCGGGAACCCAGGTCCACCACTACCTGGGTGGAACCACCTGCCCCTTCAGCCCCCATATCCGAACCATCATCATGTGTATGTAAGTATGTATATAGTATATACCCGTGATCACCACCCGAGTGATCACGGCCCGATAGAATAGCATGGCAGACGGACAAGAATGTAGGGCCACTGATGGAATACTAGCATCCTATACTAAGCATTAGGATGGCAGGTAAAGTATCAACAGTTGTAGCAACAATGACAGGCTATGCAGCAGAATAGGAGTAACCGAACAGTAACATGCTACACTACTCTAATGCAAGCAGTAGAAAGAAGAATAGGCGATATCTGGTGATCAAAGGAGGGGGGGGGGCTTGCCTGGAAGCTCTGCAGACGAAAGGAATCTTCGGAAGCGTAGCCGTAGTCGAACACCGAAGCATCAATGGTCTCGAGGTCTATCACGGTATCGGAGTCTACCGAAAATAAGCAACGAAGGGGAAACAAATAAATAACAGAGCAAACAAAAGCAACACAAAGCATAACATGGCAAAACGCGGTGCTACGTGTGACCTAACGCGGTAGGAGGTCATACTGGTGAGGATGAAAAACATCCGGGAAAGTATTCCCGGTGTTTCGCGTTTTCGGACAGATGAACCGAAGGTGAAAAGTTGCAGGTTCGCTATGCTAGGGATGTGTGGCGGACGAACGGGCTGCGTATCCGGATTCGTCTCGTTTTTCTGATCATTTTTCATATATAAATTATTTCCATCTGCCTTACGGTTTATTTTCTATGAATTTCCAAAGTTTTAATATTTTTCTAAATTTATTATTAATCCGAATTACAACAGTAAACCGCTATGTGTACCCATTGTGGGCTAGTCAAAGTGGCTTACAGGTGGGGGTAGTGTGCCCGGTTGACCCAGTCAACAATGGACTGGTCAACAGGTGAATAGTAATATGGGGTCCCGCATGTCATAGGCTTGGCCATTTTCATTTTGATTTAACCTACTAATTATCTGTAGGGTCCACATGTCATAGAGTACAACTAGAACTAGTAGACCTAAAATAGTCTAACATGGGCTTATTTTAATTGGGGGTTAGCACCTAATCTAAACAAATGGCCGGCCCCAACGTGCATTGGCCTAAGGCCATGGCTGTAGCGCACGCACGGGCGCAAAGGCCACGACGTCCAAAGCTAGCAGCGGCAGCGAGCTAAGCAACATCAACGCTAGTAGCAATGGCGGCATTAGCAGTAGAAGCAGTACGAGCAGCAGTGGTAAAGCAGCAGCCGGCCAGGTGCGTGTGCAGCCGCGCAGCAAGCCAACAACAGAAGGCAGCCATGGGACGGGGTACGCAAGCGCGGGCGGTCGTGGTAGGGGCAGGGCGTAGTCGGGAACCAGCGGGCGCGAGCACGCACGGTTCGTAGCCAGCGCGCGAGGTAAGGAACGGCGAGCGCGCGCGGGGAAGCAAGGCTTCGGGCGCAGGCACAGGGAACACAGGAACGACTAGCGGGCGCGGGAGCAGAGCTCCGGCCATGGTAGCGGTGCTAGCCAGAGTGTGAAACTAAGAGAACTAGGGAAGGGGAAAGATGTGTATGCTCACAGTGATCCTTCTGGAGAAGACGGCAAGGCCGGGGACGCTGAGAGGGTGGCGGATCGAGCGGCCAAGCTCCGATGGCCGTGGTGAGGAAGAAGGCTCGATCCGGGGGATGTAGATCGAGGGGGCTCAAACCGGCGCCCGCAGATGAAGTGGGCGAGGCAGGAGATGCTCCTGGCGAGGCCTCAATCGGTGGGGAGGACGATGGCCACGCGAATGGGAGCGGCCATGGAGATGATGGCGTCAGTCGGGTTCTGGAGAGAAGGGAGCGATGTGGGGGAGGAAACTGGGAGATTAGGGTTGTCCAACGGGCTTAGGATAGGCCTTATACGGCATGGGGCGTCGTCGGATGGTCGCCGCGTGCGGCATCCGCGCCATGGACGACGCACGAACGTCCACCGCACGCTGGATAAACAGGGGTTGAAGACTAGCTGGTGGTGGGCTGGGCCTTGTACTGTTCCAACAAGCGTACTGTTCCAACAGGCCGAAGTAGACGGTGCCCATATGTTTTTTTAACTCTTTCCTTCTTTTTTTTCAATTTGACTCTGTTTTGTTATTATTATTATTATTATTATTTGCCTCAGATGACTTTTTTTAAAATGGGTAACTTGTCTCAATAAATATTATGCACTATTTTGCACTTTCACAAAAAGTTTAGAGGCAAGATGATTTCATTTGAATTTTAGTTAATTACAAATGGATTAAATAGGGATGTTTCCGACAGTGTTTTAAATAGGTTGGGGGCTATTTATCATTCTGAAAAATGTGGATTCTTTCATGACAATTTGTTAGTGAATATTTGCAACCTAACCCACATTTTTATTTTGCCATTTGAAAACTTTATTTATTTGACTTTAAATTCAATTTGAATTCGAACGAGATTTAAATCATCGCGAGATTGATAACAATAATCATGGTCACGTGGCATCATTAGTAGAGGATTACTGTAGCTTAATTATCCGGGCGTCACAGCATAGATCAAGATTAGGATTTGTCACTCCGAGTATCGGAGAGGTATCTCTGGGCCCTCTCAGTAATGCACATCATGAAAAAAGCCTTGCAAGCAATGTGACTAATGAGTTAGTTGCGGGATGATGCGTTAAGGAACGACTAGAGACTTGGCGATAACGATATTGAACTAGGTATGAAAATACCGACGATCGAATCTCGGGCAAGTAACATACCGATGACAAAGGGAATAATGTATGTTATCATTACGATCTGACCGATAAAGATCTTCGTAGAATATGTAGGAACCAATAGGAGCATCCAGGTTCTGCTGTTGGTTATTGACCAGAGATGTGTCTCGGTCATGTCTACATAGTTCTCGAACCCATAGGGTCCGCATGCTTAACGTTCGATGATGATTTGTATTATGAGTTATGTGTTTTTGCTGACTGAAGATTGTTCGGAGTCCCGGGTGAGATCACGGAAATGATGAGGATTATTGAAAATGGCTGAGAGGTAAAGATTGATATATTGGATGATAGTATTCGGACACCGGAAGGGTTCCGAGGGGTACCGGGTACATATCGGAGTTCCGGGGGGTTACCGGAACCCCCCATGGGAAGTTATGGGCCCTATCGGCCATAAGAGGGAAGCACACCAGCCCACATAGGGGTGGCGCGCCCCCCACATGGAAGGAGGCCGAACTAGACTAGGGAAGGGGGCGGCGCCCCCTTTCCTTCTCCTCCTCCCTCTCCTTCCCCCTTTCCCCTCCAAGAGAAGGAATAAAGGGGGGCCGAATCCTACTAGGACTAGGAGTCCTAGTTGGACTCCTCCCCACTTGGCGCGCCCCCTAGGTTGCCTCCCTCCCTCTCCCTCCTTTATATACGTGGGGAGGGCACCCCTAGAACACACATCAATGGTTCCTAGCCGTGTGCGGCGCCCTCCTACACAGTTTGCTCCTCCGGTCATATTTGTCGTAGTGCTTGGCCGAAGCCCTGCGCGGATCACTTCACCATCACCGTCACCACACCGTTGTGCTGATGAAACTCTCCCTCAACACTTTGCTGGATCAAGAGTTCGAGGGACATCATCGAGCTGAACATGTGCTGAACTCGGAGGTGCTGTACGTTTGATACTTGATCGGTTGAATCGTGAAGACGTTCGACTACATCAACCGCGTTAATCTAACGCTTCCGCTTTCAGTCTACAAGGGTACGTGGACATACTCTCCCCCTCTCGTTGCTATGCATCTCCTAGATAGATCTTGCATGAGCGTAGGATTTTTTTTGAAATTGCATGGTACGTTCCCAACAATGGTATCAGAGCCAGGTCTATGCGTAGATGATATGCACGAGTAGAACACAAAGAGTTGTGGGCGGTGATAGTCATACTGCTTGCCACCAATGTCTTATTTTGATTCGGTGGTATTGTAAGATGAAGCGGCCCGGACCAACATTACATGACCGTGTTCATGAGACCGGTTCCACCGTTACGTGCAACTTGTTTGCATAAAGGTGGCTGCCGGGTGTCTGTTTCTCCTACTTTAGTTGAATCGAATTTGACTGCGTTCGGTCCTTGTTGAAGGTCAAAACAACAAACTTGATAAATCACCGTTGTGGTTTTTGTGCCGTAGGTAAGAGCGGTTCTTGCTAGAAGCCCGCAACAGCCACGTAAAACTAGCAACAATAAAGTAGAGGACGTCTAACTTGTTTTTGCATGGCATGTTGTGATGTGATATGGTCAAGACGTGATGAGTTATACGTTATTGTATGAGATGATCATGTTTTGTAAATTATCAGCAACCGGCAGGAGCCTTATGGTTGTCTCTTTATTGTATGAAATGCGAACGCCATGTAATTGGCTTACTTTATCACTATGAGTTAGCAATAGTAGTAGACGCAATAGTTGGCGAGTCGGCCACGACGCTACGATGAAGATCAAGGTCTCAAGCCGGTGACGATGGAGATCATGACGGTTCTTTGGAGATGGAGATCAAAGGCACAAGATGATGATGTCCATATCATGTCACATATTTTGATTGCATGTGATGTTTATCTTTTATGCATCTTATTTTGCTTAGTACATCGATAGCATTATAAGATGATCCCTTACTAAAATTTCAAGGTATAAGTGTTCTCCCTAAGTATGCACCGTTGCGATAGTTCGTCGTGCTGAGACACCACGTGATGATCGGGTGTGATAAGCTCTATGTTCACATACAACTAGTGCAAGACAGTTTTGCACGTGCAGAATACTTGGGTTAAACTTGGCGAGCCTAGCATGTACAGACATGGCCTCGGAACACTGGAGACCGAAATGTCGAGCATTAATCATATAGTAGATATGATCAACATAAGATGTTCACCATTGAAAAATACCCCATCTCACGTGATGGTCGGACATGGTTTAGTTGATTGGGATCACGTGAACATTTAGATGACTTGAGGGATGTCTATCTAAGTGGGAGTTCTTTAGTGATATGATTAATTGAACTTAATTTATCATGAACTTAGTCCTGATAGTTTTTGCATATCTGTGTTGTAGATTAATGGCCCGTGCTACCGTACCCTTGAATTTTAATGCGTTCCTAGAGAAAGATAAGTTGAAAGATGATGGTAGCAGCTACACGGACTGGATACATAACTTGAGGATTATCCTCATTACTGCACAGGAAAATTATTTCCTTGATGCACCACTAGGTGAAAGGCCTGCTGCAGGAGCAACTGCTGATGTTATGAACGTCTGGCAAGCTCGATCTGATGACTACTCGATAGTTCAGTGTGCCATGCTTTACGGCTTAGAATCGGGACTTTGAAGATGTTTTGAACGTCATGGAGCATATGAGATGTTCCAAGAGTTAAAGTTAATATTTCAAGCAAATGTACGAGTTGAGAGATATGAAATCTCCAACAAGTTCTATAGCTGCAAGATGGAGGAGAATAGTTTGTCAGTGAACACATACTCAGAATGTCTGGGTACCATAACCACTTGACTCAGCTGGGAGCTAATCTTCTAGATGATAGTGTTATTGACAGAGTTCTTCAATCACTGCCACCAAGCTATAAAGGCTTCGTGATGAACTATAATATGCATGGGATGGAGAAGACAATTCCCGAGCTCTTCGAAATGCTCAAAGCTGTGGAGGTAGAAATCAAAAAGGAGCATCAAGTGTTGATGGTTAACAAGACCACTAGTTTCAAGAAAAATGGCAAGCAAAAGAAGGGGAACTTCAAGAAGAATAGCAAGCAAGTTGCTACTCCCGGGAAGAAACCCAAGTCTGGAGCCAAGCCTAAAACTGAGTGCTTCTACTGCAAAGGGACTGGTCACTGGAAGTGGAACTTGTCGTGGTTTTTTCACGGCAGATGTCCTAGCATAAGGACTTAGTCATGGAGCCATCGCTACGGGTTAGCTTAAAGGGGTTAAAGCGGACAAAGGACACAAGGGATTTTATACTAGTTCGACCCCTTCGATGAAGGTAAAAGCCTACGTCTAGTTGTTGTGGTATTGCTAGGGTTTCGATGACCAGGGAGCGAATTCGCTTTGCCTGCGTCTCGAGTTGTGTTTCGTTGTCCCTGAACCGTCGGCCGGTCGTCCCTTTATATACACAAGATGATGCCCGACCGGCTTACAGAATCCTGAGGCCGGCTCATAAACGTGCCCGGCTCGGTCTCTACCTTTCCTATCTTACAATATAAGTTACACGTCGTATGGCAGTTTACATTCATGGGCCCTAACACCTTTTGGGCCCTGGGCTTTTTAGTCTTCTATATTAAAACGCCATACTCTATGTCTAGCTGGGCTTCAGTAGAAGTAATTCTTCATAGGCATAAACCGGCCCCTCCTGGGCGGTTTATACCTAGTAGTTATATCCCTGACAGAACTGCCCCAAGTATTTGGCGGATAAGAAGGATGGCAAAGTGAACAAAGGTATATTAGATATACATGTTATTGATGTGTACCTTACTAATGCTCGTAGTAGCGCCTGGATATTTGATTTACTGGTTCGGTTGCTCATATTTGTAACTCGAAACAAGGGCTATGGATTAAACAAAGATTGGATAATGACGAGGTGATGGCGCACGTGGGAAATGGTTCCAAAGTCGATGTGATCGCCGTCGGCATGCTACCTCTACATCTACCTTCGGGATTAGTTTTAACCCTGAATAATTGTTATTTGGTGCCAGCTTTGAGCATGAACATTATATCTGGATCTTGTCTGATGCGAGACGGTTATTCATTTAAATCAGAGAATAATGGTTTTTATATTTATATGAGTAATATCTTTTATGGTCATGCACCCTTGAAGAGTGGTCTATTTTGTTGAATCTCGATCGTGGTGATACACATATTCATAATATTGATGCCAAAAGATGCAAAGTTGATAATGATAGTGCAACATATTTGTGGCACTGCCGTTTAGGTCATATTGGTGTAAAGCGCGTGAAGAAACTCCATGCACAAGTGCTTTTGGAATCACTTGATTATGAATCATTTGATACTTGCAAACCATGCCTCATGGGCAAGATGACTAAGACTCCGTTCTCCAGAACAATGGAGCGAGCAACTGACTTATTGGAAATAATACATACCGATGTATGTAGTCTGATGAGTGTTGAGGCTCGCGGCGGGTATCGTTATTTTCTAACCTTCACAGATGATTTAAGGAGACATGCGTATATCTACTTGATGAAACACAAGTCTGAAACATTTGAAAAGATCAAAGAATTTCAGAGTGAAGTAGAGAATCATCGTAACAAGAAAATAAAGTTTCTATGATCTGATTGCGGAGGCGAATATTTGAGTTACGAGTTTGGTCTTCATTTAAAACAATGTGGAATAGTTTCGCAACACACGCCACCTGGAACACCACAACGTAATGGTGTGTCCGAACATCGTAACCGTACTTTATTAGAAAAGGTGCAATCTATGATGTCTCTTACCGATTTACCACTATCATTTTGGGGTTATGCATTAGAGACATCTGCATTCACGTTAAATAGGGCACCGTCTAAATCCATTGAGACGACACCGTATGCACTGTGGTTTGGCAAATAACCAAAGCTGTCGTTTCTTAAAGTTTGGGGTTGCGATGCTTATGTGAAAAAGCTTCAGCCTGATAAGCTCGAACCCAAATCGGAGAAGTGCGTCTTCATAGGATACCCAAAAGAAATTGTTGGGTACACCTTCTACCATAGATCTGAAGGCAAGGTCTATGTTGCAAAGAATGGATCCTTTCTAGATAAGGAGTTTCTCACGAAAGAAGTGAGTGGGAGGAAAGTAGAACTTGACGAGGTAGATGTAACTTCTCTTGAACTGGAAAGTAGCTCATCATATAAAATCGTTCTCGTGATGCCTACACCAATTAGTGAGGAAGCTATTGATGATGATCATGAAACTTCAGATCAAGTTACTACTGAACCTCGTAGGTCAACCAGAGTACGTTCCACACCACGGTGGTACGGTAATCGTGTTCTCAAAGTCATGTTACTAGACCATGATGAACCTACGAACTATGATGAATCGATGATGAGCCCAGATTCCGCAAAATGGCTTGAGGCCATGAAATTTGAGATGGGATCCATGTATGAGAACAAAGTATGAACTTTGGTTGACTTGCCCGATGATCGACAAGCCATAGAGAATAAATGGATCTTCAAGAAGAAGACTGACGCTGATGGTAATGTTACTGTCTACAAAGCTCGACTTGTTGCAAAAGGTTTTCGACAAGTTCAAGGAGTTGACTACGATGAGAACGTCTCACCCGTAGCGATGCTTAAGTTTGTCCTAATCATGTTAGCAATTGCCACATTTTATGATTATGAAATTTGGTAAATGGATGTCAAAACTGCATTCCTTAATGGATTTTTTAAAGAAGAGTTGTATATGATGCAACCAGAAGGTTTTGTCGATCCTAAAGGCGCTAACAAAGTGTGCAAGCTCCAGAGATCCATCTATGGACTGGTGCAAGCATCTCAGAGTTGGAATATACGCTTTGATGAAGTGATCAAAGCATATGGTTTTATACAGACTTTTGGAGAAGCCTGTATTTACAATAAAGTGAGTGGGAGCTCAGTAGCATTTCTGATATTATATGTGGATGACATATTATTGATTGGAAATGATGTAGAATTTCTGGATAGCATAAAAGGATACTTGATGAAGAATTTTTCAATGAAAGACCTCGGTGAAGCTGCTTATATCTTGGGCATCAAGATCTATTGAGATAGATCAAGACGCTTGATAGGACTTTCACAAAGCACATACCTTGATAAAGTTTTGAAGAAGTTCAAAATGGATCAGTCAAAGAAAGGGTTCTTGCCTGTGTTACAAGGTGTGAAGTGAGTCAGACTCAATGCCCGACGACTGCAGAAGATAGAGATAAAATGAAAGCCATTCCCTATGCCTCAGCCATAGGTTCTATCATGTATGCCATGTTGTGTACCAGACCTGATGTGTGCCTTGCTCTAAGTCTAGCAGGGAGGTACCAAAGTAATCGAGGAGTGGATCACTGGACAGCTGTCAAGAACATCGTGAAGTACCTGAAAAGGACTAAGGACATGTTTCTCGTTTATGGAGGTGACAAAGAGCTCGTCGTCAATGGTTACCTCTATGCTAGCTTTGACACTGATCCGGATGACTCTAAGTCACAAACTGGATACATATTTTTGTTAAACGGTGGAGCTGTCAGTTGGTGAAGTTCCAAGCAGAGCGTCGTGGCGGGATCTACGTGTGAAGCGGAGTACACAGCTGCTTCGGAAGTAGCAAATGAGGTTGTCTGGATGAAGGAGTTCATATACGATCTAGGTGTAATACCTAGTGCATCGAGTCCAATGAAAATCTTTTGTGACAACACTGGTGCAATTGCCTTGGCGAAGGAATCCAGGTTTCACAAGAGAACCAAACACATCAAGAGAGGCTTCAACTCCATCTGCGATCAAGTCAAGAAGGGAGACATAGAGATTTGCAAAGTACATACGGATCTGAATATCGCAGACCCGTTGACTAAGCCTCTTTCACGAGCAAAACATGATCAACAACAAGACTCCATGGGTGTTAGAACCATTACTATGTAATCTTGATTATTGATTCTAGTGCAAGTGGGAGACTGAAGGAAATATGCCCTAGAGGCAATAATAAAGTTGTTGTTTATATTTTCTTATATCATGATAAATGTTTATTATTCATGCTAGAATTGTATTAACCAGAAACTTGATACATGTGTGGATACATAGACAAAACACAGTTCCCCTAGTAAGCCTCTACTAGACTAGCTCGTTAATCAAAGGTGGTTGAGTTTCCTAAACCATAGACATGTGTTGTCATTTGATTCACGGGGTCACATCATTAGGAGAATAATGTGGTGGACATAACCCATATGTTAGCTTAGCACATTGATCGTTCAGTTTTATCGCTACTGTTTTCTTCATGTCAAATACATATTCCTCAGACTATGAGATTATGCAACTCCCAAATACCGGAGGAATGTCTTGTGTGCTATCAAACGTCACAACGTAACTGGGTGATTATAAAGATGCTCTACAGGTATCTCCGAAGGTGTTTGTTGGGTTGGCATAGATCAAGATTAGGATTTGTCACTTTAAGTATCGGAGAGGTATCTCTGGGCCCTCTCGGTAATGCACATCATAAAAGAAGCCTTGCAAGCAATGTCACTAATGAGTTAGTTGAGGGATGATGCATTATGGAATGAGTAGAAACTTGCCGGTAATGAGATTGAACTAGGTATGAAGATACCGACGATTGAATCTCGGGCAAGTAACATACCGATGACAAACGGAATAACGTATGTTGTCATTACGGTTTGACCAATAAAGATCTTCATAGAATATGTAGGAACCAATATGAGCATCCAGGTTCCCGCATTTGTTATTGACCGGAGATGTGTCTCGGTCATGTCTACATAGTTCTCGAACCTGTAGGGTCCGCACGCTTAACGTTCGATGATGATTTGTATTATGAGTTATGTGATTTTGGTGACTGAATATTGTTCGAAGTCCCGAGTGAGATCACGGAAATAACGAGGAGTATTGAAATGGCTGAGAGGTAAAGATTGATATATTGGATGATAGTAGTCGGACACCTGAAGGGTTCCGAGGGGTACCGGGTTCCACAGTTTGCTCCTCCGGTCATATTGTCGTAGTGCTTAGGCGAAGCCCTGCGCGGATCACTTCACCATCACCGTCAATACGCTCTCATGCTGACGAAACTCTCCCTCGACATGTTGCTGGATCAAGAGTTCGAGGGACGTCATCGAGCTGAACGTGTGCTAAACTCGGAGGTGTCGTACATTCGGTACTTGATCAGTTGAATTGCAAAGACGTTTGACTACATCAACCACGTTAATCTAACGCTTCCGCTTTCTGTCTCCGAGGGTACGTGGACACACTCTCCCCCTCTCGTTGCTTTGCATCTCCTAGATAGATCTTGCGTGAGCGTAGATTTTTTTTGAAATTGCATGCTACGTTCCCAACAAAGTGCTCCTTCCCCGATTCCGTCTCGGGACGGCGGCACTTCATCCTGAAAGCATTCTTATAATTTTTTTCCTACGGAAATTGGCTTCATATAGGAGAAGATGGGCTTTGGGAGACCTCCATGGCCCCCACAAGTGCAGGTGGCACGCTCTAGAGGGGCCCTAAACTTGTGGGCCCATGGAGGGTCTTCTTCAGTGGTTTTTTCTTCCAATATTTTTTATATATTCAAAAATAGATCTCCGTAAGTTTTCAGGTCATTTGGAGCACAGAGAATAGCTATCTCTACTGTAGCTCTTTTCCGTTCCAGAATTTCAGCTGCCGGCAATCTCCCTCTTGTGATGTAACTTGCAATTTAAAAGAGAAAAAAAGCTTTAGACTTGCATCCAAAAGTGAAATATAACTTTGAAACAATGAAAATAACAATAGGAAAACATGATGCAAATGGATGTATTAGACGTGCGTCGTGCGAGCCATCGTGGGCATCTGCTACTACTGCCTGAAACCCCACACGAACCCTAGCCCCCAGTCCACGACCACCACATCCCTCCCTCGATCCACCGCCACACCCATTCTTCCCCTCTCTATTCTGCGCCCACATGAAACTTAAGACATAAGATATCTTCATCCATGAATGCTTTGAAGTTCATCTGAATTCCATCATCATAAGGATATGGCCTATTTAGGTGATTGATACGTCCATTGTGCATCATGCTTTTATATCAATATTTATTGCATTATGGGCTATTACTACATATTATGTCACAATACTTATGCCGTTTCTCTCTTATTTTACAAGGTTTACATGAAGAGGGACAATGCTGGCAGCTGGAATTCTGGGCTGGAAAAGGAGCAAATATTATAGACCTATTCTGCACAACTCAAAAAATCTTGAAACTCCACGAAAGTCAGTTTTGGAATATATTAAAAATATTGGGCGAAGAAAGCACCAGAGGGGGGCCACCCACCGTCCACGAGGGTGGGGGAGCACCCTACCGCCCAGGGCGCGCCCCCTGCCTCATGGGCCACCTGGTAACCCCCCGATGCCCATCTTCTGGTATAAGGTGTCTTCTTTTCTGGAAAAAAAACAGAAGGAAGCTTTCGGTACGAAGTGCCGCCGTCTCGAGGCGGAACCTTGGCGGAACCAATCTAGGGCTCCGGCGGAGCTATTCTGCCGGGGAAACATCCCTCCGGGTGGGGGAAATCGTCACCATCGTCATCACCATCGATCCTTTCTTCGGGAGGGGGTCAATCTCCATCAACATATTCACCAGCACCATCTCCTCTCAAACCCTAGTTCATCTCTTATATCCAATCTTGTCCCAAAACCTCAGATTGGTACCTGTGGGTTGCTAGTAGTGTTGATTACTCCTTGTAGTTGATGCTAGTTGGTTTATTAGGTGGAAGATCATATGTTCAGATCCTTTATGCATATCAATACCCCTCTGATTATGAACATGAACATGATTTGTGAGTAGTTACGTTTGTTCCTGAGGACATGGGAGAAGTCTTTCTATAAGTAGTCATGTGAATTTGGTATTCGTTCGATATTTTGATAAGATGTATGTTGTCTTTCCTCTAGTGGTGTTATCTGAACATCGACTACATGACACTTCACCATTGTTTGGGCCTAGAGGAAGGCATTGGGAAGTAATAAGTAGATGACGGGTTGCTTGAGTGACAGAAGCTTAAACCCTAGTTTATGTGTTGCTTCGTACGAGGGTGATTTGGATCCATATGTTTCATGCTATGGTTAGGTTTACCTTAATACTTCTTTTGTTGTTGCGGATGCTTGCAATAGGGGTTAATAATAAGTGGGATGCTTGTCCAAGAAAGGGCAGTACCCAAGAACCGGTCCACCCACATATCAAATTATCAAAGTAACGAACGCGAATCATCTGAGCGTGATGAAAACTAGCTTGACGATAATTCCCATGTGTCCTCGGGAGCGCTTTCCTTTATATAGGAGTTTGTCCAAGGCTTGTCCTTTGCTAAAAAAAGGATTGGGTGTGACACCCCGAGACCGATGCGCCAGGTGTCAGTCAGTTATTCGTTGCCAGTGCCATGTCATCTGCTTGCATGTTGCATCTGGCCATGTCATCTTGTGTGTTGCATCAGCATGTTTTCAAAACTTGCATCCGTCCGAGTCTCCTCGTCCTTTCCGTTGTCTGTTCTGAGCCCAGACACACTTGCACGCGCCCGCGGCGCCTCCGAATATTTATTTTATGAGTGGCCGAAAAACGTTCTCGGAATGGGTTGAAACTTGGCGTGTGGTCTTATTATAGTGTAGACAGGCCGCCTGCCAAATTTCATCGCATTCGGAGTCCATTTGATAGCCCAACGGATATATATAGCGGCACTAGTCGCCGGTTATTTCGTCAGACGTTTTCGGTCTTCGAAAAGCCCCGCGGGCCTCTCTCCCTCTCCTCTCACCTCAGCCCAACTACTCTACACAGCCCACCTAGGCCTTTCTAACTCCCCCTTCGCTCCGTTGCCGTTGGATGGCGATCGGATGGCTCCGGAACGGCCTCAAACCCCCCAAACCCTAGGTTTTTCCTATATAAAGGCCCCTCCATGCCAAAAATGGACTCCCCTAACCTCTTCCCTAACCTTCTTCCTCCTCCTCCTCAGTTTCCGTGCATAGCCAGCCCCTCCTCCTTCTAATTTCGGCGATGGCCACGTCCCCAACGCCACTTGGCGCCCTCCCAGTGGCTCCCCGCCACCAAATCAGCCGTCCCGGCCAACCGGCGCCCTCCACGTGGCCGAAGCCATGTCGCGCCACGCCCCTCAGCGCCCTCCCGCCGCGCCTGGCCCGCCTCGGCCCGGCCGCAGCCCACCGTGGGCCGATCTGGGCTCCCCCGGGCCCGAGCGCCGCGTCCCGCTAGCCCGCGCCCGAGCCGCCCCGCTCTCCTCTCTGCTCCCTCGCCGCGTCACCGTCGCCGGCGGCCATCTCCGTCGTCCTCGCCGGTCCCTCGCCTCGCCGCCAGTCCTGAGCCCCCGCCGCCTGAGCTCCTCGCCTCCCGCCGGCGAGCGCCCCGCCGGAGTCGCCGCGTCCCTCCGCTCGCCTTGCCGTCAGCCAACCATCGCCGCACCACCCCCGACGTGCGCCGCCGCGGCCACCTCCGGCCAGATCCGGCCCGGAGACGCCTGGATCCGCCGCCCCCGCGAGGTTCCCGGCCGGATCCGCCTTCACGTGCCGGTTCGGCCTCCCCTCGTCGCCGGGCAAGCCATCACCGGCCCCGAGCTCTTCACTGCCGCCGGGCCGGACATGTCCGGAGGAGCCGAACATGTCCGCTCGTCCTCTCACCGTGTGCCACTGTCGCGTGGGCCCGCGTACCCAGCCAGCCGGACACGTCCAGTGGTTTTGGACACGTCCGCCCCTCTCCTAGGTAGTTTTTCTTCTAAGTCCTTTTTCTGTCAGTTTAATGTTGCATCTTTGCATGGTGATAACTTTTTGTGTGGTGATCCAAATGATGCAAATGATATGTCAAAATGATCGTGGTGACATGTACTATGCTTTGTTCCATTGTGTCATGCATGTTTGAGTCCTTCTAGATGTCTTAATCTTCATGGGAAGAGTGCTACTTGTTATAAACTGCTGCTATTAGTTGTTTTCATGCCATGTTTGATATGTGATAACTTGGTGCATGTTTATCCAAATTATGCAAATGATATGTCAAAATGTTCATCATGAGATGCTCTACATGTTGGTTGCTATAGCATGCTTGTTTGAGTTCATATTGCCATGTTTATCTATGTTGCAAAAGTGCATTTGGCTGTTATGTTCTGAAACTTGTTACGAGATGCCTAGTTGAGGAGCTCGTTGCTATTGTTGTGTTTGTCCCCTTGTCTCATGCCTAGATGTTTTAGAATCTTCATGATGTGCTCGTTGATGTGGTGCATTTAACTTTCCATGATATGCCTTGTGTTGACTTAAACATGCTCACAAACATGCCATGTTGTTATTGCTGTTTTAACACTTAGTGAAATTTCACTAAGTCTGGAATCTGCAATATCCTGATGCTATGTTTGCTTGATGCCCTAGGTGAATCCATGTTAGTTTTGGGGTGGCCATTGATCATTCCTTGTTGTATATGTTGTTGTCTATCCATTCATGCCTTCACTTGCTCATTTGCCTTGCTGTAGCTTATTTATTTCTTGCTCCCAAGTTGCTATAAAATATTGCTGTCAGGTTTTTATTGCCATGTTCAAAATGTTGTAGCTTGTTGCTATTGATCCATGCCTCCTATGGAGATGCTCCAATGGAGTTGTTTGCTGTAGGATATGTCTACTTCATGTTCATGCTTCTTATCACCATGTTTGAGTGTTGTAGCTTATATTTATCATGCTCCAAAGTTGCTATGTGGCTGTTAACTTCAGCTTGTTGTTATATCTTGTTTCATGTGTATCTTTTAGCCCATTGCTCCGTTTGGAGTGTTCCTTATATGAAACTTGTGTGATTTTGCATGTATAATCATAATATCGTCTTGTTAACATGTTTGGAGTGAGTTTGGTTGATGTTTGGGTGCATCTTGCACCGTTGCCATGTTGTGCTTCCTACCTTGTCATGTTATGCTTCCTACCTTGCCATGTAATGCTTCCTGTATAGACTTGTTGTGTTTTCTATATAGACTTGTTTGCATCATACTTGCTTAAGCACATTGCCATGTTTCTTGTGATGTTTTTTGTGCTTCCTACCTTGCCATGTTATGCTTCCTGTTTAGTCTTGTCATGCATCATACCTTGCCATGTATTGCATCATATATAAACTTGTGCTGTTTTGATGTGCTTCCTACCTTGCCATGTTTTGCTTCCTGTGTAGACTTTCTCTGCATCATAAGTAGACTTGTTTTGCATCATACTTGGTAGTGCCTATTGTCATGTTCATGAGTGGTTTGTTTACCGTGTTGCTTGCTTCTTCTCGTTAGTGCTTGTTCCGTTGCGTTCGTAAAGATTCGTTTGTCTACCCGTGGTTCTTCTTCAAGGCTTCTTCTCCGTCTTCTTCACGGAACCGTTCCTCTTCCTTGAGGGATCTCAGGCAAGATGATCATACCCTTGGATACCCTTACTGTCATTGCCTTTGCTTAGTTGTCTCGTTGCTATCGTTATATGTCGCGCTACCCATCATTTATGTCAGCCTCTCCTTGTTGCCATGAAACCTCTAACCTTTGAAACCTTCCTAGCAAAACCATTGTTTGGCTATGTTACCCGCTTGCTCAGCCCCTCTTATAGCGTTGTTAGTTGCAGGTGAAGATGAAGTTCGTTCCAGGAGGGAACTTGTTGTTGGAATATCACAATATGTTATATATATATAATAACACACCTATATACTGGGCATGGGTGGAAGGCTTGGCCTTTTGCTCGGTGTTTTGTTCCACTCATGCCACCTTAGGCGCCGATAAACCGGCATTATGTTCCTTGATTTTGTGTTCCTTACACGATGGGTATATGGGGACCCCTTGACAGTTCGACTTTGAATAAAACTCCTCCAACAAGGCCCAACATTGGTTTTAATTTGCTCATAATAACAACTTAATTAATTATTAATTGCATAGGGGGTCATGTCCCCGGGTTCTTAATTCTACATAACAGGGGGGGCCAGTGCTGATGGTGATGGTCCCAAACGGGGGTTATGCGGGGCCACCACGGGGAAACTCGAGGATTGGTTTTACCTGTAGGATCGCCCATCCGGTCGTGGCCTGAGACAAGATTCGCGCGGCTACTATCAGGGTGTCGGCACGCCGGGAGGTCTTGCTGGACTTGTTTTACCATTGTCGAAATGTCTTGTGCACCGGGATGCCGAGCCTGATCGGATTTCCCTAAGATAAGGGGTGATGATATTTATCACTTCAGCTAATCGTGAGAGCTTGTGATGGGCTAAGTTGGGAAACCCCTGCAGGGTTATGATCTTTCGAAAGCCGTGCCCGCGGTTATGTGGCAGATTGGAATTTGTTAATGTTCGGTTGTAGAAAACTTAACAGAGGATCCGAAGTAAAACACACAACTGTGTGAGTAACCGTGACTGTCTCTTTTCATTTTGAGAAGAGAACACGGTGGGGTTATGTTTGACTCGTAGGTAGTTCAGGATCTTTAGCGATCACTACTAGTTGCGACCGTTTGCGTAGATGCTCATCTTATTCTTGTACTCGTAAGTTAGCCACCATATATTGCTTAGTCGCTGCTGCAACCTCACAACTTTACCTCTTCCTACCTATTAAGCTTTGATAGTCTTGTTACCCATGGTTATGGGATTGCTGAGTCCTCGTGGCTCACAGATACTACAACAACAATTACAGGTGCAGGTTTCCGATGACTTGACGTGAGAGCGCTGATCGTTGTGTTGGAGTTCTTTCTTCTTCTTCTTCTTCAGTCTTGGGTTAGGTTCCGTGTCGGCAGCCTGGGATAGCAGATGGATGTCTTTGTGATTTTCATGTTTGTATCCGTAGTCGGATACTTTGTATTGATATTGTTGTATTCATGTGACTTGTATGTATTGTTGTATCCCCATGTATGTATGTAATGGTACGATGTAATGATATCCATCTTGCTAAGCGCCCGAAATGCAGTTGTGCCCCAATCACGTAAGTGTCACGTGATCGGGATAGAATCGCATCTTGGGCTTGACATTGGGCCACCTTGCTGCACTTTATTTACTTTTATTACTTTTTACTCGTTACAAATTACCTTATCACAAAACTGTCTGTTACCGATAATTTTGGTGCTTGCAGAGAATACCTTACTGAAAATTGCCTATCATTTCCTTCTGCTCCTCGTTGAGTTCAACACTCTTACTTATCGAAAGGACTACGATAGATCCCCTATAGTTGTGGGTCATTAAGACTATTTTTTGGCGCCGTTGTCGGTGAGGGAAGGGCCTTTTGTAAGGAAAATTTTGTATAGTGTGCTAAAATTTACTATCACTTGTTACTATGGAACATAATCCTTTGAGGGGCTTGTTCAGGATATCTTCACCCTGACCAGTAGAGCAAAGAGTTGCTCCTCAACCTACTAAACCTTCCGAAAATGTTTACTTCGAAATTCCTTTGGGTATGATAGAGGAACTGCTAGCTAATCCCTTACAGGAGATGGAACATTGCATCCCAATTTGCACGTAATCTATGTGGATGAAGTTTGTGGATTATTGAAGGTTGCAGGTATGCCCGAGGATGTTATCAAGAAGAAGGTCTTCCCTTTATATTTTAAGGGAAATGCATTGACATGGTTTAGGCTATGCGATGATATTGGATCATGAAACTACAACTGATTGAAATTGGAATTCCATCAGAAGTTTTATCCTATGCATCAGGTTCATCGTGATCGTAATTATATCTATAATTTTTGGCCTCGCGAAGGAGAAAGCATCGCTCAAGCTTGGGGGAGGCTTAATTCAATGTTATATTCATGCCCCAATCATGAGCTCTCAAGAGAAATTATTATTCAAAAAATTTATGCTTGTCTTTCTCTCAATAATCGCTCCATGCTCGATACTTCTTGTACTGGTTCTTTTATGATGAAGACTATTGAATTCAAATGGGATATATTGGAAATAATTAAACGCAACTCTGAGGATTGGGATCTCGACGACGGTAAGGAGTCAAGTATAACACCTAAGTTTGATTGTGTTAAATCTTTTATGGATACCGATGTTTTCCGTGAATTTAGCACTAAATATGGACTTTACTCTTAGATAGTAGCTTCTTTCTTTGAATCATTTGCTACTTATGTTGATCTCTCTAAGGAGAAGTGGTTTAAATATCATCCTCCCATTAAAGTAAAAGTAGTTGAACCTGTTAAAGTTGAAGAAAAGACTATCACTTATAATGTTGATCCTATTGTTCCTACCGCTTATATTGAGAAACCACCCTTCCCTGTTAGAATAAAGGATCATGCCAAAGCTTCAACTGTAGTTCGTAAGAGTAATGCTAGAACACCTACACCCTCTGAGCAAATTAAAGTTGAACCTAGTATTGCTATGGTTAAGGATCTCTTGGTCGATAATATTGATGGGCATGTTATTTACCTCTGTGATGAAGCTGCTAGAATTGCTAGACCCGATACTAAAAACAAACATAGACCTATTGTAGGCATGCCTCTTATTTCTGTTAAAATAGGAGATCATTGCTATCATGGTTTATGTGATATGGGTGCTAGTGCGAGTGCAATACCGCATTCCTTATACGAATAAATTATGCATGATTTTGCACCTACTGAGTTAGAAGGTATTGATGTTACTATTAAGCTTGCTAATAGAGATACTATTTCACTAATTGGGATTGTTAGATATGTTGAAGTCTTGTGTGGGAAAGTTAAATACCCTACTGATTTTCTTGTTCTTGGTTCCCCACAAGATGACTTTCGCCACATTATATTTGGTAGACCCTTCTTGAATACTGTTAATGCTAGGATAGACTATGAAAAGGATATTGTTACTGTTGGTTTAGGGGATATGTCTCATGATTTTAACTTTGCTAAATTTCGTAGACAACCCCATGATAAAGAATAGAGGATATGTCTCATGATTTTAACTTTACTAAATTTCGTAGACAACCCATGATAAATAATTGCCTAGTAAGGATGAAATTATTGGTCTTGCTTCTATTGTCGCGCCTCCTAACGATCCTATAGAACAATATTTGTTAGACCATGAAAATGATATGTTTATGAATGAGAGAAGGGAAATAGATGAAGTATTCTTTAAACAGGGACCTTTATTGAAACACAACTTGCCTGTTGAAATTCTAGGGGATCCTCCTCCACCCAAGGGTGATCTCATCTTTGAGCTCAAACCATTACCTGATACTCTTAATTATGCTTATCTTAATGAAAAGAAGATATATCCTGTTATTATTAGTGCTAACCTCACAGAGCAGGAAGAAGAGAAATTATTGAAAACTCTGAAGAAGCATCGTGCTGCTATTGGATATACTCTTGATGATCTTAAGGGCATTAGTCCCACTCTGTGCCAGCACAAAATAAAATTTGAGAAAGACGCTAAACCAGTTGTTGATCACCAACGACGGTTAAATCCTAGGATGAAAGAAGTGGTAAGGAAAGAAATACTAAAGCTTCTAGAGGCAGATATAATTTATTATGTTGCTGATGGGTAAGTCATGTCCATTGTGTCCCTAAGAAGGGAGGTATTACTGTTGTTCCTAATGATAAAGATGAATTGATCGCACAAAGAATTGTTACAGGTTATAGGATGGTAATTGATTTTCACAAACTAAATAAAGCTACTAAAAAGGATCATTACCCTTCACCTTTTGTTGATCAAATGCTAGAAAGGCTATCCAAACATACACAACTTTGCTTTCTAGATGGCTATTCTGGTTTCTCTCAAATACATGTGTCAAAAGAGGATCAAGAAAAGGACCACTTTTACTTGCCCTTTCGGTACCTTTGCGTATAGAAGTATGCCTTTTAGTTTATGTAATGCACCTGCTACCTTTCAAAGATGCATGATGGCTATATTCTCTGATTTTTGCGAAAAGATTGTTGAGGTTTTCATCAATGATTTTTCCGTTATTGGAACTTATTTTGAAGATTGCTTGAGCAACCTTGATTGAGTTTTGCAGAGATGTGAAGAAACTAATCTTATCTTGAATTGGGAGAAGTGCCACTTTATGGTTAATGAAGGTACTGTCTTGGGGCATAAAATTTCTGAAAGAGGTATTGAAGTTGATAAAGCTAAAGTTGATGTTATTGGAAAGATGTCGTGTCCTAAGGACATCAAAGGTATAAGAAGTTTCCTAGGTCATGCCGGTTTTTATAGGAGGTTCATTAAAGACTTCTAAAAAAATTTAGGCCTCTCTTACAATAAGATGTTCCTTCTGTTTTTGATGATGATTGTGTAGAAGCATTTGAAATACTTAAGAAAGCCTTGATATCTGCACCTATTGTCCAGCCACCTGATTGGACTTTACCCTTTGAAATTATGTGTGATGCTAGCGATCATGCTTTAGTTGCTGTTCTAGGACAAAGAGTTGATAAGAAATTAAATGTTAATCCAATATGCTAGTAAAACTCTAGAAAGTGATGCTACTTCTCGACCTTGCGTTGTATTCCCTCGAAGAGGAAAGGGTGATGCAACACAGTAGTGTAAGTATTTCCCTTAGTTTTTGAGAACCAATGTATCAATCCAGTAGGAGACCACGCGCGAGTCCCGCACACCTACACAAACAAATAAGAACTTCGCAGCCAACGCGGTAAGGGGTTGTCAATCCCTTTACGGTCACTACAAAAGTGAGATCTGATAGATAGGATAGTATGATATTTTTGGTATTTTTGGTATAAGAATAGAAAGTAAATAACACAAAGTAAAGTAGATTGGAAGATTAATATGTTGAGAATAGACCCGGGGGCCATAGGTTTCACTAGTGGCTTCTCTCATGATAGCAGAATTCTATGGTGGGTGAACCAATTACTGTCGAGCAATTGATAGAAAAGCGCATAGTTATGAGAATATCTAGGCATGATCATTATATATAGGCATCACGTCCGAGACAAGTAGACCGAAACGATTCTGCATCTAGAGTATTAAGTTCATAAGAACAGAGTAATGCTTTAAGAAAGATGACATGATGTAGAGGGATAAACTCAAGCAATATGATATAAACCCCATCTTTTTATCGTCGATGGAAACAATACAATATGTGCCTTGCTGCCCCTGCTGTCACTGGGAAAGGACACCGCAAGATTGAACCCAAAGCCAAGCACTTCTCCTATTGCAAGAACTATAGATCTAGTAGGCCAAACCAAACCGATAATTTGAAGAGACTAGCAAGGATATTATAATCATACATAAAAGAATTCAGAAAAGAACCGAATATTTCTCATAGATAATCTTGATCATAAACCCACAATTCATCGGATCTCGACAAACACACCGCAAAAAGTTTACATCGAATAGATCTCCTCGAAGACCGAGGAGAACTTGGTATTGAGATCCAAAAAGAGAGAAGAAGCCATCTAGGTACTAACTATGGACCCGAAGGTCTGTGGTAAACTACTCACAACTCATGGTGAGGCAATGGTGTTGATGTAGAAGCACTTCGTGGAAGATCCCCCTTCCGGCGGAGCTCCGGAACAGGCCCCAAGATGGGATCTCACGGGAACAGAAGGTTGCGGCGGTGGAATTAGGGTTTTCTCTGTTGCCTCGATGTTTTCAGGGTATATGGGTTTATACAGGAGGAAGAAGTACGTCGGTGGAGCAACATGGGGCCCATGAGGGTGGGGGGTGCGCCCAGGGGGAAGGGGCGCGCCCTGGACCCTAGTGGGCACCGTGTGTCTCCTCTGCCTTGGTGTTGAAGTCTCTCGTGAAGATATTGTTCCGAAGATAACTCTCCCGAAGGTTTCATTCCGTTTGCACTCCGTTTGATATTCCTTTTGTGCGAAACCCTGAAATAGGCAAAAAAAACAGCAATCTGCTCTGGGCCTTTGGGTTAATAGGTTAGTCCCAAAAATAATATTAAAGTGTATGATAAAGTCCATTAAACATCCAAAACATCATATATAATAGCATGGAACAATAAAAAAATTATAGATACGTTGGAGACGTATCAAGCATTCCCCAAGCTTAGTTCCTGCTTGTCCTCGAGTAGGTAAATGATAAAAACAGAATTTTTGATGTGGAATGCTAACCAATGTAATTTCTTTATTGTGGCATGAATGTTCAGATCCGAAATATTCAAGACAAAAGTCTATATTGACATAAGAAATAATAGTACTTCAAGCATACTAACAAAACAATCATGTCTTCCCAAAATAACATGGCCAAAGAAAGTTATCCCTACAAAATCATATAGTCTAGCTCTGCTCACTCTTCATGACACAAATTATTCATATCATGCACAACCTCGGTTTCAGCCAAGCAATTGTTTTCATACTCAATTTTTTCAAACCTTTGAACTTTCACGCAATACATGAGCGTGAGCCATGGACATAACACTATGGGTGGAATAGAGTGGTGGTTGTGGAGAAGACAAAAAGGAGGAAGATAGTCTCACATCGACTATGCGTACCAACGGGCTATGTAGATGCCCATCAATAGATATCAATGTGAGTGAGTAGGGATTGCCATGCAACAGATGCATTAGAGCTATAAATGTATGAAAGCTCAACAAAAGAAACTAAGTGGGTGTGCATCCAACTTGCTTTCTCATGAAGACCTAGGGCATTTGAGGAAGCCCATCGTTGGAATATACAAGCCAAGTTCTATAATGAAAATTCCCACTAGTATATGAAAGTGACTAAACAAGAGACTCTATATCATGAAGAACATGGTGCTACTTTGAAGCACAAGTGTGGAAAAAGATCGTAGCAATTGTCCCTTTTCTTTTTTTTTCTTTTTTTTTCTTCTCTTTTTTTGGGCCTTTCCTTTTTTTTCTTTGGCCTTTCCTTATTTTTTTATTTTTATTTCTTTGGGACAATGCTCTAATAATGATGATCATCACACTTATATTGATTTACAACTCGATATTGCAACTCGATACTAGAACAAAGTATGACTCTATATGAATGCCTCCGGCGGTGTACCGGGATGTGCAATGAATCAAGAGTGACATGTATGAAAAAATATGCATGGTGGCCTAGCCACAAATACGATGTCAACTACATGATCATGCATGGCAATATGACAATATGAAGCGTGTCATATGAACGGAACGGTGGAAATTTGCATGGCAATATATCTCGGAATGGCTATGGAAATGCTATGATAGGTAGGTATGGTGGCTGTTTTGAGGAAAGATATATAGTGGGTGTATGGTACCGGCGAAAGTTGCGCGGTACAAGAGAGGCTAGCAATGGTGGAAGGTTGAGAGTGTGTATAATCCATGGACTCAACATTAGTCATAAGAACTCATATACTTATTGCAAAAATTTACGAGTCATCGAAACAAAGAAATCAACGCATGCTCTTAGGGGGGAGGTTGGTAGGAGTTAACCATCGCGCGCCCCCGACCTCCACACAAAGCATGACACTCTACAAATACCTCATGCTCTAACTTCGTCACATAGCGGTTCACCATACGTGCATGCTACGGGAATCACAAACTTTAACACAAGCATTTCTCAAATTCATAATTACTCCACTAGCATGACTCTAATATCACCATCCTCATATCTCAAAACAATCATCAAGTATCAAACTTCTCATCATATTCAATGCACTTTGTATGAAAGTTTTTACTACATTCATCTTGGATGCCTATCATATTAGGACTAGTTTTGTAACCAAAGAACATTACCATGCTGTTCTAAAAGACTCTCAAAAGGATATAAGTTAAGCATGAGATATCAAAAATTTCTACAAAATAAAATCACCACCGTAATCTTAAAGATATAAGTGAAGCACTAGAGCAAAACTATTTAGCTCAAAAGATATAAGTGAAGCACATAGAGTATTCTAACAAATTCTAGGACATATTTATCTCTCTCAAAAAGGTAAGTCCAGCAAGGATGATTGTGGCAAACTAACAAGCAAAGACTCAAATCATACATGATGCTCCAAGCAAAACACATATCATGTGGGGAATACAAATATAGTCTCGAGTATAGTTACCAATGGATGAAGACAAAAGAGGGGATGCCTTCCTGGGGCATCCCCAAGCTTAGGCTTTTGGTTGTCCTTGAATTTTACCTTGGGGTGACTTGGGCATCCCCAAGCTAAGGCTCTTTCCACTCTTTTTTCCATAGTCCATCAAAGCCATAATAAAAACTTGAAAACTTCACAACACAAAACTTAGCCAAAAATCTCGTGAGCTCCGTTAGTATAAGAAAACAAACCACCACTCAAAGGTACTGTAATGAACTCATTATTTGTTTATATTGGTGTTAAACCTACTATATTCCAACTTCTCTATGATTCATATCCTCCAATACTACTCATAGATGCATCAAAATAAGCAAACAACACACGAAAAACAGAATCTGTAAAAAACAGAACAGTATGTAGCAATCTGTAACTTTCGAATACTTCTGTAACACCAAAAATATTGAAATAAATTGGTAAACGTGAGGAATTTGTCTATTAATCATCTGCAAAAAGAATCAACTAAATAGCACTCTCCAGTAAAATCTGGTGACGATTCTCGTGAGCGGTAACGTTTCTGTTTTTTACAGCAAGATCATATAAACTTCACACAAGTCTTCCCAAAGGTTCTACTTGGCACAAACGCTAATTAAAACACAAAACCACATCTAAACAGAAGCTAGATGCAATATTTATTCCTAAACAGAAGCAAAAAAATAAAATAAAATTGGGTTGCCTCCCAACAAACGCTATCGTTTAACGCCCCTAGCTAGGTACAATACAAGGATAGATCTAGGTATTGCCATCTTTGGAAGGCAATCCATAAGTGGCGCTCATAATGGATTCATAAGGTAATTTGATTTTCTTTCTAGGAAAGTGTTCCATGCCTTTCCTTAATGGAAATTGGAATCTAATATTTCCTTCCTTCATATCAATAATTGCACCAATCGTTCTAAGGAAAGGTCTATCAAGAATAATAGGACATGAAGGATTGCAATCTATATCAAGAACAATGAAATCTACGGGCACATAATTCCTATTGGCAACAATAAGAACATCATTAATCCTTCCCATAGGTTTCTTAATAGTAGAATCTGCAAGATGCAAATTTAAAGAACAATCATCAAGCTCATGAGAACCTAACGAATCACACAAAGTTTTTGGGATATTGGAAACACTTGCACCCAAATCACACAAAGCAAAGCATTCATGATCCTTAATTTTAATTTTAATAGTAGGTTCCCATTCATCATAAAGCTTTCTAGGGATATAAACTTCTAGTTCAAGTTTTTCTTCATAAGATTGCATCAAAGCATCAACTATGTGTTTGGTAAAAGCTTTATTTTGACTATAAGCATGCGGAGAATATAGTACGGATTGCAACAAGGAAATACAATCAATCAAAGAGCAATTATCGTAATTAAATCCCTTGAAATCCAAAGTAGTGGGTTCATCACTATGAAAAGCTTTAATCTCTTCAATCCCACTTTTAACAATTTTAGCATCAAGATCTAAAAACTCCGAATCATTGGGACGCCTTTTAATTAAAGCAGACTAATCTCCAGTCCCATCTTTATCAAGATTCAAACTAGAAAACAAGAATCTAATAGGAGACACATCAATAACTTTCAGATCTTCATCTTTATTTTCATGATAACTAGAAGAACACGCTTTCATAAAGCACTCTTTTTTAGCACGCATCCTAGCGGTTCTTTCTTTGCATTCATCAATGGAACTTCTCATGGCTTTGAGAGACTCATTGATATCATGCTTAGGTGGAATAGATCTAAGTTTCAAAGAATCAACATCAAGAGTAATTCTATCCACGCTTCTAGCCAACTCATCAATCTTGAGCAATTTTTCTTCAAGCAAAGCATTGAAATTCTTTTGCGAATTCATAAACTCTTTAACACTAGTTTCAAATTCAGAAGGCATCTTACCAAAATTTCCATAAGAGTTATTGTAGGAATTACCATTATTATTAGAGGAATTACTAGGAAAAGGCCTAGTATTAAAGTTTCCTCTATAAGCATTGTTACCAAAATTATTCGTACCAACAATATTCACATCCAAAGATTCATTATTATTTTCAATCAACGTAGATAAAGGCATATCATTAGGATCAGAAGAAGCACTCTTAGTAGCAAATAATTTCATAAGTTCATCCATCTTTCCACTCAAAACACTAATCTCTTCAATAGCATGCACTTCTTTACTAGTAGATCTTTCGGTGTCCCATTGAGAATAATTAACCATAATATTATCTAGGAGTTTGGTAGCTTCTCCTAAGGTAGTTTCCATGAAAGTGCCTCCTGCGGTCAAATCTAAAAGATTTCTAGAAGCAAAATTCAAGCCAGCATAAAAATTTTGTATAATCATCCATAAGTTCAAACCATGTGTAGGGCAATTACGTATCATTAATTTCATTCTCTCCCAAGCTTGTGCAACATGCTCATGATCTAGTTGCTTAAAATTCATAATATCGTTTCTAAGAGAGATAATCTTAGCAGGGGAAAATACTTAGAGATAAAAGCATCCTTGCACTTATTCCACGAAGCAATACTATTTCTAGGCAAAGAGGAAAACCAAGTTTTAGCACAATCTCTAAGTGAAAACGGAAATAGCTTCAATTTAACAATATCATTATCTATATCGCTCTTTTGCATATCACACAAATCAACAAAGTTGTTCAGATGGGTAGAGGCATCTTCACTAGGAAGGCCGAAAAATTTATCTTTCATGACAAAATTCAACAAGGCAGCATTGATCTCACAAGATTCAGCATCGGTAATAGGAGCAATCGGGGTGCTAATAAAATCATTATTGTTGGTATTGGAGAAGTCACACAATTTGGTATTGTTCTAAGCCATAGTGACAAGCAAGCAATCCAACACACAAGCAAACAAGAAGCAAGCAAACGATAAACACACGGCAGAAAGAAGGGAAAATAAAACAGCAAGGGTGAAGTGGGGGAGAGGAAAACAAGAGGCAAAAAATGTAATGCAAAGGATAAGGGTTTGTGATAGGTACTTGGTATATGACTTTTGCGTAAGCCTCCCCGGTAACAGTGCCAGATATTCTTCTTGCTACTTCTCGAGCTTGCGTTGTATTCCCTCGAAGAGGAAAGGGTGATGTGATGACCCGCAAGTGTAGGGGATCTATCGTAGTCCTTTCGATAAGTAAGAGTGTCGAACCCAACGAGGAGTGGAAGGAAATGATAGGCAGTTTTTAGAAAGGTATTTTCTGCAAGCACTGCAATTATAGGTAACAGATAGTTTTGTGATAAGGTAATTGGTAGCAAGTGACAAAAGGTAAAAGTAAATAAGGTGCAACAAGATAGCCCAATCCTTTTTGTAGCAAAGGACAAGCCTGGACAAACTCTTATATGAAGGAAAGCGCTCCCGAGGACACATGGGAATTATCGTCAAGCTAGTTTTCATCACGATCATCTGATTCACTTTCGGTACTTTGATAATTTGGTATGTGGGTGGACCGGTGCTTGGGTGTTGTCCTTACTTGGACAAGCCTCCCACTTATGATTAACCTCTAATGCAAGCATACACAACTACAAAAGAAGTATTAAGGTAAACCTAACCATAGCATGAAACAAGTGGATCCAAATCAGCCCCTTACGAAGCAACGCATAAACTAGGGTTTAAGCTTCTGTCACTCTAGCAACCCATCATCTACTTATTACTTCCCAATGCCTTCCTCTAGGCCCAAATAATGATGAAGTGTCATGTAGTCGACATTCACATGACACCACTAGAGGAGAGACGACATACATATCATCAAAATATCGAACGAATACCAAATTCACATGACTACTTATAGCAAGACTTCTCCCATGTCCTCAGGAACAAAAGTAACTACTCACAAGACATAATATTGTTCATGATCAGAGGGGTATTAATATGCATAATGGATCTGAACATATGATCTTCCACCAAGTAAACCAACTCGCATCAACTACAAGGAGTAATCAACACTACCAGCAACCCATAGGTACCAATCTGAGGTTTGGGTACAAAGATTGGATACAAGAAATGAACTAGGGTTTGAGAGGAGATGGTGCTGGTGAAGATGTTGATGAAGATAGCCCTCCCCAAGATGGGAGATTTGTTGGTGATGACGGTGGTGGCGATTTCCCCCTCCCGGAGGGAAGTATCCCTGACAGAACAGCTCTGCCGGAGCCCTAGATTGGTTTCTACCAAGGTTCCGCCTCAAGACGGCACCGTCTGGTCCCGAAAGCCTCCTTATGATTTTTTCCAGGTCAAAACACCTCATATAGGAGAAGATGGGAATCGAGGGGCCATCGAGGGGCCCGCGAGGCAGGGGGCGCGCCCAGAGAGGGGGGCGCGCCCCCCACCCTCGTGGACATGTGGTGGCCCCGTGGTGATCTTCTTTCGCCAAATATTTTTTATATTTTCTGAAACGGTGTCATGTGAAGTTTCGGAGCTTTTTGAGTTGTGCAGAATAGATTTCCAGAGTTTGCTTCTTTTCCAGCCCAAAATTCCAGCTGCTGGCATTCTCCCTCTTCATGTAAACCTTGTAAAATAGGAGAGAAAAGGCATAAGTATGGTGATATAACGTGTAATAACAGCCCATAGTGCAATAAATATCAACATATAAGCATGATGCAAAATGGACGTATCAACTCCCTCAAGCTTAGACCTCGCTTGTCCTCAAGCGAAAGCCGATATCGAAAAATATGTCCACATGTTTAGAGATAGAGGTGTCGATAAAAATAAAATACAGACAGAGGGCATCATGATCATTCTCATAACAGCAACATATATATATTGGCATATGATTCTTATGACAAAGTAACAATTTATTCACAATGTCAAGTATGAATCAGAAACTTCATTGAAAACCAACAAACTATGATCTCGGTCATTGAAGCAATTGCAATTTATCGTAACATCGGAAAGAGTCAACATAAGAGCTTTTCAGCAAGCCTACATACTCAACTATCATATAGTATTTCACAATTGCTCACACTCACGCAATACTTATGGTTATGGAATTTTAATCGGACACAAAGAAAGATGGGGGCTTATGGTGCTGCCTCCCAACCTCTTACCTCAAGGGTAATGTCAACAATAATAGACTGTCGATGTACTAAAGTAGGGGTACCTTAGTATCCCGAACTTGTGCACGGGCAGTTGCAGCGTCCCGTGGCAGGGCTTGCCGCGCGCCCACCAAGGCCCACTGTGGTTCCTTTGGAGCCATTCAAGAACAAAGTATTCAAGTTAAAGAAACAAGTCCGGCAAGAGGAGCTTGCCGGGAAGGCCACTCAAAGCTCAAGACCACCTCTTTGGTACAAGACCCTGGCAAGAGGAGCTTGCCGGGAAGGCCAAACACGACATTTCATGAAACTCGCCGCGACGCGCCGCGCGTCCCGGCAAGGCCCGGAAAGCGACAAGCTCCCAGGCGCGACAAGATGGTGGCCGCGGCAAGGCGCTTGCCGCGGCAAACTTCCACTAAGTACCCGCGCTCCAGCTCATCCCCCTGGGGCCCTTCCAAGCGCACGTGGCGGAAGGCTGTGCAGCCTGGGGTACACAGTGGCGAGCTGCGATGACGAGGCCACTATCGTGGCGGACGGAGGCGCCCTGACGGACGCTTTTTGCACTGTTTGGGGCGACGGCGACGGGCATTTAATGCCCTTGTCCCCTGCCGTCAGGGTTAGGTATAGAGCACTATGCAAACACTGTTCCAACTACCACCGTTTTTTCATTTTTACCCTCACCTGCGTTGCCACCTGTCGGTGACCCCTTTGACCTATAAAAGGAGGCCCATGCGCAACGTAGAGGGGGTTCGGATCTTTGATCACTCTCACGCTCGGTGCTGCTAGCGATCAACACTATAGTTCTTCTCGCTCCCGAGCTCAGAACGCAATACAAACCAAAGCAGGAGTAGGGTTTTTACGCCTCCGTGCAGCCCGAACCTGGGTAAACTGCTCGCGTGCTCGCCTCGATCCGCTCTTTGTGCATCCTCCGCCCCCTTGCCGTACCGAAAAGGGGCTCCAGTCCCATAGGTGTTCGTGGGCGATCAGTTTCCCCGACATCTTTGGCGCGCCAGGTAGGGGGAGCGTCGAGGTTGCGTGAATCCGATCCGGTGTTCACGCGAGCAAAATCTCCACCAACCTCATCAACTTCATCAACATGCCGCCGAAGAAGAAGGCTTCGGAGGCAGCAGGCCCGTCTGCGTCGATCCCACCGCCGCCGGAGCCAACGGCCGGTGGGGGAGACGTCGGCGAAAGGACGGATGCAGGCGAGGAAACTCACAGCGCCGCCAAGTCCAAGGATAAGATGGATGACCGAGCGCACTCCAAGACGTCAGCGTCCGTGCATGCACCGCGCCCGTCTCAGGAGGCGCCGGACCGGCTGCGACGTGGTACACAAGGTACCATACGCTTGCTGGGCCAAGGTCAAGCTGGCGGTTCGCGGGACGCTCAAGGCCAACGTGCTAGCACAAGCAAGGCACGCTCGCCGGGACGAGACGCTGCTCCTTCTAACGCTGTTAGAAATCCGAGCATATCTTGCTCCTCGCACCGTTCGCCACCGCTCCCCGCCACTCCAGCAGAAGCTCTAGCTCGAGCCCAGCTACTCCTCGACTTCCCTCCAGCGGCGGACAAGCCCGACGACTGGAGGGCCACCATCCAAAGCCTCATCGCCTTCGCCAATAACGACACTCCGCAGCAGCCGACGACGTCGCGACCGCGGCAAGTTAGCCAGGCGCGGGCTGATGGCGACAAGACCGCCGGGGGTGCAACTACCGTGCACTCCCCGCCCCGAAGGCCGAAATCGCCGACTCGCCGGATCAACATCGATGACGACACCACGGCGTCGTCGGATCCACGAGCTCGCCGCGATCAACGCCAAGTCCTTGACGACAGACGACAAGAAGACGCTCGAACTCGCATCGAGCGTCGAAGAGAAGCGCGACGACAATCCGACCAGCGCGCTGGGCCCGCTGTCGACATGCACGCGCCCGGAGAACCAGGCGAATTGCCGTACGCGGCGGGTTGTCCTGCGTTCACCCGTGAGCTGCGGCAAGTCCAGTGGCCCAGCATGAAGAACTTCAAGCCCGACGTACCCAAGAAGTACGACGGCAAGACACATCCGTCAGAGTTTCTCAGCATCTACACCATTGCGGTGCAGGCTGCCGGGGGACGAGACGAGAAAATACTCGCAAACTACTTCCCGCTCGTGCTCAAGCCGAACGCCAGATCTTGGCTCATGCACTTCCCGGAGAACTCTATCTCTTCTTGGGCCGACCTGTGCCATCAGTTTGTCGGCGCCTTCACAGGCGGCCACAAGCCCCATGGCCAGGAGAGTGACCTTCATATACTCGCCCAGAAAGAAGGAGAGTCCCTGCGAAAGTACATCCAAAGATTCAGCCGCGTCCAGCACAACATCCCAGACGTCCACCCTGCCGCGGTTATTAGCGCGTTCCACCAGAACGTGCGTAACCGCAGGATGAGGGAGGAAATGGCGATGTGCAAGATCCGAGACGTCAGTGAGCTTTACGCCCTGGCCGACAAGTGCGCACGCGCTGAGGAGGGGAGGAGACTCCACGGAGAGGATACTGGAGTAGGGGGAACAGATAGTGAGGATGCCGCCCCGGCAAAGAAGAACCGGCGGCGGAACAACAAGAAGAAGAAGAACAAAGAAGTATTGGTCGTCGAGCAGTCCGGCAAGGAGGCTGGCGCCAAGAAAGCCCAGGCTGGCAGCTCCAGCAAGGAGACTGTGGCAGCCGTCGACAAGCAGGAGGGCTCCGACAAGCAGTACTGCAAGATCCACCGCACCAAGGGCCACGACCTCCAGAACTGTAAAAGGGTCAAGTACCTCGTCGAGCAGCAGAAAGCTGGTACGAGCGACGCAACAAGGAGAAGGCCCAGGGAGGTGGAGGAGAGTCCGGCAAGAAGCGGCCATTCAATGGCCGGGGAGGACGCCGCGGCAAGGCCAAGCAGCGGCAAAGAGATAGACCTCCCCGCGGCCGCGACAAGGACGAAGACGAAAACGACGACGAAGACATGGAGGACGGAGATAACAGCGAGCAGGAGTTCCAGAAGGCAACAGAGGTTTTGTGCGTAGACGGTGGAGCTTCTCTGCATACTTCCCACCGCCAACTCAAACAATGGGTGCGGGAAGTCAATGCGGCAGAACCACCCGTCGAGTCGCGCAAACTTCTGAAGTGGTCCAGCACGCCCATCATCTTTGACATTGAGGACCACCCTGATCGCACAACTGCGGTCGGGTGCTTGCCGATGTTGGTTTCACCAACTATCCGCAACCTCAAGGTCACCAAGATGTTGGTTGACGGCGAGGCCGGCCTGAACCTGATCTCCTCTGCTGTGGTCCGGAAACTCCAGATCCCCGACAGCGAGCTCGAGGAGACCGGCACATTCCAAGGGATCAACCCGGGAAGGAGCAAGCCGAAGGGGAAGATCACACTGCCTTACAATGGGATACTTGGCCGTCCAGCGCTCGCCAAGTTCATGGCAGCCTCTCATTATTCCTACAACATGCTCAAGATGCCAGGCCCGATAAGCATCATCTCTATCCCCGGTGACAAGAAGGACGCCCTTATCTGTGCCGACAACATTTACCGGAACGCAGCAGCCGCCACAGATAGTAAAACACTTGCCAATGAAGCTCCCGGGGGGGAGAACGAGACCAAGCCCGGCAAGAGTTCTGGGGCCCACTCCGGCAAACGCACCTCTTCGGAGTGCTGCGCTGCCGTCGAGGACGCACCATCGAGCTCCACCGGCAAGTGCAAGAAGGCGATGGCAGCTCCACCCGCAACCAAGAAGGTGTCTTCCAAGGAGGACGTCACTGGTGGTACTTTCACCATCAGTGCCACGCTCGACCCCAAATAGGAAAGCGCGCTCGTTGCTTTCCTGCGGGCGAATGTCGACGTGTTTGCATGGCAACCGTCTGACATCCCCAGTGTTCCCAGGAAAGTAATTGAGCACAAGCTTGCCGTTTGTCCTCACGCGCGGCCCGTCAAGCAGAAGGTTAGAAAGCAAGCGGTGGAGCGCCAAGAGTTTATTGCAGAAGAAACCAAGAAGCTGGAAGCGGCAGGCCTTGTCAGAGGCGTACTTCATCCCACGTGGCTGGCCAACCCTGTTGTCGTGCGCAAAGCAAATGGGAAGTGCAGGCTTTGTATAGACTTCACCGATGTGAATAAAGCTTGTCCCAAAGATCCATTTCCCTTGCCGCGCATTGACCAGATTGTTGACTCCACGGCTGGATGTGAGTCGCTTTCGTTTCTTGATGCCTATTCAGGATACCACCAGATATTTATGGCTGAAGAAGAAGAAGAGAAGACCGCGTTCGTTACTCCATGTGGCACTTACTGCTTCATACGCATGCCCTTTGGATTGAAGAATGCCGGTTCAACGTTTGCGAGGGTAGTCCACACTACTTTTGAGCCATAGATACACAGGAATGTAGAAGCGTACATGGATGATATAGTGGTCAAGAGCAAGGACAGGGCTACCCTGATTCAAGATCTAGATGAAACCTTTGCGAATCTGGGCAAGATACAACTCAAGCTTAACCCCGAGAAGTGCGTGTTCGGAGTCCCCTCCGGCAAGCTTCTCGGGTTCTTTGTGTCCCAGAGGGGGATTGAAGCCAATCCCGACAAGATTAAAGCCATCGAGCAGATCGAAGCTCCGAAGCGCGTCAAGGATGTACGAAGGCTTGCCGGCTGTGTGGCTGCTCTCAGCAGGTTCATTTCTAAGTCCGCAGAATGCGCCCTGCCGTTTTTCAAAATCTTGAAAAAGGCAGGTCCAATGAGATGGACTCCGGAAGCGGAGGCAGCTCTGCATGACTTGAAGAGGTACCTGTCCTCCACTCCAATACTTGTCGCACCTAGGCCACAAGAGAAGTTGCTGCCGTACTTAGCAGCAACCAATCAAGTGGGTAGTGTTGCGTTGGTAGCGGAAAGGGAGGCAGATGAAGAGCCAACAGCCCCGGCAAGCACATCCAGCGACAAGCAGGGGGCTTCCCCGACAAGCTCTGGTCCCGACAAGGATGGGTCTGTGCAGATGCAAGAAGAGGTGCGGAAGAAGATGGTACAGCGCCCAGTTTATTTTGTCAGTTCCCTCTTGCAGGGGGCTAGGTCAAGATACTCTGGGGTACAGAAGCTGCTTTTCGGCCTCCTCATGGCCTCGAGAAAGCTGCGCCATTACTTCCAAGCACATGAGATAACAGTGGTCACTCGCTTTCCGCTGAAGAGGATACTGCAAAATCCAGAAGCGACAGGCAGGATTGTCGAGTGGGCACTGGAGCTGTCAAGCTTTGGCCTCAAGTTTGAAAGTACTTCAGCTATTCAGAGCAGAGCATTGGCAGAATTCATAGCAGAATGGACGCCAACACCAGACGAAGAGATTGCAGAGACGAGCATTCCCGTCAAAGAAGCAAGCAAGGAATGGATAATGTACTTTGATGGTGCCTTCTCGCTGCAAGGCGCCGGTGCCGGCGTGCTGCTTGTCGCACCCACCGGCGAGCACCTCAAGTACGTCGTCCAAATGCACTTTCCCAAGGGACAAGCAACTAACAATACTGCGGAGTATGAAGGTTTGCTTGCCGGCCTCAGAATCGCAGCGGAACTTAGGATCAAGAAGCTGATTGTGCGAGGTGATTCACAGTTGGTCGTTCGCCAAGTGAACAAGAGCTACCAGAGTTCGTTGATGGAAGCATACGTCGATGAAGTGAGAAAGCTTGAAGAGCACTTTGAAGGCCTGCAGATGGAGCACGTTCCGAGAGCTCAGAATGACATCGCAGACGGCCTGTCTAAGTGTGCTGCACTAAAGTTACCTGTGGAACCAGGGATCTTTGTGCTCAAGCTAACTCAACCATCCGTAACACCATCAGCTGGACAAAGTAAGAAGAGAAAGTTGGTTTCTGGTGACTACTTGCCGGCAGAACTTCCTGAAGCCGCCACCAACAAGGTCCCCAAGATCAACGACAAAGTTGCTGAGGAACAGTCTGCTCCTGCAGACCCTAGGGTTTGTACAGTTGAAGCAGGCGTTCTCGACAAGCTTTGCCCCGGCAAGCTTGCCGGGGAACGTCAAGCTCCGGCTGAACCACAGGTTCTTGCCGTAGAAGCTGACGTTCCCGCAGCAGCACAGATGCCTTTAGTCCTTGTCGTCGAGCCGCAGGATCCGACATGGGCGCAGCAGATTGTCCAGTTCCTTCAAACAGGAGAACTTCCCGAACAGCCAGAAGAAGCAGAAAGAGTAACCCGGCAGTCAAGTATGTATCAGTTTGTCGGCAACGAACTATACAGAAGAAGACTCAACGGTGTGAAATTAAAATGCATTCCCCGGGAAGATGGACAAAAGCTGTTGGCAGAAATACACAGAGGCATATGTGGCCACCACATTGGCGCCAGAGCACTTGCCGGAAAAGCATTCCGGCAAGGTTTCTTTTGGCCAGAAGCCCTCCAGGATGCAACTGCGCACGTAACCAAGTGTGAAGCATGCCAGTTCCATTCCAAGCAGATACATCAACCAGCTCAAGCTCTCCAAACGATCCCTCTATCCTGGCCATTTTCTGTCTGGGGGCTCGACATCCTCGGCCCCTTTCCCCGCGCAACCGGGGGCTTTGAGTACTTGTACGTCGCCGTCGACAAGTTCACAAAGTGGCCGGAAGTGGAACCAGTGAGAAAGGTGACCGCACAGAGAGCAGTCAAGTTCTTCAGGTTGATTGTTTGCTGATTCGGAATCTCTAACGGGATCATCACCGACAACGTCACACAATTCACAAGTCGCACCTTCATGCAGTACGTCCAAGACCTTGGCGCCAAGGTCTGCTTCGCTTCTGTTGCTCACCCGAGGAGCAACGGTCAAGCGGAGAGGGCAAACGTTGAAGTGCTGCGCGGACTCAAGACAAGAACTTTCTACAGGCTGCACAAATGCGGAAGAAACTGGATCGAGGAGTTGCCGGCGGCTCTTTGGTCAATCAGGACGACACCAAATCGAGCCACCCGGTAGACACCCTTTGCTCTTGTCTATGGAGCAGAGGCAGTTCTCCCCACGGAACTCGTATACGGGTCGCCTCGAGTGCTCGCTTATGATGAGCTCGAGCAAGAGCAGCTGCGACAAGACGATGCACTACTCCTCGAGGAAAACCGTCTTCAGGCCGCTGTGCGAGCTGCTCGCTACCAGCAAGCTTTGCGCCGCTACCATAGCCGCAAGGTTAAAGCCAGAAGTCTCGAGGAAGGCGACCTTGTTCTTCGGCGCGTTCAGTCCGCCAAGAATTCCAACAAGTTGATGCCGAAGTGGGAAGGCCCTTATCAGGTGAAACAAGTCACAAGGCCCGGCGCAGTCTGCCTAGAGACCGAAGATGGCTTACCGGTGAGCAACTCCTGGAACATTGAGCACCTTCGCAAGTTTTACCCGTAAGGCGCGGTCGGCGTGATCCGTTCCGGCAACCACCTTTTGTACAAGTCTTGCCGCTGTTGCATGTAATCCTTTGTACAAAGCCGGACACAGACCCCGTGCATCAGAAAAGCTTATGTGCCTCGCACAACTTGTCATTTCATGCCTTTTCATTTTTCTTGCATGTACTATCTGACACTTTGTGCAACACGCATCCCCGGTAAGCAATAACGAGCCGCAAGGTTCCATATCTATGCTTCCTCCCTTTTCTTTTCTCTCAAACAGAAGAAGTTTTCCTCTCGCACAAGTTTGCCGGGGGGAAGGAGACAGTGGTATGGACCAAGTGCCATTCAAGAAAGCCACCAAGTGTCGTTCAAGAAAGCCTCGCCTTGCCGGGAAACAAACGACACAAAAGCTAAGTCGCCAAAGTTTGAGCAATCAAATTTTTAAATTTTTGAGTTATCTTCCTTGAACGACCGCACTTTGTATGGAAAACCTGTGCGTGGAGGAACCAACTCATGGCTAGCCGCGCCCCTACTTTGTTTCAAGCACGCTCAACGGCTTAAGCGTGCTGCGACAAGTGTCGCGCCCTTACTTCGTTTTCGAGTTCTCTCAACAACCTAAGTGTGCTACGACTAGCTGCGACAAGGTTTCTTGTCGGCAACGGCACTGCCAGTAGGCTGCTGAAGTTCCGCACTCAGCGCTCGCGGCAAGGGTCCCTTCGCCAGCAAGTTCCCTAAAAGCGTAGGGTAAAAGCATGCAAAGCAAGGAAGTCAAGTAAAGGAAATAACATTGCATTAACTACCCAAAATAAAGTTATATTACAAAATGACTTGTCGCTGTTCTAATAGACTATTGTTCATAACATGGTTGGCAGCGACAAAGGAAGCAGAAAGAAAAATAGCCTAATCTGCGCGGTCGCCCTCGACTCTCTTGATCTTGCCCACCTTGGCCACGATAGATGCGACAAGGGCCTTGAGCGCCTCCTAGTCGGCATCGGGCGGCAAAGTCCTGAGGACGTTATTGAGGTTGAGTCCTGGGTTGCGGAAGACTATCATCATCAGCACCTTCTCCATGACGCCCGTGCAAAGCCTGCGCGCCTCGTTCGCCAACTGCGTGGGGATCTTTTCCCGGAGCTGCTGGAGGGCTGTCCCCACGCCCTGGAGGAACAAGGTAAGCTTGGCGCTGGGGTGGAGATTCTCGTCGGTGGAGTACCCGAGATACTCCGCCCCCAGCAGCTCCAGCTCCTTGTCAATGTTGGTAGCGGCAAGGACAAGACCCTCCGTCCAGAGCTCGATGGTTCGCCTAAAGTTGTTTTGGGAGAGAGTGGCGCTGTCCAACAGTGCCCTCTCGCCCCTGAGGTCCTCCTTCAGCTTCGTCTCCCTCTCTCTCGCGCTGTCAAGTGATGTGGTGAGGGTGGAAAGTTTCAACTCCAGAACGGCGATGGAGTCCTTGGCGACGGCGAGCTCCTTGCCCTTGTCGGAGAGGCGGACCTGCAGCTCGGAGTGGCTGTGGGCGTCCTTCTCCCTCTCCGACACAAGTGCGGCAACCTTCTCTTCGCTCGTCTTTGAATGGACCTCCAGTTGCGCCACCCTCGCCTCCAAGTCTCTCTTGGCGGTCTCAGCAGCTGCAGCGGCGTCCTTCGCTTCCTGTAGAGCTCCGCCAAGAGACTATTCACGCGCAGCAAGCTCGTCCTTGCGGCTATCGAGGTCGACCTTCTGCTGCGTCAGTTCACCTTCTCGCCAGGACAACTCCTCGGCGGCGAGCCGTTGCTGCTCCTCTGCTTCGGCCTTCTCCAGGATGAAGGCCTGATGCGCCTCGGCAAGCTGCTCTCGCTCCTCCGCCAACGATCGGAGAGCCGCTTGGTTGTTGGCTCGGAGCTCTTCGGCATGTTTCTCCAAGTCGACGCTCGCCTTGGCGGCCAGAGCCTCTCGGGACTCCAGCTTGGCCTGCCGGGCACGGTACAAGGACAGAAGCCTCTGCAGAAGCCGCTCCTCCTCGGGCTCGCTACTGCTGCTGGGCGCGTCGACGAACTTCAGCTCGGCGGAGGCGAGGACCTCCCCGTCGAAGACCTCTCCCTCCGCAGGCGCCCTTGACAGGGACGCCCACGGGAGCTGGATGAAGACCCCGTTGCCGGCCTCCAGATAGGCGCCTGGCTCGGTAGCGGCAGCGGAGGGGTCGGCAGCTGGTGCAGCGCTTGACGCTCCTGCGGCCTCGGGGCCGTCAGTGCGACTGTCGGTCCCCTCCTCAGCTGCCGCGCCAGCGGCCTTGGCTGCCACTTCGGCGGCGGGCTCGTCAGCACCGGCCGCCTCCTCGGTGGCGGCGGCGTCACCAGCGTTGCCGTGCACGTCCTCCTCGACGGCGACCTCTGTCTCCATGGGCTCGGCTGCGGACGGGTCTGAAGACAAGAAAAGAAGAAGAAAGAAGAAAATAGCAGTCAAGCAAATATCCAAAAAGAGAAATTTAGGAAAAGAAAAGTTCAAGAGTTTACCTGCACGGGCCTCCTCTTCGACGGGGTTCCTTGCCGGGGAGTTCCCCCTCGGCGGCGTGGTGGAAACTCCCGCCGGCGGAGGACCAGTAGCGCCATCCATTGGCGGAGTGCTCGCCCTTGGCGGGGTACTTTCCCTTGGCGGAGTACTCGCCCTTGGCGGAGTGCCCTCCCTCGCCGGGGAGCTCCTTCTTGGCGGAGAGGTCGAGACATGCGGCTCGTCGAGAGCAATCTCCTGGCGCTCCTGAGGCTGCTGCTCTGCTTCTGCACAAGTCAACAAACAAACAGAACGTCAACGAGGACCAGAAGCCCACGCGCGCCCGACAAGCGGAGAATGGACGGAAGACTTACGCTGGGGGCTGCGCTCGGGGCTGCGCTGGGGGCTGCGCTGGGGGCTGCTCTGGAGAGCAGCTGCCTGGTCCGGCAAGCTTGACGCAGGCGCACCCCCTGCTGCGGTGGCGGGCTCGTCCTCAATGACGATTACCGGGACTTTGGCCCTCTTCGCCGCCCTCTGGGCCAGGGTCCTGGAAGAAAGACAAGATCAGAATCAGGCAAAGGTAGTACAAGACAAGAATCGACAGGAAACCAAAGAAAAACAAGAATCGCGAAGGCTTACTCTTCCTCCTCCTCGTCGTCGGAGCTGAGCGCCGAGAAGTCGAAGTCCGCCTCGCGCGTCCCGGAGCGAGGAGCTGGAGGAGTGGGCTCCCTTGGCCGCTTGGCGGGAGCGGGGGCGGTGGTCTGAGAAGACCCCGCTCCGGTTGCCGCCGAAGCGCGAGGGGCGGAAGGAGCAGTAGAGCCGGTCCGAGAAGATCCCCCTCCTGTTGCCGCTGAGGCACGAGGCGCTCCCTTGGCGACCTTGCCCGTCGCAGCGGCGCGCGTCGGGCGGCGCTGCGGCTGGTGGCCCGCCTGCCGCCCCGTTGCGTCTGCAGTCTTGCGAAGGCGCCTTCTCGGCGCAGCTGGAGGGCTCGCTGGCGGCGGTGAGCTGCCCGAGGACGAAGAAGAGGAGTCGAGATTCAACGAACCGCCTGAGTCTTCGGCGGGATCGCTTGACCCGACGCCCTGCTCGACGGGCCCGCTCGACTCTGCGCCTTGCTCGGCGGCCTCGCTTGTCCCAGCAGGTTGCCCGGCAAGCTTCCCAGCTTTGAGGAGCTCTTCCTCCTCGACAAGACTTACCGCCTCCGCTGCGTCCGCCTCCTCCACAGTATATCCGAACTCGCCCGTGGCCCTGGCTGCAGCTGCCTCCTCCAACCTGGTGGCAATATACGCCATCTCCTGGTCGGTGGTGTCACGGGTGAGTCCCCTCTTCTCGTCGGGTTTGATTGGCAGCTCCACCAGGTTGTCAAAGAACGTCTGCACGGCTTCGTCAGAAGGTTCCCGCCAAGTGGGGTCGATCCCATGGGAATCACACCACGGCATCGCCGCGCGGATGGCGCTGAGCGACGAGTTGTTACACAACGGAACTACGCCCGGCGGCAGCGCAAACCACTCTGGATGGGCGGAGTCGTACTTGAACAGCGCTTGAAGCATTGCATTGAGCTCTATGACAGTGAAGTTGTAATTAAGGCCCGGGCGCAGCCTCATGATGTCTGCCGCGTTATCAAACTCCCAAGCAGCCCTTTTCCTCTCCTGCAAGGGAGCGATGCGGCGGCGAAGAATGTCTGCCCCGACAGCACCTACAGTGAGCTTGGCTTGCCGGAGGCGAAGAATCCTAGTGGTGGCTATGTTCAGCTTGTCGTCCTCAGGGGCCAGGTCACTCTAGTCATTGCCGCGCACTACTGCAACTTGGCACCGGGAAGTGAACTGCTGTGGGTCGTCCTCTATGATCCAACACCAGTTGGCCCTCCACTCATCCCACTTGCCGCGGAGCTCCCCCGTCAAGTAAGCCTCTTTCTTATGGAGCCTAAAATCCAAGAAATTCCGCCGGACAGAGGAGACCCAGACTCGACTCGGGGAATGAAATAATGGCGGAAGAGAGCTACATTGGGGTAAACTCCGACGAAATTTTCGCACACATGTGCGAAAATGGCCATGGTCAAGACGGCGTTTGGGGTGAAATCAAGGAGATCAAACCCGTAGGTATTCATGATATCGCAGAAGAACTCCGAGAAGGGCGGGCAGAGCCCGCAGTAGAAGACCAGAGCGAAAAAGGCATAGCCTCCTGGGAACATATCGCAGGCCACGGCGGGGAGTACCTTAGTGCGCGGATGCGCCTTTGTCTCCCTCGACCAGAAGAGGTAGAAGGTATCCTTCAGCTCCTCCGCACTGAGCCTCGGCGGGAAGACCGCCATCTTCTTCCGCATTGCTACTAGCTTCAGCGCCTTGGCGGACTTCGCGGCCTTCGCCTTGTCGCCCTTCGGGGCCATGGCGGGGACAGCGAGGGAAGTCGACAGCACTGGAGATGCTGGCGGCGGCGGAAGGGGGGTGGAGCGCTGCTCTCTTTCGACCTTCGGGGAGAAGGGGAGCGGCGGGGGTTTCTGGAGGATGAAGAAGCAGCGGGCGAATGGAAGGAACTGCCCCTGTTTCCCCTGCTTTTAAGGGGGGAGAGGGGGGCGTTCCGCATTTCCCCATTAAAGAAACATGCCACGATCTCTCCCACGACGCCGCAATCGACGCGTGCCGTTAGGGAGGGACGCGGTGGATACGGAGTGGGATACGGCGCGCCGCGGGCCGCGTGTGCCCGTGCACTGTTTTGGGCCTGGCCCAACAGCGCTCGGCACCATGTATAGCCCAGGCCCGGGGGCTCCTGTCGGTGTACTAAAGTAGGGGTACCTTAGTATCCCGAACTTGTGCACGGGCAGTTGCAGCGTCGCGTGGCAGGGCTTGCCGCGCGCCCACCAAGGCCCACTGTGGTTCCTTTGGAGCCATTCAAGAACAAAGTATTCAAGTTAAAGAAACAAGACCCCGACAAGAGGAGCTTGTCGGGAAGGCCACTCAAGGCTCAAGACCACCTCTTTGGTACAAGACCCTGGCAAGAGGAGCTTGCCGGGAAGGCCAAATACGGCATTTCATGAAACTCGCCGCGCGTCCCGGCAAGGCCCGGAGAGCGACAAGCTCCCACGCGCGACAAGATGGCGGCCGCGGCAAGGTGCTTGCCGCGGAAAACTTCCACTAAGTACCCGTGCTCCAGCTCATCCGCCCACGCGTCGCCCTAGGGCCCTTCCAGGCGCACGTGGCGGAAGGCTGTGCAGCCTGGGGTACACGGTGGCGAGCTGTGATGACGAGGCCACCATCGTGGCGGACGGAGGCGCCCTGACGGACGCTTTTTGCACTGTTTGGGGCGATGGCGACGGGCATTTAATGCCCTTGTCCCCTGCCGTCAGGGTTAGGTATAGAGCACTATGCAAACACTGTTCCAACTACCACCATTTTTTCGTTTTTACCCTCACCTGCGTTGCCACCTGTCGGTGACCCCTTTGACCTATAAAAGGAGGCCCATGCACAACGTAGAGGGGGTTCGGATCTTCGATCACTCTCACGCTCGGTGCTGCTAGCGATCAACACTGTTGTTCTTCTCGCTCCCGAGCTCAGAACGCAATACAAACCAAAGCAGGAGTAGGGTTTTTACGCCTCCGTGCGGCCCGAACCTGGGTAAACTGCTCGCGTGCTCGCCTCGATCCGCTCTTTGTGCATCCTCCGCCCCCTTGCCGTACCCAAAAGGGGCTCCGGTCCCATAGGTGTTCGTGGGCGATCAGTTTCCCCGACATAGACCATGAAAACTTACATCCAAGTGGGTATATATGTCAGGATCTTTCCAACACAATGTGCATGCCAAAGGATAAAATGTAAAAAGGAATGGTGAATTTCACCTTGACTCTTATAAGGTAAGAATAGTAGATAGGCCCTTCGCAGAGGGAAGCAGAGGTTATCATGTGCTTTTATGGTTGGATGCACAAAGTCTTAGCGCAAAAGAACATCACTTTATATTGCCACTTGTGATAAGGACCTTTATTATGCAGTCCGTCAATTTTATTACTTCCATATCACAAGATCGTATAAAGCTTATTTCCTCCACACTAATAAATCATACATATTTTAGCGAGTTTGCAACATCACAACTTACTTGGAAGGATCTTACTCAATTCATAGGTAGGTATGGTGGACTCTCATGGCAAAACTGGGTTTAAGGATGTATGGAAGCACAAGTAGTATCTCTACTTGGTGCGAGGAGTTTTGTTTAGCGTGAGGGGGAAAGGGAAGCTCAACATGTTGGATGATCCATGACAATATACTTTATTTCAGATATAAGAAAACATAACCCATTATGTTGTCATCCTTGTCCAACATCAACTCTTTAGCATGTCATATTTTAATGAGTGCTCACAATCATAAAAGATGTCCAAGATAGTATATTTGTATGTGAAGCCTCTCTTTCTCTATTACTTCCTATTAATTGCAATGATGACCAAAACTATGTTTGTCAACTCTCAACAACTTTTATTCATCATACTTTTTATGTGTGAAATCATTACTTTTCTTAAGATAAATATGATCACTTGTATTTTTTTATGTTTTCTTTTACTCTATCGTGACCAAAGCGAGGAAATCAAGCCCTTGACTCAACACTAATCTTTATTATATAGCTCACGGACTCGATTACAAAGGGTAAAGATCATAAAGCAAAAGCTCACAACTAGATCATGCTAACTTTATTCTACTAGATCAAGATACTACCAAAAGGATCAAACTAGGAAAAAACGGTAAAGATAGGAGTGATGGTGATACGATACCGGGGTCACTCCCCCAAGCTTGGCAGTTGCCAAGAGGAGTGCCCATACCCATATGATTATGTCCCCTTCTTCGGAGGTCGTGATGATGGAGTTGTTGATGATGTAGGCTTGTTGTCCACCTTCCAAGGCATGGGCTCGCCATCGTAGAAGGATGATCGAGTCTTCGGGATACTCAAATCTACGGCCAAACTCATCTTCTTGAATCTATATTCATACTCACAGTTTTGGTTTTGCAGGTCATAGATCTGGGCTTGGAGGTGTTCGACTTTCTCTTGGAGATTGGAGATGGCTTCCCCGAAGATCCTTGAGTCCAGCTTGAGGTTGTTGGCGAGCTCCGTGATCATCATGTGGTTGGCATTGAGACCTCGTTCCACCATACCCTGGCACTTGAAAACTTGCTGCTCCATTTCTTCGAGTCTTGTCTCCACGCTTCCGGTCCTCCTTGGCCCCTCAACATCACGGATGTGCAGCACCCCCTCATGCAACTCCATGGTTTGAGGGTGATCCAGCACCTCCGCAAGGTAGGGGTTGATGACCTTCTCGAAGAACTTGTCCTTGGGGGTGTTGGAAGACGCCATGATGATCTAGATCTGTCAAAAACAACAGCTCGAAACGAAAACAGAGGATTTTTGCGTCATACCTAGGTCAAAACCTTTGGGGGTATATATAATAAATTTTTACCGACCAAAAGGAGTAACGTACAAGAAATCGGAGTCCGGGAGGGACACGAGGTGCCCACGAGGCAGGGGGCGCGCCCAGGGGAAGGGGGCACGCCCTCCACCCTCGTGGACGCCTCGTTTCTCTTCCGGACTGCCACTTATTTTCCTATATTTCTAAATATTCCAAAATGGTGAAAAATTGCCTTTAGAACTGTTTTGGAGTCGGTTTACTTACAGTACCACATACCTCTTCCTTTTCGGAGTCTAAATCGTTCTGGAAAGTGTCCCTTATGTATTCCACTGGGGTTACGGTTTCAATAACATTGGTTTCAACATTTATAGGGTTACCTGAGATATAATGTTTGATTCTTTGACCATTCACCACCTTCGGATTAGTGACTTCGAAGTTGTTGATTTTTATGGCACCGGAACGATAGAGCTCCTCGATAACGTAAGGTCCTTCCCACTTAGAGAGAAGTTTTCCTGCAAAAAATCTTAAACGAGAGTTGTATAGCAATACATAATCACCTACATTAAACTCACGCTTTTGTATCCTTTTGTCATGCCATCTTTTAACTTTTTCTTTGAACAACTTGGCATTCTCATAGGCCTGGGTTCTCCATTCATCAAGAGAGCTAATGTCAAATAACCTCTTCTCACCGGCAAGTTTGAAATCATAATTGAGCTCTTTAATAGCCCAATATGCCTTGTGTTCTAGCTCAAGAGGTAAGTGACAGGCTTTTCCATAAACCATCTTATATGGAGACATACCCATAGGATTTTTGTATGCAGTTCTATAGGCCCATAATGCATCTTCAAGTTTCTTGGACCAATTCTTTCTAGACCTATTAACTGTCTTTTGCAAAATTAATTTCAACTCTCTATTACTTAGTTCTACTTGACCACTACTCTGTGGGTGATAAGGGGATGCAATTCTATGATTTACATCATACTTAGGAAGCATTTTACGGAAAGCACCATGAATAAAGTGTGAACCACCAGCAGTCATTAGGTATCTAGGGACTCCAAACCTCGGAAATATAATTTCTTTAAGCATCTTAATAGAGGTGTTATGATCAGCACTACTAGTTGGAATAGCTTCTACCCACTTAGTAACATAATCAACAGCAACTAGAATATGCATGTACCCATTTGACGAAGGAAACGGTCCCATATAATCAAAGCCCCAAACATCAAATGGTTCAATAACAAGTGAATAATTCATAGGCATTTCTTGACGTCTACTAATATTACCAATTCTTTGACATTCATCACAAGATAAGACAAACTTACGAGCATCCGTGAAGAGAGTAGGCCAATAAAAACCAGATTGCAATACCTTATGTGCAGTTCTATCTCCAGCATGGTGTCCTCCATAAGCTTCGGAGTGGCACTTGCGCAGGATTTGTTCCTGTTCATGCTCAGGTACACAACGTCTAATAGTACCATCTACTCCTTTATAAAGATGTGGGTCATCCCAGAAGTAAGGTCTCAAATCATAGAAGAACTTTTTCTTTTGCTGGTATGTGAAGCTAGGAGGTATAAACTTAGCAACAATATAATTAGCATAATCAGCATACCATGGAGCAGTACGAGAAGTGTTTATGAAAGCTAATTGTTCATCAGGAAAACTGTCATCAATAGGTTGTCGGTCATCAAGTATATTCTCTAGCCTAGACAAGTTATCTGCAACGGGGTTCTCATCTCCCTTTCTATCAATAATATGCAAATCAAACTCTTGTAGCAAGAGAACCCATCTAATAAGTCTAGGTTTAGCATCTTTCTTTTCCATAAGGTATTTGATAGCAGCATGATCAATGTGAATAGTTACTTTATAATCAACAATGTAAGGTCTAAACTTATCACAATCAAATACAACTGCTAAAAATTCTTTCTCAGTAGTAGCATAATTTCTCTGGGCACTGTCTAGAGTTTTACTAGCATATTTGATAACATTCAATTTCTTATCAACTCTTTGCCCTAAAACAACACCTACATCATAATCACTAGCATCGCACATAATGTCAAAAGGTAAATTCCAGTCAGGAGGCTGGACAATAGGTGCAGAGATCAATGCTTTCTTAAGTATTTCAAATGCTTCTAAACAATCATCATCAAAGACAAAAGGAATATCTTTTTGTAAGAGATTAGTTAGAGGCCTGGAGATTTTGGAGAAGTCCTTTATGAACCTCCTATAAAACCCGGCATGACCAAGGAAACTTCGTATACCTTTGATGTCCTTGGGGCACGGCATCTTTTCAATAGCATCAACTTTAGCTTTGTCAACTTCAATACGTCTTTCAGAAATTTTATGTCCCAAGACAATGCCTTCATTAACCATAAAGTGGCACTTCTCCCAATTCAATACAAGATTAGTGTCTTCACATCTCTGCAAAACTCGATCAAGCTTGCTCAAGCAATCATCAAAAGAAGTTCCGTAAACGGAGAAATCGTCCATGAAAACCTCAACAATCTTTTCACAAAAATCAGAGAATATAGCCATCATGCATCTTTTAAAGGTAGCATGTGCATTACATAAACCAAAAGGCATACGTCTATAAGCATAGGTACCGAAAGGACAAGTAAAAGTGGTCTTTTCTTGATCCCCTTTTGACACAGGTATTTGAGAGAAACCAGAATAACCATCTAGAAAGCAAAAGTGAGTATGTTTGGATAACCTTTCTAGCATTTGATCAATAAAAGGCAAGGGCTAATGATCTTTTTAGTAGCTTTATTTAATTTGCGGAAATCCATTACCATCCTATAACCTGTAACAATTCTTTGCGGGATCAATTCATCTTTATCATTAGGAACAACAGTCATACCTCCCTTCTTAGGGACACAATGGACATGACTTACCCACTGGCTATCAGCAACTGGATAGATAATACCTGCCTCTAGAAGCTTTAGTATTTCCTTCCTTACCACTTCTTTCATCTTAGGATTTAACCGTCGTTGATGATCAATAACCGGTTTAGCGTTTTGTTCCAATTTTATCTTGTGTTGGCATAGAGTGAGACTGATGCTCTTAAGATCATCCAGAGTATATCCAATAGCAGCACGGTGCTTCTTCAGAGTTTTCAATAATTTTTCCTCTTCCTGCTCTGAAAGATTAGCACTAATAATAATAGGATATATCTTCTTTTCGTCAAGATAAACATACTTAAGATTATCAGTTAAAGGTTTAAGTTCAAACACAGGATCACCCTTGGGTGGAAGAGGATCCCCTAGGATTTCAACAAGCAAGTTATTTTTCAATACGGGTCCCTGATTAAAGAATATTTCATCTATTTCCTTTCTCTCATTCATATGCATATCATTTTCATGATATAGCAAATACTGTTCTAAAGGATCATTAGGAGGCACAACAATAGAAGCAAGACCAATAATTTCATCCTTACTAGGTAATTCTTTATCAAGGGGTTGTCTACGAAATTTTCAAAGTTAAAATCATGAGACATATCCCCTAAACCAACAGTAATAATACCTATCACGCAGTCTATCTTAGCAATAAAAGTATTCAAGAAGGGCCTACCAAATATAATGGGACAAAAATCATCTTGTAGGGAGCTAAGAACAAGAAAGTCAGCAGGGTATTTAACTTTCCCACAAAAGACTTCAACATCTCTAACAATCCCAATTGGTGAGATAGTGTCTCTATTAGCAAGTTTAATAGTAACATCTATACCTTCTAGCTCAGCGGGTGCAATATCGTGCATAATTTCATCATATAAGGATATAGGTATTACACTCGCACTAGCACCTACGTCACATAAACCATTATAGCAATAATCTCCTATTTTAACAGAGATAACAGGCAAGCCTACAATAGGTCTATGTTTATTCCTAGCATCGGGTTTGGCTATTCTAGCAGCTTCCTCTTGGAGGTAAATAACATGTCCATCTAAATCTTCAACCAAGAGATCTTTAACCATAGCAACACTAGGTTCAACTTTAATTTGCTCGGAGGGTGTAGGTGTTCTAGTACTAAACTTACGAACCACAGTTGAAGCTTTAGCATGATCCTTTATTCTAACAGGGAAGGGTGGTTTCTCAATATAAGCAGTAGGAACAATAGGATCAACATTATAAGTGATAGTCTTTTATTCAACTCAACTACTTTTACTTCGATGGTTGGATGGTATTTAAACCACTTCTCCTTGGGAAGATCAATATGAGTAGCAAATGATTCACAGAAAGAAGCTACTATCTCAGAGTCAAGTCCATATTTAGTGCTAAACTCGCGGAATACATCGGTATCCATAAAAGCTTTAACACAATCAAACTTAGGGGTCATACCTGACTCCTTACCTTCGTCGAGATCCCAATCTTCAGAGTTGCGTTTAATTATTTCCAATAAATCCCATTGAATTCAATAGTCTTCATCATAAAAGAGCCAGAACAAGAAGTATCGAGCATGGACAGATTATTGAGAGAAAGCCGAGCATAAATTTTTTGAATGATCATCTTTATTGAGAGCTCATGATTGGGGCATGAATATAACATTGACTTAAGCCTCCCCCAAGCTTGAGCGATGCTTTCTCCTTCGCGAGGCCAAAAATTATAGATATAATTACGATCACGATGAACCTGGTGCATATGGTAGAACTTATGATGAAATTCCAACTTCAGACGATTATAGTTCCATGATCCAATATCATCACATAGCCTAAACCATGTCAATGCATCTCCCTTCAAATATAAAGGGGAGACCTTCTTCTTGATAACATCCTCGGGCATACCTGCAAGCTTAAATAATCCACAAACTCCATCCACATAGATTAGGTGTAAATCGGGATGCAATGTTCCATCTCCCGTAAAGGGATTATCTACCAGTTTCTCTATCATACCCAAAGGAATTTCAAAGCAAACATTTTCAGTAGGTGCAGTAGGTTGAGGAGCAACTCTTTGCTCTTCTGGTCGGGGTGAAGATACCCCGAACAAGCCCCTCAAAGGATTATGAGCCATTGTAACAAGTGACAGTAAATTTCAGCACACTATATAAATTTTTCCTTACCAAATTCCACTTACCAAAGGCGCTTCACTCCCCGGCAACGGCGCCAGAAAAGAGTCTTGATGACCCACAAGTGTAGGGGATCTATCGTAATCCTTTCGATAAGTAAGAGTGTCGAACCCAACGAGGAGCAGAAGGAAATGATAGGCAGTTTTCAGTAAGGTATGTTCTGCAAGCACTGAAATTATAGGTAACAGATAGTTTTGTGATAAGGTAATTGGTGGCAAGTGACAAAAGGTAAAAGTAAATAAGGTGAAAGATCATGGATGTCGCCTAGAGGGGGGTGAATAGGCGCTTTAAAATAATTACGGTTTAGGCTTGAACAAATGCGGAATAAACCTAGAGGTTAATTTGTCAAGCACAAAACCTACAACAACTAGGCTCACCTATGTGCACCAACAACTTATGCTAAGCAAGATAAACAACTAGGTGATAGCAAGATATATGACAAGAAACAATATGGCTATCACAAAGTAAAGTGCATAAGTAAAGGGCTCGGGTATGACATAACCGAGGAACGCGGAGACGACGATGTATCCCGAAGTTCACACCCTTACGGATGCTAATCTCCGTTTGGAGCGGTGTGGAGGCACAATGCTCCCCAAGAAGCCACTAGGGCGACCGTAATCTCCTCACGCCCTCGCACAATGCAAGATGCCGTGATTCCACTAAGGGACCCTTGAGGGCGGTCACCGAACCCGTACAAATGGCAACCCTTGGGGGCGGTTACCGAACCCGTACAAATTGCTCGGGGCGATCTCCACAACCTAATTAGAGACCCCGACGCTTGCTCGGAGCTTTGCACCATAATGATTGAGCTCCGAACACCACAAGGTTGGGGCTATCTCCCCAACGACACCACGAAGCTTCACCACAATGGAATATGGCTTTGAGGTGACCACAACCATCTAGGGCACCCAAGCACCCAAGAGGAACAAGCTCAAGGGTACCAAGCACCCAAGAGTAATAAGCTTCTCAACTTGTAACTTCCACGTATCACCGTGGAGAACTCAAACCGATGCACCAAATGCAATGGCAAGGGCACACGGAGTGCCCAAGTCCTTCTCTCCCAAATCCCACCGAAGCAACTAATGCTAGGGAGGGAAATGAGAGGAAGAACAAGAAGGAGAACACCAAGAACTCCAAGATCTAGATCCAAGGGGTTCCCCTCACCTAGAGGAGAAAGTGATTGGTGGAAATGTGGATCTAGATCTCCTCTCTCTTTTCCCCCAAAAACTAGCAAGAATCCATGGAGGGATTGAGAGATAGCAAGCTCGAAGAAGGTCAACAATGGGGGAAGAACACGCGCTCAAAGGATAAGCTTCATTGGGGAAGAAGACCCCCTTTTATAGGTGGTTAAAAATCCAACCGTTATGCTCACAGCCCGCACAGAGCAGTACTACCGCTCCAGGAGCGGTACTACCGCTAGGGCGGTAGTACCCCTTTGAAAAACAAAAGCGAGGAGGCAAAAAGGCCAGAAGAACCGTCGGAGCGGTACTACCGCTTGACCTCACGGTACTACCGCTCGGGGTAGCGGTACTACTGCTAAGGGTAGCGGTACTACTTCTTGCGAGTGGTACTAAAAAATTACATCCGTGCCTACCACCGCTGGACTTGTGATGAGTTTTTGGTCCCGAGCGGAAGTAGCCACAGAAGTAGCCGCGGTAGTACTGCTCCAAGCGGTAGTACCGCTCCCTAAAGCGGTAGTACCGCTCCTGTCAGGGATATGGTTAGTAGGTATAAACCGGATATTGTAAACCGGCTTAGTTATATTATACTTGGTTTTAATATTTTAGTAGAGATTACGGCCCATGAGATTTCAAGGCCCATGTATAGAAGTATGGTTTGTAAACCGCCAAGAGATGTAACTTGAGAGATAGGAAAGAAAAGACAGAGACCGAGGCGGACACGATTATGAGCCGGCCTCGGGACTCTGTAAACCGGACCAGGCGTCACCTCTATATAAAGGGACGACCCGGCGACGGTTCAAGGACAAGCAACAAACAATCCGTCGAGACACAGGCAAAGCGAATCCGCTCCCTGTAAACCGACGCCCAAGCAATACCAAACCAACTAGAGGTAGGCTTTTACCTTCTCCGAAGGGGCCGAACTAGTATAAATCCTTTGTGTCCTTTGTGTGCCATGAATCCTTTCAAGCTAACCCGTGCGATGGTTCCATCATCAAGTCCGCTAAACCGGACATCTGCCGTGTTATTTCCACGACAGTTGGCGCCCACCGTGGGGCCTGCGAACGATGGTTTCGAGTTCTTGAAAGGCGGCTTCGAAGGATTAAAGGGTTACGCAGTCGGCCGGATGACCAAGAGTCGTCGTGGCCGGATCTACATCGACGACGCGGGCTGGGGACCGGAGGCCGATTCGATCGAATACGGGTACCGGGTCCCCTTCGGCAGCATCCAAGTCTTCATCGGCAAAATTGGTGAACCGGGACCTGAGCCAGACACGCTCCCCAACATCGTCGAGCCGGCTCAGCGTACGAGCTCGGCCCGGATTCAGCCTGCCATGAAGCATGTGTTCGTTGGAGCAATTCACGGAGGCCGAGCCGAGGACGGATCGGAATCTGATGGTGCAACGGTCGTCTACTCAGATGAAGAATCTTCATCCGGGGAAACTGAATCTCTGTATCAGTTGCGGGACGGCCGGTCTGAGGGCGAGTCCGATGGAAATAGTATTCCGGACCCCTTTGACCCGCCAAACCGGGTGGCGGTCTTCATGGCCGGTTCACAACCCCCGGTGAACGGAACGACAGCAGAAGCTGGTGCAGGGGGAAGCGGTTCAAATCCCTCCCTTACGGAAGTTCTATCCACCTTGATCGAGGAGTTCACGGCTAAGGCAGTGGAGGTCGTAGCTCCGGCAGACAAGGCGCAGCATGATGCAGAGCTTCTTTAGTTGAAAGGTCGGATCGATCAGTTAAAAGAGGATTTAAAGGCGGAAGGAGAGATGATAGCCATAAGACAAGCAGAGTTGGATGATCGAGCTTTTCATTTGAGGATGGAGCAGGCTTCTGTGGAAGGAGTAAGGGGGTGAAAGTATCGGTCCCGCCTACCGCCGGGTTACGAATCCGCGAATTTGTTCAGGACACCTGGGGCTGGGGCCAGTAATAATCCGGCCTTAAACCGGAGAACACCCCCGGCTCGGGATGAGCCGGATCCACGACCCGCCGCAGAACAGGAGCGTCGGATTACATCGGCGCCTTATGTTCCTGTCCCTCCAGGACACTATTCAGACCCTTTGGATAATATTGCTGCAGCGGCAGCGCGGTTGGCCGCTTTACCCGTGGAAGAAACGTCTCCGGTGGCGATAGAGGCGCGCAGGGCCCAGAAGCTACTTAATACTGTGTTAATACAGCAGCAAGCGTACTCTCATAGCAGGGAAAGGTTACATTCAACACCACGTCCCAACCGAAGTTATTCTAGACATTGGGAGGAGCCAGAAGTGTCTAGCAGTGAGCGCAGGAGACATCAGCGCAGGCAGGATAATCCGGCAAGGGCGGAGATGCCAGCCCCAGACCTAAACCGGCCTAGATCGGAGGCCAGAGAGGAAATTCGTCAGTCGACGCCGGTTCACACAGCCACTACAGGGACAGGAGCTACAGCGAGCGGTTTTGGGATACAATGTCTTGTCCCCGCCCTGCGGAGTGTTAAGTTGCCCAAGGATTTCAAAGGACCTCGCAAGGTACCTAATTACACAGCCGATTTACCACCCGAAGCTTGGGTGGAAAGTTATGAGATGGCCATGGAGATGCTGGATGTGGATGAATCAGCTTGTGCCAAATATTTCACTATGATGCTTGAGGGCACGGCCCGGACCTGGTTAAAGGCGCTACCCCCGAATTCTATCGGGTCATGGGGGGAGCTGCGCAGTCAGTTCATCAAAAACTTCAAGGATACATGCAAGCAACCGATGTCGGTGATAGATTTAGCAGCCTGTGTGCAAGGAGAGCAGGAGTCTACAGCAGCTTGGGTACGCAGAGTGGCAGAGATCTTACACTCTTCGAATGGTATTAATCCTAGTACGGCAATAGTAACGTTGGAAAACAATTGCCGGTTTGAATCTTTAAAGTTAAAGCTCGGACGGCTTAAACGGGACAGCAATGACATGGGGACTTTAATGAGTGCCCTGGTGAAATACGGAGACTCAGATAATACCAAGTATCCGGAAGCAGAAGGAGATAAAACGGAGAAGGCCAGCAAGTCTGGTAAACCGGCGCCGGTTAATCCGGTTACTTCAAGCTTGTTGGGTAAACGGAAGGCAGAAAATGGTTCCGATTTTGTTGCTAATGCACAGGTTCAAGGCGGTCTTCAGGTTAATCCGCAGGGTTCCACTCTCCAAACCGGCGGAGGAAACCCGGGTTGGGAGCAGGATTTGGATCAACCCTGTCTAAAGCATAGCGGAAGAGGGAGGATTGCAAGGCATACTATAAGAGAGTGCATACCCTTTATGAAAGTAGGGAATGGCCGTTTTAACCCTCCTAGCCGGCCCCCGAACGGCGGTTCAGGGCCCGGGTTTTATGGTTCGGGTTATCAGGGGAACAGCTCCGGATCAGGATATAGGGGCAATAACGGCGGTTATCAACCCCGGCCAGGCGGCCAAAATAGTCAAGGGAACTACAATGGTCAGGGAAATCAATCGCATCATCAAGGTGGTTATCATGGTCAGGGAAATCAATCGCATCATCAAGGTGGTTACAACAGTCAGAATAATCAGCAGCAGGGCCAAGGGGGTTATAATAATCAAGGAAGCCAGCAGCAACAGCGTCCGCAACAACAGCAGCAATCCGGATACCAGAGTAATCCGAAGGAGTTGAGCAGCGGTCAATATCATGTTTTCACCACGAGTTTATGTAAGAGAGACCAGAAGGTTTTAAGGCGGACTGTTAATGCAGTAGAACCGGCGACTCCACAATTTCTCCGATGGTCAGAGCAGCCCGTTGTATGGAGCAGAGAGGACCACCCGTTACGGGTAGATAATCCGGGACATTTAGCCTTGGTGGTAGCACCTCAGGTGGGAGGATACAAGTTTACTAAAGTCCTCATGGACGGGGGTAGCAGTATCAATATACTATATTACGAGACCTTCCGTCGTATGGGTCTGACAGATAAAAAGTTAAGAACATCAAACACAGTGTTTCACGGGGTGGTCCCAGGTAAGTCAGCTTATCCAGTTGGTAAGATTGACTTAGAAGTTACCTTTGGAGATGAGCATGATTCCAGATCGGAGATGATCACCTTTGAAGTTGTCAAAATTAAAAGTCCGTATCATGCTCTGTTTGGAAGGACGGTTTATGCTAAATTTATGGCTAGGCCATGTTATGTTTACTTGCAGCTTAAGATGCCGGGTCATAAGGGCACGATCACGGTTCATGGCAGTCGAAAGATAGCGGTGGAATGCGAGGAAGGTGATGCAGCTTATGCAGAAGTGGTATGTGCCACGGAAGAGTTAAAATTTTATAAAGATAATGTTGATCCGGCAGATATGACTCCACTGAAGAAACCAACTACCGAGCATGATCCGGCATTGAAGTTCAAGTCAGCGGAAGAGACTAAGCAGGTTGATTTTGTGCCTGGAGACTCGTCTAAGCAATTCACCATCAGTGCTAACCTTGATCCCAAATAGGAAAGCGCGCTCATCGAGTTCATCCGTGAGAACCGGGATATCTTTGCATGGAAACCTTCTGACATGCCAGGTATACCGAGGTAACTCGCTGAGCACAAGTTAAATATTGATCCGAGGTTTAAACCGGTAAAACAGTATCTGCGCCGCTTTAATGAAGAGAGGCGCGAGGCTATAGGAGAAGAAGTGGCCAGGCTTTTGGCAGCAGGGTTCATAGTGGAAGTTTTTCATCCGGAATGGTTGGCTAATCCGGTGCTGGTTCTAAAGAAGAATGGGAAGTGGAGGATGTGTGTGGACTACATAGATCTCAATAAAGCTTGCCCAACTGATCCTTTTGCTCTACCTCGCATTGATCAGATTATCGATGCCACAGCAGGGTGTGAGCGGCTGAGTTTTCTGGATGCGTATTCAGGTTATCACCAGATCAAGATGGCAGTTGAAGATCAAGAGAAGACAGCCTTCATAACTCCCTTTGGTGCTTTTTGCTATGTATCTATGCCCTTTGGGCTCAAGTGTGCACAGGCAACTTATCAGCGTTGCGTTCAGAATTGTTTGAAAGGGCAGATAGGAAGGAACGTGCATGCTTATGTGGATGACATCGTGGTCAAATCAAAGGAGGAAAGAACGATGATAGAAGACCTCAAAGAAACCTTTGATAATCTTCGAGCTTACAGGATGATGCTTAATCCGGAGAAATGTGCTTTTGGTGTTCCGGCTGGTAAGCTTCTGGGATTCCTGGTCTCGAACAGGGGAATAGAAGCCAACCCGGAGAAGATCAAGGCCATCACATCTTTGACAAAACCGGTTTGCATCAATGATGTTCAGCGCATAGCTGGCCGGATCACGGCGCTAAGCCGGTTTATCAGTCGCTTGGGAGAAAAGGCGATCCCACTTTATCAAATGTTGAAGAGAACGGACCGGTTCATTTGGAGTGATGAGGCAAATACAGCATTTGAGAATCTGAAACAGCAACTAGCAAAACCACCGGTTTTAGCTGCTCCCATTGATAAGGAGCCTTTGCTGTTATATGTTGCTGCGAATACACGGGCAGTCAGCGTTGTGATTGTGGTTGAGCGCAAGGAAGCAGGGAAGGAACATCCGGTTCAGCGCCCGGTTTATTATGTGAGTGAAGTACTCATCGAGTCTAAGCAAAGGTACCCTCATTGGCAGAAGTTGGTATATGGGGTGTTCATGGCAAACCGGAAACTGAAGCATTATTTCCAAGGGCATCCAATAACTGTGGTTAGTTTAGCTCCGTTGGGAGACATAATCCAGAACAGGGAAGCTACAGGCAGGGTAGCCAAGTGGGCCATTGATCTCAGTCCGCATGAGTTGAAGTATGTACCACGTACTGCTATAAAATCTCAGGCATTGGTCGACTTCATCAATGACTGGACAGAATTGCAGACTCCTGAGGAGAAGCCGGATCTTACTTATTGGACGATTCACTTCGACGGTTCAAAGCAGTTGGAGGGTTCGGGGGCTGGAGTTGTCTTAACTCCCCCCAGAGGTGATAAATTTTGTTATGTCCTCCGGTTATTATTTCCTTGTACTAATAATGCAGCAGAATATGAAGCATTGCTTCATGGTTTGCGGTTGGCAAAGGAGATGAACCTGAGCCGGGTTAAGTGCCTGGGCGATTCAGACCTAGTGGCACAGCAAGTTTCGGGCAAGTGGGATTCAAGGGATCCCCTCATGGCGGCTTATCGGCGAGAGGTTGAAGCGGTCGCAGGATACTTCAAAGGGTACCAGGTGGATCACATAGACCGGCGGAGGAACGAAGCGGCCGATGCGTTAAGCCGGCTAGGGTCGCAACGTAAACCGGTACCACCAAACACCTTTTTGGATGAATTGCACAGTCCTTTGGTTCAAGTACCTTCGGAGAACGACATAGCTATTCCGGACCCGGAGGCACAATTAGTTGCAGCACTCCATATTATTCCGGATTGGACGTTACCCTATTTGGCATACTTAAGCCGAGGAGAGTTACCGGAGGACGAAGACGAAGCACGGCAGATAATCCGGCGTTCCAAGTCTATGACAATTGCAAACGGAGAGCTGCACCATCGTAGCACTTCTGGAGTATTTCAACGATGTGTTTCAGCTGAGGAAGGTTGTGAGATTCTAAGAGAAATTCATGAAGGGGATTGTGGTCATCATGCCGGATCAAAATCTTTAGTGGCTAAAGCATTCCGACATGGCTTTTATTGGTTAACCGCGCATGCAGATGCGGCGGACCTGGTCCGAAAGTGTGACGCTTGTCAGAAGTTCTCAAGACGTGCTCTTGTTCCGGCACAGGAACTCCGGATGATACCAATAACTTGGCCTTTTGCAACTTGGGGGCTTGACATGGTTGGTCCTTTCAAGAGATCCCAAGATCAGAAAACTCATCTACTGGTAGCAGTAGACAAGTTTACGAAGTGAGTTGAAGCGGAGCCTATAAGCAAGTGTGATGCGGCAACAGCGGTCAAATTCATCAAAAAAGTAATATTCCGGTTTGGTTTTCCACACAGCATCATCACAGATAATGGCACCAATTTATCTCAGGGTGAGATGGAAGAATTCTGTCAACGAGAGCATATTCGTTTGGACGTGTCTTCTGTGGCTCACCCCCAATCCAATGGTCAGGCAGAAAGGGCAAATCAGGAGATTTTGCGAGGAATCAAACCCCGGCTTATGACACCTTTGCAGAGAACCCTAGGTTGTTGGGTTGAAGAATTACCATCTGTCCTTTGGAGTATTAACACTACACCAAACAGGTCTACAGGTTATACACCTTTCTTCATGGTTTACGGCGCAGAAGCAGTTCTTCCAAGTGACATACGCCATGATTCACCGAGGGTAGCGGCCTATGTGGAAGCTATTAATGAGGAGTCAAGACAAGACGGTTTAGATCGGTTGGATGAAGAGCGTGATATAGCTGCAGCACGGTCGGCGATTTATCAGCAAGATCTGCGCAGATATCATAGCCGCCGGATTAGAACCAGGACATTCCAGGAGGGTGACTTGGTACTTCGGCTTATCCAAGATCAAACAGATATGCACAAGCTATCCCCGCCATGGGAAGGGCCCTTTGTGGTCAGCAAGAATTTACACAACGGTTCATATTACTTGGTGGACATTCGAGAACACAAGGATTCACGGACATCAGAAGAGGAGACGAAGAGGCCGTGGAACATCGCCCATTTACGGCCATACTACACTTGAGCCATGTGCTCCAATGTATCCTATGTATATATTATGAATAATGAATAAACCGGCACCCTCGGTAAACCGGGGGCTCAGCCCTTTCTCCATATACACAAATCTTGTGACAAATAACCATATCAGTTTGTTATCAAACATCATATTTCAATGTTGGCCGGTTCAAGAAACTAATCTTTGCAGGGTATGTGAAGGAGCGGTAGAACTCTCGGGAACAAAAGATTATATCCGGTTCAAGAAAAGAAAAACCCCATAAAAAAGAAAAACCCACAGATTCAGGAGGAACCTTAGAGGCCCCTTGGGACAGTCGGTTTGCCCACGTCCCATTGATTGGCTGTGTTTACGATTTCTTGGGCCCTCTGAACAGTTGATACGCTCACGTTCAGGGATGGCTCAGCCCCTTGGGACAGTACGGTTTGCCCACGTCCCATTGATTGGCTGTGTTTACGATTTCTTGGGCCCTCTGAACAGTTGATACGCTCACGTTCAGGGATGGCTCAGCCCCTTGGGACAGTCCGGTTTGCCCACATCCCATTGATTGGCTTTGTTTACGATTCCTTGGGCCCTCTGAACAGTTGATACGCTCACGTTCAGTGATTGGCT
>LR738710.1:170239326-170267073 GCA_902687465.1 Secale cereale | reverse complement strand
TTGGGACAGTCAGGTTTGCCCACGTCCCATTGATTGGCTTTGTTTACGGTTCTATCGGCCCTCTGAACAGTTGATACGCTCACGTTCAGTGATTGGCTAGGCCCCTTGGGACAGTCGGTTTGCCCACGTCCCATTGATTGGCTCGGTTTTTATTTGCGGTTCTATCGGCCCTCTGAACAGTCGATACGCTCACGTTCAGTGATTGGCTAGGCTCCTTGGGACAGTAGGTTTGCCCACGTCCCATTGATTGGCTGAACCTTGCTTTGAGCCTGGCAGCTCTTTGAAAAAGCCTCGACTACATGGTCTGATTTACAAAAATTGTGTGTTTCTTGGTGTTTTTTGTGTTCCATAACCTTTTAAACCGAGTGGAACAGCTCCAGAAGTTGACCACCTGTCTATAAAGTTATAAGTCTGGGTCATGAACACCAGCGAGAATTAAACCGGCGTTCATCATAACCCGGATCGACCTTCATGATGAGCCAACAGGTTGGCAGTACATGATCAGTTATAATGACCGGTGTTTTTTTTAAACCGGCCTGGTTTTGACTATAAGTCACCAGTATGAGACAAAACAATGACCGGAGTTTATTAACCCGGCCCAGTTGTGATCAAGCCCGGTGTTCATTAAAACCCGGATGGCGTATCAGGCACAAGTTACAATTTTCTGAAACAAGATGAGCCAGATTTATCGACAAGATGGACCGAAGAGTTTCAAGTGTTTATTAGGATTGATGAAGACCGATTAAGGTGACTTTAACATCCTGACCGGTTTAAGGTATATTGGCTACATACATCTCAGGTATAACAGTTATTTTTAAGATATGCTTATTAGATGTTTTCAAGAGAACAAGTTAACCCGTTCAGTGGTAAGCCACTAGGACATATTTTTTGATATTTTTATGAACAGAAGAAAGCAGCTGCATCAGGCAACGGATCAACGGATGAATACTTCATAAAGATAAAATGTCGGATCACAGCACAATAAGTTTCAGCTAAACCTATTACAAGGCATAAAAGCCCAATAGTTGGAAACATTGTTTGACGGAATAACAATCATGGTTACAGCAATGGCATTTAAGATTGTGCGTCTCCTTGCTGAGATGGCTGGCCACCGTCTTGATCCGGAGTGACTTCATCCTCGTGAAGCGGTTGGAAATCCGGTGCACGCCAGTCAATCTTTGCCAAGGCACGGAAATATACTTCATCGTTGATAAGCTCAACAGGATCAATATCAGGAGCAAAGGTGTGAGGACGAACCGGTGGAATTAAGTTTACAATATCGTAAACCGGTCGCTCCACCTGCTCATTCTGCAGGTTATATGATGGATGATATCGCGACAAGTCAGACTCCACCGCAAGCTTGCTGGCGAGGGGACGCATCTCCTTTGTCAGAGCATAAAGATCTTTTTCATTGAAAGTTGAACCGTCCTCCTTGGTATCAGGAAATCCGGTTAACACCTCCTCCGGATCAAGGTCCGGGACCCAAGCTTTAGCCCTCGTAAGGGCCAGAAGAGCACCTCCTCAAGCGGCCGATTTCTTAACCTCTTCAAGACGAGCCGGTAGAATGGACAAACTATTCAAAGTATCTTGGATAGTTGAAGGAGCCGGTTTACCAAATGAAGTGGCACTGATAATCCGTTGCGTTCCGGAGTATAACTGTTCGACCAAGGTATAGCAGGCTTTGAGTTTTTTCCGTAAGTCGTCCCCAAGATGGGAGACACGGCGTCCTACATACAACAATGAAAGTTAAACCGGTGCAAGTCACAGGTTACAAAGATAAAGACAGGAGTTCAGATTATGCTTACCAAAAATAGCAGAAGTCATCAAGTCAATTTGGCGCTTTAACCCGGTCAATTCTTCAGTAACCGGATTAAGTGCTCCTTCGGCATCCTGAACACGTTTCTCAAGATCTTTTTTCTGGACTTCAAAAGTAGTCCGCTCCTCGTCAAAGTACTTCTTCAAGTCTTCAGCAGTCTTTAAACTCACTTGAAGTTCTGTCTTAGCCTTTGAAGCGGCTGACTCAGTCTCCGTAAGCCGGCTTCGAAGTTCATTGATCTCCAGAGCATTCCAGTTCAGCTCAGCCTGCAGACAAAGTTCAAAAGCATGATTAGAAATTACAAGTCTCAAGCACACAACCAAGTTGTCTACTTGACACTTAGGGGCTAATGGTAGTTGAAGTAATACAGCAAAGACAATTTGAAAATACAAGTCTCAAGCACACAACCAAGTTGTCTACTTGACACTTGGGGGCTAATGGCAGTTGAAGCAATGCACCAAAGACAATTTGAAATTACAAGTATCAACTACATAACCAAGTTATCTACTTGATACTTGGGGGCTAATGTATGGAACAGCAGTTCAAACTACAAAGTTCCGGATCACCTTCAGTAAAGCAGCTAAACCGGAACTTGTGGGCTGCTATGAGATAAAGATGCGTCAAAAAAGCAAAGTCAGAAGAAGAAACTTACTTCATATTTTTCTCTCATCAGGTTCACCAAGCTGGCTTCATAATCCCGACTACTGTGGAGCCGGTTCAAATATCCAGAATAAATATCTTGAGCACTCATACTAGAAAGACTGGATATATCAGTACTCCACTTCCCTTTTTCTTGGGTTATCTTTTCCGCTTTAGCTGTATGTTTTGCTAAAACGGTGGGTTCAGCTGGAGCAACATAAGCAGCACCAGTAACCACAACATCAGGAGAAGTGGGTACATTGGGAGGAATAACTTCAACTTGAGCCGGATCAGGAGACGCCGGGTTAACTTGAGGAGAATTAACCCGGGCCGGACTTGGTGGATCTTGGACGTTTTCTGTAACAGGAGTTTCAAGAGCAGGTTCTTCAACCAGAGCTGCAGGAGTACCTTCTGGAGGAACAACTGTGGACGGATCAATCACCGGTTCATCGGCAGAAGGGTCAGCAACTGGCTTATTCGCCTTGGGCTTTTTGCTGGGTTTCGGTTTGCTGGAAAACATGCAAAATAAGTTAGCATTATAAAAAAAAGGGGGGTGTCATAAACCGGAAGAGGTGAAGAGAGCTACCTCGGAACGGTCTTCAAAGGAGGAAGCTGTGTAGCGGTCGATTCGCCGGAAGAAGACAGCGGAGTTTCCTGATAGTCAGGATCAGACGGTTTAAGGGGTTTTCGGATAAGTCCGGCCTTGGGATGAAGAGGAGTCGGAGAGAGTATCACCTCAGCGCGGCGCTTTCGAACCGGAGTTAAGGAGATCCCAGATGACTCCACTGCCAGGCCACTGTGGCGAGTGGTCCGGCGAAAGGCTTCGTGCTGTTGCTTCTTCAAAGTAAAGTTAGGGTCTAACTTAGCATAAGGATGAGAAAATTGATATTTCCTGACGGTCCAACGGCTTTTTTGAGGAAGAGGTTCTGAATCAGAAGAAATAAGAGTTACCTCAATCTCAGTCGGGTTATCACCTTCAGGCAGTTCCTGTGAAAAGGTATCATTAGATATGATTACAAGTATATGAAGGCGAGAATTTAAACCGGAGTAAAGCGTACCTCGGAGTCCGGATCATCATCCTCAGAAGGAGAACCGGCATCGACGGCTGCTTTCCTCTTTTTGTTTGCAGGGGTTTTCCGACGAGCCTGCTTTACGGTTTTTTCCTGAGGCTTTCTCCTCCAGAAGGGGTCATCAGCCTAATTGAAAAAGCAAGGGCAATTGAAAGACGGTTCAAAAAGGACGGTTTACAAAGTACAGGGCAAAGAAAAACTTACTTCAGGCAGCTTATTCTTCTTAAAGTACGGGGCCAAGCCAACTTTAGCGCAATCTGTTAAGGAAGGATTGACAATTTTCTTGGCCGACTCCACTACCTCCGATTCAGACAGCTTATCCTTAGTAAACCTCTAAGGATCATCCGGTTTACCAGAGTATTTGCACATTAGCTTAGGACGCCGGCTTAAGGGAAGGATGCTCCAGGATAGCCAGCAGCGAAGGAAATCAGTGCCGATAAGACCATTTGCCATAAAAGCTCTCAGCTTGGAGAGCTGTGATGAGAACCGGGTCCGTTCAGCAGCGCTAAGCCGTTGTGGCAAGGGGTGATTCGCCGGAATACGAGTTTCGCGATAACCCGGCAAAGGATTTTCACCTTCAGGAGAAGTGTCTACATAATAAAACCAGGACTTGTTCCAATCTTTTGGATGAGTATGTAAAGCGGCATGTGGAAAGACTACATCCCTCCTTTTCTGAATACTAATCCCACCAAGTTCTTGGTGAGGTCCGCTGGTAAATTCAGTGCGCCGGTTTGCATGAAAGAAATCCCGGAATAAATCAACTGAAGGTTCCTCTTGCAGATACACTTCAGAAAATACTTGGAAATCGCAAATGTTTGAAACAGAATTGGGCCCGATATCCTGTGGGTGCAGCTGGAAGGCGGCAAGAACATCCCGGAAAAATCTTGAACCGGGGGGAGAGAAGCCTCTAGAGATGTGGTCCAGAAACACGATGACTTCCTCGGATCTAGGAGTAGGAGGGCATTCATTACCCAGAGCACGCCATTTTAACTCAGATTGAGGGCCTAATGTACCGATTTTAGACAGCTTGATTAAGTCATCCTCAGTCACGACGGAACGGACCCAATCGCAGGAGACGTACTGCTTAGCCATTGAACAAAGTGCTGAAGAAGATAAAATACAGAAACGGATTATGAAAGCACAATGATCCGGGATCTACCTATGAAAATTACGCAACGGTTTAAACTGAGGACTAGTTGGAATGGTCAAACCGGCAATCATAAAACAAGTTATATCATTTCCGGTTTATGGCAGTTGAAGAGTACCAGTTCAACCATTGCGTCAGTTTACAGAGTTTTTCAAGAGCAGGGCATATCAAATTAAACCGGAACATACTTAGTGAATCTACCAAGGAGAAAAACAGGTTTCCGAAAGATTGCTAAGGGGGGAAAGATCTGAGCATACTGAGGAAAAAGAAACTAATCTAAGAGTATGCAAGAAAAACTACACAGATTTTATACTAAAAAGATGGATTCACATGCCAGACAGGAGCAATGAAGATTCGACGCATCTACAGCGGAGTAAAAATGGAGAAGATCGAAAAGCAAAATTACTACGAGTCACGGGCTCAAAGAACGAACAAGACGAAGCTTTGCTGAGAGTTCTAATGATGGAACGGATAAATCTACAGCATTATGTATAGACGGTGAGATCTAAGCTAGTACTAAGCGGAAGATCTGTTGACTAGGGCCTAAAGGTCACAAATACTATATGAGGAATATATCTACGAAGAGGCGAAGCTTTGTTGGAAGCTCTAATGGCGGAAGAACAGGGAGAAGCGTTGGCAGATGCAGATCAACAATAAGGAGGATGAACATACCTGGGACAGCGACAATCGATGGCGGAGATTGATCTGGTCGAAGCTCAGGTTGATGCAGCGGCCGGGCGAGGACTAGAGATCCGGCGGTCGGCGGCGGCGGTTTGAGCTCGGGCGGCGACGGAGGAAGAAGACGTAGGAAGAGGACGAAGTGAGAAGGAGATAATGAATGGGGGGTGGCAGTATTTATAGCCAGGAGTCAGATCTGAAACGACAAGTGCGAGAATCGAGGAGACAGATAATCGGATAAAGATCCCGTGACGCCTCGATCTTCGGGATAACCCTTAAAATACGCTACAGTACAGCTCACGACGTTAAATGCGGAGATGATGTCATTGTCAGACTTTAATGATCTTGGAGGATGACGTCAGAGCCGGTTTACAAAAAGATGAAGATAAAGAAGAAAGATTATACAAGACAACGAAGACTGATGTGAACAAGTTCAAATCATTCTGGGGCCTAATGTCAGGGATATGGTTAGTAGGTATAAACCGGATATTGTAAACCGGCTTAGTTATATTATACTTGGTTTTAATATTTTAGTAGAGATTACGGCCCATGAGATTTCAAGGCCCATGTATAGAAGTATGGTTTGTAAACCGCCAAGAGATGTAACTTGAGAGATAGGAAAGAAAAGACAGAGACCGAGGCGGACACGATTATGAGCCGGCCTCGGGACTCTGTAAACCGGACCAGGCGTCACCTCTATATAAATGGACGACCCGGCGACGGTTCAAGGACAAGCAACAAACAATCCGTCGAGACACAGGCAAAGCGAATCCGCTCCCTGTAAACCGACGCCCAAGCAATACCAAACCAACTAGAGGTAGGCTTTTACCTTCTCCGAAGGGGCCGAACTAGTATAAATCCTTTGTGTCCTTTGTGTGCCATGAATCCTTTCAAGCTAACCCGTGCGATGGTTCCATCATCAAGTCCGCTAAACCGGACATCTGCCGTGTTATTTCCACGACAGCTCCCGAAAGCGGTAGTAAAAAATTACTTCCGCTCCAACCCACGGTAGTACCGCTACAGCCTTTTCAGAACACCAAAACGACCACAACGTTTGCATACGGACTCCGAATTCGATGAAACCAAGTTTGTTGGAAAGCTAGCAACAAGGGCTAACACAATCTTGATAGAAATATCGATAAGAAGCAAATTATAAAAGTCCCAAAAGAAAATGGTGAGAACCCTTCCTCGGATAAGACCGGTAAAACATCCAACATCGAAAACATCATAGAAGACGCATGTGAACTCCGTTTTCGATGAACTCAAGCTTGTCATCAAGATGACCATAAGCTCTAAGACTCACAAAGAGAACCAAACAAGAACCAAGAAACATGATGCAAGGATGCAATGGTTTGAGCTCTCTACTAACGATACGATCAAGCTACCAACTTGAGAGCCCCCTTTGATAGTACGGCAAACGATCCTATAACCCGGTCTCCCAACTACCACCACGAGACCGGTAAAATAGAAAACCTATCAAGGGCAAACCTTTGCTTTGCACAAAGTATACTTGAGCTAGATGTAGACGATCTTGACTTCCTCAAGTTGGACCATCTTTCTTGATTGCGTTGTCTCGGTGAAGACTAGTAGATTTCTCCCCCATACTCCACTATGGGTGAGCCACTCTCCGGCATATCTTCACAAGTCCATTGTCACCACAATGGACGGCAAGCTTCAAGCATTTGATCTCTTTGTGATGCTCCACTTGAACTTGCACACCGCAACCTAACCCCACAAAGAACTCTCACGAAGACCATGGGTTAGTACACAAAGCGTGATTGACAATGCTTACCATACCATGGGATTGCTTGATCCCTCTCGGTACATCTTCTACACTTTGCGTGTTGATCAACTTGATTCATTATTTGACTTAGTCTTGATCAACCTTGAATCTTTCCAACTCTCTTCACTTGGATGATGTCTTGAAGGTAAACATGAATGATCACAAACTCTTCTTCTTCAAGACATGCTTGCGATAGGCTCAAAACCCACAAGACCAATCTTTGGATAATTCCTTAATAGCATCTTGGTCATCACAAACTCTCCTTGAAACCAACAAATGAACTCCAAGAAAAGCCTATGGACAAACCCTTCAAATATAACTCAAGGCAACCATTAGTCCATAGAGATTGTCATCAATTACCAAAACCAAACATGGGGGCACCGCATGTTCTTTCAATCTCCCCCATTTTGGTAATTGATGACAATAACTTTCAAGAGAGTTTATATAAGGAATTATGCATCACCATACCATGCAACAATAATGTATTCGCATGAGATGCAAAATCTTAGGAACAAAACCAAAGCAAGAAGAGAGAAGAGACAACTCTCTAAACTTCCTCACAAAACTAAACTCTCTAAAACTTCTCCCCCATTGGCATCGATTGCCAAAATGGGCGGATAGCTTAGAAGGCCAATCTAAATTGTGTTCCTCCATAAATTGTGTATTCCTCAAAATAGAGAGTGGAATGCAATACATATATCCAACTGTAAATACTTGGAGGAAGACAAACTATATTGATGCCCAAATATTTGCAAAAGAATGATATGCCACAAAGGCATAACAAAGGAGAAAAACACGCAATCAAGCAATCAAAGGATACCAATTGAATCAAGCTATCAAAAGATACCAATTGACCCAACTAGACCAATGATCCTACATGCCAAATGAATAAAAGATATTATGATAAGAGCAAAGGAGTGTTCTAGAGAAACTAGAGAAGCTCCCCATGATTTGTGCACAATTTAGTTTTGTATTTGGATACAACAAGCACAAAAAAAAGGATCGTCGCTCCCCCAAGATCAATAGAACCTCACGACATAGCAACAGAGTGTTCTAAAGACACTAGTGAAGCTCCCCATAATTTATGCACTCCTTAGAATATTTTCATTAGGATACCAAGTGCACAAAATAGGATCATCACTCCCTCAAGATCAATAGACACTCACACCAAGTGCAAGTGAACATGAAGGAAACAAAAGCTAGCACTTGCAACAAACAACTAGTTGAGCAATATATAAAAGAGTCAACTTAAGAGTAGGCTCAACCAAAATGATGTGTGTGAGTCATGGCAAAGCACTTGAGAAGATTAATGTATTGATGAACATTAAGCATCAATATACTCTTGAATGAATGAGATACACAGTGCAAGGCCTATCATTCCCACACACAACAACAAATGGGTTCACAAGCTCACTACTAATCATATAAGTAACCTATGCTTGTGACAACCTGTGGTGAAGATACAAAAATGATAGCTTTGTCATGAGGAGGGAAACCAATAGAAATGGCAAAAGCCTCGTCAAGACAAGCGAGAGAACAAAAAGATCTTCACCACAAAAGAGTGCATCAAGATGCAACGATATAAGATCCGCACTCAAGGCAAAGGCTTTCACGGAGCCACCAAAAAAATGATACAAGAAAGACAAGGTGGTCGTGACAGAAAGGATATCTTCTAGATATGTAATTTCTCTCAAGTGTATAAGATTCTAGGTAGATGAAAATCATGATGATATCAATCCACAAAGAAGAATGTACACTCGAAATAATTACAGAAAGGAAGTAATAAGATATCCACAAGGAAGTCATAATTATACCAATAAGATATTTTGCTTAAACGCATAGCACATGGCTAGATAAGGTCTTATTGTATATACATGAATTCCAACAAGCGAACATCAAAGACATCACAACTAGCAACAAGGCATCATTGTTGGGTTGCTTTGAGAAAGGAAACAAATATCACAAGAAGGAATGACTAACATGCCATGATGCAACCTACGCAAGGTTGGTGCAAGAAATGTGTGCATGAAGTAGATGATGATACTTGTTACCGAGATACCATTGGAAGGATGTAGTAGATACCAAATGAAGGTAGATAGTAGTTCATTGATCATCCTAATTTGACTCCAATAAGCACATGGTGACACCACCTTCCTTTTGAATGAGCCGAGCATCCAATGCATATCCAATTGTTCCTAGAACAACACAAACAAAATGGTACCCAAACTCATTGGGACCAAAGAGTTAGAAACACCAATACATAGGACAAACTCCACAAACTTAAGTGCATTTAAATATGAAAATGAATTTCATGCACATCTCATCCAAATTGAGACTAGGTGGAGTTTCCCCTATATATTGGGTTAAAGGAAGAAAGCATGCCAAAGAAAATCTATGAAGTAAATATGCATGCTCAAGACTTTCAAGAAACGAAACAAAATAAAAAGAAATACCAAGTGAAAATAGGATACCAAATGGAGAAATCATCACTTGGAAGATATCTATTTAGAAGATACATCAAGGAATGAGATATCCATTGATATGCGCAAAAGGAAAGATATCGGACTCCCAAACGAGAGGATGGTTCCAAACAAACCAACCCATCTACAAAGTTTCATGATGGCACAAGTACCAAAAATAAACGGCTTGCCTTCCATCAACACACACTTGATATGGATCACAAGATGAGTGTTCTACCAAAAATAGGATAGCTCCCCCACGAATTGTGCATTTAAAGAGAATTTGCATTCGAGTACAAAATGCACAAGGTGGGATCACCACTTTCACTATATCTAGAAAACACTCTACAAAAACAATAAAACACGAGATCCACAAGTGGCATGGAAGGAAATGAGAGTTGACACAAACTTGGCAAGAAATAAGACAAATAAAACCAAAAGACAATGTAAAGATGATCAATAATTTCCACCACATAAATGATTACCAATTGTCAAAGACAAGAGGTATTTGGAAATAATTCCCGGTGATAGATATCAATGATATCCAACATCATCTTCACACCAAACAGAAGCAAAATGCAACTTGTAGAGCTACCATGCCACCTAGGAACAACAATTTATACTATCAACTCTAGGTGACAATATCTCAAATTTACACATTTTCTAGGCTTGTAATATGCACATAAAATATTACTCCCCCATAATGTGATACCAATGAAAAACTTACCAAGATGCAAAAGAGAACCAACAAGAGATAATTAATGGAACATTTAGAATTTGACTTTCCCATAAGAAGACATACCACATAGAGACTAGATAATCTTGTAATATCAATAGTAGATGGTATTCCTCATGTACACACATTTATAAGATTGTGAGGTCAAAGCACATCACTCCCCCAAAATGGGATGTTCCATTAATCTCTCACAAGAGCCAACTAAGATAAAAGCAAGAAGCACAAAGGCTCAACGCACGACACACGCATACATGACGTGCAAACCAATATACACATACTTGATTTCTCAAGATATACAAATCGGACGCACATCATATACAAATACATGCAAGGAACAAAACCAAAACATGCAAAGGGGCAAGTAACTTTCAATGTAAACAATTTAAGCACGAGTTGTCGCAAGGAGGAACATTGGATATAAGATAGAAACTTGATCATCCGAATGACTTGGCTTGAGACAATATGAATGATGAAGACCCCTTAATTCTTCATAATGTACCAAGTCTCCAATGCCCTCCAACAACGCCTATTGATCAAATTTTAGCTTGTTGGTCCCCAACCAAGTTGGGTCCTAAGAGGTTAGTCACAATAGGCTTGGCCACCCAAATGGTTCTTTTCTTGACACCACTTTGAGTACCAAAAAACTTGGCAAACACATTGCCAACATTATCCTTCCCAAGAAAATAGACATCATCAATAATAATTGGGTTGGATAAGTTACCACTAGTGCATGAAGAAGCAAGGTGACCCTTCTCACAGCATAGGTAGCAACATCTACTCTTCACTTTCTTCTCATTTGATTTCTCAAAATGAGAAGCATTACCATGAGTCTTCTTGGGAAGCGGCCTTTCTCCAACTTGCGGTTGAGCACGAGAATGAACTTGTGGCCTCTTCCCTTGTTGCTTGTCACTAATGGCCTTCTTCTTCAATGGGCAAGATCTAACATGATGCCCTTCAATTTTGCACTTGAAGCAAATAATCTTGGCCGAATTCTTGAGTTGTTCTTGGCCCTTATTCTTCTTAATGATCTTGGACCTTTTCTTCTTGTTGGAGTTGAATCCAAGTCCACCTTTGTCATTGGGGGATTTTTGCACACTCAAGATATTGTTGAGTGTGGACTTCCCTTCATGACACTTTTCCAAGTCTTTCTTCAAGGAAGAGACTTGGGCCTTGAGCTCTTTGATTTCCTCTACATGGTTAGTATCAACACAAGTACTAGAGGAAGTATAGGCTTCATTGTTAGAGCAACAAGGCAAGGAAAGCAATTCATCACAAGATGTACCAATGTTATGCATAGATGAATTACGAGGACTAGCACATGGCAATATAGCATTTTGACTAGAAGTAGTGCTAGTGACCACATGAGACTCACTAGATGTTACCTTGATAATCATAGCCTCATGAGCTATCTTTTGCACATTGTGGGATACTAGAAGATCATCATGAGAGCTTGTGAGCTTTACATGACTTTCTTCCAATTTCCCATAATTTCTAGATAACAACTCAAGTTGAGCCCTTAGCTCAACATTCTCCTTCAAAATGGATGCTTCACTAGAAATAGAGTTAGTAGCACAAGCATCATCAATAATAGCAAGAGGAGAAGGCAACTTGGCAAGATCTTTAGAATATGAAGCTTTAAGTTGAGCATGAGACTCGGTGAGTTTGATGAGCTCACTCTCAATGACCCTTGAGCCATTTTCGAGGTGCTCAAAATCCTCAAGGAGTTTAGCATGTGCAACTTCAAGCTTCTCATTTTTAGTTTCAAAATCATTAGCCACCTTGAGAGCTCTATCACGGGATTCCTTTATTCTAGATAGTTCTAGAGCAAAAATCTCCTCAAGAGATTCCTTGGTGGTTTGTTCAAGTTCAAGAGCTTGCGAAAGGTCGGCGATCTCATTAGCGTAATCACGCTCATGACCTTCCATTTTCTCAATGGTGACCTCATGCTCCTCTAGATGAGATTCCAACTCATCAATATATTTCTTGCCCTCAATGGCAATAGATATGATTTCCATAAAGTTGGAACGAGCTAATTTATTCTTAAGAAGAGCTTTAAAAATCATTTCCCCCTTAATTTTTAAGGAGGCAACATTATCATTCTCTTCATCATTTTCTACATCATCATCACTATCATCACAAGATATATTGGGGTTCAAAGTGGGAGATACCTTTGAAGCCTTAGCCATAAGGCAAAACGCAATAGATGATGATGTAGGATCCCTTGAAGCACCATTCAAGACTACATCTTGTTCCATGGGGTGTTGGGTTTCCTCTACATTGTTAGCACAACAATTCGAGGAAATAGATGCATTTTTATCATGGCAACAACACATAGCAAGCATATCATCACGAGTTTTAGTCAAGCAATTTCTACATGATATGCAAGGACTATCAACACAAGCATGTGAAACATGTAGGGTGCTCGAAGTGTTAAAGTCCAAAGAAGATGCATTGCAATAAGATAGTGATGAAGGATCATCCACAATAAGCATACTATCATAATTGCAATGACTAACACTACTCACCATATCATTACCTTGTGGCAAACCACATGTAGGTGAAGTAGAAGAAGTTGAGAACACAACACGGCCGGAGGTGGAGGGAGAACAATCATTCCTACAGTTCTTGGACACACCATATTTATCTTGAAGCTTTGTCCACAACTCATGAGCATCCCGGAACGGCATGAGTTGAAATATAACTACATTGCTCAAAGCATCAAAAAGCACATTAGAAGCTTGAGCATTGAGATAAGAGTTTTTCTCATCCTCTAAAGATAATCTTTGTGCATCCTTTGGAGGAGAAAAACCCATATCTACAATTCGCTCTAAATTTGGGTCCATGACCCTAAAGAGATTAAGCATGCGAATTACCCAAACATCAAAATGTGTGCCATTAAAACTAAGAGTGTCAGAGAAACCTAAACCCCTAGTCGACATCCTTACTCTCCAGGCGGTAAAGCCCTATAAAGAGAGATGAGGCTCTGATACCAATTGAAAGATCGTGGATGTCGCCTAGAGGGGGGGTGAATAGGCGCTTTAAAATAATTACGGTTTAGGCTTGAACAAATGCGGAATAAACCTAGAGGTTAATTTGTCAAGCACAAAACCTACAACAACTAGGCTCACCTTTGTGCACCAACAACTTATGCTAAGCAAGATAAACAACTAGGTGATAGCAAGATATATGACAAGAAACAATATGGCTATCACAAAGTAAAGTGCATAAGTAAAGGGCTCGGGTAAGAGATAACCGACGAACGCGGAGACGATGATGTATCCCGAAGTTCACACCCTTACGGATGCTAACCTCCGTTTGGAGCGGTGTGGAGGCACAGTGCTCCCCAAGAAGCCACTAGGGCGACCGTAATCTCCTCACTCCCTCGCACAATGCAAGATGTCGTGATTCCACTAAGGGACCCTTGAGGGCGGTCACCGAACCCGTACAAATGGCAACCCTTGGGGGCGGTTACCGAACCCGTACAAATTGCTCGGGGCGATCTCCACAACCTAATTGGAGACCCCGACGCTTGCCCGGAGCTTTGCACCACAATGATTGGGCTCCGAACACCACAAGGTTGGGGCTATCGCCCCAACGACACCACGAAGCTTCACCACAATGGAATATGGCTTCGAGGTGACCACAACCGTCAAGGGCACCCAAGCACCCAAGAGGAACAAGCTCAAGGGTACCAAGCACCCAAGAGTAATAAGCTTCTCAACTTGTAACTTCCACGTATCACCGTGGAGAACTCAAACTGATGCACCAAATGCAATGGCAAGGGCACACGGAGTGCCCAAGTCCTTCTCTCCCAAATCCCACCGAAGCAACTAATTCTAGGGAGGGAAATGAGAGGAAGAACAAGAAGGAGAACATCAAGAACTCCAAGATCTAGATCCAAGGGGTTCCCCTCACCTAGAGGAGAAAGTGATTGGTGGAAATGTGGATCTAGATCTCCTCTCTCTTTTCCCCCAAAAACTAGCAAGAATCCATGGAGGGATTGAGAGATAGCAAGCTCGAAAAAGGTCAACAATGGGGGAAGAACACGAGCTCAAAGGATAAGCTTCATTGGGGAAGAAGACCCCCTTTTATAGGTGGTTAAAAATCCAACCGTTATGCTCACAGCCCGCACAGAGCGGTACTACCGCTCCAGGAGCGGTACTACCGCTAGGGCGGTAGTACCCCTTTGAAAAACAACAGCGAGGAGGCAAAAAGGCCAGAAGAACCGTCGGAGCGGTAGTACCGCTTGACCTCATGGTACTACCGCTCGGGGTAGCGGTACTACTGCTAAGGGTAGCGGTACTACTGCTTGCGAGCGGTACTAAAAAATTACATCCGTGCCTACCATCGCTGGACTTGTGACGAGTTTTTGGTCCAGAGCGGAAGTAGCCACGGAAGTAGCCGCGGTAGTACTGCTCCAAGCGGTAGTACCGCTCCCGAAAGCGGTAGTACCGCTCCCGAAAGCGGTAGTAAAAAATTACTTTCGCTCCAACCCGCGGTAGTACCGCTGCAGCCTTTTCATAACACCAAAACGACCACAACTTTTGCATACGGACTCCGAATTCGATGAAACCAAGTTTGTTGGAAAGCTAGCGACAAGGGCTAACACAATCTTGATAGAAATATCAATAAGAAGCAAATTAGAAAAGTCCCAAAAGAAAATGGTGAGAACCCTTCCTCGGATAAGACCGGTAAAACATCCAACACCGAAAACATCATAGAAGACGCATGTGAACTCCGTTTTCGATGAACTCAAGCTTGTCATCAAGATGACCATAAGCTCTAAGACTCACAAAGAGAACCAAACAAGAACCAAGAAACATGATGCAAGGATGCAATGGTTTGAGCTCTCTACTAACGATACGATCAAGCTACCAACTTGAGAGCCCCCTTTGATAGTACGGCAAACAATCCTATAACCCGGTCTCCCGACTACCACCACGAGACCGGTAAAATAGAAAACCTATCAAGGGCAAACCTTTGCTTTGCACAAAGTACACTTGAGCTAGATGTAGACGATCTTGACTTCCTCAAGTGGGACCATCTTTCTTGGTTGCGTTGTCTCGGTGAAGACTAGTAGATTGCTCCCCCATACTCCACTATGGGTGAGCCACTCTCCGGCATATCTTCACAATTCCATTGTCACCACAATGGACGGCAAGCTTCAAGCACTTGATCTCTTCGTGATGCTCCACTTGAACTTGCACACCGCAACCTAACCCCACAAAGAACTCTCACGAAGACCATGGGTTAGTACACAAAGCGTGATTGACAATTCTTACCATACCATGGGATTGCCTGATCCCTCTCGGTACATCTTCTACACTTTGTGTGTTGATCAACTTGATTCATTCTTTGACTTAGTCTTGATCAACCTTGAATCTTTCCAACTCTCTTCATGTGGATGATGTCTTGAAGGTAAACATGAATGATCACAAACTCTTCTTCTTCAAGACATGCTTGCGATAGGCTCAACACCCACAAGACCAATCTTTAGATAATTCCTTAATAGCATCTTGCTCATCACAAACTCTCCTTGAAACCAACAAATGAACTCCAAGAAAAGCCTATGGACAAACCCTTCAAATATAACTCAAGGAGACCATTAGTCCATAGAGATTGTCATCAATTACCAAAACCAAACATGGGGGCACCGCATGTTCTTTCATAAGGTGCATCAAGATAGCCCAATCCTTTTTGTAGCAAAGGAAAAGCCTAGACAAACTCTTATATGAAGGAAAGCGCTCTCGAGGTCACATGGGAATTATCGTCAAGCTAGTTTTTATCACGATCATCTGTTTCGCGTTTGGTACTTTGATAATTTGGTATGTGGGTGGACCGGTGCTTGGGTGCTGTCCTTACTTGGACAAGCCTCCCACTTATGATTAACCTCTAATGCAAGCATCCGCAACTACAAAAGAAGTATTAAGGTAAACCTAACCATAGCATGAAACAAGTGGATCCAAATCAGCCCCTTACGAAGCAACGCATAAACTAGGGTTTAAGCTTCAGCCACTCTAGCAACCCATCATCTACTTATTACTTCCCAATGCCTTCCTCTATGTGACGCCCCGAGAACGATGCGCCAGGTGTCAGTCAGCTATTCATCGTTGTTGCCATGTCATTTGCTGGCGTGTTGCATTTTGCCATGTCATCGGCATGTTTTCAAAACTTGCATCCGTCTGTGTCCGCCCGTCCTTTCCGTTGTCCGTTCTGAGCCCAGACACACTCACGCGCGCCCGCGGCACCTCCGAATATTTATTTTATAAGTGGCCGGAAAATGTTCTCGGAATGGGGTAAAACTTGGCGTGTTGTCCTATTATAGTGTAGACAGACCGCGTGCCAAATTTCACTGCATTCGGAGTTCGTTTGATAGCCCAACCGTTAAACTGTAGCGGCACTAGTAGCCGGTTTATTCGTCGGATGTTTCAGTCTCCGAAACTGCCACCGGGCCTCTCTTCCCCCTTCTCTTCTCAGCCCGAGGCCTTCTTCCACAACCACAATCAGCCCACCTAGGCCTGCCTAGACCCCCTCCGCTCCAGTGCCGTTGGATTGCGATCGGAGGGCTTCAACAAGCCCCCAAAATCCCTAAACCTAGCCCTATGCCTATATATACACCCCTCCTTCCATTTTTGGCAGCCTAGCTCTCCTTCCCCTACCTCTAGCCCTCCCTGCCTCGTTTTCTGCGAGCAGCCAATCCCTCCTCCTCAAAATCCTGGTGCAGCCACCTCATCCTTGCCACCTGGCGGCACCCTATAGGCCAGCCGCCGCCACAGGTCTCCTCCCAGCCAACGGGGAAGCGCCATTTGGCCGCCCCACATCGCCCCCGCATCCTTCCTCCCACTTCCAGCGCCGCCGGCCCGCCCAGGCCCGGGCCAGGCCCGCCCCGGGCCGCAACCGGGCCCGAACCGCTCCTCCGCCCCGCTCGTTCGAGCCCCCATCGCCAACGCCTCCCGCAACCCCCGCGCCACCTCTGGCCGACCCGCTCGCCGGCAGTCTCGCCGGACTGCCGCGGCCGCCACCCGCCGGCGACCCGAGGTCCTCCCTCGTCGACCACTTCCTTCTCCTCCCTCTGCCTCGCCTCCCTCATCCCTCTACCGCTCCCTGTTGATGGCAGGATCCGTCGCCGCCGCGTGGGAGCTCGCCGGAGCGCGCAGCTCAACCCTGCTCTGGCCGGATCCGGTCGCCTAGGCGCCAGCCGCATGGGCCTCCTCCCCTCCGGCCTGCCAGGCCTGCTGTCCTTCCTGGGCCGTGGCCCGCAAGGTGAGCCCCGGCCAGCCCGCTATACCGTCCCCGTGAGCGTTTGATAGTATTTTGCGCCGTATGTTTTTTTCTAGAAATGTCTAAGTCCTTTAAAACAGTTAATATGATGCATTCTTGTGTGGTTAATAACTTGGTGCATGTTTATCCAAATTAAGTGAATGATATGTCCAAATGTTCGTGGTGAAGTGCTCTACATGTTAGATGCATTTGCATGCATGTTACTATTCATCATGTTGTCTTAATCCTTGTTGAAAAACTGCTATGTGATGTTAGTGTGAAGTCCTTGTTGTCTGTCTACAATATGTTAGCATGTTTGAGAGGTGGTATCCTTGTGCATGTTGGTTCAAATGGAGTGTATGATATGTCAAAATGTTCATTGTGAAGTGCTCTACATGTTGGTTGTTGTAGCATTTATGTTAGGTGTCATATTGCCATGTTTATCTCTGTTGCAAAAGTGTATGTGCCTGATAAGTGCTGAAATTTGTTATGAGATGCTGATTTGTCTTTTTCGTATTTTAAGTGTGATTTTTGTTTGAGCTATATGTCAATATGTTTTACAAGCACAATCATGTCATTTTTGATGTGGTGCAATCCACTTTTCATGATATGCCTTGTGGTGTTTGCAACAAGCTTGCAAAGTGGCCTACTCGCTGTTGTTATTTTCTGAGACTTGTTAAAAACTGCTAAGTCTGAAACTGTTATAACCTGATGCCATGTTTGCTTGATGCCCCACTCAAATGCATGAATGTTTTGGGGTATCCAATGATCATGTCTTGTTGTCCATGTTATTCTCTATCCATCCATGTCCTTGTTTGCCATTGTAGCCTGCTATAGCTTGTTTATTTCTTGCTCTCAAGTTGCTATAAAATGTTTCTGTCAGCATGTTATCAATAATTTCAGTTTTGCCATGTGAATAGCTAGTGTTCTATGCATCCTATGACCATGTTCTTGCCATGAGTAGCTTCTTAAACATGTCTTCTTGCTGTTGGTTACATTCACATGCCCTGAAATGCTTTGAGATGAGTTGCACAAGCTTGCAATCATGCCTACTTGTCGTTGTTGCTTCCATGTCTAGTTTATTTTCACTAAGTCTGTGAAACTGTTATCTTTTGCAATCTTGCCATGATGTTTTGAGCATGTTCTAGTGGTGTTTTGTAGTAGCTCATTAGTCATGCTTGTAGTGTTGAACATGTACATGCTTGCCATGCCCTTTGTTGCCATGAAGTGTTATGGTATCATGTTGTTTCGATGTCAACTAAGTGCCATGTTGCTGATTTTGGACAGCTTGTTGTTATATCTTGTTTCATGTGTATGTGATGATCCGTTGCTCCGTTTTGAGCGTGTCCTATATGAAACTTGTGTGTTTTTGCATGTAGATGCATAATAACATGTTGAATACCAGTTTGGAGTGTGTTTGCTTGATGTTTGGATGCGTTTTGCATCAATGACATGCTTAACTTGTTTTGCTCATCTATTCTAGGCCGTAGCTCTGAATTAAATGAACTTGATATGTAACTTGACTAGAATTTCGAGTAGATCATCATGGTGCATGTTAACCTGCTGTTTAACAACTTTAACTTAAGGTTTGTTCAGATCTGGACCAATTTTGAAATGTGCATATGAGGATTTACCGGAATTGTTATGTGTTGTTTCCGGCCTCATTTAAACTTGTAGTTTTGTTTTCTTCTTGTATGCATCATCCCTTGCCATGTTTCACATCATATAGACTTGTCTTGCATCATACTTGGTTGAGCTTCTTGTCATGTTCTTGAGTGGTGTGTTTACCATGTTGTGTGCTTCTTCTTGCTAGTTTATTTTCCGTTGCGATCGTGAGGATTCGTTCGACTACACTTGGTCCGTCTTCGTGGCTTATTCTCCGTCTTCTTCATGGACTCGTTCTTCTTCCTTGCGGGATCTCAGGCAAGATGACCGTCACCTTGGATACCTTTACTATCATTGCCATGCTAGTTGTCTCGATGCTATCATTATATGTCGCGCTACCCATCATTTATTGTCAGCCTCTCTCCTTGTTGCCATGAAACCTCTAACCTTTGACACCTTCCCAACAAACCGTTGTTTGGCTATGTTACCCGCTCGCTCAGCCCCTCTTATAGTGTTATTAGTTGCAGGTGAAGATGAACATTGCTCCATGTTGGAACTTGTTGTTAGAATATCATAATATCTATAACTAAAATTAACACACATATATACTTGGCCATGGGTGGAAGGCTTGGCCTTTTGCTCGGTGTTTTGTTCCACTCATGCCACCTTAGGAGCCGACAAACTGGCGTTATGTTCCTTTATTTTGCGTTCCTAACGCGGTTGGGTATATGGGGACCCCTTGACAGTTCGACTTTGAATAAAACTCCTCCAGCAAGGACCAACTTTGGTTTTAATTTGCAACATAATAAAAACTTAATTAATTAACTGCATAGGGAGTTAGCGCTACCCGAGGATTCTTCTACATACAGTGGGGGGCCAGTGCTGATGGTGTTGGTCCCAAACGGCCGGACTGCAGGGCCACCACGGGGAAACTCGAGGTCTGGTATTCACCTGTAGGCTGACCTATCCGGACGTGGCATGAGACGAGATATGCGCGGCTACTATCAAGGTGTCGGCACGCCGGGAGGTCTTGTTGGACTTGTTTTACCATTGTCGAAATGTCTTGTGCACCGGGATTCCGAGCCTGATCGGATTGTCCCTAAGATAAGGGGTATTATTATTATTTTACCTCTGCTGATCGTGAGAGCTTGTGATGGGCTAAGTTAGGACACCCCTGCAGGGTTATGATCTTTTGAGAGCCGTGCCCATGGTTATGTGGCAGATTTGAATTTGTTAATGTCCGGTTGTAGAAAACTTGACAGGGGATCCAAAATAAAACACACAACCACGTGAGTAACCGTGACCATTTCTTTTAATTTTGAGAAGAGAATACAGTGGGGTTATGATTGACTCGTAGGTAGTTCAGGATCTTTAGCGATCATTACTAGTTTTCAACCGTTTGCGTAGATGCTCATCTTATTCTTGTACTCGTAAGTTAGCCACCATATTATGCTTAGCCGCTGCTGCTACCTCACCACTTATCCTTTCCACACCCATTAAGCTTTGCTAGTGTTTGATACCCATGGTTATGGGATTGTTGAGTCCTCGTGGCTCAGAAATACTACAACAACAGTTGCAGGTGCAGGTTTTTGATGACTTGACGTGAAAGCGATATTACCTTTTGTTGGAGTTCTTTCTTCTTCTTCGTCCGTCTTGGGTTAGGTTCCTGGTCGGCAGCCTGGGATAGCAGATGGATGTCTTTGTGCCTTTCATGTTTACATCCGTAGTCGGATGTCTTGTATTGATGTTGTTGTATTCATGTGACATGTATGAATTGTTGTATCCCCATGTATTATGTAATGGTACGATGTAATGATATCCATCTTGCTAAGCGCCTGAAATGCGGTTGTGCCTCAATCGCAAGTTTTATCTAGTGATCAGGATAGAATCGCATCTTGGGCCTTAGAAGTTGGTATCAGAGCCTCGACTGACCATAGGAGCCCCCTTTATTGATCGTAGCTTGGCCGTTGTCGAGTCTAGCAAAAACTTTTTTTCGGAGGCTAGTTATATCGGAGAGTAGGAATTCTTTTTACTCCTCAGTCACTTCGTCGCTCTGTTGAGGAATCTTCACGTAGGTGTTTTGAATTACTCCTCTTCCCCTTCCATTTTTTTAGGATCACGCTGTTAGTTTCCGATTGTTGCAATGTCCGCTCTTTTCATCTGGTGCATCTCTCATCAAGTTGATTTGACCATCCTCGTCTTTTGCTTCAATCCTCGGTTCTTTCCAACCGATGTTGTTTCCCCTTCCGAAGTTGTCTTTCTTCTTCCCATCCGCCCACCCTTTTTCTTCTCGAAGCCGGAGTCCGTAATCGAGTATCCATTCTACTCGTGTGAATCCTTTGCATTCTTCCTCAGTTATTTCAACTGGTGAATTATCGTCTAAGTTCGTCATTCTTCATCTCTTTCTTTTCCGGTCGATCCAATTCAATTTGTATTCGGTGCTCATCATATTCTTTCCCTCGGCTCAAGTTATTCCAATTGCTCGTTCGTCTCTTGCTATTTAATTGTTTCGGAGTTCTGAAGACATCTCAGGAGATTCATCTGTCTTCCGATTAATTCGAGGTTGTCACCTCATTCAAGCTTTTAAATCATTCCGGTGCATCATCTCCTTTTCAATCCTTTTCAACAGTGTGTTCTCATCGGTGGGCTCATAACCCACATGTCTTTCCCAGGATCTTACCTGACTCTTCTAATTTCCCGGAGTATTCATAAATTCTTTTCAAGTGTGACGTAAGCATGAATTCCATCCGCCATGTGGCTTCTCCAAGATGGTATGCAAATTCTTTTGATCGTTGGTTCAACCTTTTCTATCTTTTCATACATCTAGAGTATCTCAATAATTTTGGTGGTGTTTCTCCTCGACATTTGAAGACCGAAGAAGAGTTTTACTCTAATTCTTGTGCGTTCTCTCGAAGATTCTTCGTTCAAGATCGTTGCTATCTCCTTAATTGTTCCGATCATCAAGACTTCTTTTCTTAACCATCTGGAGCACTTCATGAATTCTTTCTTTTTGTGATCCTCTGAAGGTCATCATTTCAGAAGATTTCTTCGTCCTCAGTTTTCAACTTCGTCCTCCAACTATTCTTCATTGATGCCTCTTCGTTCGTCTCAATATTCTTCCGGTGCTTCTTTCAAGTGTTCTTTAATTAGTTCGCGATCTCTTCGTTCTCTTGTATCTAAATTTCCTCAAGTGCTTTATTCATCCCGGCGATTCATTCTCTTATATTCACTCAATTTCAATTTCTTACGGTGGTTTGTTTTTTTATTTACTCGGTTTCAATTCTTACGGTGGTTCGTTCAAGATTTCTTTTCCTGGGTCATCAAATCAATTCATTTGTTTTCCAATCCTTCTGATGGTTCATGAAGACTTTCTCGAGTTTGCGATATATCCCTTTTTATTCTATTTCAACACGAATAAGTGGTATGCAGTCCATTGTTTCTCATCAATTTAATTGGTGGAGGATAAGCATAACATAATTCTTATTGTTTTCCATCAAGTTGTTTAATCCCTTCTTTCAGAGTTTATTCTTGATGAATAAATTCTAGTCCCAAGCGTTTTCACCTTTTCTTTCCGGAGTTCATAGTTTCTCGGCTATCTCGTCGGAACCCCGACTAATCATTGCAAGGCCTTAATCTTATTTTTTTCATACTCCATTCCGACCTCATCAACAGTTTGTCGCCGGAGTTCTTCATGGTGGTTCATCATGAGTTAATTCATTCGTCAAGTGTTCATCAAGTTCTGGTTGGAGAAATTCAAGCATTCTTCTTCTTGCCCCTCGAGTTGTGCAATAGTTCTCCGCATTCTTTTGAAAGGTAGTTTTGCATTTCTCCATTCTCGGCTATTCAATCCTTTGGTTGCGGCATAATATCACCTCAAGTTTCGGGATGATTTCCATAAGTCCACAACAAGCTTTTTCTTTTGTTGTTGATTTTCTCAACAACTCCATTCAATCCTTCCTTCTATGGATGCCTTCAAATTCATTGTGCTAGAAAATGTGTTCTTTTCCCTTTTCTTCTCATTCCATCCTTTAATTCTTCCGCAGGCATTGTGTGTTTCTCTCGTCAAGTATTATTCCATCTTCCAAGTTCATGCTCTATTCCAGCCGGAGTGCTGCCCAAATTCCATCGTTCAAATTCCTTTCTATCTCTTATTAACCGGAGTGGTTTCGAATTCATTCTTGTTCCTTCAGCTCTAGTTTCGTACCTTTCAACCTCCTTGATTCTCGTCGTATTCCTTCTTCCTCTTGTCTAACGAAATCTTTGCAACTTCGTTCATCTCTGTTGTATCCTTTCTTTCAAGTTGTCCAACCTCTCAAGGTTCTTTGGTTTCACCTTCTTCTTTTTCCCTTCCGTCTCATTCCTAAGATCTCGGGACGAGATCTCTTGTTAGTAGGGGAGTGTTGTGACGCCCCGAGACCGATGCGCTAGGTGTCAGCCAGCTATTCGTCGTCGTTGCCATGTCATTTTGCGTGTTGCATTTTCCCATGTCATCATGTGCTTGTCATCAGCATGTTTTCAAAACTTGCATCCGTCCGTGTCCGCCCGTCCTTTATGTTGTCCGTTCTGAGCCCAGACACACTCACACGCGCCCGCGGCACCTCCGAATATTTATTTTATAAGTGGGCGGAAAATGTTCTCGGAATGGGGTGAAACTTGGCGTGTGGTCTTATTATAGTTTAGACAGACCGCCTGCCAGATCTCATCGCATTCGGAGTTCGTTTGATAGCCCAACCATTAAACTATAGCGGCACTAGTAGTCGATTTATTTGTCGGACGTTTTGGTCTCGAAAACTGCCACCGGGCCTCTCTTGTCCCTTCTCTTCTCAGCCCGAGGCCTTCTTCCACAACCACAATCAGCCCACCTAGGCCTTCCTAGACCCCCTTTGCTCCGGTGCCGTTGGATCGCGATCGGAGGGCTTCAAAAAGCCCCCAAAATCCCTAAACCTAGCCCTATGCCTATATATACACCCCTCCTTCCATTTTTGGCAGCCTAGCTCTCCTTCCCCTACCTCTAGCCCTCCCTGCCTCGTTTTCCGCACGCAGCCAATCCCTCCTCCTCAAAATCCTGGTACAGACACCTCATCCTTGCCACTTGGCGGCACCCTATAGGCCAGTCGCCGCCACATGTCTCCTCCCAGCCAACGGGGAAGCACCATTTGGCCGCCCCACGTCGCCCCCGCGTCCTCCCTCCCGCTTCCAGCGCCGCCGGCCTGCCCAGGCCCGGGCCAGGCCCGCCCCGGGCCACAACCGGGCCCGAACCGCTCCTCCGCCCTGTTAGAATTAATCCGAGGTATACCGTCGATCTACCGAGGATCAAGCAATCACACGAGCACGACACCGATATTTGTTAACGAGGTTCACCGATATGGCTACATCCTCGGGGCCTGGCTATGGGCGCTCCTCCGCATAACACCGTCAGAATACCGCACCCTGGCCGCCCTGGGCACCGGCACACGCCTCCGGCTCCCCTGTATGCCTGTGCTATTATGTTGGCATAGGTTACATCGTGTGTCTACCCCCGATATATATGAGAGGCTTAGGATACAAGTGTCCTATTAGGACACGACTCCATATCCTATCTAAACACAATACTACTCAGAGTCCAACTATAACCTAGCTTGTACACAATATTTGACACAACTCTAACAAACTCCACCTTGGCGAATATTCTCCACCATCTTGGATTCATCCGTGCGTCGAACCTCCATGTACATTGGACTTGAGATACACCAAGAGCACCGCTGCTACTCCCAGACTCCATGTGACTCCACCTGCAACTGTAGTCCCTTCCCGTCTTCTTCACGGTCAACACTTGAGCAGAAAATTAAGTTCCTCATTACTCTACCTTGTGCTCCCAACTTACGGAGTATCCGCTCAACGCCTTCACACACCGATCATTGACCTGCGTGAAGTGAACAACTCACATATTGGACGCCACATATAAGAGTTACCTGAACTCAACATCACTGCTCTTTCTTTGACCGTCTGTCCGAAACTTGAAGCAATTTCACTGTCGCCCTATGTCACCCTGAGTCAAATTCGTAGTTGTCTCAACCTTCTTCCGGATAGTCTCTGGCATGTCCCACAACTATAGCACTCCGTCTCCTTCTGTATTTGTCATCCGCACTTTGCCATGTGCACTAAACACCACATAATATACGGACATGTACTCTCTCTATTTTGACAATTTCAGACTTTCCGCCACTTTCTCAGATGTCGCATGGTCAACTCTCGTCTATCAACCGGTACCAATAGACCCAGTCACCAACTTGAACCTGGTTCTCGTCAACACTGCTTCAGCATCCCCTGCACAATTTGTATGACCACATGTCTAACCACCAATGCCTTGGCCTGTCTCTGTGTCCCGTGCTTACCGCACGCCTCGCCGCTATCACCGCTTTGAGCCTCTGCTATCCTGGTCGAGTCTCCCGGGTCGTGAACCCACACCACTGAACCCCCACTGCAAAGAACCACCGATCATCACCGACCGATGCCGAGTATCACGTCTCCACCAGACCAATGGTACCCAGTCCGATCCACGTGTCTCTCGCTATCCCGTTGAAATAGGCTTCGACTCTCCATGCATTTACGCTGTAGCCCCTCCATCATCACAGAGTGAAGTCGTCCATCAGACTCCAGCTCCACCTTCAACATGACTCCATGAAGCTGCGCTAGGCTACCCCCGCGCCCTGTCGACTTCAAGCCCTCATGTGTGCACTGCCTTGAATCAACCCCGTGCCATAGTATGTCGGCGCCGCACAAGCCCTCAAGCCCGCACCACGTGTTTCCACGCCCTAGAAGTCGACCACCATCAGCATCACGCTCCTATGTCGTCGTCGCTGAAATCACCACTGTCTTCTACTTTGACCAACATCCTCGTCGATCCATCAGACTATCCAGTCCGACCCAGCCGAAATTAACCGACTGCAACCATGCTCCACCCTGCGTCGTGTCTGTCCCGCACATCTCCGTGCATTGCCTTAACACCCTGTGTATGCATGATCCCTGTCACGACGTGCTCTAGACTTCTCCAAGCCTTATACGCACGTCACCCTCTCTATATTGTCATTGACTTTGATAATGATTCTCCGGCTAACTCCCATGTACAGTCCCTGAGTGCAATTAGCAGCAAACGCGATGAAAGAAACAACTTCAATGCAAAACTGAAGCGAGTCTCTACCAACCTATTATTTCTTTAATTCCAATTGATGCACTACGCTCCTCCCAAGAATTCAATTGAGTTTTGCCTTCCAGAACTCCAATCACATGCAACGACTCACATCGGGCTCTTTTTCCTTTTCATAAACAAATCTCACGCAGCTCCTTTATCGCATCACACGAACTCAGTACACCTCATCAGCAGCACTCCCGGCCTTACACACAGCCGAAACTCGGCATGTCCTGGGCCGCAGCCCACCAGTGCGTCCAGATTCGAGGCCTTCTGGTCACGCCCCCAAATGCTTTCTTCGGCCGCCCCAGCCCCTCGTGGGCCTCGCGTGAGGCGTCACCGAGTCAGCATACGGCTGCCACCACACGCCGCCGCCCCCGTAGGTGATTCTGCTCGAGTTAATCGCCACCTTGGGCTGTAGCTCCGCCTCTCGCGCGATCCGATCTGGCGAGACTCCCACTGCTGTACATGCGCGCACGCTCCGCAATACACCGTCGTTGATTCTGACCTGCCGCAACACGCTTTCTTGCTGCTTCGATTGACCAGACCAGACCGCCCCTAATCGTCCTTTGGTCGTGTCAGCAATCCCATCTAGACGCATTTGCTTGCGACCTCCTCCGACGAATTTTGCACGGCTCGATCTTCGATCTCGTAGCGCCGGATTTTCCGCTTGCCTCACTCTAGATCAACATCTCCAACCTTCGAATCGAACCTTGCTCTGATACCACTTGTTAGAATTAATCCGAGGTATACCGTCGATCTACCGAGGATCAAGCAATCACACGAGCACAACACCGAGATTTGTTAATGAGGTTCACTGATATGGCCACATCCCCGGGGCCTGACTATGGACGCTCCTCCCCATAACACCATCACAATACCGCACCCCGGCTGCCCTGGGCACCGGCACACGCCGCCGGTTCCCTTGTGTGCTTGTGCTATTATGTTGGCATAGGTTACATCGTGTGTCTACCCCTGATATATATGAGAGGCTTAGGATACAAGTGTCCTATTAGGACACGACTCCATATCCTATCTAAACACAATACTACTCAGAGTCCAACTGTAACCTACCTTGTACACAATATTCGACACAACTCTAACACGCCCCGCTCGTTCGAGCCCCCGTCGCCAGCGCCTCCCACAACCCCCGCGCCACCTCTGGCCGACCCGCTCGCCGGCAGTCTCGCCGAACTTCAGCGGCTGCCACCTGCCGGCGACCCGAGGTCCTCCTTCGTCGACCCCGTCCTTCTCCTCCATGTGCCTCGCCTCCCTCATCCCTCTATTGCTCCCTGTTGCCGGCAGGATCTGTCGCCGCCGCATGGGAGCTCGCCGGAGCGTGCTGCTCAACCCTGCTCCGGCCGGATCCGGTCGCCTAGGACCCAG
>LR738710.1:170218039-170239263 GCA_902687465.1 Secale cereale | reverse complement strand
CCCGTGCCGCCCACCTCGCCGGAGCTCCCTCCCTCGTCGCCGGAGTCACCGCGCCTGCCTCTTCTCGTGCGGGCACGACGAGGAGCGATAGGCTCCCCTGCCTCCTTGGGCCGTCCTCCTCGTCGGCCGTGTGGGCCTCCTCCCCTCCGGCCCGTCTCCCCGGCCTGCCAGGCCTGCTCTCCTTCCTAGGTCGTGGCCCGCAAGGTGAGCCCCGGCTAGCCCGCTATCCCGTGCCCGTGAGCGGCTGATAGTATTTTGCGCCGTATGTTTTTTTTCTAGAAATGGCTAAGTCCTTTAAAATTGTTAATATGATGCATTCTTGTGTGGTTAATAACTTGGTGCATGTTTATCCAAATTAAGTGAATGATATATCCAAATGTTCGTGGTGAAGTGCTCTACATGTTAGATGCATTTGCATGCATTTTACTATTCATCTTGTTGTCTTAATCCTTTTTGAAAAACTGCTATCTGATATTAGTGTGAAGTCCTTGTTGTCTGCCTACAATATGTAGCATGTTTGAGAGGTGGTATCCTTGTGCATGTTGGTCCAAATGGAGTGTATGATATGTCAAAATATTCATTGTGAAGTGCTCTACATGCTGGTTGCTGTAGCATTCATGTTAGGTGTCATATTGCCATGTTTATCTCTGTTGCAAAAGTGCATGTGGCTGATAAGTGCTGAAACTTGTTATGAGATGCTGATTTGTCTTTTTCGTATCTTTAAGTGTGATTTTTGTTTGAGCTATATGTCAATATGTTTTAGAAGCACAATCATGTCATCTTTGGTGTGGTGCAATCCACTTTTCATGATATGCCTTGTGGTGTTTGCAACAAGCTTGCAAAGTGGTCTACTCGCTGTTGTTATTTTCTGAGACTTGTTAAAAACTGCTAAGTCTGAAATTGTTATAACCTGATGCCATGTTTGCTTGATGCCCCACAAAAACGCATGAATGTTTTGGGGTATCCAATGATCATGTCTTGTTGTCCATGTTATGCTCTATCCATCCACGTCCTTGTTTGCCATTGTAGCCAATTGTAGCTTGTTTATTTCTTGCTCTCAAGTTGCTATAAAATGTTTCTGTCAGCATGTTATCAGTAAGTTCAGTTTTGCCATGTGAATAGCTAGTGTTCTATGCATCCTATGACCATGTTCTTGCCATGAGTAGCTTCTTAAACATGTCTTCTTGCTGTTGGTTACATTCACATGCCCTGAAATGCTTTGAGATGAGTTGCACAAGCTTGCAAACATGCCTACTTGTCGTCGTTGCTGCCATGTCTAGTTTATTTTCACTAAGTCTGTGAAACTGTTATCTTTTGCAATCTTGCCATGATGTTTTGAGCATGTTCTAGTGGTGTTTTGTATTAGCTCATTGGTCATGATTGTAGTGCGGAACATGTACATGCTTGCCATGCCCTTTGTTGCCATGAAGTGTTATGGTATCATGTTGTTTCGATGTCAACTAAGTGCCATGTTGCTGATTTTGGACAGCTTGTTGTTATATCTTGTTTCATGTGTATGTGATGATCCATAGCTCCGTTTTGAGCGTGTCCTATATGAAACTTGTGTGTTTTTGCATGTAGATGCATAATAACATGTTGAATGCTTGTTTGGAGTGTGTTTGCTTGATGTTTGGATGCCTTTTGCATCAATGACATTCTTAACTTGTTTTGCTCATATCTTCTAGGTTGTAGCTCCGTATTAAATGAACTTGATATGTAACTTGACTAGAATTTCGAGTAGACCATCATGGTGCATGTTAACCTATTGTTTAACAACTTTAACTTAAGGTTTGTTCAGATCTGGACCAATTTTGAAATGTGCATATGAGGACTTACCGGAATTGTTTTGTGTTGTTTCCGGCCTCATTTAAACTTGTAGTTATGTGTTGTTCTTGTATGCATCATCCCTTGCCATGTTTTGCATCATATATACTTGTCTTGCATCATACTTGGTTGAGCTTCTTGTCATGTTCTTGAGTGGTGTGTTTACCATGTTGTGTGCTTCTTCTCGCTAGTTCATTTTCCGTTGCGATCGTGAGGATTCATTCGACTACACTTGGTTCGTCTTCGTGGCTTCTTCTCCGTATTATTCATGGACTCATTCTTCTTCCTTGCGGGATCTCAGGCAAGATGACCGTCACCTTGGATACCTTTACTATCATTGCCGTACTAGTTGTCTCGATGCTATCGTTATATGTCGCGCTACCCATCATTTATTGTCAGCCTCTCTCCTTGTTGCCATGAAACCTCTAACCTTTGACACCTTCCCAGCAAACTGTTGTTTGGCTATGTTACCCGCTCGCTCAGCCCCTCTTATAGCGTTATTAGTTGCAGGTGAAGATGAAGATTGCTCCATGTTGGAACTTGTTATTGGAATATCACAATATCTATAACTAAAATTAACACACATATATAGTTGGCAATGGGTGGAAGGCTTGGCATTTTGCTCGGTGTTTTGTTCCACTCATGCCACCTTAGGAGCCGATAAACCGGCGTTATGTTCCTTGATTTTGCGTTCCTAACGCGGTTGGGTATATGGGGACCCCTTGACAGTTCGACTTTGAATAAAACTCCTCCAGCAAGGCCCAACTTTGGTTTTAATTTGCAACATAATAAAAACTTAATTAATTAATTGCATAGGGAGTTAGCGCTACCTGGGGATTCTTCTACATACAGGGGGGCCAGTGCTGATGGTGTTGGTCCCAAACGGGCGGACTGCAGGGCCACCACGGGGAAACTCGAGGTCTGGTATTTACCTGTAGGCGGACCTATCCGGACGTGGCCTAAGACGAGATACGCGCGGCTACTATCAGGGTGTCGGCACGCCGGGAGGTCTTGCTGGACTTGTTTTACCATTGTCGAAATGTCTTTTGCACCGGGATTCCGAGCCTGATCGGATTATCCCTAAGATAAGGGGTATTATTATTATTATTTTACCTCTGCTGATCGTGAGAGCTTGTGATGGGCTAAGTTGGCACACCCCTGGAGGGTTATGATATTTTGAAAGCCGTGCCCGCGGTTATGTGCCAGATTTGAATTTGTTAATGTCCGGTTGTAGAAAACTTGACAGAGGATCCGAAATAAAACACACAACCGCATGAGTAACCATGACCGTCTCTTTTCATTTTGAGAAGAGAACACGGTGGGGTTATGATTGACTCGTAGGTAGTTCAGGATCTTTAGCGATCATTACTAGTTTGCGACCGTTTGCGTAGATGCTCATCTTATTCTTGTACTTGTAAGTTAGCCACCATATTATGCTTAGCCACTGCTGCAACCTCACCACTTATCCTTTCCACACCCATTAAGCTTTGCTAGTCTTGATACCCATGGTTATGGGATTGCTGAGTCCTCGTGGCTCAAAGATACTACAACAACAATTGCAGGTGCAGGTTTTCGATGACTTGATGTGAGAGCGATGTTACCTTTTGTTGGAGTTCTTTCTTCTTCTTCTTCGCCGGTCCTGGATTAGGTTCCTGGTCGGCAGCTTGGGATAGCAGATGGATGTCTTTGTGCCTTTCATGTATGCATTCGTAGTCGGATGTCTTGTATTGATGTTGTTGTATTCATGTGACCTGTATATAAATTGTTGTATCCCCATGTATTATGTAATGGTACGATGTAATGATATCCATCTGGCTAAGCGCCTGAAATGCGGTTGTGCCTCAATCACAAGATTTATCTAGTGATCAGGATATAATCGCATCTTGGGCCTGACACTCTAGGCCCTAATAATGGTGAAGTGTCATGTAGTCAACGTTCACATGACACCACTAGAGGAGAGACAACATACATCTCATCAAAATATCGAAAGAATACCAAATTCACATGACTACTTATAGCAAGACTTCTCCCATGTCCTCAGAAACAAAAGTAACTACTCACAAGACATAATATTGTTTATGATCAGAGGGGTATTAATATGCATAATGGAACATATGATCTTCCACCAAGTAAACCAATTAGCATGAACTACAAGGAGTAATCAACACTACTAGCAACCCACAGGTACCAATCTGAGGTTTGGGTACAAAGAATGGATACAAGAGATGAACTAGGGTTTGAGAGGAGATGGTGTTGGTGAAGATGTTGATGAAGATAACCCTCTCCAAGATGGGAGAGTTGTTGGTGATGACGGCGGTGGCGATTTCCCCCTCCCGGAGGGAAGTATCCCCGGCATAACAGCTCTGCTGGAGCCCTAGATTGGTTTTTGCCAAGGTTTCACCTCGAGACGGCGACGTCTGGTCCCGAAAGCCTCCTTATGATTTTTTCCAGGTCAAAACACCTCATATAGGAGAAGATGGGCATCGGGGGGCCATCAAGGGGCCCACGAGGCAGGGGGCGCACCCAGAGAGGTGGGCGCGCCCCCCACCCTCGTGGACAGGTGGTGGCCCCCCTGGTGATCTTCTTTCGGTAGATATTTTTTATATTTTCTGAAACGGTGTCCTGTGAAGTTTCAGAGCTTTTTGAGTTGTGCAGAATAGGTTTCCAGAGTTTGCTTCTTTTCCAGCCCAGAATTCTAGCTGCCGGCATTCTCCCTCTTCATGTAAACCTTGTAAAATAGGAGAGAAAAGGCATAAGTATGGCGACATAACGTGTAATAACAGCCCATAGTGCAATAAATATCAACATATAAGCATGATGCAAAATGGACGTATCATGATGAAACACAGTAGCGTAAGTATTTTCCTCATTTTTTGAGAACCTATGTATCAATCTAGTAGGATACCACGCATGAGTCCCTCGCACCTGCACAAACAAATAAGAACTTCGCAGCCAATGCGATAAAGGGTTGTCAATCCCTTTACGGTCACTTACGAAAGTGAGATCTGATAGATAGGATAGTTTGATATTTTTGATATTTTTGGATATAAGAACAAAAAGTAAAAACAACAAAGTAAAGTAGATTGTAGATTGATATGTTGAGAATAGACCCGATGGCCATAGGTTTCACTAGTGGCTTCTCTCATGATAGCAGAATTCTACGGTGGGTGAACAAATTACTGTCGAGCAATGATAGAAAAGCGAATAATTATGAGAATATCTAGGCATGATCATTATATATAGGCATCACGTCTGAGACAAGTAGACCGAAACGATTCTGCATCTACTACTATTACTCCACACATCGACCGCTATCCAGCATGCATCTAGAGTTTTAAGTTCATAAGAACAGAGTAATGCTTTAAGCAAGATGACATGATGTAGAGGGATAAACTCAAGCAATATGATATAAACCCCATCTTTTTATCCTCGATGGCAACAATACAATATGTGCCTTGCTGCCCCTGCTGTCACTGGGAAAGGACACCGCAAGATTGAACCCAAAGCCAAGTACTTCTCATATTGCAAGAACTATAGATCTAGTAGGCAAAACCAAACCGATAATTCGAAGAGACTTGCAAGGATATTATAATCATACAGAAAAGAATTCAGAAAAGAACCAAATATTTCTCATAGATAATCTTGATCATAAACCCACAATTCATCGGATCTCGACAAACACACCGCAAAAAGATTACATCGAATAGATCTCCTCGAAGACCGAAGAGAACTTGGCATTGAGATCCAAAAAGAGAGAAGAAGCCATCTAGGTACTAACTATGGACCCGAAGGTGTGTGGTAAACTACTCACAACTCATGGTGAGGCAATGGTGTTGATGTAGAAGCACTCCGTGGAAGATCCCCCTCCGGCGAAGCTCCGGAACAGGCCCCAAGATGGGATCTCACGGGAATAGAAGGTTGCGGCGGTGGAATTAGGGTTTTCTCTGTTGCCTCGATGTTTTCAGGGTATATGGGTATATATAGGAGGAGGAAGTACATCGGTGGAGCAACATGGGGCCCACAAGGGTGGGGGGCACGCCCAGGGGAAGGGGGCACGCCCTGGACCCTCGTGGGCACCATGTTTCTCCTCTGCCTTGGTGCTCAAGTCTCTCGTGAAGATATCGTTCCAAAAATAACTCTCCCGAAGGTTTCATTCCGTTTGGACTCCGTTTGATATTCCTTTTCTGCGAAACCCTAAAATAGGCAAAAAAAAACAGCAATCTGCACTGGGCCTTTGGGTTAATAGGTTAGTCCCAAAAATAATATAAAAGTGTATGATAAAGCCCATTAAACATCCAAAACATCGTATATAATAGCATGGAACAATCAAAAATTGCTATTAAACATCCAAAACATCATATATAATAGCATCCAAAATATCAGCTGCTATTAAATATCTTATGGAAAAGAAAGATGCTAAACCTAGACTTATTAGATGGATTCTCCTACTACAAGAATTTGATTTGCATATCATTGATAGAAAGGGAGCTGAGAACTCTATTGCAAACAACTTATCTAGTTTAGAGAATGTTCTTGATGACCCACTACCTATTGATGATAGCTTTCCTGATGAACGATTAGTTGTCATAAATGCTTCTCGTACTGCTCCATGGTATGATGATTATGCTAATTACATTGTTGCTAAATTTATACCACCTAGTTTCACATACCAGCAAAAGAAAAAAATTATATGATTTAAGACATTAATTCTGGGATGACCCACACCTTTATAAAGGAGTAGATGGTGTTATTAGACGTTATGTACCTAAGCATGAACAGGAACAAATCATACACAAGTGTCACTCTGAGGCTTATGGAGGACACCATGCTGGAGATAGAACTGCACATAAGGTATTGCAATCCGGTTTTTATTGGCCTACTCTTTTTAAAGATGCCCGTAAGTTTGTCTTGTCTTGTGATGAATGTCAAAGAATTGGAAATATTAGTAGACGTCAAGAAATTCCTATGAACTATTCACTTGTTATTAAACCATTTGATGTTTGGGGCTTTGATTATATGGGATCGTTTCCTTCCTCTAATGGGTATACACATATTTTAGTTGTTGTTGATTACGGTACTAAGTGGGTAGAAGCTATTCCAACTAGTAGTGCTGATCATAACACCTCTATTAAGATGCTTAAAGAAGTTATGTTTCCGAGGTTTGGAGTCCCTAAATACCTAATGACTGATGGTGGTTCACATTTTATTCATGGTGCTTTTCGTAAAATGCTTGCTAAGTATGATGTTAATCATAGAATTGCATCTCCATACCATCCACAGTCTAGTGGTCAAGTAGAACTAAGTAATAGAGAGCTAAAATTAATTTTGCAAAAGACTGTTAATAGATCTAGAAAGAATTGGTCCAAGAAACTTGCTGATGCATTATGGGCCTATAGAACTGCATATAAAAATCCTATGGGTATGTCTCCTTATAAAATGGTTTATGGAAAAGCATTTCACTTACGTCTCGAACTAGAACATAAGGCATAATGGGCCATTAAAGAGCTCAATTATGATTTCAAACTTGCTAGTGAGAAGAGGTTATTTGACATTAGCTCACTTGATGAGTGGAGAACCCGGGCCTATGAGAATGCCAAACTGTTTAAAGAAAAAGTTAAAAGATGGCATGACAAAAGGATACAAAAATGTGAGCTTAATGTAGGTGACTATGTTTTGCTATACAACTCTCGTTTAATATTTTTTGCAGGAAAACTCCTCTCTAAATGGGAAGGTCCTTATGTTATCGAGGAGGTCTATCATTTCAGTGCCATAAAAATCAACAACTTCGAATGCACAAATCCGAAGGTGGTGAACGGTCAAAGAATCAAACATTATATCTCAGGTAATCCCATAAATGTTGAAACTAATGTCATTGAAACCGTAACCCCGAAGGAATACATAAGGGACACTTTCCAGCACGTTTTAGACTCCGAAAAGGAATATGTATGTGGTACGGTAAGTTAACCGACTCCAAAACAGTTCTAATAGCAATTTTTCTCCGTTTTGGAATATTTAAGAAAATAGGAAAATAAGAAGTAGTCCGAAAGGGACACGAGGCATCCACGAGGGTGGAGGGCGCGCCCTACCCCCTGGGCACGCCCCCTGTCTCGTGGGCACCTCGTGTGCCCTCTGGACTCTGTTTTCTTGCATGATACTTCTGTTAGTCGGTAAAAATTCATTATATAACCTCCCGAAGGGTTTGACCACCGTACCCCCACAGAATCCTGTGTTTTTGTTTTGAGTTGTTTCTGCCGCAGATTAGAGCAATATGTCGTCCCAGGATTCAGATGGAGAAAGCTATGTGGTTGACTACCTTGTAGACCCTAAGGTCTATGGGGACTTGGGGCATTGTGGCTGGACCACGGAGGAAGAAGAAGACTATGATCCTAGGGGAAAGGAGGAGATGAGCTCAGATGAAGATGAAGTCCCATTACCTCAACCTGGGGACATGCATGTGGAGTTCAAAAACTCAAGCCTCCCTGATAGAGCAAAGAAACCTAAGATCGAGTTTATCCCTTTTCGCCTCTTCCAGGAGAACAAACATGAATTATGCAAAAATATATTAAGCGTTGAGCAGGAGATCGATGACCTAAGGGAGCAAAATTCTATCCTCAAGCGCAAATTAAGGAAGAAGCCTACGTCATCAACAACTCCATCATCACCACCTCCGAAGAAAGAGACATAAACACATGGGTATGGGCACTCCCCTTGGCAACTGCCAAGCTTGGGGGAGGTGCCCCGGTATCGTATCATCACCTCTATCTTTACCGTTTTTCTTAGTTTGATCCTTTTGATTTTATCTTGATTTGGTAGAATAAAGTTTAGTATGATCTAGTTGTGAGCTTTGCTTTGTGATCCTTCTATGTATCTGAGTTCGTGAGCTATATATAATAAAGATTAGTTTTGAGTCAAGGGCTTGATTATCTTACTATGATCTTGTGGGAATATAAGAAAGAATAAAAATAAATAAAGAGATCATATTGATCTTATGGAGAGTAATGACTTCACATATAAAAGAGTATTATGAATAAAAGTTGTTGAGAGTTGAAAAACATAGTTTTGGTCATCGTTGCAATTAATAGGAAGTAATAAAGAAAGAGATGTTTTCACATATAAATATACTATCTTGGACATCTTTTATGATTGTGAGCACTCATTAAAATATGACATGCTAAAAAGTTTATGTTGGACAAGGAAGACAACGTAGTGGGTTATGTTTTCTCATATCCAAAATAAAGTATATTGTCATGGATCATCCAACATGTTGAGCTTGCCTTTCCCCCTCATGCTCGCCAAATTCTTCACACCAAGCAGAGATACTACTTGTTCTTCCGAATATCCTTAAACCCAGTCTTGCCATGAGAGTCCACCATATCTACCTATGGATTGAGTAAGATCCTTCAAGTAAGTTGTCGTTGTTGCAAGCAATAAAAATTGCTCTCTAAATATGTATGATCTATTAGTGTGGAGAAAATAAGCTTTATACGATCTTATGATATGGAAGCAATAAAAGCGACAGACTGCATAATAAAGGTCTCTATCACAAGTGGCAATATAAAGTGACGTTCTTTCGCATTAAGCTTTCGTGCATCCAACCATAAAAGCACATGACAACATCTGCTTCCCTCTGCGAAGAGTCTATCTTTTATTCTTGTCCTATACCTTGTACAAGAGTCATGGTGATCTTCACCTTTCCTTTTTACATTTTATCCTTTGGCAAACACATTGTGTTGGAAAGATCCTGACATATATACCCACTTGGATGTAAGTTTTCATGGTCTATTACTGTTGACGTTACCCTTGAGGTAAAAGGATGGGAGGCAACACCGTAAGCCCCTATCTTTCTCTGTGCCCAATTAAAACTCCATAACCATAAGTATTGCATGAGTGTTAGAAATTATGAAAGACTAAATGATAGTTGAGTATGTGGACTTGCTGAAAAGCTCTTATATTGACTCTTTCCGATGTTATGATAAATTGCAATTGCTTCAATGACCGAGATCATAGTTTCTTAGTTTTCAATGAAGTTTCTGATTCATACTTGACATTGTAATAGATTGTTACTTTGGCATAACAAATCATATGACAATATATAAATATGTTTTTGTTATAAGAATGATCATGATGCCATCATGTCCGTATTTTATTTTATCGACACGTCTATCTCTAAACATATGGACATATTTTTCGATATCGGCTTCCGCTTGAGGACAAGCGAGGTCTAAGCTTGGGGGAGTTGATACGTCCATTTTGCATCATGCTTTTATATCGATATTTATTGCATTATGGGATGTTACTACATATTATGTCATAATACTTATGCCTTTTCTCTCTTATTTTACAAGGTTTACATGAAGAGGGAGAATGCCGACAGCTGGAATTCTGGGCTGGAAAAGGAGCAAATATTATAGACCTATTCTGCACAACTCAAAAAGTCCTGAAACTCCACGAAAGTCTATTTCGGAATATATTAAAAATATTGGGCGAAGAGAGCACCAAAGGGGGGCCACCCACCGTCCACGAGGGTGGGGGCGCCCTACCCCCTAGGCGCGCCCCTGCCTCGTGGGCTACCTGGCAGCCCCCCGCTGCCCATCTTCTGGTATAAGGTGTCTTCTGCCCTGGAAAAAATCAGAAGGAAGCTTTCGGGACAAAGGGTTGTCGTCTCGAGGCGGAACTAATCTAGGCTCTGGCGGAGCTGTTCTGCCGGGGAAACATCCCTCCGGGAGGGTGAAATCGTCACCATCGTCATCACCATCGATCCTCTTTTCGGGAGGGGGTCAATCTCCATCAACATCTTCACCAGCTCCATCTCCTCTCAAACCCTAGTTCATCTCTTGTATCCAATCTTTGTCCCAAAACCTCAGATTGGTACCTGTGGGTTGCTAGTAGTGTTGATTACTCCTTGTAGTTGATGCTAGTTGGTTTATTCGGTGGAAGATCATATGTTCAGATCCTTTATGCATATTAATACCCCTCTGATTATGAACATAAACATGATTTGTGAGTAGTTATGTTTGTTCCTGAGGACATGGGAGAAGTCTTGCTATAAGTAGTCATGTGAATTTGGTATTCGTTCGATATTTTGATAAGATGTATGTTGTCTTTCCTCTAGTGGTGTTATGTGAACGTCGACTACATGACACTTCACCGTTGTTTGGGCCTAGAGGAAGGCATTGGGAAGTAATAAGTAGATGATGGGTTGCTAGAGTGACAGAAGCTTAAACCCTAGTTTATGCGTTGCTTCGTAAGGGGCTGATTTGGATCCATATGTTTCATGCTATGGTTAGGTTTACCTTAATACTTCTTTTGTAGTTGCGGATGCTTGCAATAGGGGTTAATCATAAGTGGGATGCTTGTCCAAGATAGGGCGTACCCAAGCACCAGTCCACCCACATATCAAATAATCAAAGTAACGAACGCGAATCATATGAGCGTGATGAAAACTAGCTTGACGATAATTCCCATGTGTCCTCGGGAGCGATTTCCTTTATATAGGAGTTTGTCCAGGCTTGTCCTTTGCTAAAAAGGATTGAGCCACCTTGTTGCACCTTATTTACTTTTATTACTTGTTAGTCGTTACAAATTACCTTATCACAAAACTATCTCTTACCGATAATTTCAGTGCTTGCAGAGAATACCTTACTGAAAACTGCCTATCATTTCCTTTAGCTCCTCGTTGGGTTCGACACTCTTACTTATCGAAAGGGCTACGATAGATCCCCTATACTTGTGGGTCATCACTGATAACTTCAGAGTCTTCCACATGTTCTTCATTCCTCTTTTCTTTGCCAATATCAAAGCAATAGTTCGCATATAAATCATTATCTCCTTCTAATATGGCATAGCCACTATCTGCATTTTTTGGCACATAATCAATGTCACCGTCATCAGCTTCTGAATTCTACCGAGTCTCCTCTGCTATTTCCATCCCCATTGTCATCACCAACATAATCCTCCCTGCATCCATACCAACAATTGTCCTCCCTTTCTTCTTAAGTGCTGCAACCGCAGACATGAACCCACTTTTCTCTGATGTAGGTCCGACCACCTTAATAAGCTTCATTGGGCTAATGATAGAATGCATAGGGTATGTGATCACATCATCAATATCCCTAACAGTTTCATCATGGTCCAGATATATATCCATGAAGTGATGGCCAAAGGTCACAAATGCTCTTGTATTGTCCATGGCATCCTCTTGATTGATCTCTCTAAGCCCATTTGTTACCACTTGCAGACCAGGCATGAAATAATAAACTGCCATAATCCATCCTTCCTTCTCATAGCATATCTGCTCTATTAGACCATCAACAACTGAAGGTGCCCATGTGTTCATATCTATGTGACCAGACCAAATATTTTGGCCTCCATAATACTTTTTACTTCTGGCATGCCACATGAAAAATCCTCCATATCATATCTGGATAGAAAAATGTGAGTCATCTTCACCTGCACGACATAAAATGGAGTGGATCAATACAAACTGAACAACATGAGCAACTACTTCTGGTACAAAAAAAGTCCAATTACATGCTATTTAACAATATAACACATGCTACTGAACATCTACTTCTACAAAAACAGTGTGCTACTTAGCAATAAACTACTAATTGAACCATATAATGCTTAACATGTGCGTGATACTAAAAAGATAGACCCAAACTTGACCGAAACATCCATATGATGCTCAACAGAGAAGTTCATGCAACAGAAACAATCATATGATGCTTAACAAAGACATGCTACTAAACCATCCATATGATGCTTAACATGAACCAAAATTTAACTATATGCTTAATAGAGAAGTACCAATAACTTGGACCAAAATGCCCAAATTTTAAACAATATGCAACTTGAACCAAATGTAGATGTCAATGTACTTCAGGTTTTCACACCCATAACACATATATTACCTACATCCCTAATGGACAATGCAATGTACTCCCTCCGTAAAGAAATATAAGAGCGTTTAGATCACTACTTTAGTGATCTAAACACTCTTATATTTCTTTACGGAGGGGGTACTAAATAAATTTAACATCCCTATTCAAATTCCAGTAATCAGTGCCCTGCATAAATGGTCAACCTAAAAAAGGCTCGGCTTTTACACACTCCCCTAACCCCCCGTACAAACCCTAGCAGAACATCCAGAATCCCATCAAGCTACTAAACCCTACCTACTGATTATGACAATGCTACGACACATGATGACTACATATTCAAATTTGGAGCTTCAAATCTCCAAAATTAAACCCTGCCAAAACCCTAATGCAGAACCTCTTTTCCCACAGGGAGCTTGCTCAAAATCTATGGATTGTCGCAATGGAAGACCAACTATGGAAGTCAACACATTAACACAAACAGATTACGATGGCGATTCTCGAAAACTTGCCAAATTTTGGCGGTAGTTGGTGCTCCGGGTGATGATCAGGGCCATCGCAGACCAATGGCGCCACCGTCAACCACCCTTCCAGCGACAACAAGACCTCCCAGTGAGAAAACAAGTTGCCGATCACCGCATGGCCTATGCTCCTAATTACTCGCCTCCCTGGCCTCGAGTGCATCGGAAAATGAAGCATGGAGAAAGATAATTTATGCAAAACCGACGGATAGATGCGTATTTACAAAGCATTTTTGTCATGTTGGTAGTCAAAAAAGTAAAGACACACACCACAACGACACAATACCGCTCAGAAGCGTATGCGATGACTAGCTCTGCTACTAGATGTGACCTCCATAACTGTTATGCGGGTATTCCTGAGTATACTGATCAAAGTGAGTTCACATGACGATCTCAGCTGATTTTTTTAAAGTAATGAGTTTGGGTGAATCTATAATACAGAAATAGTACATCCCCATTGTCTTATTTCTCTTGACATGCAACCTATCCACCTTAGTAATCAACATGCACAAATTCTACTTCACTACATATGCCATGCAGCCTACCACATTGACGTGCGCTTGAGATGCGTCGGTATTTCCCCAAAGAGGAAGGGATGATGCGGCACAGTGACGGTAAGTATTTCCCTCAGTTATGAAACCAAGGTTATCGAACCAGTAGAAGAACCACACAACACTATGTAAATGATACCTGGACACAAATAACAAATACTTTCCGAGTAACGGTGCGAGAAATTGACGTGTTAATGGGATAAAACTGTAGTAGATTGATAGATGCAAATAAAAGAAAATAAAATGCAGCAAGGTATTTTTTGTTTTTGATAATATAAAGTTGCAAGTAAAGGAAAAGGCAAATAGTAATATAGATCTAAAAGTATATGATAGGAAAATAGACCGCCATAGATTTCACTAGTGGCTCCTTTCGAGAAAATAGCGTGCGGGGGGTAGACAAATTACTGTTGGGCAATTGATAGGAAAGAAATAATTATGATGATATCCAAGACAATGATCATATATATAGGCATCACGTCCAAGAATAGTAGACCGACTCCTGCCTGCATCTACTACTATTACTCCACACATCGACCGCCATCCAGCATGCATCTAGTGTATTAAGTTCATGGAAAAACAGAGTAATGCAATAAGAACGATGACATGATGTAGACAAGATCTATTTATGTAGGAATAGACTCCATCTTTTTATCCTTAATAGCAATGATACATGTGTGCCTTGCTGTCCCTTCTGTCACTGGGAAAGGACACCGCAAGATCGAACCCACCACAAAGCATCTCTTCCCATTGCAAGATAAATAGATCAAGTTGGCCAAACAAAACCCAAATATCAGAGAAGAAATACGAGGATATAATAAACAAGAATGGATATTAAATCAAGGCAAATCTGATCATAAACTCACAATTCATCGGATCCCAACAAACACACCGCAAAAAGTCATTACATCAAATAGATCTCCAAGAGACCAGTGTATTGAGATACAAAGAGAGAAGAAGCCATCTAGCTAGTGCCTACTGACCCGTAGGTCTGTGGTAAACTAGGCACGCATCATCGGAGAGGCACCAATGAGGATGATGAACCCCTCCGTGACCGTGTTCCCCTCCGACGGAGTGTCGGAAAAGGGCTCTAGATTGGATCTCGTGGTTCTATAACTTGCGACGGATGGAAATAAAATTTCGTCGACTCCCCTAGGGTTTCTGGAGTATGGAGGTATTTATAGAGCGAAGAGGCGGTGCGAGAGGCCACCGAGCTGGGCACAATCCACCTGGGTGCGCCAGGGGGGCCAGGTGCGCCCTGGTGGGTTGCGCTCCCCTCGGAGCCCCCGTCTGGTACTTCTTCAAGCCATGTTGTGTCTTCTGGCCCAAAAAAATCTCCAAAAAGTTTCGCTGCATTTGGACTTCATTTGGTATTGATTTTCTGCGATGTAAAAAACAAGCAAAAAAATAACAACTGGCACTGGGCACTATGTCAATAGGTTAGTCCCAAAAAATGATATAAAATGATTGTAAAACATCCAAGAATGATAATATAACAGCATGGAACAATCAAAATTTATTGATACGTTGGAGATGTATCAGTATCCCCAAGCTTAATTCCTACTCGTCCTCGAGTAGGTAAATGATAAAAACAGAAATTATGATGTGGAATGTTGTCTATCATGTTCATCACATATGCTTTTCTTTATAACATGGACATTTGGACTTTTATATGGTTCAAATCTATAGTCTAGTTTTGACATGAATATTTTAATAATCCAGCATACCAACGAAGAATTATGTCTTCCACAATATCTACACTAAGTTTCCCTAGCCCATCATGCTCAATCATTGATCCATTCATGAGACACACTCGCATATTAGCTACAACCAATGCTCAAGTACGATCATAGTGCCCCTTAGTTGGTGATTTATAAGAGAAGACGGAGACTCAAAATAAAAATAAAATTGCATAATGTAAATAGAGCGGCCCTTTGCAGAGGGAAGTAGGGATTTGTAGAGGTGCCAGAGCTCAAAGCTTAAATCGTGAGATTAAAATAATTTTGGGAGGTATACTTTTCCCGTCAACGAAAATGACTTAGATCTTTCAATACTTTTCCATGCTAGATACATCATAGGCGGTTCCCAAACAGAAATTATAGTTTATTCCTTTTTCCACCATTCTTTCACAATCTATGGCTAACTGTATCCATAGGTGCCCTCCATACCAACACTTACCAAGGAATTTATTATTTGAAAACATAAAGTAAATTTATATTTCATTTCAGGACTGGGCTTCCCTAATACCTTTACCGTACTCTCGTGTAATGACAAGTGAATTAACACTCATCTTGAGAATAACACATCTGGCATGGAAAAATATTGGCCACCCCTCACCGCCTCGTGAGCGGTACGGGCACACAAAACATGAGTTTATTTCGAAATTTAGAGATGGCACATACAAATTTGCTTAGAACGGCAAGGGAATAACGCATATAGGTAGGTATGGTGGACACATATGGCAAAGGATTTTGGATGCACAAGTAGTATTTCTACTTAGTACCAGTGGAGGCTAGCAAATAGATTGAGAAGCGACCAACCAAGAGACGAAAAATCACATAAGCGAGCATTGAGCATAACTAACATCGAATAATGCACCACAAGTAGGATGTAATTTCATTGCATAACTATTGATTTTCGTGCTTGCACAGGGAATCACAAACCTTAACATCAATATTCTTACTAAACATGATTACTCATTAACATGGCTCATATATCGCTCTCATCGTATCTCAAAACTATTACAAATAATGAAGTTTATTTTGTCCAATGATCTTCATGAAAGTTTTTATCATATCCCTCTTGAATATCTATCATATTGGGACTAGTTTTATGTGTTGCTTTTGATAAGCTCAAACAAATATAAGTCAAGAACATGAGCATAATATTTTCTTATCTCAAATTGGTCCAAGTGAAGCATAAGAGAATTTCTTCAAAAATAACAAAGCACACTATGCTCAAAAAGATATAAGTGAAGCACTAGAGCAATTCCATAGCTCTCAAAATTTGAAGTGAAGCAAAGAGAGCAATTCTAACAAGTCATAGAATAATTTTGGATCTCTCAAGTGAGTGTCACAAAATAGAAAACAAAACAAGCAAAGACTCATATCATACAAGACGCTCCAAGTAAAACTCATAATATGTGACGAATAAAAATATAGTCTCAAGTAATATACTGATGGTCATTAGAAGAAAGAGGGGATGCCACTCGGGGGCATCCCCAAGCGTAGTTGCTTGATACTTCTTGAACATTCTCTTGGGGTGTCTCGGGCAACCACAAGCTTAGACTTTTGCTAATCCTTATTCCATCATCCATCGTGATCTCATCGAAAACTTGAAAACTTCAATCACACAAAACTCAACAAAACCTCATGAGATCCGTTAGTATAACAAAACTAATCGTTACTCTAAGTATTGTAGCAAACCAATTCATATTTTTAATTGTATTATATCTACTATATTCTTACTTTTCCATGGCAAAAACTCTTCAAAAGAAACCATAGATCAATCAAAACGAGCACATAACACAATGAAATAGAATCTATCAAAAACATAACAGTATGTAAAGATGCAATTTTTTATCATACTTCTGTAACTCTAAAAATTCTAAAAAATTAGGATAAGATGGACAATTTTTATCCAGATAATGTGTAAAAAATTCAAGAGTTTATCACGCTCTAGTAATCGTCATAAATTCTAACTCCGGATGCAAAAGTTTCTGAATTTCAATGCAATCAAATCAACTATCAACCAAATCATCACAAAGGCTTTGCTTGGCAAAAACACTAATTTAAACCATAAAACACATCTAATCAGAGGTATAATTGGGTATTTTATTGAAAACAGCAAGAAACCCAGGAAAAAAATACAAATTGGGTTGCCTCCCAACGAGCGCTATCATTTTACGCCCCTAGCTAGGCATAACACCAAGATCTCAAGTGTTGTCATCCCTGTTTTCCAATTCTTCAATCAAACACTTAGAATTCTCAAAGATTTTGCATATAAGTTTTCAACAACAATACTTCTAGGAACAAGTTTGAGAAATTCATTCTTGCCGGTAGGGTCTGTTATCACTTCAATAAAATCAGGATGAATACTAATCATTTTAAGACCCCCTTTGTTACTACTAGAAGTAGCACCCTTGCTCTTAGTGATTGAGTAGTCTTGCAACCTTTTACGGGTGTTTTTTTAATAGATTTAACGGAAGAAAAAGCAGTGCTCAAGTTACTAAAAATTCTTCAATTTATCAATCTGAGAAGGACTTTATTCAATTCTTTCATTGACTACGGGTTCCTTCTCCCTTAACAATTTAAAGATATCACCCGCTTTCGACCCAAATTTATTAGAAAAATTATGAATTTTCTTATCCAAATTCTCGATTTGTTCTAGGGTGACCATTTTCTATTCAATGGCATCTAATATTTGCGTAACAGGCTCAAGAGTTAAAACAATTTCATTGACAATAATAGGTGGTGTACCCACTAAACTTCCCATGGCATTAAAAGCATCCAAAGATGGACACATCAAGAAATTCCTGCTACTTCTCGAGCTTGCGTTGTATTCCCTCGAAGAGGAAAGGGAGATGCAGCACAGTAGCGTAAGTATTTCCCTTAGTTTTTGAGAACCAAGGTATCAATCCAGTAGGAGACCACGCGCGAGTCCCTCGCACCTGCACAAACAAATAAGAACTTCACAGCCAACGCGATAAGGGGTTGTCAATCCCTTTACGGTCACTTACGAAAGTGAGATCTGATAGATAGGATAGTTTGGTATTTTTGGTATTTTTTGATATAAGAACAGAAAGTAAAAACACCAAAGGAAAGTAGAATGTAGATTGATATGTTGAGAATAGACCCGGGGGCCATAGGTTTCACTAGTGGCTTCTCTCATGATAGCAGATTTCTATGGTGGGTGAACAAATTACTATCGAGCAATTGATAGAAAAGCGAATAATTATGAGACTATCTAGGCATGATCATTATATATAGGCATCACGTCCGAGACAAGTAGACCGAAACGATTCTGCATCTACTACTATTACTCCACACATCGACCGCTATCCAGCATGCATCTAGAGTATTAAGTTCAAAAGAACAAAGTAACGCTTTAAGCAAGATGACATGATATAGAGGGATAAAATCAAGCAATATGATATAAACCCCATCTTTTTACCCTCGATGGCTACAATACAATACGTGCCTTGCTGCCCCTACTGTCATTGGGAAAGAACAATGCAAGATTGAACCCAAAGCCAAGCACTTCTCCCATTGCAAGAACTATAGATCTAGTAGGCCACACCAAACCGATAATTCGAAGAGACTTGCAAGGATATTATAATCATACATAAAAGAGTTGAGAAAAGAACCAAATATTTCTCATAGATAATCTTGATCATAAACCCACAATTCATCGGATCTCGACAAACACACGGCAAAAAGATTACATCGAATAGATCTCCTCGAAGACCGAGGAGAACTTGGTATTGAGATCCAAAGAGAGAGAAGAAGCCATCTAGGTACTAACTATGGACCCCGAAGGTCTATGGTAAACTACTCACAACTCATGGTGAGGCGATGGTGTTGATGTAGAAGCACTCCGTGGAAGATCCCCCCCTCCGGCGGAGCTCCGGAACAGGCCCCAAGATGGGATCTCACGGGAACAGAAGGTTGCGTCGGTGGAATTAGGGTTTTCTCTATCGATTCGATGTTTTCAGGGTACATGGGTATATATAGGAGGAACGAGGGCGCCGGGGAGAAACGTGGGGCCCACGAGGCAGGAGGTGCGCCCAGGGGGAGGGGGCGCCCCCCCCCTCGTGGACGCCACGTGTGCCCTATTCCGTGGTTCTCAAGTCTCCCGTGAAGGTATCGCTCCAAAAATATCTCTCCCGAAGGTTTCATTCCGTTTGGACTCCGTTTGATATTCCTTTTCTGTAAAACCCTGAAATAGGCAAAAAAAACAGCAATCTGGACTGGGCCTTTGGGTTAATAGGTTCGTCCCAAAAATAATATAGAAGTGTATAATAAAGCCCATTAAACATCCAAAACATCATATATAATAGCATGGAACAATCAAAAATTATAGATACGTTGGAGACGTATCAAGCATCATCAAGCTTAATTCCTCCTCGTCCTCGAGTAGATAAATGATAAAAACAGAATTTTTGATGTGGAATGCTAACCAACATAATTTTCAATGTAATTCTCTTTATTGTCGCATGAATGTTCAGATCCAAAAGATTCAAGACAAAAGTCTATATTGACATAAGAAATAATAATACTTCAAGCATACTAACAAAGCAATCATGTCTTCTCAAAATAACATGGCTAAAGAAAGTTATCCCAACAAAATCATATAGTATGGCTATGCTCCCTCTTCATCACACAAAATATTCATATCATGCACAACCCCGGTTTCAGCCAAGCACTTGTTTTCATACTCAATTTTTTCAAACCTTTCAACTTTCACGCAATACATGAGCATGAGCCATGGATATAGCACTATGGGTGGAATAGAATGGTAGTTCTGGAGAAGACAAAAAGGAGGAAGATAGTCTCACATTGACTAGGCGTATCAACGGGCTATGGAGATGCCCATCAATATATATCAATGTGAGTGAGTAGGGATTGCCATGCAACGGATGCACTAGAGCTAAAATATATGAAAGCTCAACAAAAGAAACTAAGTGGGTGTGCATCCAACTTGCTTGCTCACGAAGACCTAGGGCATTTGAGGAAGCTCGTTGTTGGAATATACAAGCCAAGTTCTATAATGAAAATTCCCACTAGTATAATAAAATGACTAAACATGAGATTCTCTATCATGAAGAACATGGTGCTACTTTGAAGCACAAGTGTGGAAAAAGATAGTAGAATTGTCACTTTTTTCCTTTTTTGGGCCTTTCTTTTTCTTGGCCTTTCCTTCTTTTTTTTCTTCGGGACAATGCTCTAATAATGATGATCATCACAATTATTTTGATTTACAACTCGATACTAGGACAAAGTATGACTCTATATGAATGCCTCCGGCGGTGTACCGGGATGTGCAATGAATCAAGAGTGACATGTATGAAAAATTATGCATGGTGGCTTTGCCACAAATACGATGTCAACTACATGATCATGCATGGCAATATGACAATATGAAGCGTGTCATATGAACGGAACGGCGGAAAGTTGCATGGCAATATATCTCGGAATGGCTATGGAAATGCCATGATAGGTCGACATGGTGGCTGTTTTGAGGAAGGTATATGGTGGCTGTTTGGAGGAAGGTATATAGTGGGTGTATGGTACCGGCAAAAGTTGCGAGGTACAAGAGAGGCTAGCAATGGTGGAAGGGTGAGAGTGTGTATAATCCATGGACTCATCATTAGTCATAAAGAACTCATATACTTATTACAAAAAAATTCGAGTCATCAAAACAAAGCAATCAACGCATGCTCTTAGGGGGGG
>LR738710.1:170156359-170217918 GCA_902687465.1 Secale cereale | reverse complement strand
GGGGGGTTGGTAGGAGTTTACCATCGCGCGCCCCCGACCTCCACACAAAGGATGACACTCTACAAATACCTCATGCTCTAACTTCCTCACATAGCGGTTCACCATACGTGCATGCTACGGGAATCACAAACTTTAACACAAGTATTTCTCAAATTTATAATAACTCCACTAGCATGACTCTAATATCACTATCCTCATATCTCAAAACAATCATCAAGTATCAAACTTCTCATCATATTCAATGCACTTTGTATGAAAGTTTTTACTACATTTATCTTGGATGCCTATCATATTAGGACTAGTTTTATAACCAAAGCACATTACCATGCTGTTCTAATAGACTCTCAAAAGGATATAAGTGAAGCATGAGAGATCAACAATTTCTACAAAATAAAATCACCACCATGCTCTAAAAGATATAAGTGAAGCACTAGAGAAAACTGTTTAGCTCAAAAGATATAAGTGAAGCACATAGAGTGTTCTAAAAAATTCTAGGCCATATTTATCTCTCTCAAAAAGGTGTGTCCAGCAAGGATGATTGTGGCAAACTAACAAGCAAAGACTCTAATTATACATGAAGCTCCAATTAAAACACATATCATGTGGTGAATAAAAATATAGTACCGAGTATAGTTACTGATAGATGAAGACGAAAGAGGGGATGCCTTCTCGGGGCATCCCCAAGCTTAGGCTTTTGGTTGTCCTTGAAGTTTACCTTGGGGTGCCTTGGGCATCCCCAAGCTTAGGCTCTTCCCACTCTTTGTTCCATAGTCCATCAAAGCAATACTCAAAACTTGAAAACTTCACAACACAAAACTTAGACAAAAATCTCGTGAGCTCTGTTAGTATAAGAAAACAAACCACCACTCAAAGGTACTGTAATGAACTCATTCTTTGTTTATATTGGTGTTAAACCTACTGTATTCCAACTTCTCTATGATTCATATCCTCCAATACTACTCATAGATTCATCAAAATAAGCAAACAACACACACAAATCTGGTGACTATTCTAGTGAGCGCTAATGTTTCTGTTTTTTACAGGAAGATCATATAAACTTCACACAAGTCTTCCCAAAGGTTCTACTTGGCTAAAACACACAAAACCACATCTAAACAGAAGCTAGATGCAATATTTATTCCTAAACAGAAGCAAAAACAAAGAAAATAAAATTGGGTTGCCTCCCAACAAGCGCTATCGTTTAACGCCCCTAGCTAGGTAAGATACAAGGATAGATCTAGGTATTGCCATCGTTGGAAGGCAATTCTTTAATTAAGCACTTGTAATTCTTAGGAACTTCTTCATTCCTATTTATAATCAAACTTTTGGGCAAGAAATCAAGAAATTCATTTGTATCAAAAGGTTCTCTTGCAAAAGTAAGAAAAATAAGATGAACACTTATAGATTTAAGATCCACGATTCCTTTACTAGATGGTTCACCCTTGTTTTTAGGAACATACATGAACTTAGACAATTTAGTGGTAGAAGGATTTGAAGTGGTTCTCATAGCAGAAAGAGCAGACCCTACATTAGTAATAATATCCTCAAGTTTATCGATTCTAGTAGAATCTTGATCTATTTTTTCTTTAACTATGGGTTCCTTTTCTTTTAAAAAAATCAGAATAACTCCTACCTTGGATCCATATTGGGTAATTTCATTGTGGATCTTTCTATCCAAATTCTCAACCAACTCTAATGTAGCAACTTTGTTTTCAATGATTTCAAGCCTTTGCATAACATTTTCCAGAGTTAAAACAGTCCCATTAACCATAAGAGGTGGTGAGCCAAATAGTTGATGCGTCTCCAACGTATCTATAATTTTTTATTGTTCCATGCTATTATTTATGATGTTTTGGATGTTTAATGGGCTTTGTTATACACTTTTATATTATTTTTGGGACTAACCTATTAACCCAAAGGCCTAGTCCAGATTGTTGTTTTTTGCCCGTTTCAGGGTTTTACAGAAAAGGAATATCAAACGGAGTCCAAACTGAATGAAACCTTCGGTAGAGATATTTTTGGAGCAAAATACGCACGGGAGACTTGAGAACCACGGAGTAGGGCTGACGTGGCGTCCACGAGGGTGGGGGCGGCCCCCTATAGGGCGCGCCCCCTGCCTCGAGGGCACCCTGTCTGGCCCCTGGTGTCCTCCTTCCTCCTATATATACCTACGTACCCCGAAACCATCAAAACAACAGAGAAAACCCTAGTTCCACCGCTACAACCTTCTGTTCCCGTGAGATCCCATCTTGGGGCCTTTTCCGGAGCTCCACCGGAGGGGGGATCTTCCACGGAGTGCTTCTACATCATCATCATCGCCTCACCAAGAGTTGTGAGTAGTTTACCACAGACCTTCGGGTCCATGGCTAGTATCTAGATGGCTTCTTCTCTCTCTTTGGATCTCAATACCAAGTTCTCTTCGGTCTTCGAGGAGATCTATTCAATGTAATCTCTTTTTGCGGTGTGTTTGTCGAGATCCGATGAATTGTGGGTTTATGATCAAGATTATCTATGAGAAAATTTTGGTTCTTTTCTGAACTCTTTTATGTATGATTATAATATCCTTTCAAGTCTCTTCAAATTATTGGTTTGGTTTGGCCTACTAGATCTATAGTTCTTGCAATGGGAGAAGTGCTTGGCTTTGGGTTCAATCTTGTGGTATCCTTTCCCAGTGATAGTAGGGGCAGCAAGGCATGTATTGTATTGTTGCCATCGAGGATAAAAAGATGGGGTTTATATCACTATGTTTGAGTTTATCCCTCTACATCATGTCATCTTGCTTAAGGCGTTACTCTGTTCTTATGAACTTAATACTCTCGATGCATGTTGGATAGCGGTCGATGTGTGGAGTAATAGTAGTAGATGCAGAATTGTTTCGGTCTACTTGTCTCGGACGTGATGCCTATATATAATGATCATGCCTAGATAGTCTCATAATTATTCGCTTTTCTATCAATTGCTCGACAGTAATTTTTTTACCCGCCGTAGAATATCGCTATCATGAGAGAAGCCACTAGAGAACACTATGGCCCTCGGGTCTATTCTCAACATATCAATCTACAATCTACTTTACTTTTTTGCTTTTACTTTCTGTTCTTATATCCAAAAATACCAAAAATATCAAACTATCATCTCTATCAGATCTCACTTTCGTAAGTGGCCGTATTGGGATTGACAACCCCTTATCGCGTTGGCTGCGAAGTTCTTATTTGTTTGTGCAGGTGTGAGGGACTCGCGCGTGCTCTCCTACTGGATTGATACCTTGGTTCTCAAAAACTGAGGGAAATACTTACGCTACTGTGTTGCATCACCCTTTCCTCTTCGAGGGAATACAACGCAAGCTCGAGAAGTAGCAAGAAGAATTTCTGGCGCCGTTGCCGGGGAGGCTTACGCAAACAACATATACCAACTACCTATCACAAACCCTTATCCTTCACATTACATTTATTTGGCTCTCGTTTTCCTCTCCCCCACTTCACCCTTACCGTTTTATTTGCCCTTCTTATGTCGTGTGTTTATCATTCGCTTGCTTCTTGTTTGCTTGTGTGTTGGATTGCTTGCTTGTCACTATGGCTCAGAACAATACCAAATTGTGTGACTTCTCCAATACCAACAATAATGATTTTATTAGCACTCCGATTGCTCCTATTACCGATGCTGAATCTTGTGAGATCAATGCTGCTCTGTTGAATCTTGTCATGAAAGATCAATTTTCCGGCCTTCCTAGTGAAGATGCCGCTACCCATCTAAACAACTTTGCTGATTTGTGTGATATGCAAAAGAAAAGGGATATGGATAAGATATTGTTAAATTGAAGTTATTTCCATTTTCACTTAGAGATCGTGCTAAAACTTGGTTTTCCTCTTTGCCTAGAAATAGTATTGATTCATGGAATAAATGCAAAGATGCTTTTATCTCTAAGTATTTCCCTCCTGCTAAGATCATCTCTCTTAGAAACGATATTATGAATTTTAAGCAACTAGATTATGAGCATGTTGCACAAGCTTGGGAGAGAATAAAATTAATGATACGTAATTGCCCTACACATGGTTTGAACTTATGGATGATTATTCAAAACTTTTATGCTGGCTTGAATTTTGCTTCTAGAAATCTTTTATATTCGGCCGCAGGAGGCACTTTCATGGAAACTACCTTAGGAGAAGCTACCAAACTCCTAGATAATATTATGGTTAATTATTCTCAATGGCACACCGAAAGATCTACTAGTAAAAAAGTACATGCTATTGAAGAGATTAGTGTTTTGAGTGTAAAGATGGATGAACTTATGAAATTATTTGCAGCTAAGAGTGCTTCTTCTCATCCTAATGATATGCCTTTATCCACATTGATTGAAAATAATAATGAATCTTTGGATGTGAATTTTGTTGGTAGGAATAATTTTGGTAACAATGCTTATAGAGGAAACTTTAATCCTAGGCCTTTTCCTAGTAATTCCTCTAATAATTATGGAAATTCTTACAACAACTCTTATGGAAACATGCCTTCTGAATTTGAAACTAGTGTTAAGGAGTTTATGATTTCGCAAAAGAATTTTAATGCTTTGCTTGAAGACAAATTACTTAAGATTGATGAATTGGCTAGAAGTGTGGATAGAGTTACTCTTGATGTCGATTCTTTCAAACTTAGATCTATCCCACCTAAGCATGATATCATTGAGTCTCTCAAAACCATGAGAATTTCCATTGATGAATGCAAAGAAAGAACCGCTAGGATGCGTGCTAAAAGAGAGAATTATATAAAAGTGTGTTCTTCTAGTCATCATGAAAATAAAGATGAAGATCTAAAAGTTATTGATGTGTCTCCTATTAGATCCTTGTTTTCTAGTATGAATCTCTATAAATATAGGATTGGAGATGAGTCTACTATAAGGTGTCCCAATGATTGGGAGTTTTTAGATCTTGATGCTAAATTGTTAAAAGTGGGAGTGAAGAGCTTAAAACATTGCATAGTGATGAATCCACTACCTTGGATTTCAAGGGATTCAATTATGATAATTGCTCTTTGATTGATTGTATTTCCTTGTTGCATTCCGTACTAAACTCTCTGCATGCTTATAGTCAAAATAAAGCATTTACCAAACACATAGTTGATGCTTTGATGCAATCTTATGAAGAAAAACTTGAATTAGAAGTTTCTATCCCTAAAAAGCTTTATTATGAGTGGGAACCTACTACTAAAATAAAAATTAAAGATCATGAATGCTATGCGTTGTGTGATTTGGGTGCAAGTGTTTCCACTATCCCAAAAACTTTGTGTGATTTACTAGGTTTCCATGAGCTTGATGATTGTTCTTTAAATTTGCATCTTGATGATTCCACTATTAAGAAACCTATGGGAAGGATTAATGATGTTCTTATTGTTGCCAATAGGAATTATGTGCTTGTAGATTTCATTGTTCTTGATATAGATTGCAATCCTTCATGTCGTATTATTCTTGGTAGACCTTTCCTTAGAAGGATTGGTGCAATTATTGATATGAAGGAAGGAAATATTAGATTCCAATTTCCGTTAAGGAAAGGCATGGAACACCTTCCTAGAAATAAAATCAAATTACCATATGAATCTATTATGAGAGCCACTTATGGATTGCCTTCCAAAGATGGCAATACCTAGATCTATCCATGTATCGTGCCTAGCTAGGGGCGTAAAACGATAGCGCTTGTTGGGAGGCAACCCAATTTTATATTTTTTGTTTTTGCTTCTATTTAGGAATAAATATTGCATCTAGCTTCTGTTTAGATGTCGTTTTGTGTTTTAATTAGTGTTTGTGCCAAGTAGAACCTTTGGGAAGACTTGTGTGAAGTTTATATGATCTTGCTGTGAAAAACAAAATCGTTAGCGCTCGCTAGAATGGTCACCAGATTTTACTGGAGCGTGCTATTTAGTTGATTATTTTTGCAGATGATTAATAGACAGATTCCTCATGTTTACCAATTTATTTCAATTTTTTTGGAGTTACAGAAGTATGCAAAAGTTACAGATTACTACAGACTGTTCTGTTTTTGACAGATTCTGTTTTTTTTGTGTTGTTTGCTTGCTTCAATGCATCTACGAGTAGAATTGGAGGATATGAATCATAAAGAAGTTGGAATACAGTAGGTCTAACACCAATATAAACAAAGAACGAATTCATTGCAGTACCTTTGAGTAGTGGTTTGTTTTCTTATACTAACGAAGCTCACAAGATTTTTGTCTAAGTTTTGTGTTGTGAAGTTTTCAAGTTTTGAGTATTGCTTTGATGGACTATGGAACAAAGGGTGGCAAGAGCCTAAGTTTGGGGATGCCCAAGGCACCCCAAGGTAAAATTCAAGGACAACCAAGAGCCTAAGCTTGGGGATGCCCCGGGAAGGCATCCCCTCTTTCGTCTTCATCCATTGGTAACTATACTCGGAGCTATATTTTTATTCACCACATGATATGTGTTTTACTTGGAGCGTCATGTATAATTTGAGTCTTTGCTTGTTAGTTTGCCACAATTATCCTTGCTGGACACACCTTTTAGAGAGAGTTAAATATGGCCTAGGAATTGATAGAACACTCTATGTGCTTCACTTATATCTTTTGAGTTGAATAGTTTTTGCTCTAGTGCTTCACTTATATATTTTAGAGCACAGTGGTGATTATATTTTGCATAAATTGTTGATCTCTCATGCTTCACTTATATCATTTTGAGAGTCTATTAAAACAGCATGGTAATGTGCTTTGGCTATGAAACTAGCCTTCACATGATGGACATCCAATATCAATGTAGTAAAAACTTTCACACTAAGTGCATTGAATATGATGAGAAGTTGGATGCTTGATAATTGTTTTGAGATATGAGGATAGTGATATTAGAGTCATGCTAGTGGAGTTATTATGAAATTGAGAAATGCTTTTGTTAAAGTTAGTGATTCCCGTAGCATGCACGTATGGTGAACCGTTATGTGACGAAGTTAGAGCATGAGGTATTTGTAGAGTGTCATCCTTTGTGTGGAGGTCGGGGGCGCGCGATGGTTAACTCCTGCCAACCTCCCCCCTAGGAGCATGTGTTGATTGCTTTGTTTTGATGACTCGTAAATTTTTGCAATAAGTATACGAGTTCTTATGACTAATGTTGAGTCCACGGATATTGCACACTCTCACCCTTCCACCATTGCTAGCCTCTCTTGTACCGCGCAATTTTCGCCGGTACCATACACCCACTATATATGCTTCCTCAAAACAGCCACCATATATCTTCCTCAAAACAGCACCATATCTACCTATCATGTCACTTCCATAGCCATTCCGAGATATATTGCCATGCAACTTTCCACCGTTCCGTTCATATGACACTCTTCATATTGTCATATTGCCATGCATGATCATGTAGTTGACATCGTATTTGTGGCAAAGCCACCATGCATAATTTTTCATACATGTCACTCTTGATTCATTGCACATCCCGGTACACCGCCGGAGGCATTCATATAGGTCATACTTTGTTCTAGTATCGAGTTGTAATATCGAGTTGTAATTCAATGAAAGTGTGATGATCATCATTATTAGAGCATTTTCCCATGTGAGGAAATGCTAAATCAAGAAAGTCCCTCCAAAAAAAAGAAAGGCCAAAGAAAAAAAAGAAAGGCCCAAAAAAAAGAAAAAAAACAAGAAAAGGGGACAATTGCTACTATCTTTTTCCACACTTGTGCTTCAAAGTAGCACCATCTTCTTCATGATAGAGACTCTCATGTTTAGTGTGACGCCCCCGATTGGACCGTACACTAATCATGCACGCAAATATGTACGACCAAGATCAGGGACTCACTGGAAGATATCACAAGACAACTCTAGACACAAATAAAATAATACAAGCTTTATATTACAAGCCTGGGGCCTCGAGGGCTCGAATACATAAGCTCGAATACACAAGAGTCAACGGAAGCAATAATATCTGAGTACAGACATAAGTTAAGCAAGTTTTCCTTAAGAAGGCTAGCACAAAACATCAACAATCGAAAAGGCAAGGCCTCCTACCTGGGACTTCCTAACTGCTCCTGGTCGCTAGCTGTCTCCATGAGGTAGTAGGCTTTGTCGGGATAGTAGCAGTTGTCAAGTGTGGCATCTGGCTCCTAGACTCCACCATCTGGTTGCATCAACCAGCAAGAAGAACGAAGTGGGGAAAGGGGGGAGCAAAGCAACCGTGAGTACTCATCCAAAGTACTCGCAAGCAAGGATCTGCACTACATATGCATCAGTATCAATGAAAAGGGGTAGTATCTGTGGACTAAGGTGCAGAATGCCAGAATAAGAGGGGGAGAAGCTAGTCCTATCGAAGACTAGCATCTTCTGGAAACCACCGTCTTGCAGCAAGAGGGGGAAGTAGAGTAGTATAACATAAGTCATATTTATGTTGTTGTTCCAACGCTCCGGGATCCTTTCTCGACTCCCGAAGCAACATATCCAAAACATGCCTCAACATCCAGTTCTAGTTGTATCGATGGGATACAACTCCAAGTGTCCGTTATCATAGGACAGGCTATCAATAGATGTTTTCTTCCCTGCAGGGGTGCACCAACTTACCCATCACGCTTGCTTAACTCCGACCGGACACACCATCAGGTCATGCCCGCCCTCGGCCAAACAATACGCCGCAACCCGACCTAGGCTTAATAGAGAGGTCATGCACACCGGACTAAACCCTATGCCCCCAGGGGTCATGGGCCAATCGCCCCCGGAACTCCTGCACATTGCATACGCGGCTGGTGAGCAGACCTGGGCTACCTCCTTAAAAAGGCAGGTGCTTACGCAGTCCAACCTGGCGTGTGCCGCTCGGTCGCGATGACATCAGTTAAGCTTTGGCTGATGCATACGACGCAGAACGCCCATACTATGCCCACGTGGTGGTTAGCGCTATCAGGCCAGAGGCCCCTTGGATCAAATATCCAAACCATTTAGTGTCTTGGGAACGCGCGGTAACGAGCAGAGACTCACGATCATGTGACCCCATCGCCCCGTCTCGAGAACTTGCGGCAATGGCGAGTACCCGGCCACGCCTCGTATTTATCTCACGGGCACCTTCCAGGTCAACCCGACTACACATCACTCGCAATTAAGCTCGCGCGGGTACCCCTCAGGGTCGACCCATCCTTAGTAACCAGGTTCAGTGTAAAGTCATAGTAACCATAGTAACTGTGTGTCTAACACCAAAGGGAAACCTGAGGAAATCACCCTCGATGGAATTCCACCTGATGTTTATCGTCAAGGTGAACGAAAGAGGAGTCACCCTCGAGGTCCACTGTTGAGGAGTTGCACGATAATGTCGTTATCAGGAGTGGAGAAAGAGGAATCACCCTCAATGACCATAACCGATAAACTAACCTACAAGGTTAACATCAGAAGTGCTGATGAGGTCTCACCCTCGGCACTCGATAGTAACCCAGTAGTGTCGAGCAACTAAGGGGAAAGTGATGTGCGGTGCCGGGTCCTGGTCTTCGATCCCGTTGATCGGATCTTCTGATAATCCAGCGGTGCAGACAGGACAAAGTGGGGGGGGTTCTCTGATGGATCTCTAACCAACCTATACTAAGCAGTTTAGTATAAACATGTAAGGTACGAAAGCAGATATCAACAGCAGTCTATGCATCAGAATAGGATCATATAAAAAGCAGTAACAGTTCTAATGCAGGCATGAGAGAGAAGGGAATAGGCGATGTCGGATTGATCAAAGGGGGTTGGCTTACCTGGTTGCTCAGACGAGAAGGAGGGGTCGTCGTCGATGCAGTCGATCACCGAGGTAGCATCAGCCTCGCGGTCTACCGGAGAAAAGAGGGGGGAGAAACAATAAATACAAAGCATACAGATGCAACAAAGAAGCACGACGAGCCAACACGCAGTGCTAGGGTGATCTAACGCGGTGCTACCGGGTACTGGCGAAGAGGGATAACATCCGAGAATATTTTCCCAGTGTTAGGCATTTTCGGACAGGCAAACTAGAGGGGGGTTGTTCCAAGTTCGGTATGATAGAGATGTGTGGCGGACGAACGGACCGCATATTCGAATTCGTCTCGTCGTTCTGAGCAACTTTCATATATAAAACTTTTTCATCCGAGTTACGGTTTATTTTATATGATTTTCTAAAGTTTTATTAATATTCTGAAATTACTATTAATTCGAAAAAGGACTTATTGCGCCGGCATGACGTCATGCTGACGTCAGCAGAGCCAATAGTCAACTCTGACTGGCTTGACTGATCAAGGGGCAGTGGGGCCCACTGTCATAGACTAGTTAAAAAACAGGTTTAATTAGCCTAATGTGTAATTAGGTTAAATAAACATAATTAATTAGCTTTAAAAAACCAGGATTAATTAATTTAATTATTAATTAATTAATTAATATCTTTATTTTTATTTTTTATTTTAAAAACTTTTTTTTAACATGGGCCTGGGCGCTGGGGCCCATAGGTCAGTGGCACAAGCCAGCGGGGCGGGTCGTTAACGGGCGTCGGGCGACGGCCAACTGGGCACGGGGCGAGCAAGCGCTGGGCGCTCGCCTGTAGGGACGGCGAGGCCGGCCTTCCCCGGCGGCGGTGGCGAGGCCGCAACGGAAGAAGTGGCGGGCTGCGGGCCCCATGGGCGTGGGCGCCCGACCCAGCTAGCCAAGGCCGCGGCCGCGGGCCGACGTCCGGAGGCGGCGGGGCAGATGCGGGTGGGCGCGGCGCGCTGCCTGCGAGCGAGGGGTAGGGGAGGCAGCGGCGCAGCCAGGCGAGCGGCGGCAGCAGTGGCAGAGCAAGAAGGCGGGCGAGGGCAGTGGGGGCCGGAGCCGCGAGCGCACGAGGCGAAAGTGGAGCCGCAGCGGCGGCGGCGGGCTCGGCGGCTGCCGGCGAAGCCGGACGGCAACGGCAGGCGCGGCTGCGGGCGAGCCGGCGAGGCGCGCGCCGGTGGGGTGGCTATGGCGCCAACGGAGGCGGGCAACAGTTGCAGCACGCGGGCGCGGGAGCGCGCACACGTAGGGGGAGGCTGGCGCGCGGGTTGGGGGACGCGGGACGCGGCCACGACGCGGTGAGCGTGAGGTCCAGAGAGATCGGCCGCGGCGATGTACGAGGTCTACGGCGATGAATCGAAGGGGGGAGTCCGAGAATCGAAGGAGGAGCTCACCACAAGCCAGTAGATGACCAAATCGAGCTCGGGGAGGCTCCGGCGACATCGAATCGCAGACGAACGCCACGGTGCCCGATGATGAAGACGGCGGTGATTCGGCGATGCCGCGGGGTTGGGCTCGATCTAGACCTCGTAGACGAAGTAGAGAGCAGCGGTGGTTCTTCTGGACGCGCTAACTCGACACCGGGTCGAGGTTGGTCGCGGCGGCGAGGTCCTTCATGGCCACGGCAGCTCAGCAGCGGGTAGCGGGGAAGATAGCTGCGCGGGGAGGACAATATGGAGGACTAGGGTTTCGGTCGAGCGGAGTTGAGGCCTCAAGTAGGGCACTGGGAGGGCTGGATGATCGACACGCAGGCAAGGCGTGGCCATGGCGCCGATGGATGCCTGCCACCGGCTCTTTGCTTCCCTGTAGCGAGGAGGTAGGGGAAAGTAGTGCTGGGCTGGGCCGGTTCGGCTGGGCCAGCTGGAGTGGCCAGCTGGGCCGGTTGGCCCGGGGGGTCCCTTTTCTTTCTTTCTCGTTTTCTCTTTTATTATTTTTATTTCTATTATGTTACCTTTTATTTTATTTATTAAAGTTTTATCAAATACAAAAAATGAGTCCCTAATTTAGTGCTAACAAATATGCTACTATCCCAACAGTTTTGGGCAACTAAAAAAATAGTTTTATAATTTCTAAATTCAAATGACATTTATTTAAAAGTTTTCACTACTGTTTTACTTGTTTTAGAGCCTTTAACATTTTACCAAAGTTTGGTTCCTCCACCACAATTACCCATGCAATATCTGGCACCTTTAGAACATTTTAGTTTTAAAGTTTGGAAACTTATGTTGTTGGCCTTTGATTTAAATTTGAATTTGATTCGGTTTCGAAATAATGCGAGATTAGCAACAATAACCGAGGTGACGTTGCACCATTAGCATAGGGTTACTGTAGCTTGATTACCCGGGCGTCACTATTCTCCTCCACTACAAGAAATCCCGTCCCGAGATTTAAGAGGTAGAGTAGGGGGGAGGTCTGATTATGATATTCTAACGGATCTTCTCGAAGAAGTTAATCCCTTTTATTGATGTCTTCAATCCTTTATTACAATGTTTCACGATGAAGTTGTCGTCCTTTCTTCGGGATCTCCATCATACTTATGAAAAGGATAAGTGGTAACTTTGGAAGAACGGACCTTTACAAGGTTGGTTAACTAGTAGTTAACTCAGGGAATGAGGTAAAATGTATCTCTCGAATTGATCTTAAGAAAGCATCGAGAGCAAAATTAGAAGGTACCATCAGAAGTTCCGAGCGGGCAGACAATCGTTTGATTGCCTAATCAGAAGGCGAAAGGGGTTCAGAGCAACGAAAAGAAATATTGCATCTACTACCAGAGGAGAGCATCCATAGGATGGTGGCTGATGAATTTCATATGAAGACAAGTGGAAAGGATACTACAAAATCAAGGTTGTACAGGAGAGTCAGGTTTCGATCATGTGGAACTGTGGGTTATGGGCCCACCATGTGGGTTAAAAGTAGGAAGGGCGGTAACGTTTTGCACGATCATGTAAGCAAGGCATGTCACGGGATAGCTTGTCAATTATGTCGGCAACAACATCGGTACCAAGGGCGAGGGACGAAGAGAACCATTTTTGTGCTCGTTGGAACAAGGCAGAGCAATAGTCAAAGTTCTCGTCCATCAGAGGTTACCGGAATGTTATCAAAAACAGTAACAGGGTCGTACTGATAGAGGGTATGCCAAGGTGTTGCATAAGTAGAGAACTATTACTGCTTAGAATATATAGACGACAAGGAAGGTTAAACAAACCAATGGAAAGGAAAATGTGATTATACCCAAGTATAAGGAGTATATCTTTCACAAGAATAAGCGGAGCAGGATATACCTGATAGAACAACAAATAGATATGCAAGAAAGTCGTCGATGTTAACACAATTCATCAAGGGGAAAGGTGGTATTTCCCATCATGAATGCGATCCACAACTTGGAAGAAGGCAAATCATTGTTGATGTTGATCACGACCCATTTGTCGAGAGATTTCATTAAGATGTAATCAATCGGCGATGACATTAAGTCAAATGAATGATGAAGCGAAAGGTTATTAAAACCACTAGTACAATACAAACTTGAAATCAAGCTTGTTGTTCAAGGCAAAATGATATGCCGGGGAAGATCACCGTAAGCTTAGCTCATCGTCAAAAGTTGTGCTCCGGTATTAAGGACCAGGTAGCACAGTTAAAATTAGCACGATAATGATGTAGCCGATCAGGCTAGGAATGACGTGATGGAGTATTAAATTTCTCGACAACGCGATACTGGGGGTACTGAGTCTCAGTGTTGATTCGATTCACAAATCGGTGTTCTTGGTTGACGACAACCCAGAACCTGTGGCGTGACTAGGACGGGGAAAGGAACTACTTCATCGGAAATTCATAAGATGAAGTGCAATGGGTTGATATCCTCGAGCTACCAGGGGGGTAATACTCGAAGGTTGGAAATAGAGGTTGGGCAGGAGTACTGATCTGCAGAAGGCAAGTACTTTAACTTGTCCGAGAAATAGTATCAAAGGAGAACAATCATGGTTGGAACCACGGTTGCGAATGCCAGATCCCTGATATAAGATGAATTTATATCAGGGGGTAATTAATTTTAAGAGAAGCATTAATGATAAGATCTACACCGTGTCCATGGGCATGAACACAAAGTTCAAGGTCGACTCCCACTTCTCCAATGCATAACCTTCCATTCACTTCTCGCTTTCGATGAAGTTGTAGTGCTGAAATTATATCTGACATAACAACAGTAGTGTATGACCCGTAGTACTTTTTGGGTTCATATAGATTAGGGAAGGCATAGATTCAACCCATCGGGACATCTTAGGCACATACTATGCAAACTTCGGAGCAAAAATACAGCTCGAAAGCAGATCATGGTTGAGAAAGCATATGATATAATTTACTCAAGGCATTATATATCATGGCAGAACTCACAAGGTGTTTGAATATGAAGGACGTTGTCGGATAAAATCCAACAAAGGATCCGGTGGTCTACAAGGGATCTGATGTGAGCATCGGAACTCCACCTGAAGAAGAAAGAATACAAGGATACCAGTTTATAGAAACAACTGACTAATTCAAAACTCAAATGCAAAAGGAATTATGATTTCTAAATCAAGGGATCGGAAGCAAACGCTTTGATTAAGGATGGGTAAGCTGAAATGGCTTAGGGGTTATAATCGACGGCAATTTAATTGGTCGAGAACCAGCTCATATTCGGAATGACGTCTGAGCTGGAAGAACGAATTCTAGTTTGACTGATCATTGCGAGTATTTGCAACCTATTGGATCAATAAGGTCAGAAAGTCAATCACAGAGGATTTTAATGAATAATGATATACATATGGAATTAACCATAATGCAAGCAGGTAAAACTTTCCAGAGCGATAGGTTGCTGGGGATTTTTGAAGATTGAATAGCGTCTCGAAGACCTTTGTGAAACGCATGAACAACTGGGGATGAAGGAATCCCCAGTGAGTGTGAGGAATTATTAATACATGTATTCATGCGGGAAAAGGAGCTGCGCGGGCACAAAGGATTCCTGGAATATCCGAAGTATTCTAGGGTATCTTGTAATAACAAGATCAATTGAAATGAAGGTATGGACGACAAGGGTATGCAGCTAACCTTAGGGATTTATCGGTGTTATGGAATTGCAATGGCGAAGGGCACAAGGGTCTCGAAAAAACATCGAATATTATCTCCAGAATCTTCTGATGAAGCGAGCCACCATCTTGACTGAAGGGGCTCTCTGGGAGGAAGTATTTTCGAGAACCTAAAGTTAGATTTTAGCAAAATCATTCAACCCGAATAGAAGAGAGATCAGAATCCCAGAGTAAGGACGAGAAATAAAAGATCCTAATACCACCCAATGGCGACGTGGGCCCGTAAGCTACACAGCCATGTTAGTAAAACAGTTTTTCAAAGACTAGACTCAACTTCGGGCAAGGAGTTGGAAACGGGATCCTACAGACAGTCGGCTCTGATACCAACTTGTGACACCTCCGATTTGACCGTACACTAATCATGCACGCAAATGTGTACGACCAAGATCAGGGACTCACTGGAAGATATCACAACATAACTCTAGACACAAATAAAATAATACAAGCTTTATATTACAAGCCAGGGGCCTCGAGGGCTCGAATACATAAGCTCGAATACACAAGAGTCAGCGGAAGCAATAATATCTGAGTACAGACATAAGCTAAACAAGTTTGCCTTAAGAAGGCTAGCACAAAACATCAACGATCGAAAAGGCAAGGCCTCCTGCCTGGGACCTCCTAACTGCTCCTGGTCGTCAGCTGTCTCCATGAGGTAGTAGGCTTTGTCGGGATAGTAGCAGTCGTCAAGTGTGCCATCTGGCTCCTGGACTCCACCATCTGGTTGCATCAACCAGCAAGAAGAAAGAAGGGGGAAAAGGGGGGAGTAAAGCAGCCGTGAGTACTCATCCAAAGTACTCGCAAGCAAGGATCTACACTACATATGCATTAGTATCAATGAAAAGGGGTTGTATCTGTGGACTAAGCGGCAGAATGCCAGAATAAGAGGGGGAGAAGCTAGTCCTATCGAAGACTAGCATCTTCTGGAAACCACCGTCTTGCAGCAAGAGGGGGAAGTAGAGTAGTATAACGTAAGTCATATTTATGTTGTTGTTCCAACGCTCCGGGATCCTTTCTCGACTCCCGAAGGAACATATCCAAAATATGCCTCAGCATCCAGTTCTAGTTGTATCGATCGGGATACAACTCCAAGTGCCCATTACCGTAGGACAGGCTATCGATAGATGTTTTCTTCCCTGCAGGGGTGCACCAACTTACCCATCACGCTTGCTTAACTCCGGCCGGACACACCATCAGGTCATGCCCGCCCTCGGCCAAACAATACGCTGCAACCCGACCTAGGCTTAATAGAGAGGTCATGCACGCTGGACTAAACCCTATGCCCCCAGGGGTCATGGGCCAATCTCCCCGGGAACTCCTGCACGTTGCGTACGCGGCCGGTGAACAGACCTGGGCTACCTCCTCAAAAAGGCAGGTGCTTACGCAGTCCAACCCGGCGCGCGCCGCTCAGTCGCAATGACGTCAGTTAAGCTTCGGCTGATGCATACGACGCAGAACGCCCATACTATGCCCACGTGGTGGTTAGCGCTATCAGGCCAGAGGCCCCTTGGATAAAATATCCAAACCGTGTAGTGTCTTGGGAACGCGCGGTAATGAGCAGAGACTCACGATCATGTGACCCCATCGCCCAGTCTCCAGAACTTGTGGCAAGGGCGAGTGCCCGGCCACGCCTCGTATTTATCTCGCGGGCACCTTCCAGGTCAACCCGACTACACATCACTCGCAATTAAGCTCGCGCGGGTACCCCTCAGGGTCGACCCGTCTTTAGTAACGAGGTTCAGTGTAAAGTCATAGTAACCATAGTAACTGTGTGTCTAACACCAAAGGGAAACCTGAGGAAATCACCCTCGATGGAATTCCACCTGATGTTTATCGTCAAGGTGAACGAAAGAGGAGTCACCCTCGAGGTCCACTCTTGAGGGGTTGCACGATAGTGTCGTTATCGGGAGTGGAGAAAGAGGAATCACCCTCGATGACCATAACCGATGAACTAACCGACAAGGTTAACATCAGAAGTGCTGATGAGGTCTCACCCTCGGCACTCGATGGTAACCTAGTAGTGTCGAGCAACTAAGGGGAAAGTGATGTGCGGTGCCGGGTCCTGGTCTTCGATCCCGTTGATCGGGTCTTCTGATAATCCAGCGGGGCAGACAGGACAAAGGGGGGGGTCTCTGATGGATCTCTAACCAGCCTATACTAAGCAGTTTAGTATAAACATGTAAGGTACGAAAGCAGGTATCAACAGCAGGCTATGCATCAGAATAGGATCATATAAAAAGCAGTAACAGTTCTAATGCAAGCATTAGAGAGAAGGGAATAGGCGATATCGGATTGATCAAAGGGGGTTGGCTTGCCTGGTTGCTCAGACGAGAAGGAGGGGTCGTCGTCGATGCAGTCGATCACCGAGGTAGCATTAGTCTCGCGGTCTACCAGAGAGAAGAGGGGGAAGAAACAATAAATACAAAGCGTACAGATGCAACGAAGAAGCACGACGAGCCAACACGCAGTGCTAGGGTGATCTAACGCGGTGCTACAGGGTACTGGCGAAGAGGGATAACATCCAAGAATGTTTTCCAAGTGTTAGGCATTTTCGGACAAGCGAACTGGAGGGGGGTTGTTCCAAGTTCAGTATGATAGAGATGTGTGGCGGACGAACGGACCGCGTATTCAGATTCGTCTCGTCGTTCTGAGCAACTTTCATATATATAACTTTTTCATCCGAGTTACGGTTTATTTTATATGATTTTCTAAAGTTTTATTAATATTCTGAAATTACTATTAATTAGAAAAAGGACTTATTGCGTCGGCATGACGTCATGCTGACGTCAGCAGAGCCAATAGTCAACTCTGACTGGCTTGACTGGTCAAGGGACAGTGGGGCCCACTGTCATAGACTAGTTAAAAAAACATAGGTTTTATTAGCCTAAGGTGTAATTAGGTTAATTAAACATAATTAATTAGCTTTAAAAAACCAAGATTAGTTAATTTAATTATTAATTAATTGATTAATTAATATCTTTTTTTATTTTTATTTTAAAAACTTTTTTTAACATGGGCCTGGGCGCTGGGGCCCATAGGTCAGTGGCACAACCCAGCGGGGCGGGTCATTAATGGGCGTCGAGCGACGGTCAACTGGGCATGGGGTGAGCGAGCGTTGGGCGCTCGCCCGTAGGGACGGCGAGGCCGGCCTTCCCCGGCGGCGGTTGCGAGGCCGCATCGCGAGAAGTGGTGAGTTGCGGGCGCCACGGGCGTGGGCGACGAACCCGGCTAGCCAAGGCCGCGGCCGCGGGCCGACGGCCGAAGGCGGCGGCACAGATGCGGGTGGGCGCGGCGTGCTGCCTGCGAGCGAGGGGTAGGGGAGGCCGCTGCGCAGCCAGGCGAGCGGCGACTACAGTGGTAGAGCAAGAAGGCAGGCGAGGGCAGTGGGAGCCGGAGCCGCGAGCGCACGGGGCGATAGTGGAGCCGCATCAGCCGCGGCGGGCTCGGCGGCTGCCGGCGAGGCCGGATGGCAGCAGCAGGTGTGGCTGCGGGTGAGTCGGCGAGGCGCGCGCCGGTGGGGTGGCTATGGCGCCAACGGAGGCGGGCAGCAGTTGCAGCATGCGGGTGCGGGTGCGGGCGCGCGCACACGTAGGGGGCGACCGGCGCGCGGGTTGGGGGACGCGGGACGCGGCCATGACGCGGTGAGCGTGAGGTCCAGAGAGATCGGCCGCGGCGATGTACGATGTCTACGGCGATGAATCAAAGGGGGGAGTCCGGGAATCGAAGGAGGAGCTCACCACAAGCCAGTAGATGACCAAATCGAGCTCGGGGAGGCTCCGGCGACGTCGAATAGCAGACGAACGCCGCGGTGCCCGAGGATGAAGACGGCGGTGATCCGGCGATGCGGCGGGGTTGGGCTCGATCTGGACCTCGTAGACGAAGTAGAGAGCAGCGGTGGTTCTTCTGGACGCGCTAACTCGACACCGGGTCAAGGTTGGTCGCGGCGCCGAGGTCCTTCATGGCCACGGCGGCTCGGCAGCAGGTAGCGGGGAAGATAGCTCCGCGGGAAGAACGATATGGAGGACTAGGGTTTCGGTCGAGAGGAGTTGAGGCCTCAAGTAGGGCACTGGAAGGGCTGGATGATCGACACGCAGGCATGGCGTGGCCATGGCGCCGATGGATTCCTGCCACCGGCTCTTTGCTTCCCTGTAGCGAGGAGGTAGGGGAAAGTAAAAAAAATGAGTCCCTAATTTAGTGTTAACAAATATGCTACTATCCCAACTGTTTTGGGCAACTAAAAAAATAGTTTTATAATTTATAAAATTCAAAAGACATTTATTTAAAAGTTTTCACTACTGTTTTACTTGTTTTAGAGCCTTTAACATTTTACCAAAGTTTGGTTCCTCCACCACAATTACCCATGCAATATCTGGCACCTTTAGAACATTTTAGTTTTAAAGTTTGGAAACATATGTTGTTGGCCTTTGATTTAAATTTGAATTTGATTCGGTTTCGAACTAACGCGAGATTAGCAACAATAACCGAGGTGACGTTGCACCATTAGTATAGGGTTACTGTAGCTTGATTACCCGGGTGTCACATTTAGTCACTTTCATATACTAGTGGGAATTTTCATTATAGAACTTAGCTTGTATATTCCAACGATGGGCTTCCTCAAATGCCCTAGGTCTTCGTGAGCAAGCAAGTTGGATGCACACCCACTTAGTTTCTTTTGTTGAGCTTTCATACATTTTTAGCTCTAGTGCATCCGTTGCATGGCAATCCCTACTCACTCACATTGATATCTATTAACGGGCATCTCCATAGCCCGTTGATACGCCTAGTTGATGTGAGACTATCTCCCTCCTTTTTGTCTTCTCCACAACCACCCCTCTATTCCACGTAGTGCTATGTCCATGGCTCACGCTCATGTATTTCGTGAAAGTTGAAAGGTTTGAAAGAAAAGAGTATGAAAACAAGTGCTTGGCTGAAACCGAGGTTGTGCATGATATGAATATTTTCTGTGATGAAGAGGGAGCATAGCCAGACTATATGATTTTGTAGGGATAAATTTCTTTAGCCATAGTATTTTGAGAAGACATGATTGCTTTGTTAGTATGCTTGAAGTATTATGATTTCCTATGTCAATATAGACATTTGTCTTGAATCTTTCAGATCTGAACATTCATGCCACAATTAAGAGAATTACATTGAAAAACTATGTTGGTTAGCATTCCACATCAAAAATTATGTTTTTATCATTTACCTACTCGAGGACGAGCAGGAATTAAGCTTGGGGATGCTTGATACGTCTCCAATGTATCTACAATTTTTTATTGTTCCATGCTATTATTTATGATGTTTTGGATGTTTAATGGGCTTTTTTATACACTTTTATATTATTTTTGGGACTAACCTATTAACCCAAAGGCCCAGTCCATATTGCTGTTTTTTGCCTGTTTCGGGGTTTTACAGAAAAGGAATATCAAACGGAGTCCAAACAGAATGAAACCTTCGGGAGATATATTTTTGGAGCAAAATACGCACAGGAGACTTGAGAACCACGGAGTAGGGCTGATGTGGCATCCACGAGGGTCGGAGCGCGCCCCCCTATAGGGCGCGCCCCCTACCTCGTGGGCACCCCGTCTGGCCCCCGGTGCACTCCTTCCTCCTATATATACCTACGTACCCCGAAACCATCAGAACAACAGAGAAAACCCTAGTTCCACCGCCGCAACCTTTTGTTCCTGTGAGATCCCATCTTGGGGCATGTTCTGAAGCTCCGCCGGAGGGGGGATCTTCCACGGAGTGCTTCTACATCATCATCATCGCCTCACCGTGAGTTGTGAGTAGTTTACCATAGACCTTCGGGTCCATAGCTAGTATCTAGATGGCTTCTTCTTTCTCTTTGGATCTCAATATCAAGTTCTCCTCGGTCTTCGAGGAGATCTATTCGATGTAATCTCTTTTTGTGGTCTGTTAGTCGAGATCCGATGAATTATGGGTTTATGATCAAGATTATCTATGAGAAATATTTGGTTCTTTTCTGAACTCTTTATGTATGATTATAATATCCTTGCAAGTCTCTTCAAATTATTGGTTTGGTTTGGCCTACTAGATCTATAGTTCTTGCAATGGGAGAAGTGCTTGGCTTTGGGTTCAATCTTGCAGTGTCCTTTCCCAGTGATAGTAGGGGCAGCAAGGCACGTATTGTATTGTTGTCATCGAGGATAAAAAGATGGGGTTTATATCACTATGTTTGAGTTTATCCCTCGACATCATGTCATCTTGCTTAAGGCATTACTTTATTCTTATGAACTTAATACTCTAGATGCATGCTGGATAGCGGTCGATGTGTAGAGTAATAGTAGTAGATGCAGAATCGTTTCGGTCTACTTGTCTCAGACGTGATGCCTATATATAATTATCATGCCTAGATAGTCTCATAATTATTCATTTTCTATCAATTGCTCGACAGTAATTTGTTTACCCGCCGTAGAATATCGCTATCATGAGAGAAGCCACTAGAGAACACTATGCCCCCCGGGTCTATTCTCAACATATCAATCTACAATCTACTTTACTTTTCCACTTTTACTTTCTATTCTTATATCCAAAAATACCAAAAATATCAAACTATCATCTCTATCAGATCTCACTTTCGTAAGTGACCGTAAAGGGATTGACAACCCCTTATCGCGTTGGCTACGAAGTTCTTATTTGTTTGTGCAGGTGCGAGGGAGTCGCGCGTGGTCTCCAACTGGATTGATACCTTGGTTCTCTAAAACTGAGGGAAATACTTACGCCACTGTGCTGCATCACCCTTTCCTCCTCGAGGGAATACAACACAAGCTCGAGAAGTAGAAATAGTTCACTCATAGCATTATAAGAATCAAAAGTATGGCTACCCAAGAAATTCCCTCCAGTAATGGTATCTAAGATATATCTATTCCACGAAGTTATGCCAACATAAAAATTGCGAAGAAGCACGGAAGTGGAAAGCTTCCTAGTAGATCTATTTTGAGCATTGCAAATTCTATACCAAACATCTTTTAGGTTTTCTTCCTACCTTTGTTTAAAATTAAGAACCTCACTCTCATGAGTATCGATACTGATGGGTGTGCTAGACATGGTGACAAGCAAGCAATCCAGCACACAAGCAAACAAGAAGCAAGCGAACGGTAAACACAGGGCAAACAGAAGGGCAAATAAAATGGCAAGGGTGAAGTGGGGGAGAGGAAAACGAGAGGCAAATAAATGTAATGCGAAGGATAAGGGTTTGTGATAGGTACTTGGTATATGACTTTTGCGTTAGTCTCCCCGGCAACGGCGCCAGAAATTCTTCTTGCTACTTCTCGAGCTTGCGTTGTATTCCCTCGAAGAGGAAAGGGAGATGCAACACAGTAGCTTAAGTATTTTCCTCAGTTTTTTAGAACCAATGTATCAATCCAGTAGGAGACCACGTGCGAGTCCCTCGCACCTGCACAAACAAATAAGAACTTCGCAGCCAACGCGATAAGGGGTTGTCAATCCCTTTACGGTCACTTACGAAAGTGAGATCTGATAGATAGGATAGTTTGGTATTTTGGTATTTTTGGATATAAGAACGGAAAGTAAAAACAGCAAAGTAAAGTAGAATGTAGATTGATATGTTGAGAATAGACCCGGGGGCCATAGGTTTCACTAGTGGCTTCTCTCATGATAGCAGATTTCTATGGTGGGTGAACAAATTACTGTCGAGCAATTGATAGAAAAGCGAATAATTATGAGACTATCTAGGACTGATCATTATATATAGGCATCACGTCCGAGACAAGTAGACCGAAACGATTCTGCATCTACTACTATTACTCCACACATCGACCGCTATCCAGCATGCATCTAGAGTATTAAGTTCAAAAGAACAGAGTAACGCTTTAAGCAAGATGACATGATGTAGAGGGATAAACTCAAGCAATATGATATAAACCCCATCTTTTTATCCTCGATGGCAACAATACAATACGTGCCTTGCTGCCCCTACTGTCACTGGGAAAGAACACCGCAAGATTGAACCCAAAGCCAAGAACTTCTCCCATTGCAAGAACTATAGATCTAGTAGGCCACACCAAACCGATAATTCGAAGAGACTTGCAAGGATATTATAATCATACATAAAAGAGTTCAGAAAAGAACCAAATATTTCTCATAGATAATCTTGATCATAAACCCACAATTCATCGGGTCTCGACAAACACACGGCAAAAATATTACATCGAATAGATCTCCTCAAAGACCGAGGAGAACTTGGTATGGAGATCCAAAGAGAGAGAAGAAGCCATCTAGGTACTAACTATGGACCCGAAGGTCTGTGGTAAACTACTCACAACTCATGGTGAGGCGATGGTGTTGATGTAGAAGCACTCCGTGGAAGATCCTCCCTCCGGCGGAGCTCCGAAACAGGCCCCAAGATGGGATTGTTGGGGAACGTAGTATTTTAAAATTTTCCTACGATCACGCAAGATCTATCTACCAGATGCATAGCAACGAGAGGGAAGAGTGTGTCTACGTACCCTCGTAGACCGGAAGCGGAAGCGTCAAGTGACGCGGTTGATGTAGTCGAACTTCTTCGCGATTCAACCGATCAAGCACCGAACGTACGGCACCTCCGCGTTCAGCACACATTCAGCTTGATGACGTCCCACGAGCTCTTGATCGAGTTGAGCTTCACGGGAGAGTTTCGTCAGCACGACGGCGTGGTGACGGATATGATGTATTCACCGGCGCAGGGCTTCGCCTAAGCACCGCGACGGTATGACCGAGGTGTGTTTCTGTGGAGGGGGCACCGCACACGGCTGGAACAATTCAACTTGTGTGTCTTTGGGTGCCCCCCTGCCCCCGTATATAAAGGAGGGGGGAGAGGCCGGCCCTAGAGGGGGCGCACCAAGTGTGGGGAGTCCTACTAGGACTCCCAAGTCCTAGTAGGATTCCCCTTTCCTTTCTGGAGTAGGAGAGAAGGAAAGAGGGGGAGAGGGAGAAGGAAAAGGGGGCTGCACCCCTTGTCCAATTCGGACCAGAAGGGGGCCGTGCGCCTCCTTCCTTTTGGCCTCTCTCCTCTATTCCCGTAACTCTCCGGTACTCCGAAAATACCCGAATCACTCGGAACCTTTCCGATGTCCGAATATAGTCGTCCAATATATCGATTTTTACGTCTCGACCATTTTGAGACTCCTCGTCATGTCCCCGATCTCATCCGGGACTCCGAACTCCTTCGGTACATCAAAACTCATAAACTCATAATAAAACTATCATCGAAACCTTAAGCGTGCGGACCCTACGGGTTCGAGAACTATGTAGACATGACCGAGACACGTCTCCGGTCAATAACCAATAGCAGAACCTGGATGCTCATATTGGCTCCCACATATTCTACGAATATCTTTATCGGTCAAACCGCATAACAACATACATTGTTCCCTTTGTCATCGGTATGTTACATGCCCGAGATTCGATCGTCGGTATCTCAATACCTAGTTCAATCTCGTTACCAACAAGTCTCTTTACTCGTTCCGTAATACATCATCCCGCAACTAACTCATTAGCTGCAATGCTTGCAAGGCTTATAGTGATATGCATTACCGAGTGGGCCCAGAGATACCTCTCCGACAATCGGAGTGACAAATCCTAATCTCGAAATACGCCAACCCAACAAGTACCTTCGGAGACACCTGTAGAGTACCTTTTATAATCACCCAGTTACGTTGTGACGTTTGGTAGCACACAAAGTGTTCCTCCGGTATTTGGGAGTTGCATAATCTCATAGTCATAGGAACATGTATAAGTCATGAAGAAAGCAATAGCAGTAAAACTTAAACGATCATAGTGCTAAGCTAACGGATGGGTCTTGTCCATCAGATCATTCTCCTAATGATGTGATCCCGTTGATCAAATGACAACTCATGTCTATGGCTAGGAAACATAACCATCTTTGATCAATGAGCTAGTCTAGTAGAGGCATACTAGGGACACTCTGTTTTGTCTATGTATTCACACATGTATTAAGTTTCCGGTTAATACAATTCTAGCATGAATAATAAACATTTATCATGATATAAGGAAATAAATAATAACTTTATTATTGCCTCTAGGGCATATTTCCTTCAGTCTCCCACTTGCACTAGAGTCAATAATCTAGTTCACATCGCCATGTGATTTAACACCGATAGTTCACATCGTCATGTGATTAACACCCAAAGGGTTTACTAGAGTCAATAATCTAGTTCACATCGCTATGTGATTAACACCCAAAGAGTACTAAGGTGTGATCATGTTTTGCTTCGTGAGAGAAGTTTAGTCAGCGGGTCTGTCACATTCAGATCCGTATGTATTTCGCAAATGTCTATGTGTCTACAATGCTCTGCATGGAGCTACTCTAGCTAATTGCTCCCACTTTAATTACGCATCCAGATTGATACTTAGAGTTAGCTGGATTTAGTGTCAAAGCTTGCATCGGCGTAACCCTTTACGACGAACTCTTTATCACCTCCATAATCGAGAAACATTTCCTTAGTCATCCAGTTACTAAGGATAATTTTGACCGCTGTACAGTGATCTACTCCTGGATCACTATTGTACCCTCTTGACAAATTCATGGCAAGGTACACAACATGTTTGGTACACAGCATGGCATACTTTATAGAACCTATGGCTGAGGCATAGGGAATGACTTTCATTCTCTCTATATTTTTCTGCCGTGGTCTGGCTTTGAGTCTTACTCAACTTCACACCTTACTAGTCAGGTAAGAACTCCTTCTTTGACTGATCCATTTTGAACTACTTCAAAATCATATCAAGGTATGTACTCATCGAAAGTCTTATCAAGCGTCTTGATCTATCTCTATAGATCTTGATGCCTAATATGTAAGCAGCTTCACCAAGGTCTTTCTTTGAAAAACTCCTTTCAAACACTCCTTTATGCTTTCCAGAAATTTCTACATCATTTCCGATCGACAATATGTCATTCACATATACTTATCAGAAAGATTGTAGTGCTCCCACTCACTTCTTGTAAATACAGGCTTCACTGCAAGTTTGTATAAATCTATATGCTTTGATCAACTTATCAAAGTGTATATTCCAACTCCGAGATGCTTGCACCAGTCCATAGATGGATCGCTGGAGCTTGCACATTTTGTTAGCACCTTTAGGATTGACAAAACCTTCTGGTTGCATCATATACAAGTCTTCTTTAATAAATCCATTAAAGAATGCAGTTTTGTTATCCATTTGCCAGATTTCATAAAATGCGGCAATTGCTAACATGATTCGGACAGACTTAAGCATCGCTACGGGTGAGAAAGTCTCATCGTAGTCAACTCCTTGAACTTGTTGAAAACCTTTCGCAACAAGTCGAGCTTTGTAAACAGTAACATTACCGTCTGCGTCGGTCTTCCTCTTGAAGATCCATTTATTTTCGATGGCCTGCCGATCATCGGGCAAGTCAACCAAAGTCCACACTTTGTTTTCATACATGGATCCCATCTCAGATTTCATGGCCTCAAGCCATTTTGCGGAATCTGGGCTCATCATCGCTTCCTCATAGTTCGCAGGTTCATCATGGCCTAGTAACATGATTTCCAGAACTGGGTTGCCGTACCACTCTGGTGCGGAACGTACTCTGGTTGATCTACGACGTTCAGCAGAAACTTGATCCGAAGTTTCATGATCATCATCATTAACTTCCTCACTGATTGGTGTAGGAATCACTGGAACAATTTTCTGTGATGTACTACTTTCCAATCTGGGAGAAGGTACAATTACCTCATCAAGTTCTACTTTCCTCCCACTCACTTCTTTCTAGAGAAACTCCTTCTCTAGAAAGGATCCATTCTTAGCAACGAATATCTTGCCTTCGGATCTGTGATAGAAGGTGTACCCAACAGTGTCTTTTGGGTATCCTATGAAGACACATTTCTCCGACTTGGGTTCGAGCTTATCGGGTTGAAGCTTTTTCACATAAGCATCACAGCCCCAAACTTTAAGAAACGACAACTTTGGTTTCTTGCTAAACCATAGTTCATAAGGCGTCGTATCAACGGATTTAGATGGTGCCCTATTTAACGTGAATGCAGCTGTCTCTAAAGCATAACCCCAAAACGATAGTGGTAAATCGGTAAGAGACATCATAGATCGCACCATATCTAATCAAGTACGGTTATGACGTTCGGACACACCATTACACTGTGGTGTTCCAGGTGGCGTGAGTAGTGAAACTATTTCACATTGTTTTTACTGAAGGCCAAACTCGCTAACTCAAATATTTTACCTCTACGATCATATCGTAGAAACTCTTATTTTCTTGTTACGATGATTCTCCACTTCACTATGAAATTATTTGAACTTTTCAAATGTTTCAGACTTGTGCTTCATTAAGTAGATATACCCATATCTGCTCAAATCATCAGTGAAGGTCAGAAAATAATGATTCCCGCCGTGAGCTTCAATACTCATTGGTCTGCATACATCAGTATGTATGATTTCCAACAACTCTGTTGCTTGCTCCACAGTTCCGGAGAACGGAGTTTTAGTCATCTTGCCCATGAGGCATGGTTCGCAAGCACCAAATGATTCATAATCAAGTGATTCAAAAAGTCCATCACTATGGAGTTTCTTCATGCGCTTTACACCAATATGATCTAAACGGCAGTGCCACAAATAAGTTACACTATCATTATTAACCTTGCATCTTTTGGCTTCAATATTATGAATATGTGTATCACAAGATCGAGATCCAACAAACCATTTTCATTGGGTGTATGACCATAGAAGGTTTTATTCATGTAAACAGAACAACAATTATTCTCTAACTTACATGAATAACCGTATTGCAATAAACATGATCAAATCATATTCATGCTCAACACAAACACCAAATAACACTTATTTAGGTTCAATACTAATCCCGAAAGTATAGGGAGTGTGCGATGATGATCATATCAATCTTGGAACTACTTCCAATACACATCGTCACTTCATCCTTTAACTAGTTTCTGTTCATTATGCAACTCCCATTTCGAGTTACTACTCTTTAGCAACTGAACCAGTATCAAATACCGAGGGGTTGCTATGAACACTAGTAAAATACACATCAATAATCTGTATATCAAATATACCTTTGTTCACTTTGCCATCCTTCTTATCCGCCAAGTATCTAGGGCAGTTCCACTTCCGGTGACCATTTCCTTTGCAGTAGAAGCACTTAGTTTCAGGCTTGAGTTTAGCTTTGGGTTTCTTCATGGGAGTGACAACTTGCTTGTCATTCTTCTTGAAGTTCCCCTTCTATCCCTTTGCCCTTTACTTGAAACAAGTGGTCTTATTAACCATCAACACTTGATGTTGTTTCTTGATTTCTACCTTCGCCGATTTCAGCATCGCGAAGAGCTCGAGAATTACTTTCGTCATCCCTTGCATATTATAGTTCATCACGAAGTTCTACTAACTTGGTGATAGTGTCTAGAGAATTTTGTCAATCACTATATTATCTGGAAGATTAACTCCCACTTGATTCAAGCAATTGTAGTACCCAGACAATCTGAGCATATGCTCACTGGTTGAGCTATTCTCCTCCATCTTATAGGCAAAGTACTGTCAAAGGTCTCATACCTCTCGACACGGGCATGAGTATGAAATACTAATTTCAACTCTTGGAACATCTTATATGCTCCGTGGTGTTCAAAAACAGTTTTGAAGTCCCGGTTCTAAGCCGTAAAGCATGGTGCACTAAACTATCAAGTAGTCATCATACCGAGCTTTTGTCAAAACTTTCATAACGTCTGCATCTGCTCCTGCAATAGGTCTGTCACCTAGCGGTGCATTAAGGACATAATTCTTCTGTGCAGCAATGAGGATAATCCTCAGATCACGGAACAATTCCGCATCATTGCTACTAACATCTTTCAACTTAGTTTTCTCTAGGAACAAATAAAAAATAAGCGGGGAGCAACATCGCGAGCTATTGATCTACAACATAGATATGCTAATACTACCAGGACTAAGTTCATGATAAATTAAAGTTTAATTAAATCATATTACTTAAGAACTCCCACTTAGATAGACATCCCTCTAGTCATCTAAATGATCACGTGATCTAAATCAACTAAACCATGTCCGATCATCACGTGAGATGGAGTAGTTTCAATGGTGAACATCTTATGTTGATCATATCTACTATATGATTCACGCTCGACCTTTCAGTCTCCAGTGTTCCGAGGCCATATCTGCATATGCTAGGCTCGTCAAGTTTAACCCGAGTATTCTGCATGTGCAAAACTGGCTTACACCCGTTGTATTTGAACGTAGAGCTTATCACACCCGATCATCACGTGGTGTCTCGGCACGACGAACTTTCGCGACGGTGCATACTCAGGGAGAACACTTATACCTTGAAATTTAGTAAGGGATCATCTTATAATGCTACCGTCGTTCTAAGCAAAATAAGAAGCATAATAAGATAAACATCACATGCAATAAAAATATGTGACATGATATGGCCATCATCATCTTGTGCTTTTGATCTCCATCTCCAAAGCACCATCATGATCACCTTCGTCACCGGCGCGACACCTTGATCTCCATCGTAGCATCATTGTTGTCTCGCCAACTATTGCTTCTAGAACTATCGCTACCGCTTAGTGATAAAGTAAAGCAATTACATGGTGATTGCATTTCATACAATAAAGCGACAACCATATGGCTCCCGCCAGTTGCCGATAACTTTACAAAACATGATCATCTCATACAAAACCGTATAACTCATCATGTCTTGACCATATCACATCACAACATGCCCTGCAAAAACAAGTTAGACGTCCTCTACTTTGTTGTTGCAAGTTTTACGTGGCTGCTACGGGCTTAGCAAGAACCGTTCTTACCTATGCATACAAAACCACAACGATGTTTCGTCAAGTATGTGTTGTTTTAACCTTCACAAGGACCGGGCGTAGCCACACTTGATTCAGCTAAAGTGAGAGAGACAGACACCCGCCAGTCACCTTTAAGCAACGAGTGCTCGTAACGGTGAAACCAGTCTCGCGTAAGCGTACGCGTAATGTCGGTCCGGGCCGCTTCATCTCACAATACCGCCGAAGCAAAGTATGACATGCTGGTAAGCAGTATGACTAGTATCGCCCACAACTCATTGTGTTCTACTCGTGCATATCATCTACGCATAGACCTGGCTCATGATGCCACTGTTGGGGAACGTAGTATTTTAAAATTTTCCTACCATCACGCAAGATCTATCTACCAGATGCATAGCAACGAGAGGGAAGAGTGTGTCTACGTACCCTCGTAGACCGGAAGCGGAAGCGTCAAGTGACGCGGTTGATGTAGTCGAACTTCTTCGCGATTCAACCGATCAAGCACCGAACGTACGGCACCTCCGTGTTCAGCACACATTCAGCTTGATGACGTCCCACGAGCTCTTGATCCAGTTGAGCTTCACGGGAGAGTTTCGTCAGCACGACGGCGTGGTGACGGATATGATGTATTCACCGGCGCATGGCTTCGCCTAAGCACCGCGACGGTATGACCGAGGTGTGTTTCTGTGGAGGGGGGGCACCGCACACGGCTGGAACAATTCAACTTGTGTGTCTTTGGGTGCCCCCCTGCCCCCGTATATAAAGGAGGGAGGGAGAGGCCGGCCCTAGAGGGGGCGCGCCAAGTGTGGGGAGTCCTACTAGGACTCCCAAGTCCTAGTAGGATTCCCCTTTCCTTTCTGGAGTAGGAGAGAAGGAAAGAGGGGGAGAGGGAGAAGGAAAAGGGGGCTGCACCCCTTGTCCAATTCGGACCAGAAGGGGGCCGCGCGCCTCCTTCCTTTTGGCCTCTCTCCTCTATTCCCGTAACTCCCCGGTACTCCGAAAATACCCGAATCACTCGGAACCTTTCCGATGTCCGAATATAGTCGTCCAATATATCGATTTTTACGTCTCTACCATTTTGAGACTCCTCGTCATGTCCCCGATCTCATCTGGGACTCCGAACTCCTTCGGTACATCAAAACTCATAAACTCATAATAAAACTATCATCGAAACCTTAAGCGTGCGGACCCTACAGGTTCGAGAACTATGTAGACATGACCGAAACACGTCTCCGGTCAATAACCAATAGCGGAACCTGGATGCTCATATTGTCTCCCACATATTCTACGAAGATCTTTATCGGTCAAACCGCATAACAACATACATTGTTCCCTTTATCATCGGTATGTTACATGCCCAAGATTCGATCGTCGGTATCTCAATACCTAGTTCAATCTCGTTAACAACAAGTCTCTTTACTCGTTCCTTAATACATCATCCCGCAACTAACTCATTAGCTGCAATGCTTGCAAGGCTTATAGTGATGTGCATTACCGAGTGGGCCCAGAGATACCTCTCCGACAATCGGAGTGACAAATCCTAATCTCGAAATACGCCAACCCAACAAGTACCTTCGGAGACACCTGTAGAGTACCTTTATAATCACGCAGTTACGTTGTGACGTTTGGTAGCACACAAAGTGTTCCTCCGGTATTCGGGAGTTGCATAATCTCATAGTCATAGGAACATGTATAAGTCATGAAGAAAGCAATAACAGTAAAACTTAAACGATCATAGTGCTAAGCTAACGGATGGGTCTTGTCCATCAGATCATTCTCCTAATGATGTGATCCCGTTGATCAAATGACAACTCATGTCTATGGCTAGGAAACATAACCATCTTTGATCAATGAGCTAGTCTAGTAGAGGCATACTAGGGACACTCTGTTTTGTCTATATGTATTCACACATGTATTAAGTTTCCGGTTAATACAATTCTAGCATGAATAATAAACATTTATCATGATATAAGGAAATAAATAATAACTTTATTATTGCCTCTAGGGCATATTTCCTTCAGGGATCTCACGGGAATAGAAGGTTGCTGCGGTGGAATTAGGGTTTTCTCTGTTGCTTCGATATTTTCAGGGTACATGGGTATATATAGGAGGAAGTAGGGCACCGGGGGAGCAACGTGGGACCCACGAGGCAGGGGGCGCACCCCCCACCCTCGTGGACGCCACGTGTGCCCTATTCCGTGGTTCTCAAGTCTCCCGTGAAGGTATTGCTCCAAAAATATCTCTCCCGAAGGTTTCATTCTGTTTGGACTCCGTTTGATATTCCTTTTCTGTAAAACCCTGAAATAGGCAAAAAAACAGCAATCTGGACTGGGCCTTTGGGTTAATAGATTAGTCCCGAAAATAATATAAAAGTGTATAATAAAGCCCATTAAACATACAAAACATCATATATATATATAATAGCATGGAACAATAAAAAATTATAGATACGTTGGAGATGTATCAATTCCCACTGGTAATCGTATCAAGGACGAAACTATACCAAGTGGTGATGCCCACATAAAAACAACGAAGAATAACAATGGTAGATTGCTTATAGATAGATCTATTATGAGCATTGCAAATTCTATACCTAGCATCTTTTAGACTCTCCTCTGCCCTTTGTTTGAAATTGAGAACTTCATTCTTGGGCGTGCAAACAATAGAGGAAGAACTAGCCATAATGAACAAGCAAGCAAGATTTACACTTAAAAATAGACCCGACAAGAAAAACGATGAACGAAAATGAGGGCGAATAAAACGGCAATTTTTTGTGAAGTGGGGGAGATGAAAACGAGAGGCAAATGGCAAATAATGTAAATTGCAAGGAGACGAGATTTGTGATTAGGAACCTGATAGATGTTGGTGATGTCTCCCCGTCAATGGTGCTAGAAATTCCTTTGACGTGCTCTTGAGATGCGTCGGTATTTCTCCAAAGAGGAAGGGATGATACAGTGCATCGATGGTAAGTATTTCCCTCAGTTATGAAACCAAGGTTATCGAACCAGTAGGAGAACCACGCAACACTATGTAAACCGTACTTGCACACAAATAACAAATACTTGCAACCTGGTGCGTTAAAGGGGTTGTCAATCCCTTTTGGGTAACGGTGCCAGAAATTGACGTGTTGATGGGATAAAACTATAATAGATTGAAAGATGCAAATAAAAGCAAATAAAACACAGCAAGGTATTTTTGTGTTTTTGATAATATAGATCTGAAAATAAAAGTTGCAAATAAAGGAAAAGGCAAATAGCAATATAGATATGAAAGTATACGATAGGAAAATAGACCCGGGGGCGTAGATTTCATTAGTGGCTTCTCTCAAGAAAATACCATGCAGAGGGTAGACAAATTACTATTGGGCAATTGATAGAAAAGCAAATAATTATGACAATATCCAATACAATGATCATGTATATAGGCATCACTTCCAAGATTAGTAGACCGACTGCTGCCTGCATCTACTACTATTACTCCACACATCGATCGCTATCCAGCACGCATCTAGTGTATTAAGTTCATGAAAAAATGAAGTAATGCAATAAGAATGATGATATGATGTAGACAAAATCTATTCATGTAGGAATAGACCCCATCCTTTTATCCTTAATAGCAATGATACATGTGTGCCTTGCTACCCCTTCTGTCACTAGGAAAGGACACCGCAAGATCGAACCCAGCACAAAGCACCTCTTCCCATTGCAAGATAAATAGATCAAGTTGGCCGAACAAAACCAAAATATCGGAGAAGAAATACGAGACTATAATAATTAAGAATGGATATTAAATGATGGCAAATCTGATCATAAACTCACAATTCATCGGATCCCAACAAACACACCGAAAAAGTCATTACATCAAATAGATCTCCAAGAGACCATTGTATTGAGTAGAGAATGAGCCATCTAGCTACTGTCTACGGACCTGTAGGTATGTGGTAAACTACTCACGCATCATCGGAGAGGCGCTAATGAGGATGATGAACCCCTCCGTGATCGTGTTCCTCTTCGGAGGAGTGCCGGAAAAGGGCTCTAGATTGGATCTCGTGGTTCTGGAACTTGTGGCGGCTGGAATAAAATTCCGTCGACTCCCCTAGGGTTTCTGGAGTATGGAGGTATTTATAGAGCGAAGAGGTGGTGCGGGAGGCCACCGAGGTGGGCACAACCCACCTGGGCGCACCAGGGGGCCAAGCGCACCCTGGTGGGTTGTGCTCCCCTTGGAGCCCCTCTCTTGTACTTCTTGAGCTCATGTTGTGTCTTTTGGCCCAGAAAAAATCTCCAAAAAGTTTCGCTGCATTTGGACTTCGTTTGGTATTATTTTTCTACGATGTAAAAAACAAGCAAAAAACAGCAACTGACACTTGGCACTATGTCAATAGGTTAGTCCCAAAAAATGATATAAAATGATTGTAAATCATCCAAGAATGATAATATAATAGCATGGAACAACCAATGTATCAATCCAGTAGGAGGCACAAGCAAGTACCCAATATACGCACATGCACAAACTAACAAACACTTGCACACAACGCTGAAAAGGGGTTCTCAATCCTTTCCCTGTCACTTGCAAGAGTGAGATATGATAGAGATAGATTTTAAAAAAGTAAAAGGCAAAATAAAGTGAACACAAAATAATTGCAACAAAGTATTTTTGGGGTTTTGGTTTTATAGATCTGAAATTATATGATGGAAAATAGACCCGGGGCCATAGGTTCTACTAGAGCCTTCTCTCTCGAAGAAAATATACGGTGGGTAAACAAATTACCGTTGAGAAATTGATAGAGAAGTTCAAAGTTATGACGACATCTAAGGCAATGATCATGAATATATGCATTATGTCCATGACAAGTAGACCGACTCCTGTCTGCATCTACTATTACTCCACTCATCAACCGCTATCCAGCATGCATCTAGAGTATTAAGTTCATAAAAACAGAGTAACACCTTAAGCAAGATGACATGATGTGGAGGGATAAACTCAAGCAATATAATATAAACCCCACCTTTTTATCCTTAATGGCAACAATATAATATGTGCCTCGCTACCCCTTCTGTCACTAGGTGAGGACACCGCAAGATTGAACCCATCACAAAGCACCTCTCCCATTGCAAGAAAAATCAATCTAGCTGGCCAAACCAAATTGATAGATTAAAGAGAAATACAAAGCTATATTAATCATGCATACAAAAGTACAGAGAAGGCTCAAATAATATTCATAGATGATATAATCATAAATCCACAATTCATTGGATCTCAACAAACACACCGCAAAAGAAGATTACATTGAATAGATCTCCAAGAATATTGAGGAGAACATTGTATTGAAGATCAAAGAGAGAGAAGAAGTCATCTAACTACTAGCTATGAACCCGTAGGTTTGTGGTAAACTACCCACGCATCATCGGAGGGGCAATAAGGTTGATGTAGATGCCCTTCGTGGTCGAGTCCCCCTCCAGTGGAGTACAGGAAAAGGCCCCAAGATGGGATCTCACGGGAACAGAAACTTTTGGTGGTGGAAAAGTATTTTTGACGACTCCTCTAGGGTTTCTGGAATATTTGGGTATTTATATAGCTCAGAGGCATTGTAGGGGACTCCCCTACGGCTTGTCATCTCGTCGTGGGTCTTCTGGTCCCCTCTCCAAGTCTAGTAGGTGTCTTCTGGTCCAAGAAAAAACCATCGTAAAGTTTTATTCTGTTTGGACTCCGTTTGATATTCCTTTTCCGCGAAAGCCAAAAACAGGGAAAAAATAGAAACTGGCACTGGGCAATGGGTTAATAAGTTAGTCCAAAAAATAATATAAAATAGCATATTAATGTATATAAAACATCCAAAGTTTATTAATATAATAACATGGAATAATAAAAAAATTATAGATACGTTTGAGACGCATCACACCTCAACAAAATAGTCCACTTGAAATGCATGATACTAGCTATGATAGTACCATTACGACCAGCCTTAGTGGAAACGAAACAATCGACATGATATATGACCAATCAACATAACTATTTAACCCATTAGTTATAGGATGTGCACCGACACGTTATTGCCTAGCACGCGTTCTGTCTTCCCCACTTCTTCATCAAATTGTGTTCCCTAACCAAGACGAGGGTCAAGCAAAATCCGTTGCCAGGCTCCTCCCCATCCCGCCTCCATTCTCCGAAGGCGATGGCACCACAACCGCTAGCCCCCAACTGCGGCGGCCGAGGATCTTGGAGAGGCCTTGGAAAAAGGTAAGATGCATTGGGTTAGGGTGCATGGCGACGCTCAAGGCAGAACGATGGCTGACGGAGTTCGTATGCCCGACTGCGGCTCCCTGCATAGCCCATGCCACCGCCCTGGTAGAGGGTGCTGCCCCACTCCCATGGCGCCACCAACACGCGCGGTCTGACGCTGCCGCGCAGTGCCTATGAAGAGCTCATTGGTATGCCAATCATGCCTACCACATTGTGCATGCCTGCTCTGCGTCACCGAGCTGGTCACCAACTCCGTCGTGCCGCTCGCTTCCACATTGGTCTCGCTAATTGTTGCTGCTACTAGAGAGGTAATATACTTTTGAGTATGTAAAATTTTGATTATTGTATTTTCGTTATTTTGGTATAGCAATTCAACTAAAAAAGTACCATTCCTCATAATACGTTGCTCCGTCTCACTCCGGTTTAAGTGTAGAACAAAGAGCCATTTCTCCTTATTTGATCATTCCATGTATGCAACTTTGTAGTGTGATTAGTATGATATTTAAATGATTAAATCTATATTCATTTTCGAGCCCGACCTCACCCATGAGCAGTTTATATATAACATATTGATGAAGACCATAATTCTTGCTATCATACTGGTTGTTCCACATTTGCGGATTAGTGTCGAGAGAAAGTGATAGTAGAAGGGAACCAATAGCTTTGATTAAATGCCGCATAATATTTTCTTGCTAAGAATTCTTTTCATAAATCTTGCACAATTTCTGTTCTACAAAATATTAGAGATGTAATATTCCCAATAAATCTAGCAAGATCTACCTTGCTAATAGTTTTTAATTGTTTTCATGGTGCGCATTCTATTATGAAACCACGTGCTGACTTCACTACATTATGCAATGAATCCATTCACTTATTTTTTATTTGATGAAATAAAAACACGAAGGAGTCATTGTTTTTTTAGCATCAATACAGACGCAAGCGCTCATATACACGCGTATACTCTCACCGCTATGAACGCACACACGCACACCCTATCCCTATGAGCACCTCTGAGAGACTGAGTCGGCATGTCATCTTGAGATTTACGAAGTCACCATAGGCGCCTCGTCGTCGACGGGAACGTCTCCTCCCACTAAAAGCGCATCGCCGGAAATCCTGAAATAAATCCAGGAAGAAAAAAGTCCATTTTACTCCCCTGAAGAAAATGGGTGGTTCGCATAACCCCCTGAACTTTTTTTGGTCCAGTTAACCCCCTAATCTATCCCAAACCGTTCAAAAATCATCTCTAGCTAGTTTTTTGAGCTCATTTGCTGACATGGACACGGTCAAGGCGGTATTTGACTAGTGAGTTGTGGGGCCCTTTCGTCGATTGAATCCCCACTCTCCTCCTCAGATGCCCAGAGAGCATAATCGACGCTTGGTTTATGCCGCCGGCGCTGTAGTTCTTAGCCCGCGTGGCCAACACCTCCCCCTCCCCTTAAATCCATGCCCTAGAGCTTCCCCTCACTCTGCTATACGTTCCTGCCAAAGGACTTTATCCTAGCCACCCTGAATCGCCGGCGACTATGCCTTCTTCCCCACATCCGACATCGACTGTCGCCGCCTCGATCTCTTCCTCCCGTGAGCCACGCTTCTCCTTCTCTGCTTTCTGAGCACCGTGGTGCTCCTCTGAAGCTGACCAACCCACCATTTGGAGTTGCGCGTCCCTAAGGACCTCTTCCCGTATGGCCAAGCTCCAGCCCCCACTGCTGCTATGGGCGGCGCACTGCGCGAGTAGGCTACATAGATGAGGACAGGAACAGAGAGGCTCCGGAGGAGCAGGGGCTCACCTAGGGGGTGCTGGCATTGGAAGGGAGACCAGGGGTGCTCTGCAGCGACGCCATGGACGCCGAAGGCGACGACCAGAGCGCATGCTTGCGGGGAAGGGGTCGCGAGCCTCACCAGGAACCTGTCCAGTAGGTGCGTGAGGTCGTGTCGCGTCATCGTAGGGGTCTTGGAGGTCGGGGGCGCGCTGGTGATGGCGAATTTTAGCGTGGTGGCTGGCGGCATTGGCGAGGAAGACGATGATGCCAGGCTCGATTGGGGTTGGCTCGGCACAATGGATTTGGTAGAGTTGAAGAGGGTAACAAGGTAGATGATCCCGACATTTTGGCATAGCTCTATGCTTCCTCCGGCCACGTGCACGACCATGGTGGCTGTCGACCGACTCTCGAGCACTCTCGAGCACTCTCGGGGTGTCTGCGGATGTGGGAGAGGGCAGAGGAGGGCCCCACTGGTCAACAACGCTTTGACCTCGTCCATGTCAGCAAAATCACCAGTGCAAACCCACCAATGACGATTTTTGAACGGTTTGGGATATATTAGGGGGTTAAGTGAACCGAAATAAAGTTCGGGGGTTATGCGAACCACCCATTTTTTTCAGGGGAGTAAAATGGACTTTTTTCATCCAGGAATAATGCGAGCATCAGAATTTGAACCCTGGTGGGTTGGAGATACCATTGTCCATCTAACCATCTCAACCACAGATTAGTTCGAACTTATCGTGATGATAATTTTTTTAACAGTCTCATATGCTTTTAACCATATTATCAAAATTCCGATGGCAACGCGGGGGGAATCATCCGAGTTTATCAGGCGGGCATGCAGGCGGCGTCCCTGGGGGTTGCGGGGGGTGGGGGTGTGGGGACGTGGCGTGTACACGTGCCAGTGTGTCCTTGGCAAGCGAGCACCGCACCATCTCTCGCCGTATTCGACTCCTCCTCCACCGCCCCCTGGATTGGGAGCCAAGAAAAGCAGACCATAGATCCTCCGAAACCAGCGCCTCCGATCCATTCCGCCACTACCGCTTCCTCCCCTGCCCGCCGCAACCTGGACCTGGACCTGGACCTGGAGGCCACCTGCTTCTCTCGCCGAGCGCTCCCGCAAGCCGCAGCCGAGGTGAAACCAACATAAACTCCCTCAACTCCGTGCTCCTTTTTCGTAAATTCGTTCGTCCCTTCATGCTGCCGTGTGAGTTTTTTATTTTGATGCGGTTGGTTGCAAATTTAGTGGATTCCGTCTGCTCTGCCGCCTCTCCCTCGAGACCGAGAGGCTCTGATTTTGGTCGGCTGATTAGTTGAAGCTACTTGCAACTAGTATATGCATCATATGCCTTATGAGCTAGCTGTTTGTTGTAAAGCAAATTAAGGGGTTTCGCCCACGATTTTTTTGATTCAGAAGCCCAAACCGTGTGCTCGTACTTCTTGTAGTTTGAATTACTAATATATACTCCAGACAACTTCTTCTAGATGCTCTGCACCCACTGTGTGTAATGCACTTCCTTATTCAGTGATGATTTGTGGGCAGATTTTTCCTGTTTGATAAATTTCTCATCAATTTGCTGTAGAAATGGCTCAACCTGAGGAGAACGCGAAATTCCCTAGCTGTGATGCCTACTTTGACACTATCCAGTCCAAGAAGAAGCTCCCGCTAGCTTTGCAGGAATCCCTGACCGCTGCCTTTGCTCAGATCCCAGTCGCATCGTTTCCTGATGTTCCTAGTGGCCGAGGTATGCACTTCCGCAAAAGAAACGACTCAATCTGTATATTCTGTGTTGCCTTATATTTTGTGACATATATATTTCGGTGTTTGTAACGACCAATATTCTGTCTGTACTGTAGTGACTGAAATTCCTGGAGAAACTTCTGTTCTTGATGCTGTTAGAATTTTATCTGAGCACAACATAAGGGCAGCGCCAGTGCTTAACCCTGAACCCGGGGCTCCGGCTGATTGGCAAGGGAGGTATCTTGGCATTATTGAGTACTCAGCCATCATCCTTTGGGTACTAGATAACGCTGATCTCGCGGCTGTAGCTTTGTCAGCCGGATCAGCAACTGCTGCAGGAGTTGGAATGGGCGCTGTTGGTGCACTGGGTGTGGCTGCATTAGGTGCAACTGGCCCGGCAGCTGTCGCTGGGTTGACTGCTGCTGCAGTAGGTGCTGCTGTTGCTGGCGGGCTAAGTGCTGAAAAGGGTGTTGCAAAGGATGGAGTAACTGCTGCTGATCATTTAGGGGAAGATTTCTACAAAGTTCTACTTCAGCAAGAACCTTTCAAATCAACTACAGTAAGACAACTGCTCTATCTTGAAGTTTTTTTTTTGATTTTTTGTTATGTTGATCAAGCATTGAATCCATGCACCGAGAGCAACATAATCGACTTAATGTTTTGTTGTTTTGCTAAAACAAAGTTCAGCTACACTTGAGTTATAACCCAATATTCAAAACCAGATGGGACTGGCATTCTGACCAAAAAGACTGGAACCTTAGCCCGGTTTCTAATTTAAAGACTGGTTGAGAAAGTACTTTTTTCTTTTTTTTGCTAGTGTCAGTTTGTGATTCGGGCCCTCCTCACATTCCACAGATCTGTGCTATGGCCCTGAAAGTAACCGGGTTAGGATTCTTTGTGGTTGGGAACTAAGTGATATATTTGTGCATATAAGTTCATATAAGTATATGAACTAATTTATGTGAATTATTTAAATGTGGTTTTGTGACCACTTTGTGATTGTTTGAACTGGTGGGCTGGCACCGTTTTCATGGTTGTTTTGCTGTTAATTGTCTTGTCTCGTTTTATACGTGATGGTTATGCCATCCAACTTGACATAATTCATACAGTCTTGCTTGGCTTTGTGGTATTTCAGCTGCACTGCGATTTGTTGCTAAGGTTTATTTGGTTATCTGTTCCAACCCTTTAATTTCGCATTGCATGAGTATCTTCTGTTGTAGACCCTGTTAACTTTGTATCCTTTCTCCTTTTGTTGTAGGTTCGGTCAATTGTTGAGTCCTACCCATGGTCTCCTTTTGTGCCTGTTACACTAGACAGTCCAATGCTTGCTGTATTACTGTTGCTATCTAAGTACAGGTTGAGGAATGTCCCTGTGATCGAAGCTGATAAGCCAGTTATTAAGAACTTCATTACTCAGACTGGTGTTGTTAAAGGACTTCAGCAGTGTAAAGGAAGGGATTGGTTCGACTATATTTCGGCACTTCCTCTTTCAGACTTGGGGCTTCCATTCATGTCTCTTGATGAGGTTATTTGTCTTACTGTGCTGCCTCTTTAGTTAAACTCTTCTCTTTGTAGTGTAAGATTTACTCCTCTATGCTATCCCTATTAATTTAGATCTGCAGGCTGCAACATCTGAAGTAGGACCTTCTAATTGGCTTTGACTGTGTTGTTTAAACTTGTTTAACGAGGAAATTACAATCTTGTGTTCTCTTCAGGTTATTACGGTCAACAGTGATGATCTAATCTTAGAAGCTTTCAAGTGCATGAAGGATAACAAAATTGGCGGCGTACCCGTAGTAGAAGGTCCCAAAAGGAAACTTGTCGGTAGTGTGAGCATAAGGGACATTCGCTTCCTGTTGCTTAGGCCTGACTTATTTTCTGATTTCAGGTACGAAGCGATCCAACCAAATCATCTATTCCCCTGTGTTTTTGTGAAATGTGCCTAATGATATGTTTGATCCACACAGGCATCTTACCGTCTTGGAGTTCATGAAGGCTCTAGGTTCCACTCTTCCTGATTCAGGGGGCAACGGACTGGTGAAGCCGCCGCTCACCTGTGCACCTGATGCCTCTATGGGCAGCGTGATCGACAGCATCGGGTCGAGGATAACCCACCGGATATACGTGGTGGATGGCGACTTTGAGGTGGTCGGTGTTGTGACACTGCGGGACGTGATCTCTTGCTTCATCCACGAGCCCCCTGGCTTCTGCGACGGTTATCTTGCTTCAGCGATGGAGAAGCTCGACGACAAAGAGGACGTCGACTCCTCCGTTGAGAACAGCTGAGCTCTTGGGAGCGCATGACGGTCGAAATAACAGACAAGGTTAGTGAGCAAGTCTTGTAGCTGGACCGATTCGTTCAGTTTGTGGTGTTGATACAGTAAATTCTGTGTGGGTTGACGAGGCGTTTTCACTGCTGTGTTAGTGTGTGCATTAGTTTGTCGACTGCTGTACTGAGTTCCCGAGTTGGCTGATCTGCACCTGTTGCCTAATCTCAGTCATGTGTACCTCTGTATCCTCGATCAATCAATCGAGTAGCCTGATGTATGGCAGTTGTTTAAGCCTTGCAGGCGTGGGCAGGTTTTCATTTTTTATCCTTGTGAGCTAGCAATACAATGTTTTTACTTACCAAGTTAGGTACAGAAGAATACATGGCCAGCAACATTTTCCTTGCATCCCATGAAGTCCAGCTCCAAAAGTAATTAACTAAGAAAAAATGCTCGCAAGAAATATATACAAGACAGAGAACACACAAGCACAGGATGGGAATGGGATATACATGAACTGAACCAGCCACCAACAGTGTCCTTTGCCCACCACGCTGAACACCAGCGTGTACACCAAGGACGGAGATCACATATGGATATGGTGCAACTTTGGCACGATCTTCTCGTTCACTAACAAATTGCACAAAGTCCACACGACCCCGAGACTCTGCAGATGAGACATGGATATACAGTAGTTATTAACGTGTTAAGATTTGGAAAGCTAGCAGCAATTCAAGCACCGGCATCGTCCATTCTAATGCAGAGACTATACCATTCAAAAGAAAAGGGATCTGCTGAGTAAAAAAGAGGCAAACATGTCGATGAAATGGTAGTAGTATAGTACTCACAGCATCATGAGCCCGAGCAAGGCGCAAATGGGAGTTAATTGCTCAAAACCACCACATTTATGGCTAGGGTACTCCTAAACCACCGCTTTTACCGAAAACCACAAAAAACCACCAACTCTGTGGCAAGTGAGTAACAAATTGCACTAATTCATAAATAAGCCGCGTCTAACAAGGGAACTGACAGGTGGGACCCGTCTGTCGGGCTGATGTGGTGAAAACTTGTCCTAGTCAATATGTTGACCTGCTGAGGTGGATGGGGTCCCACCTGCCAGCCTCACATCTCTCTTCTTCTTCCTCCTCACATCTCTCTTCCCCTCACTGTCTCTCTCTCCTGACACTGGGCGAGGCAATGGAGGAGTGGGCAGTGGCATGCTAGGGAGGCGAGGGCGCCGACGACCTCGCGTAGGCTGGAGAAGCGGAGGTACAGGAGGTGCGTGCAGCAGAGGGCAAAGATGCGGAGGTCGTCGCTGGAGATGCAGTCGAGCGGGTCGGGGCCGATGTGGAGCTTGCCGAGGCCCCCGTGGCGCGTTGCGAGGGGACGACGAGCGCGGCGTCAGTGAGGTCCCGGCACCCGGAGAGGCTGAGCGCGCGGAGGAAGGGGGCGACCTCGACGGCGGCGTGACCGGCAAGGCGGAGGTTGTGCTCGCGCATCGGGGCGCCAGGGAGGCCGCGGCGGCGGAGGTCCAGCGCCAGCCAGGCGCAGCCAGTAGCGACGAGGCCGACGCGGTCGGACCAGGAGGCACGACCGTGATAAGACCGGCGGCGGCTGGGTCAGCGACCAGATCGAGCAGAAGTTGGCCGGGTGAGGTGAGCTCCTCCTCTGGCTCGCTGGCCATGGCGCTCGAGCGGCGGACCAGCAGGCACGGCGCCGCGACACGGCCAGGAGGCGGGCGGTGGTCGGAGGAGGGTGCAGCAGCGGACAGCGGCGGCGTGATGCGGTCAGGAGGAGGAATAGAGAGTGATGAAGGAGGAAGACAGGGGAAGGAGACAGGGGATGACATGTGGGTCCCATGGCCAACTCAGCATCTTATCCACATAGGCTTCCATGTCACCCTGACTTGTGGGCCAAACCTGTCGGTTTTGTTGTTAGACACGATTACTATACAAATCAGTGGCATTTGTTACTCACTTGCCACAGAGTTGGTGGTTTTTTGTGGTTTTCGGCAAAAGCGGTGGTTTAGGAGTACCCTAGCCACAAATGTGGTGGTTTTGAGCAATTAACTCCGCAAATGGTCACCAAGTTGTCCGAGTAGTCGAACACCGCCGGCGCTCCCGGAACTAGGACGGCGTCGATGCGGTACACGGTGAGGCGGTCGCTGTAGACGACCGCGCTGGTGACCCTGGCCTCGACCGGCGTCGTGAACGACGCCGGCGAGGAGGAGAGCTTCATGGCGCCTCCGTAGTACTAGATGGTGACCACGCCGTACCCCCAGCGACCGCCGTCGAGCGTCTGCGCCTCAATTCGCCTGTGGCCGTGGGTCAGCAAGCGCTCCACCTCGGCGGAGCGCGCCGCCAGCCCGTGGTGGAGAAGAAGCGCGGCCTGGCCACCGGCGGTGAGGCTGCTGAACCGCGGGAGGAACGTCGCCACCGCGTCGTCGCCCGAGCAGAACATCGTGAGCCCCGCGTCGCTCTGCTCGCGGAGCACCTGGCCCACGCCGGCCGTGGCGGCGACGAGGCCGGCGAAGGCGCCGCACCCGTTCTTGGACAGGATCTGCTCGATCGCCATGCCCCCCGGCGGCGTCGCCTCGGGCGGCTGCCCCTCGGCACAAGGGACGAGCAGCAGGAGGAGCAGGATGGTGGTGCAGGGGGCGACGGCTCCGGCGAGCGGCATTGTACTTGATTCCCCTGCTCGTCCAGGCGACAATAATGGAGGTATGGTGGACAGGGTTTCTCTCCACTGGTGTTTTGGCTTGGCCGAGTTCTTTTAGGGGCTCAGGGCAGGCGGGTGGGGGAAGAAGGGTATTTGGCACTCAGGCCGTGCTCCGGTGGTCTTGATTGCAGTTCTGCTTTTCACCCTGCCCATGTGCAACGCGCCCGGTTGCCATTCTCTCCTTGCTTTTTTTTTTTGAAACGAGGCAAAAGATTTGCCATTTTCATTAAATAAGAGAGAAGGTTTACAGAGGGTGGTCATAGGCCAGGATATATTACATTACTCTCTCGGCATAATATTACTCAAATATTTTGCACCCGCAAAGCTCCAAAGTGAGCACTCCTCTTTGATCTTGGCTACCAAAATACCCACTGGGACTGCCTTGTTGCGGAAAACTCTAGCATTACGTTCCTTCCAAATTTCCCAGAAGATAAGCATCATCAAGGAGACAAGCGGCCTTCTCGACGGACTCCGCTTAGAGGCGTTCCGACTCCACCACTCCTTCACTGAGTCCAGGGCAACCCACTCGTGAGGCTGAACATCATGAAGAGCGAGCCAGACTTTGATCATGCCCCAAGTGCGAATAGTGTAGCGACATTGGAATAGGAGATGTGCCGCCGATTCCTGGACCTGTTGGCATAGCGGGCAAAGATTACAATTCGGCCACCCACGGCGTTGGAGTCTATCAGCCGTCCAAATTCGATTGTTGATAACAAGCCAAGCGAAGAATTTGCACTTTGGGGGCGCCCAGTTCTTCCACACATTTTGATTCATCTCCGGGTGTACTAAGCCAATAAACTGAGCCCTGTACGCCGAGGCCGCAGAGTAGTGGCTGATGGGCCTCTAACCCCTCGTTGGTTACCCCAAGTGGAAGGTGTAAGATGCAGTGTTGTGGAAGTTTTTCCCTTAGCAAAGATGCCAAGGATCGAATCCCCAGAGACTCCTAGGTTCAATAAGTAGGTGTCAATTGCTAACGGCGCCAGATATTACCAATCAACGTGGAACTGCACACAGATACAAATAACTTTGCTCCCAACGAGTACAGAGAGGTTGTCAATCCCTCCGGCCTTGTAGTTCACAAAGGATTAAACGCAAATGATAGTAGTGATAGATAATGTTTGCAATAGTAAATAATAGCGAAAAGTAAATAGCGGATGTGATCAATGATGGTAATATGGACCGGAGTCTTATGATGTTCACTAGTGATGTCTCTCTCTCCCAAAAGACGATAAAACAACTATGTGAGGTAAACGAATTACAACTGGGCAATTGACAGGACCACGAACGCAAACCAATGCTGACTACATTGCAAGAAAGGTTGAGGTTCAAAGCATGGGCGGTACGCCAAAGTAAGTAGACCGAAATCCATCAATATCTACTACTAATCATCCATCTTGAGATATCTATCCAGAACATCTCGCTGGTATTTAGTTGCGAGTCCCACCCATAGTGTAAACTCAATGCAACACACAACTGCATTAAAAGAACTTTGCGTAAAGTAAACAATCCTTGCACCCGCGGGCACAAGCACCGTTGTTTTTCCCCTTGTGGCAACAACACATCCCCTAGACTCATGTTTCTGTCACTCAAGCTAGTCATCGAGGGGCATGAACCCACAATCGAGCATAACGTTCCCTCTTGGAGTCACTACGTATTACTTGGCCAAAGCAATAAATAACAACGGAGAACATGCAAGAATTACTTATGAACATAAATATAAAAGAGGTAGATCAAATATATTACTCAAGAACAATCTGAACATAATCTCATAATCCATTGGATCCCAGCAAACTCATCATAGCAACAGCATAAGGATTACATATGTGCCTCGATCATGTAGGGCAGCTCACGAGGACTAATTAGTGAAGCACAAGAACGGGAGGAGAACATCACATAGCTACTGGTCATGGACTCATGGTCCAAGGGAGACTACTCACAACTCATCCGGGAGGCGTCCATGGTGGTGGAGAAGCTCCCGATGGTGATCCTCCCCTCCGGCAGGGTGCCGGGAAGAGTTCTCCTAGTGCTCCCGATCTTGGAAGCGGCGGCGGCGGCGGAACAGAGATGAGATCGCGAAAAAGAGTTCCCGTCCCCAGGGTTTCGAAGGACGCTCTAAATATATGCCGAAGGGGGGCACCAAACGGGGCTCGGGGGGCCCAGGCGCCCCCCGGCGCGGCCCAGGGGGGGGGGGGGCGCCGCCAGGGCGCCTGGAGCCCTGGTGGCCCCCCCGGCTGTCCTTCGGGCGCACAGTAGGTTCTGGAACGCTGATTTTTTTATATAATTTTGCTGGATTTTTCCTGGCAGTTCTCGTAACGTGAAAACCTGAAATACAAAAACAGCCGAAAACAGAAACTGGCACTGGGGTGCACTGAGTTAATAGGTTAGTCCAAATATGATCAAAAGTGTATGGAAGTGTATGAATATCATAGCAATATCACCCAAAAGAGGCATGGAGCAAGCAGAAATTATAGATACGTTTTGGACGTATCAACATCCCCAAGCTTAATTCCTGCTCGTCCTCGAGTAGGTAAATGATAACAAGAATAATTTCTGTGGTGACATGCTATTAACCATATAGGACTTATTCATAGTCATATGACAAAAGCTGACTGAGACAATGATTCTATAGTAATTGAGTTCCCTCATGAGAAAATCACAAAGGACTGAAAGTTTTACAACATGATATTGAAGCATCAAAAAGATTTGCAATGAACATGGTGTGCAAATATGATAAAGTGATATCTTGCTTGCCCCCTTTAGTGAAGCAAAACATAAATGCAGGGGCACCTTCAAGGTTTAAGTGATGACTAGATACAATGATTTCAAAATAAACGATATCACAATCATGCAAAAGACAATGCTACTTTGGAACAATGCACATTACACTTAGAATGACAATCATGCTCTCAGTAGTTGGTGCTTGAAGAAAGAAGGTGGAGACTCAACATAAAAGTAAAAGAATGGTTATGTGCTAGAGCTTTTTATTTTGAAAACATAGAAGCAATTTTGTCAACGGTAGTAGTACTTCATATGTGTCATGCATAAGACATCCTATAAGTTGCAAGCCTCATGCATCGAATACCAATAGTGCTCGCACCTTGTCCTAATTAGCTCGGATTTCCATGGGTTATCATTGCATTACATATGTTTCAACCAAGTGTCACAAATGGGTACCTCTATGCCACCTGTACAAAGGTCCAAGGAGATAAATCGCATTTGATTTCTCGTTTTTGATAGATCTCAACTTGAGGACATCCATACCGGGACAACATAGAAAATAGATGATGGACTCCTCTTTAATGCATAAGCATATTCTCATAAGAGATTGAGGATTAATGTCCAAGCTAAAACTTCCACCATGATGCATGGCTTTGGTTGGCGGCCCAATGTTCTTCTCTAACAATATGCATACTCATTCAACCCATGGCAAATCACCCTTACTTTAGACAAGACGAACATGCATAGCAACTCACATGATATTCAACAAAAGTGTGACAGTTGATGGCGTCCCCAGAAATATGGTTACCGCTCAGCAAGCAACTTATAAGAAATAAGATACATAGGCAACATATTCTTTACCACAATAGTTTTTAAGCTACTTTCCCATGAGCTATGTATTGCAAAGTTAGTCTGCTTAGTACAGGTGGAGGTTAGCAAAAGACTGGGAGCGACCAACTAAGAGAGCAATGACGGTCATAATCATGTAGAGCGACAAAGCAATATTGAATCAGGCATGGTAGTTATATCGCTACTCAGAAGTAAAAGATCATCAAGGCTTGACAGACTTTCTTTACAGTCTTATATATGCGTGAGCATACGCCAAGTCAATCAAAATAAATTCTCGAAGGAAGATATTTCTAAACCATACCACATCATAGGCAAACAAATCAAGTTGGTATTCCAATAACACATTGGGAATCCCCCAGCTATTTGAGACTAACCATAAGAAAACCTGAACTACTAAGCGCCATTATGCGCGTAGCATCTTTATCATAGACATATTAACCAATGCAACGGAAGCAAACTCTCTTAATAAGGTGAGCATGGTAATTAAAGAGAGTTCAAGCAACCAACTAAACAAAATCTCTTTGAAAAGATAAGCATGAATACTAAGAGCAGAGCATGATAGTAGCTATTAAAAGACAAAGAACACACACAACAAAGATAGACATGAAAATTCTATGTTATGTTCTAGGTAGAAGTGGAGCGTGTTTCTCTCCCACATAAAGAACGCTGAGTTCCGACTCGTTATGAAAAACTAAAAAGGAAACTAAAAGCAAGACGCTCCAAGCATAGCACTTAACACATGAAGTGATAAAAATATAGCGGAACGAAAGACGAACTGATAATGTTGATGGAGAAGGGGATGCACGGGGGCATCCCCAAGCTTAGACGCTTGAGTCTCCTTGAATATTTCTTGGGGGTGCACGGGGGCATCCCCAAGCTTGAGCGCTTGACACTCCTGAATCTTTTTATCATCTTCCCTCGCACACTTGAAAACTCCCTTCATACATAACTCATCATAATCTGATTAGCGAGGTTAGTACCCTTAATAAAATAATTATACCTTGCTGGAAATAAAGATATTCTTGAAGGTCTACTGTTTCTCAAGATTGCCAACAGGTTTTTTGCAAAGAAAAAGCAAGCTCTTGGTTTGCAAAATGAAGGAAAGGCAAAACAGGACAGAATCTGTGAAAAACAGAACAGCAGGTAGTAATTGATTTGTTCGGGGCACTTCTGCAACTCAAATCAAAAAACTCAGAACAGACGCACGAAAGACAATTATATAGAGAATGCTGTCGAAACAATTCAGACCAAAAAGATGACTGGTGATTTTATATGAATTTTTCTATCCAAGGACAGAATCTGTTTCCTGGGCAGCACCTCACAACTTTTGAACTTTCTAGCAATCAGAGGCTATACTTGGCACAAATATGAAAAGCAAAGATACAATGATGATGCTACTGTAGTAAACAACATCAAGACACAACAAAAGCAAAATATAAAAATTTATTCATGTGGGCTGCCTCCCAAAAGCGCTTTCTTTTATGCCTTTAAGCTAGGCATAATGCATATAGATCAAGTTTTATCAAGAGTAAAGGAATAGCTAGCCCGTACAACGGACTCAAAAGGTAACTTGATCTTCTTTCGAGGGAAGTGTTCCATCCCTTTCTTGAGAGGAAACTGAAATTTTATATTACCCTCTTTCATGTCAATGATAGCACCAACGGTGCGTAAAAAGGGACGTCCCAAAATAATTGGACATGAAGGATCACATTCAATATCCATAATAGTGAAATCAACGGGAACATAATTGTCATTGACAATGATAAGAACATCGTCGATCCTCCCCAAAGGTTTCTTTATGGAAGAATCAACGAGACGAACACCAAAAGAACAAGAATCATAAGGTTTCAATTTAAGCATATCATATATTCTTTTGGGCATAACAGAGGTACTAGCTCCAACATCACATAATGCATAACAAGAGAAGTCATTCAATTTAATTTTTATCATAGGATCCCAACCATCTTCTAGCTTTCTAGGTATGGAGGCTTCTACTCTAAGTTTCTCCTCCCTAGCTTTGATGTGAGCATTAGTGATATGCTCTGTGAAGGCAAGATTAAGTGTGCTAGTGCGGGGGTCTCTAGACATCTTGTGAAGGAAATCAATAACTTCGGTAAGAGTGCAATTATCAAAATCAAGGTCATTAGCATCAAGTAAGGTGGTAGTGGTGTCCTTTAGGTTCACTTGTTTGGTAGTTTCTATAGTCATAGCATCACCATTAATAGGTCCATTGGGACCAGGAGTACATTGGGTGCTAAGAGTTTGGATATCCTCAATAACTTGGATAGTAGCAACGGTGTGGTGGGTAGGAAGGCTCTTAATTCTATCCTCTTCCTCCCTTTCTCTAGCCCATCTCTCTTTAAGTTTAGCCATCATCCTAATGTTTTCATTAATTTGCACTTGAGTAGCATTTATAGGAGTGACTTCCTTCTCCTCAAGAGGAGAAGTTTTAATTTTTAGCAATTTTACCTCATTGGCTAAATGGTCTACCTTAAAAGAAAGATCATCTAGTTTATGTAGTTTTTCTTCTACACTCTTATTAAAGGCTTTTTGGGTAGTGACGAAATCTTTAAGCATAGTCTCTAGTTCAGTAGTGGAGTTCTTGGTGATAGGATAAGCATTGTTGTTCCCATAATTAGAGGGGAACGGTCTAGTATTGTTACCAAAGTTACTCCTATAAGCATTGTTATTAAAATTGTTTCTAGAGATAAAGTTCACATCTACTTGTTCTTGAGCAATCAAAGAATTTAAAGGAACATCACGAGGATCAACAGAAGATTTCTTCGTAAGTAGAGACATGATCAAGTCAACTTTTTCATTTAAGGAGGAAATCTCCTCGACAGAGTTTACCTTCCTACCTGTTGGAGCGCGTTCGGTGTGCCATTGGGAATAGTTGGTCATCATCTCATCGAGAAGCTTTGTGGCAGCACCAAGTGTAGTTGACATAAAAGTTCCTCCCACGGTCGAATCTAACAAGTTCCGCGAGGTAAAGTTCAAGCCTGCATAAAAAGTTTGGATAACCATCCAAGTAGTCAAACCATGAGTAGGGCAGTTCTTGATAAGAGATTTCATACGTTCCCAAGCTTGGGCAACGTGTTCATTATCCAATTGTTTAAAATTCATTATGTTACTTCTAAGTTGGATAATTTTAGCAGGTGGATAGTATTTTCCGATAAAAGCATCTTTGCACTTGTCCCATGAATCTATGCTATTTCTAGGCAAAGACTGAAACCAAATTTTAGCTCCTCCTCTCAAGGAGAAAGGAAAAAGCTTAAGCTTAACAATATTACCATCTATTTCTTGGTACTTTTGCATATCACAAAGTTCAACAAAGTTGTTCAAGTGTAAAGCAGCATCATCTCCAGCACCGGAGAATTGATCTTTCATGACTAAGTTCAGTAAAGCAGGTTTAATTTCATATGAAGGTGCTGAAGTGGCAGGTGTAGTGATAGGTGTGCTGATAAAGTCATCGTTGTTGTGACTAGTAAAGTCACACAACTTGGTGTTCTCGGTGGAACCCATAGTAGCAAGCAGGCAAGATAACTATTTTTGTGATTTTCGATAAAAGGTACTAAAGCAAAAACTGAAAGGTAAACTAACAAGACTAAAAAGCAAAGGTAAAAGATAGCGTGCAACTCCCCTATCCTCAAGAGTGGAGTCCCCGGCAACGGCGCCAGAAAAACTCCTTGATGGGCCTCTAACCCCTCGTTGGTTACCCCAAGTGGAAGGTGTAAGATGCAGTGTTGTGGAAGTTTTTCCCTTAGCAAAGATGCCAAGGATCGAATCCCCAGAGACTCCTAGGTTCAACAAGTAGGTGTCAACTGCTAACGGCGCCAGATATTAGCAATCAACGTGGACCTGCACACAGATACAAATAACTTTGCTCCCAATGAGTACAGAGAGGTTGTCAATCCCTCCGGCCTTGTAGTTCACAAAGGATTAAACGCAAATGATAGTAGTGATAGATAATGTTTGCAATAGTAAATAATAGCGAAAAGTAAATAGCGGATGTGATCAATGATGGTAATATGGACCGGAGTCTCATGATGTTCACTAGTGATGTCTCTCTCCCAAAAGACGATAAAACAGCTATGTGAGGTAAACGAATTACAGCTGGGCAATTAACAGGACCACGAACGCAAACCAATGCTGACTACATTGCAAGAAAGGTTGAGGTTCAAAGCATGGGCGGTACGCCAAAGTAAGTAGACCGAAATCCATCAATATCTACTACTAATCATCCACCTTGAGATATCTATCCAGAACATCTCGCTGGTATTAAGTTGCGAGTCCCACCCATAGTGTAAACTCAATGCAACAGACAACTGCATTAAAAGAACTTTGCGTAAAGTAAACAATCCTTGCACCCGCGGGCACAAGCACCGTTGTTTTCCCCCTTGTGGCAACAACACATCCCCTAGACTCATGTTTCTGTCACTCAAGCTAGTCATCGAGGGGCATGAACCCACAATCGAGCATAACGTTCCCTCTTGGAGTCACTACGTATTACTTGGCCAAAGCAATAAATAACAACGGAGAACATGCAAGAATTACTTATGAACATAAATATAAAAGAGGTAGATCAAATATATTTCTCAAGAACAATCTGAACATAATCTCATAATCCATCGGATCCCAGCAAACTCATCATAGCAACAGCATAAGGATTACATATGTGCCTCGATCATGTAGGGCAGCTCACGAGGACTAATTAGTGAAGCACAAGAACGGGAGGAGAACATCACACAGCTACTGGTCATGGACTCATGGTCCAAGGGAGACTACTCACAACTCATCCGGGAGGCATCCATGGTGGTGGAGAAGCTCCCGATGGTGATCCTCCCCTCCGGCAGGGTGCCTGGAAGAGTTCTCCTGGTGCTCCCGATCTTGGAAGCGGCGGCGGCAGTGGAACAGAGATGAGATCACGAAAAAGAGTTCCCGTCCCCAGGGTTTCGAAGGACGCTCTAAATATATGCCGAAGGGGGGCACCAGACGGGGCTCGGGGGGCCCAGGCGCCCCCCTGGCGCGGCCCAGGGGGGCGCGCCGCCAGGGCGCCTGGAGCCCTGGTGGCCCCCCCGGCTGTCCTTCGGGCGCACGGTAGGTTCTGGAACACTGATTATTTATATATTTTTTCTGGATTTTTCCTGGCAGTTCTCGTAACGTGAAAACCTGAAATACAAAAACAGCCGAAAACAGAAACTGGCACTGGGGTGCACCGAGTTAATAGGTTAGTCCAAATATGATCAAAAGTGTATGGAAGTGTATGTATATCATAGCAATATCACCCAAAAGAGGCATGGAGCAAGCAGAAATTATAGATACGTTTTGGACGTATCAGTGGCCATCAGTGGTGAGCTTCCAAGTGATGGAGTCAGGCGTGTCCGGGTTTAACTGGAAGTGGGCAAGTTTTTCCCAAAGCGCAACAAATTGGGCAATGTGCTCATGGGAGATGCCCAAGGCAACATTCACCTGGGAAATCCAGAAGCCATTGAGCAAAGCCTTATGAACGGAAGAACTCCTTTTTTTTAGATCTCGTAAATTTTTGGAGCAATATCCTTGGGCCTGATGCCATCAAGCCAAGCTGCCTCCCAGAACTTAGCCCGGTGACCATCGCCCACCTGGACCTTGGATGCCGACGTGAAGATACTCTGATCATCCTTGTCGCAAGGGGAGCCCAAGCCCGACCAAGGCTTGATCGGGTCCTGCCAGTCAAACCACAACCAACGGAGACGAAGTGCAGTTGCAAACTTTTGCAGGTTTAGAATCCCAAGACCACCATGTAGCTTTGATTTGCAAACTTGGTCCCAGTTCACCTTACATTTCCCACCCGTGACCTGGTCACAACCAGCCCATAGATAAGCACGTCGAAGGGCATCTATCTTTTTCATAACTTCAGCTGGGAGTTTTAGAGCTGTCATATAATAGATGGCAATTGCTGTGATGACAGACTTGACCAGAACCAACCTTCCAGGGGCAGCAACATGTTTTCCAATCCAAGGAGTTAGTTGGGCCGCAATCTTATCTTCAAGAGGCTGATAGTGGATTCTCTTAAGGCGCCTCACAGACAAAGGTAATCCAAGGTACAACATCGGGAAGGTGGTACATAGAGCCGGAAAAGACTGGAGAATATCCGGAAGGTCCACATTTTCATAGTTAATTGGGGCAACCAAACTTTTGGAGCAGTTTGACATCAAACCAGAAACCTCCCCGAAGCTTGCAAGGGTATCAGCGAAGAAACGGACGTCCTCCTTGATGGGAACAATAAAGACTGCGGCATCGTCAGCATAAAGAGAGGCCCGGATTGGCAAATTTTGCCCACCGATGGTATGTAGGCGGCCTTGTGATGTAGCCTTCTCCAATATGTGATGCAACAGATCGATGGCCAACACGAAGAGAAGAGGGGACAAAGGATCCCCTTGACGGAGCCCACGCCCAAGTCTGAAAGGTGTTCCCAGAACACCGTTTAGCAGAACACGCGATGATGCTGTAGACAAGAGGGCTGACACCCAACCACGAAACCGTGGTTGGAAACCAAGGTGGTTCAGCAAGTCCAGAAGGTAGTCCCAACGCACCGAATCAAACGCTTTCTTGATGTCAAGCTTGAACAAAAGAGCCGGGGTCTTCTTGCGGTGCAAACGTCTAGCCAGGTTGCGCACATATAGGAAATTGTCGTGAATACATCTCCTCTTAATGAAAGCACTTTGGGCTTGTGAGACCAGATTATTGATATGAGGGGCCAACCTTCTGGACATCAACTTTGCGATGGCATGTATCAGGCTTATGGGGCGGAAGTCCGTAATATCCTCCGCCCCATCCTTCTTAGGAACGAGTGCCACATCTGCCGAGTTTAACCATTGTAGGTGAGCGGTCTGGAGGTTTGAGAAACGATTGACCACCAACATGATATCAGGTTTGATTGTTTTCCAGCATACTTTGAAGAAAATGCCCGTGAAGCCATCCGGTCCAGGCGCCTTGTCTCCCGGAAGATCAAACATCGCCGCTTTGACCTCCTCCTTAGAGAATGCCTCATCCAAGCCGTGCAGGTCACAAGTAGGCATTGGCAACATATCCCAATTGACGTCGATGGTACGTGGGCAACCTTTTTTGGCTATGTTCTTGAAGTGGCTGTGAACAATCTTCTCTTTGTCAACATGTGAGGTGACCATCCCTGGTTGTGTTTGAGGCGATGAATAATTTTTTTTCTCCTACGGTGATTGACACGAAGGTGAAAATAGCGGGTGTTAGCGTCTCCTTCTTTAAGGTTTGTGATCCTCGAGTTTTGTCTTTTTCTTGTTTTTTTAGCACTGCCAAACCCACAATTCTTCTTTTTAATCTTTTCCGAAGATCCCTTTCCTCCAGGCTCAGCTCCCTTTGTTCTTGGGCGATGTCAAGACGGAGAATAACCTGTTGGGGAACGTTGCATGGGAAACAAAAATTTTCCTACGCTCACCAAGATCAATCTAGGAGATGCACATCTACGAGAGGAGAGTTGGATCCACATACCCTTGTAGATCGCTAAGCGGAAGCGTTCAAGAACGCGGTTGATGGAGTCGTACTCGCCGCGATTCAGATCGCCGAAGATCCTAGCACCGAAGCAACGGTGCCTCCGCGTTCAACACACGTGCAGCCCGGTGACGTCTCCCACGCCTTGATCCAGCAAGGAGAGAGGGAGAGGTTGGGGAAGACTCCATCCAACAGCAGCACAACGGCGTGGTGGTGATGGAGGAGTGCGGGACTCCAGCAGGGCTTCGCCAAGCGCTGCGGGAGACGAGGAGGGAGAGGGGTAGGGCTGCGCCAAGAGGGAGACGTTCTCGTGTGTCCAACAGCCCTAAAACCTCACATATATATAGGGGGAAGGGAGGGCTGCGCCCCCCTTTAGGGTTTCCCTCCCCTAGGGTGCGGCCAGCCCTAGATCCCATCTAAGGGGGCGGCCAAGGGGGAGAGAGGGGGAGGCGCACCACTATTGGGCCCTAGGGCCCAACTGCCTTAGGGTTTGCCCCCCTCCCCTCTTGGAGGCGCCCTGGGACTTGGTGGGGGGGCGCACCAGCCCCCTTGGGGCTGGTCCCCTCCCACACTTAGCCCACGTAGCCTTCTGGGGCTGGTGGCCCCACCTGGTGGACCCCCGGGACCCTCCCGGTGGTCCCGGTACATTACCGATATCGCCCGAAACTTTTCCGGTGACCAAAACAGGACTTCCCATATATGAATCTTTACCTCCGGACCATTCCGGAACTCCTCGTGACGTCCGGGATCTCATCCGGGACTCCGAACAACATTCGGTAACCGCGTACATACTTTCCCTATAACCCTAGCGTCATCGAACCTTAAGTGTGTAGACCCTACGGGCTCGGGAACCATGTAGACATGACCGAGACAACTCTCCGGCCAATAACCAACAGCGGGATCTGGATACCCATGTTGGCTCCCACATGTTCCACGATGATCTCATCGGATGAACCACGATGTCAAGGATTCAATCAATCCCGTATATGATTCCCTTTGTCTATCGGTATAGCACTTGCCCGAGATTCGATCGTTGGTATACCGATACCTTGCTCAATCTCGTTACCGGCAAGTCTCTTTACTCGTTCCGTAACACATCATCCCGTGATCAACTCCTTGATCACATATTGTGCACATTATGATGATGTCCTACCGAGTGGGCCCAGAGATACCTCTCCGTCATACGGAGTGACAAATCCCAGTCTCGATTCGTGCCAACCCAACAGACACTTTCGGAGATACCTGTTGTGCACCTTTATAGCCACCCAGTTACGTTGTGACGTTTGGTACACCCAAAGCATTCCTACGGTATCTGGGAGTTGCACAATCTCATGGTCTAAGGAAAAGATACTTGACATATAGAAAAGCTTTAGCATACGAACTACACGATCTGTGCTAGGCTTAGGATTGGGTCTTGTCCATCACATCATTCTCCTAATGGTGTGATCCCGTTATCAAATGACAACTCATGTCTATGGCTAGGAAACCGTAGCCATCTTTGATCAACGAGCTAGTCTAGTAGAGGCTCACTAGGGACACGGTGTTGTCTATGTATCCACACATGTATCTTAGTTTCCTATCAATACAATTCTAGCATGGATAATAAACGATTATCATGAACAAGGAAATATAATAATAACCAATTTATTATTGCCTCTAGGGCATATTTCCAACAGTCTCCCACTTGCACTAGAGTCAATAATCTAGTTCACATCGCCATGTGATTAACACTCACAGGTCACATCGCCATGTGACTAACATCCAAAGAGTTCACTAGAGTCAGTAATCTAGTTCACATCAATATGTGATTAACACTCAATGAGTTCTGGGTTTGATCATGTTATGCTTGTGAGAGAGGTTGTAGTCAACGGGTCTGCAACATTCAGATCCCTATGTACTTCGCAAAACTTTATGTCATATCGTAGATGCTGCTACCACGTTCCACTTGGAGCTATTCCAAACTGTTGCTCCATTATACGTATCCGGTATCTCCACTTAGAGTTATCCGGATAGGTGTTAAGCTTGCATCGACGTAACTCTTTACGTCGAACTCTTTATCACCTCCATAACCGAGAAACATTTCCTTATTCCTCTAAGGATAATTTTGACCACTATCTAGTAATCCACTCCTGGATCACCTTTGTACCCTCTTGCCAGACATGTGGCAAGGCACACATCAGGTGCGGTACTTAGCATGGCATACTGTATAGAGCCTATGACAAAAACCATAGGGGACGACCTTTGTCCTTCCTCTTTCTTCTGCCGTGGTCAAGTTTTGAGTCTTACTCAACTTCACACCTTACAACTCAGGTAAGAACTCCTTCTTTGACTGATCTATTTTGAACTCCTTCAAAATCATGTCAAAGGTGTGTGTTCTTTTGAAAGTAACATCAGGCGTCTTGATCTATCTGTATAGATCTTGATGCCCAATATGTAAGCAGCTTTATCCAGGTCTTCCTTTGAAAAACTCATTTCAAACAACCCTTTATGCTTTCCAGAAATTCTACATCATTTCGGATCAACAATATGTCATTCACATATACTTATCAGAAATGTTGTAGTGCTCCCACTCACTTTATTGCAAATACAAGTTTCCACCAAACTTTGTATACCCAAAAACTTTGATCACTCCATCAAAGTGTATATTCCGACTCCGAGATGCTTGCTCTAGTCCATGGAAGGATCGTTGGAGCTAGCATATCTTTTAGCATCCTTAGGATCGACAAAACCTTTCTGATTGTATCACATACAACCTTTCCTTACGAAAACTGGTAAGGAAACTTGTTTTGTCATCCATCTGCCAGATTTCATAAATGCAGCTAATGCTAACATGATTCCGACGGACTTAAGCATCGCTACGGGTGAGAAAATCTCATCGTAGTCAACTCCTTGAACTTGTGGAAAACTCTTCGCCACAAGTCGAGCTTCATAGACGATGACATTACCGTCCATGTCCGTCTTAGTCTTAAAGATCCATTTGTCCCAATGGCTTGCCGATCATAGGGCAAGTCCACCAAAGTCCATACTTTGTTTTGATACATGGATCCTATCTCGGATTTATCGGCTTCTAACCATTTGTCGGAATATGGGCCCACCATCGCTTCTCCATAGTTCGTAGGTTCATCGTTGTCCAACAACATGACCTTTAAGACAGGATCAACGTACCACTCAGGAGTAGTACATATCCTTGTCAACCTACGAGGTTCGATAGCAACTTGATCTGGAGCTTCATGATCACTATCATTAGTTTCCTCTTCAACTGTCGTAGATTCCACAGAAACATCTTTCTGTGTTGCACTACTCTCCGGTTGAAGTGAGGGTTCGACAACCTCATCAAGTTCTATCTTCCTCCCACTCAATTCTTTCGAGAGAAACTCCTTCTCGAGAAAGGACCCGTTCTTAGCGACAAACATTTTTGTCCTTGGATCTGAGATAGAAGGTATACCCAACTGTTACCCTTGGGTATCCTATGAAGATGTATTTGTCCGCTTTGGGTTCGAGCTTTTCCTGGCTGAAGCCATAAGCATCGCAGCCCCAAACATTTAAGAGAACGACAATTTTGGTTTCTTGCCAAACCATACGACGTCGTCTCAACGGACTTAGATGGTGCCCTATATAAAGTGAATGCAGCTGTCTCTAATGCATAACCTCAAAATAATAGCGGTAGATCGGTAAGACACACCATAGATCGCACCATATCTCATAAGGTTCGATTACGATGTCCGGACACACCATTACGCTGTGGTGTTCCAGGGGACTTCAACTGCGAAACAATTCCACAATGTCTTAAGTGATTGCCAAACTCATAATTAAGATAATATCCCCTTGATCAGATCGTAGGAACATGATCTTCTTGTTATGATGATTCTTAATCTTCACTCTGAAATTTTTGAACCTTTCAAACGTTTCAGACTTTTGCTTCATTAAGTAAATATACCATATCTACTCAAATCGTCAGTGAAGATGAGAAAATAACGATATCCACCACACGCCTAAATTCTCATTGGATCACATACATCAGCATGTATGATTTCCAATAAGTCACTTGCCCGTTTCATTGTACCTGAAAACGAGATCTCAGTCATCCTGCCCAAGAGGCATGGCTCGCATGTGTCAAGCGATTCAAAATCAAGTGACTCCAAACGTCCATCAGCATGGAGTTTCTTCATGCATTTTATGCCAAAATGACCTAAGCGGCAGTGCCACAAGAAAGTGGTACTATCATTATTAACTCTACATCTTTTGGCATTAATATCATCATCATGTGTATTACTATGATCGAGATTCAACAAACCATTGGGTGCATGACCATAAAGGTATTATTCATGTAAACAGAATAACCATTATTCTCTGACTTAAATGAATAATCGTATTGTAATGAACATGATCTAATCATTTTCATGCTCAACGCAGACACCTGATAACATTTATCTAGGTTCAACACTAATCTCGAAAATAGAGGAAGTGTGCGATGGTGATCTCATCAACCTTGGAAACACTTCCAACACACATCGTCACCTCGCCCTTAGCTAGTCTCCGTTCAGTCCGTAGCTTTTGCTTCAAGTCACTAATAATAGCAACTGAACCGGTATCCAATACCCAGGTGCTACAAGGAGTACTACTAAGGTACACATCAATAACACGTATATCAAATATACTTTGTTGAAGTTGCCAGCTATCATATCTACCATGTATTTGGGGTGGTTCCGCTACCATGTGACCGCTCCCCTTACAATAGAAGCACTTAGTCTCGAGGTTTGGGTTCAACCATGGGTTCCTTCATCAGAGTGACAACAGGTTTGCCATTCATGAAGTTTCCCTTCTAGCCCTTACCCTTTTGAAACCAGTGGTCTTGTTAAACCATCAACATTTGATGCTCCTTCTTGATCTCTACTTTTGCGGTACTAAGAACCGCTGACAGCACCGGGATTATCACCATCCTTTGCATGTCATAGTTCATCACGAAGTTCTAGTAGCTTGGTGATAGTGTCTAGAGAATTCCGTCAACCACTATCTCACCTGGAAGGTTAACTCCCACTTGGTTCAAGTGATTTCAGCACCCAGACATTCTGTGCACATGCTTCACTAGTTGAGCTATTCTCCTCCATCTTTTTGGCAAAGGAACTTGTCAGAGGTCTCATACCTCTCAACACGGGCATGAGCCTGAAATCCCAATTTCAGCTCTTAGAACATCTCATATGTTCTATGGCGTTCAAAACGTCATTGGAATCCCGATTCTAAGCCGTGAAGTATGGTGCACTAAACTATCAAGTAGTTATCAGGACGTGTCTGTCACGTGTTCACAACATCCACAGACAACGTTGTAGGGGTTTGCACATCGAGCGGTGCATCAAAGACGTAAGCTTTCTGTGCAGCAGTGAGGACACTCCTCGGACTACGGACCCAGTCCGCATCCTTGCTTACGTTATCTTTCAACTTAGTCTTTCTCTAGGATCGTATTAAACAGGGAGCTACAACGCAGTTATTCGTCTACAACATAATTTGCAAAGTCAACTTAGACTTTTGTTCATGATAAGTGAGTTTAACTAATCAAATTACTTATAACTCCCACTCAAATTGACATCCCTCTGGTCATTCGAGCGTGACATGATCCAAATTCACCAACCCAAGTCCGATCATCACGTGAGATGAGGTGGTGTCAATGGTGAACATCAACATGTTGATCATATCTACTATATGACTCATGCTCGACCTTTCGGTTCTCCGTGTTCCGAGGCCATGTCTGTACATGCTAGGCTCGTCAAGTCTAACCCGAGTGTTCTGCATGTGCAAAACTGGCTTGCACCCGTTGTATGCGAACGTAGAGTCTATCACACCCGATCATCACGTGGTGCTTCGAAACGACGAACCTTCGCAACGGCGCACACTCGGGGGGAACACAATTTTATCTTGAAATTTTAGTGAAGGATCATCTTATAATGCTACCGTCGTCCTAAGCAAAATAAGATGCATAAAAGGATTAACATCACATGCAAATCATAAGTGACATGATATGGCCATCAACTCGTGCTTTTGATCTCCATCTCCAAAGCACCGGCATGATC
>LR738710.1:170145982-170156275 GCA_902687465.1 Secale cereale | reverse complement strand
GATTGACACGCAGGTCATACAAAAATTAAAGACAACCCTATGGCTCCTGCCGGTTGCCGTATGCATCGACATGCAAGTCGATATTAACTATTACAATATGATCATCTCATACATCAAATATATCTCATCATGTCATTGGCCATATCATATCACATACATACCCTGCAAAAACAAGTTAGACGTCCTCTAATTTGTTGTTGCATGTTTTACGTGGCTGCTATGGGTATCTAGCAAGAACGCTTCTTACCTACGCAAAGCCACAACGGTGATATTCAAGTTGCTATTTAACCTTCTACAAGGACCGCCTTGTTCTATTCCGATTCAACTAAGATAGGAGAGACAGACACCCGCCAGCCATCTTATGCAACAAAAGTCACATGTCTGTCGATGGAACCGGTCTCATGTACGTGGACATGTAAAGTTGGTCCGGGCCGCTTCATCCCATAATACCGCTGAATCAAGAAAGACCAAGGAGGGAAGCAATCTAAACTTCAACGCCCACAAACTCCTTTGTGTTCTACTCGTGATTGCATCTACGCAAAGACCTAGCTCATGATGCCACTGTTGGGGAACGTTGCATGGGAAACAAAAATTTTCCTACGCTCACCAAGATCAATCTAGGAGATGCACATCTACGAGAGGAGAGTTGGATCCACATACCCTTGTAGATCGCTAAGCGGAAGCGTTCAAGAACGCGGTTGATGGAGTCGTACTCGCCGCGATTCAGATCGCCGAAGATCCTAGCACCGAAGCAACGGTGCCTCCGCGTTCAACACACGTGCAGCCCGGTGACGTCTCCCACGCCTTGATCCAGCAAGGAGAGAGGGAGAGGTTGGGGAAGACTCCATCCAACAGCAGCACAACGGCGTGGTGGTGATGGAGGAGTGCGGGACTCCAGCAGGGCTTCGCCAAGCGCTGCGGGAGACGAGGAGGGAGAGGGGTAGGGCTGCGCCAAGAGGGAGACGTTCTCGTGTGTCCAACAGCCCTAAAACCTCACATATATATAGGGGGAAGGGAGGGCTGCGCCCCCCTTTAGGGTTTCCCTCCCCTAGGGTGCGGCCAGCCCTAGATCCCATCTAAGGGGGCGGCCAAGGGGGAGAGAGGGGGAGGCGCACCACTATTGGGCCCTAGGGCCCAACTGCCTTAGGGTTTGCCCCCCTCCCCTCTTGGAGGCGCCCTGGGACTTGGTGGGGGGGCGCACCAGCCCCCTTGGGGCTGGTCCCCTCCCACACTTAGCCCACGTAGCCTTCTGGGGCTGGTGGCCCCACCTGGTGGACCCCCGGGACCCTCCCGGTGGTCCCGGTACATTACCGATATCGCCCGAAACTTTTCCGGTGACCAAAACAGGACTTCCCATATATGAATCTTTACCTCCGGACCATTCCGGAACTCCTCGTGACGTCCGGGATCTCATCCGGGACTCCGAACAACATTCGGTAACCGCGTACATACTTTCCCTATAACCCTAGCGTCATCGAACCTTAAGTGTGTAGACCCTACGGGCTCGGGAACCATGTAGACATGACCGAGACAACTCTCCGGCCAATAACCCACAGCGGGATCTGGATACCCATGTTGGCTCCCACATGTTCCACGATGATCTCATCGGATGAACCACGATGTCAAGGATTCAATCAATCCCGTATACGATTCCCTTTGTCTATCGGTATAGCACTTGCCCGAGATTCGATCGTCGGTATACCGATACCTTGCTCAATCTCGTTACCGGCAAGTCTCTTTACTCGTTCCGTAACACATCATCCCGTGATCAACTCCTTGATCACATATTGTGCACATTATGATGATGTCCTACCGAGTGGGCCCCGAGATACCTCTCCGTCATACGGAGTGACAAATCCCAGTCTCGATTCGTGCCAACCCAACAGACACTTTCGGAGATACCTGTAGTGCACCTTTATAGCCACCCAGTTACGTTGTGACGTTTGGTACACCCAAAGCATTCCTACGGTATCCGGGAGTTGCACAATCTCATGGTCTAAGGAAAAGATACTTGACATATAGAAAAGCTTTAGCATACGAACTACACGCTCTGTGCTAGGCTTAGGATTGGGTCTTGTCCATCACATCATTCTCCTAATGATGTGATCCCGTTATCAACGACATCCAATGTCCATGGTCAGGAAACCGTAACCATCTATTGATCAACGAGCTAGTCATCTAGAGGCTTACTAGGGACATGGTGTTTGTCTATGTATCCACACATGTATCTGAGTTTCCTATCAATACAATTCTAGCATGGATAATAAACGATTATCGTGAACAAGGAAATATAATAATAACCAATTTATTATTGTCTCTAGGGCATATTTCCAACAGTCTCCCACTTGCACTAGAGTCAATAATCTAGTTCACATCGCCATGTGATTAACACTCACAGGTCACATCGCCATGTGACCAACATCCAAAGAGTTCACTAGAGTCAGTAATCTAGTTCACATCAATATGTGATTAACACTCAATGAGTTCTGTGTTTGATCATGTTATGCTTGTGAGAAAGGTTGTAGTCAACGGGTCTGCAACATTCAGATCCCTATGTACTTCGCAAAACTTTATGTCATATCGTAGATGCTGCTACCACGTTCCACTTGGAGCTATTCCAGACTGTTGCTCCATTATACGTATCCGGTATCTCCACTTAGAGTTATCCGGATAGGTGTTAAGCTTGCATCGACGTAACTCTTTACGTCGAACTCTTTATCACCTCCATAACCGAGAAACATTTCCTTACTCCTCCACTATCTAGTAATCCACTCCTGGATCACCTTTGTACCCTCTTGCCAGACATGTGGCAAGGCACACATCAGGTGCGGTACTTAGCATGGCATACCGTACAGAGCCTATGACAAAAGCATAGGGGACGACCTTCGTCCTTCCTCTTCCTTCTGCCGTGGTCAAGTTTTGAGTCTTACTCAACTTCACACCTTACAACTCAGGTAAGAACTCCTTCTTTCACTGATCTATTTTGAACTCCTTCAAAATCATGTCGAGGAGGGAGAGAGGTAGGGCTGCGCCAATCGACCGAGGTCAAAACTTGTTCTGGGCAGCCCTAAACTTCACATATATATAGGGGGGAGGTAGGGGCTGCGCCCCCATCTAGGGTTTCCTCCCTAGGGGTGGCGGCAGCCCCCCAGAACCCATCTAGGGTGCGGCCAAGGGGGGGAGAGAGAGGGGGCGCCCTAGGGTGGGCCTTAAGGCCCATCTGGACCTAGGGTTTGCCCCCCTCCCCTCTCCATGCGCCTAGAGACTTGGTGGGGGGGCGCACCAGCCCCCTTGGGGCTGGTCCCCTCCCACACTTAGCCCACGCAGCCACCTGGGGTTGGTGGCCCCACCTGGTGGACCCCCGGGACCCTCCCGGTGGTCCCGGTACATTACCGATATCGCCCGAAACTTTTCCGGTGACCAAAACAGGACTTCCCATATATGAATCTTTACCTCCGGACCATTCCGGAACTCCTCGTGACGTCCAGGATCTCATCCGGGACTCCGAACAACATTCGGTAACCGCGTACATACTTTCCCTATAACCCTAGCGTCATCGAACCTTAAGTGTGTAGACCCTACGGGTTCGGGAACCATGTAGACATGACCGAGACAACTCTCCGGTCAATAACCAACAGCGGGATCTGGATACCCATGTTGGCTCCCACATGTTCCACGATGATCTCATCGGATGAACCACGATGTCAAGGATTCAATCAATCCCGTATACGATTCCCTTTGTCTATCGGTATAGCACTTGCCCGAGATTCGATCGTCGGTATACCGATACCTTCCTCAATCTCGTTACCGGCAAGTCTCTTTACTCGTTCCGTAACACATCATCCCGTGATCAACTCCTTGATCACATATTGTGCACATTATGATGATGTCCTACCGAGTGGGCCCAGAGATACCTCTCCGTCATACGGAGTGACAAATCCCAGTCTCGATTCGTGCCAACCCAACAGACACTTTCGGAGATACCTGTTGTGCACCTTTATAGCCACCCAGTTACGTTGTGACGTTTGGTACACCCAAAGCATTCCTACGGTATCTGGGAGTTGCACAATCTCATGGTCTAAGGAAAAGATACTTGACATATAGAAAAGCTTTAGCATACGAACTACACGATCTGTGCTAGGCTTAGGATTGGGTCTTGTCCATCACATCATTCTCCTAATGGTGTGATCCCGTTATCAAATGACAACTCATGTCTATGGCTAGGAAACCGTAGCCATCTTTGATCAACGAGCTAGTCTAGTAGAGGCTCACTAGGGACACGGTGTTGTCTATGTATCCACACATGTATCTTAGTTTCCTATCAATACAATTCTAGCATGGATAATAAACGATTATCATGAACAAGGAAATATAATAATAACCAATTTATTATTGCCTCTAGGGCATATTTCCAACATAACCTCTAGGGCCATGTGAAGCTGGACCTTAGCGCTGGAGAAAAGTGTCTTACTCCAAGAGCACAACTTTTGTCATGTTTTCTTAAGCTTGTGGAATAGACGCTGATATGGATCATCATGGCATGAAATCTCATTCCATGCCTCGGCGACAACGCGATGAAATCCCGGCATTTTTGTCCAGAAGTTTTCAAAGCGGAAGGATTTAGGCTTCCTAGGTCCAACTTCATTAGCAAGAAGGAGGGGGCAGTGGTCCGACAGCGATGATGAGAGAGCATGCAGAATGTGCGATGCGAACTCAATGTCCCAGTCTTCATTGCAAAAAAAGTTATCCAACTTGCTCATCGTCGGGTTACTTTGCTCATTGCTCCTTGCTTTATGGCGCTTTGACAGAAGCTGTGGCTATGGCTGACTGAGGAAACTGTACACCCATGGCCATGGATGGTGGCAACTTTGCAAGGGCGGAGCGGGGTGACCAACCAAGCCTTTGGACTTTCCACGGAACTACGGTGGAATTTCACTGCGATGAAATTTGACATGCCCTGGTATGTTGCACACGTAAGCTACGGTGGATTTCACTTTACGCAATGGTATTTACCGCCTTGTGATAAGTTGATCCAAGCAGACATAATGAATTTCGGTTTGAACCAGAGTTAACATGTTCTAATCTATAGCCAAACTGAGGAAATCTGCCCCCCTAGACGTTCACGGACAACGCCAGCGCGTCCCTCAAATGTCCTCATTTGCAACCACAACTTTTATATTTGAAACCCCATATCCATGGAAATACATACACGTCGATCATTACACGTACACACAACTTCGATAGTAACTGAAACGAGCAACCCACATACGAAACTGTTCCTCATTCTGCTGCAAAAGGGCGAAAAGGAGGCTGCCCGATTCCGCCAGTCTACCCTCTCCGACTCCTGCTTTGAAGGCAGGAGAGCGAGGGAACCTTGGAGCTGGGCCCCGTCGTGTAGATAGTAGGTTAGTGGTCTTGGCGGCGGCATTGAGTTGGGAACGACCGTAAGGTTCCTACTACCTCCATGGATGAGATCTAGGTTTGAGAGTTGTATTCGTTGTCCGCCCAACCACCCACACAGCAAGTCGAATTACAAGCTTCTCTCTCGAGCCTGGCCGAAGCCAACGTTTCCTCCTTCCTGCTGTCCTCGGGTGACGGTGAGGGATATTTAAACATGCTACCGTTACACCCGCCTTAGCGGGCCCAGTTTGGGCTTGCAAGCCACTGGGGAATTCTCTTGCTACGAGTAGGTCGGCCTGTCGGCCCATGACTTGAGTTGCTTGCTTCCCGCCTCTCCCTTGGATCGCCTGCAGTATCATCAGTGATGCCGCTCGGGCTGCTGACAATGACGGTGTCTGTTTAGAATAAGTGTGACGGCGCTCGATCCCGTTCCCGACGAACCTTTGGGCAGAGTTGTTGAGTGGATGTGTCACCGGGGCAACATTACATAACATGTCGTCAATTGCTAAAGTGTGACTGGTTCCCACATGATTGCAGCTCCACGAACAATACCTCAACGAGATTGAAGGACTCTGAATGCCCTCTCGACATAATTCCTAGCATTTGCATGCATTTTGCAAAAAACATTGTTCCCTACCTCGGGGGATTGAATACAGTCCCATTGTTATCATTGCTAGGTTATATATCAAACGTGGTGTTTCGTTGATAATTTTAGAACTGGTATCCATGCTAGCTTAGTTCTCAAACGTGGTGTCGCGAGTAGGTTTCTTCTTCAAATTTCTTGAATTGACTGGAGGAACACATTGAGAGAAATTCATTTCTCTCCGACGAGGCTAGTAACTTTGTTGTCCTGTAGCAAGTAAGATGGCCACTAGAAACTGAATCTACACTTTTCCTATTCTCTTCAGATAGAAGTTGAGTCTAGAAAAAAAAGGAGAACCAATTCTTAATTAACCATGCTTATTCATATTATTCTGCTCATCATAACAAGAGAAACAAGGTAGAAATATTTATCTTCTAGTTAGTTAGTTTTTCTTCTTGTTTCTTATTTTTTGCTAATCGCAAATACAATTCCAGCTAAAGTGCTACTTATGGTTGTTATTTTTTCATTTCATTTCCAAAGCAGGGTGTTGATTTTGATCCACTTCAATTATTCTTCAATCTGATGCAATCATTCATGGAGGATCAGAAAGTGCTATCGAACAAATGGGTCTTGGTCTCTTTTCGCCTACACACATTTACCACTGGCTTGCATTCCAATGTGACACATCTACAAGAACACTAACACTTGGGAATGGGTTTTCGGTCACTACTACAACCAACACCATTCACACCATGTTAGGAATTCCTATTGGCAATAGGAAAACAGAGAACACTTGTTCTCAAGAAAACATCAATTTAATTTACCAATTAGTTAGTTGGGAAGACTATATTGCTTCTAACAAAGATTTGTGTTCGCTCATAAAACCAGATATTCTTCTAGAGCTATTCTTAGAGGTATTCTTTCTTGTTGTCATGACTTCCTTTTTTTGCCTTTCTACAGATTGTTTACCAAGGACAAATTATTACAATGGTGTCTTTTTACTAGGTTCTTTATTCGATACCAACCTATGTTTGTTGTTCTTGAGTGGCTTGCTATTGAAATAGAAATGTTCAACATAGCATTAACACAAAATAGTGAAATCATTGCAGGCGGTTGTGGTTTTCTTCTAGTGGCAGGCTCTATTTCAGTGTATTGCATCTCTCGTCTTAAAAGAGCACAAGTAATTTATATTTGTTATGTCACACATAGTGACATATTTTACTTCTTTCCAGACCTCATATTTTAAATTTATCATAACTTATGAGTTCAGTCTTGGCAAAATAAAATAAAATCAAGGATCAATATTTGGTCTACCAACATAATCAAATCATACACTCTGCTTGACTCTCAACCTACTTCAAACAACACATTTGTGACGCCCTCGATTTGTCCGTACACTAATCATGCACGCAAATGTGTACGGCCAAGATCAAGGACTCACTGGAAGATATCACAACACAACTCTAGAAACAAATTAAAATAATACAAGCTTTATATTACAAGCCAGGGGCCTCGAGGGCTCGAATACAAAAGCTTGAAAACACAAGTGTCAGCGGAAGCAACAATATCTGAGTACAGACATAAGTTAACCAAGTTTGCCTTAAGAAGGCTAGCAAAAAAGTAACAACGATCGAAGAGGCAAGGCCTCCTGCCTGGGACCTCCTAACTACTCCTCGAAGCCGAACTCCACGTAGAAACATCATCGGGATCATCTGGCTCCTGGACTCCATCATCTGGTTGCATCAATCGAGAAGAAAGGAGAAAGGGGGAAAAGGGGGAACAAAGCAACCGTGAGTACTCATCCAAAGTACTCGCAAGCAAGGATCTACACTACATATGCAATGGTATCTGTGTAAAGGGGGTAATATATGTGGGTTAAACTGCAGAATGCCAGAATAAGAGGGGGATAGCTAATCCAATCGAAGACTACGCTTCTCGTAACCTCCATCTTGCAGCAGAAGATGAGGTAGCTGGAAAGTAACAAGTATCCTCGCTTCTCGCGGCCTCCGTCTTGCAGCAGTAGAAGGGAATAGATGGTAAGTTCACCAAGTAACCTCGTATAGCATAAACCTACCCGGTGATCCTCCCCTCGTCACCCTGTGAGAGAGCAACCACCGAGTTATATCTGGCACTTGTAAGGGTGTGTTTTATTAAGTATCCGGTTCTAGTTGTCATGAGGTCAGAGTACAACTCCGGGTCGTCCTTTTACCGAGGGACACAGCTATTCGAATAGATTAACTTCCCTGCAGGGGTGCACCACATAACCCAGCACGCTTGATCCCATTTGGCCGGACACACTTTCCAGGGTCATGCTCGGCCTCGGAAGATCAACACGTCGCAGCCCTACCTAAGCACAACAGAGAGGTCAGCACGCCGGTCTAAACCCTAAGCGCACGGGGGTCTGGGCCCATCGCCCAATGCACACCTGCACGTTGCGAGGGCGGCCGGTAAGCAGACCTAGCCTCTCCTAATACCAGAGTAGGCTTTCCAGTCCAATCCGGCGCGCGCCGCTAAGTTGCTGACGTCAAGAAGGCTTCGGCTGATACCACGACGTCGAGTGCCCATAACTGTTCCCACGCAACTGGTTAGTGCGTATAGACCAAATGGCCAGACTCAGATCAAATACCAAGATCTCGATAAACGTGTTATTATGACATAACCGCGGACAACGACCAGGGCCAGGCCCACCTGTCTCCTAGGTGGTCGCTCCGCCTCAAAGTAACCATCAGGGGGTTGTCGGGAACCCAGGCCCACCACTACCTGGGTGGAACCACCTGCCCCTTCAGCCCCCCATCTCTGAATCATTACCATGTGTATGTAAAGTATATATATAGTATATACCCGTGATCACACCCAAGTGATCACGGCCCGATAGAATAGCAGGACAGACGGACAAGAGTGTAGGGCCACTGATGGAGTACTAGCATCCTATACTAAGCATTAGGATGGCAGGTAAAGTATCAACAGTTGTAGCAACAATGACAGGCTATGTAGCAGAATAGGAGTTATCGAATCAACAACAGTAGTAAACTAATGCAAGAGTAAGAGGGAGGAGAATAGGCGATATCTGGTGATCAAGGGGGGGGGGGCTTGCCTGGAAGCCGGCAGACGAAAGGAATCTTCGGAAGCGTAGCCGTAGTCGAACACCGAAGCATCAATGGTCTCGGGGTCTATCACAGTATCGGAGTCTATCGAAAATAAGCAACGAAGGGGAAACAAATAAATAACAGAGCAAACAATAGCACACAAAGCATAACATGGAAATACGCAGTGCTACGTGTGACCTAACGCAGTGCTCGGTGGTACAGGCGAAGAGGAATAACATCCGGGAAAGTATTCCCGGTGTTAGGCATTTTCGGGCAGATGAAACGGAGGGGGAATGTTGCACGTTCGGTATGATAGGGATGTGTGGCGGACGAACAGTCTGCGTATTCGGATTCGTCTCGAAATTCTGAGCAACTTTCATATATAAAGTATTTTCATCCGAGTTACCGATTATTTTATATTAATTTTTAAAGTTTTAAAACATTTTCTAGAATTAATTATTTATTTAAATCTAACATTATCCAGAATAGTGTCTGCTGATGTCATCATGACATCAGCACGACGTCAGTGGTCAACGTGGGTTTGACTGGGTCAAACAGACGTGTGGGGCCTACTGTCATACACTAAGACTAATTAAACAACTTAATTAGTCAAATAGTAATTAGGTTAATCTAATTAAGATTAATTAATTATTATTATTTTAATTATTATTTTTATTTATATGTTTTTTTTCTTTTTCTTTTGTACTGAGACCTGGGGCCCCTCGTCATAGGCCCAGGGACCTAACGGGTCGGGCGCATCGGGGGGTTGCTGGGGCATCGGACGCCTGCCCGATACAGCGCCCGCCCATCCAGTTGCGCGGCGCAGCGCCGGCGGCCAAAGTCCGGCCGGACGCGGAGGGAGGGCCGCGGTGGAGTGGGCATGGCTCACCCGAGCAGCGGCCCAGCCATCATGGGAGGGACCCGCCGGAGCGGCGGCCCGGTGAGCATGGTGGGAACGGAGCAGGGCGGCGCGACGGTGTGGCGAGCGAGGCCGGAGGCAGGCGCGGCGGTCGCGACTAGCGAGCCGTGGCGGCACGCGGGGCAGAGCGGTCGAGGCGATGGGGAGGCGACGCGGTGAGCGGCAGGCCGCGGCGGCTGGCGCCAGCTGAGGCGGAGCGGCGTGGGGACCCGGGGCGCCGATGTGGGCCGCCGGGGCGCGGTGCGCCCGCCGGAGGCGAGGGGCGGCCGCCGGCCGGTCGGGTCGAGCCGGGGCTGCGGCGCAGC
>LR738710.1:170045736-170145862 GCA_902687465.1 Secale cereale | reverse complement strand
AGCAGAACGGCGACGATGGCGGGGAGCGAGGCGGGACGAGCGCGTGCGCAAGTGCGGCAACAGATGGGGAAGAGAGAGGGGAGGGAGCTCACAGACAGCGTCGATGCACGGGGCCGTCGAGGCGGGAGGGAGCGGATCGAGGAGGGGACGAGGACAACGGCGGTGGTGTCGTGAGCAGCGGCGTCGGGCACGGCGTCGATGGTGAGCGCTGGCGGCACCCCTCTCCAGATCGAGAGAGGAAGGTGGGGGCACGAGGGGAGAGGGGGTGGAGAGCGATGCGAGGTGGGACAGAATGGACTAGGGTTTCGGGGAGAGAGAGGGGGAGCGGCCGGGGTCGCTCTTATCCCCTCGCCGACGAGGGTGGCGAGGTGGTCCGGCGGGGACGAGCGGTCGGTCGAGCAGTAGAAGGAGGGAGGAGACCGAGAGCTGGGCTGGGCCGGCTGGGGGGTGAGAAGGCCCAGGGAAACAACAGAAAAAAGGGGGGTCCTTCTTTTCCTTTTACTGTTCTTTTGCATTTTCTTTTAATACTTTTCTGTTTTCTAATTAGTTTGTCTTATTTTAGGTTTTATAAAATATGGTCTAAGCCCCTAAATTAGTATTAGTAGTTAGGCCACTGCCACAAATAACTTGGCACCTAAAATAAAATAGTTTGTAATTGTTTATTACTTTTAAAAGCATTTAAAAGATTGTTTTGCTACTGTTTTATTCATTTTAGAGTATTAAGACATTTTATAAAAGTGTGGTTTGTCCTCCATAATTACTTATGGTTTATTTGTCTACTTTAGAACATTTTAGTTTTGACATTTTAATTTTTTTATATTTTGACTTTATTTTGAATATGAAATTTGAATTAGTTTTTCAAGTAACGCGAGCTTATCATTAATAACTGAGGTGACGTGGCATCACTACCGGAGGGTTACTATAGCTTGATTACCCGGGCGTCACAATTCTCCTCCACTACAAGAAATCTCGTCCCGAGATTTAAGCGGTGGAGCACGGGGGGAAAAGTGCTGGTAGCGAAATTCTAACGAGTTTTCTCGGTCTTGACTGCCCTTTCGACGAGGTTGATCCCTTTCGTTGATATCTTCATTTCTCTGCTTCAAGTCATCGTGATCAAGTCGTCATCCTTTCTTCGGGATCTCCATCATCCTACGAAAACGAACAGGGGGAAAACTTTGGAGGTACGTATCTCCACGAAGTATGTGCATCCGACGGCGAATTCAGAAAGTGATGCACCAAGTACCCTACGAGTAGTATTTCAGTGAATGCATTGAGAACAATAAGCGATGGTACCAAAGTTTCAAACGGGTAGGAAGTCATTCGGTGCCTAACCAGAAGCTGGAATGGGGTCTTGATCAACGAGAATAATATGGTGTTTGATACCAGGATGAAACATGGTAGAATTTAGCTCGTGAATTACACACGAAGCTAAGTGCAAAGAATACATTAGAATCAGGGTTGTACAGAAGAGTCAGGTTTCGATCCCGTGGACCTGTGGGTTATGGGCCCACCATGTGGGTTAAGAGTAGGAAGAGCGATGACATCTTGCACAGAAAGCAAGGCATGTCAGAGGATAGTATGCCAGCTATGTCGGTAACAATGTCGGTACCAAGGGTGGGGAACGAAAGAGAATCATTTTCTTGCTCGTACAAACAAGGAGGACCAATAGGCAAAGTTCTCGTCCAACGGCAGTACTGGGATGTTATCAACAATAGAATCAAGGTCTTACTAATAGAGTTGTACCCCAAGATGTTTACATAAGCAGAAAATTATTACTGCTTAGATTATATGTAGATCAAAGGAAGGTTAAACAAACAAATGGAAAGGAAAATTGTGATTAGACACAATTAATAGGAGTATATCCTTCCCTTGGACAAGCAGAACATGGCATACAGGGTAGGAGAGTAAGTACCCAACCATTCAGATAAAGAGGCCAGGTTTAATCAAGATGTTACCCATACAACGATGTTTGGATAACTGACCAAGAAACATTTAGCATTGGGCTTCAAATGCTCTTGTTGAAAATCGGAGCACCACAGACATGCTTCGAGATAGCATTGGCATGGTCTTGAAGCAAAGGTCGGACTTGGACACATAAAAGATTCATCAGGTACAACTTATAGAATAAGTCTTATAATTTCCTCCTGGAAGAATGGTTATCCTTGCAAAAGAGAATTATAATGATAGGTCCTCCAGTCAGGGGTGCTAGGCAAGACATCATATTACCGGGTCATCAAAGGACCAACATTATAACTACTGGAAAGTTGTCCCAACCATCATATCTGGCCGAGATTCAGATACGATTGGTGTCATGATACCACAAACTCAGGATGTTCGAGAAGAAAAGGTGCAACACAAATCGACGAAATGACATTGCAAGATTCTCGGGAAATGAACTATGGGAGTGGGTTCCCGAAACAATAATTCATCATTAAACCAAGGAGAGGATGAGGAGGTGGCTGATGGGCTCAGCGACAATCATCGAGAATTCCAGACAGAGGGATTTCCACAATAATGTGAATAAGAGGATGACACTTATCAATTCAAATGATATAATGTGGTATGCTCGAGGAAAACATACACCATTAATCATTTGTTGAAAAGTGTGCCTGAAATATGACCTAGGCAGCAAGATCAATGTTAGAGTGACGATTCAATAACCAACAGTCTAAGAACGAACTGTCGATCGTTAACTTCAAGCAATAGGGTTGCTAGAAGTACAGAACTCAAGCAACATCGTTAGCATATTGGTATCTCGGTTAAAAACAACACGGGGACCAAGGAAGAATGGTGATGGTGAGAAGTATCATCATAACGAGAATTTCTAAGAGGTGAAGCAATCCCCACAACATTCTCGACATAAATGACAGTAATACTTCAAGGCAGAACACAACACTCGCTGGAGAGCAAGTCGTATTCATAATGTGGACAAGTTCACGATGAAAGGAAGTCGAGGGTGTTGCTGATGGTAATAAAAATCATCGAGGGCAAGGAGGGAATTTCTCATCATGAACACAGTTGACATCTCGGAAGAAGTCAAAGTGTTGAAGGTGATCCGACACATTGACAGGGAGGTTTCAATAGGATGTAATCAAACAACAATGACAACAAGCAAGGGCTGATGAAGTGGCAAGTTATTGGAACAACAGATAAGATGCAAGCTCGGAATGGAAGTTGCCTCTTAGAACAAGCAACATGAGGTTGAAAGTTCGATGTAAGTCGTGCCCACATTCTGAAGAATTCGTGACCCAAAGAAGGACGAGGTAGCACAGTCAAAGATAGTAAGACAAGGGATGTATCTGATAGTCTAGGAATAATCAGATTGAGTTTAAAAATTTCCCAGTAACATCTACTAGGGGTGTTGAATTTTTAGAGCGGATTTGATTTACTAAACGGTGTCCTCGGTTAATGGCAACCTAGAACCCGTAGAGTGATTATGCCAAGCAAAGGTATTACTTCATCAAAAGTTCAAAAGGTGTAGTGCAAAGGCATGATATCCTCGAGATATCAGAGGGTAAAGCTCGAAGGTAGAACACGATAGAAGTTGAACTAGGTCATTGACCTATGACAGTAGATACTTTAACCTTGTCAAAAATTGGCGAGGCCTGGAATGGATTTATTCTAGATATATTGAATAAGGACAACATGGTCGGAACCATAACTGCAAGGGATCAAATTTTCAAATTTATTGACTCCGAAAGAATCATACAGTTGGATAATCATTTTGCAAGAAGCTTCCGAGACGGTCTACATCATTTTCATGGGCATGAACACAAAGTTCAAGGTCGACTCCCACTTCTTTAATGCATATCATTTCATTCACCTCTCGCTTTGATAAAACGGTAGTGTTGGGATTTTATCTGGTAGAACACCGGAAGGGTATGACTTGTGAAAACTTCTGGGTTCTCACGGATTAGGTGAAGGCATAGGTTCAACCCATCGGGCATCTTAGTAACATATACCACGAGTTTCAAAAGTAAATACTCAAGCTCAAAAGCAGAGCATGGTTGACCAAGCAGGGGATACAATTTACCAAATGCATTATCTATCAGGGGAAGAACTCACAAGGTGATTGAATAAGAAGGACACTGTCGGATAACAATCCAACAATGGACCGAGCGATCCACAACGGAGCTGATGTGAGTATCGGTACTCACTCAGAGGAAGAAAGAATGCAGAGGCATCAGATTCAATAATCACATGATTAGTCTGATGCTTAATTAGAAAGAAATTATGATTTCCAAGATGAAGGATCAGAAGCAGACGCTCTGATCCAGGATGGATAAGTTGACAACACTTAGTTGTACAATCAATAAAGGTTTGAATTGCCGAGAACCAACTCATGTCTGGAATGACGTCTGAGTCGGAAAGATAATTTTATAAAGGATAACCTGATGACTGCGTGCATACACACACATTGAATCAATAGGCCCAAAATGGCTAAGACAAGGGATGTTAACGAAGACTACTAGTCATATGGAATTAACCATAATGCAAGCAGGCAAGAATTACAGGAGTAATAGGCTGCAGAGGATTTGCGAAAGATCAAAAGGTATCCCGATGAACTTTGTGAGACACATGAACAATCGATAAGAACGGGTCCTCGATAATTGTGAGGAAATAACCGTAAGGGTTTTCATGTGACATAAAGCTGCAAGACAGTAAACTCAAAGGATTCTCGAGACAACGGAGAATATTTCGAGGCCTCTTGTAACAACAAGAGCGACGAGGAATGATCAAGAGTATGACAAGTGCATGCAGATATCCATAGGGATATATCGGTGGCAGTGAATTACAATGGCGATGAACACAAGTTTTCGGGTTAACAGCGGAGAGTATCTTCAGGTTCTTCTGGTGCAGCGAACGATCATCGATCATAAGGTGCTCTCCGGGTGAAAGTGATAGCGAGATCCTAATGTTAGATTTAGCAAAATTCATTTATCCCGAATAGAAGAGAGATAAGAGTCCCAGAGTATAGACAAGGAGTAAAAGATCCTAATACCACCCATTGCTGTTGTGGGCCCGTAAGCCACACAACAAGTTAGTAAAGTTGTTTTTCAAAGACTAGACTCAACTTCGGCCAAGGAGTTGGAAAGGGGGATTCCTACAGGCAGTCGACTCTGATACCAACTTGTGACGCCCCCGATTTGTCCGTACACTAATCATGCACGCAAATGTGTACGGCCAAGATCAAGGACTCAGTCGAAGATATCACAACACAACTCTAGACACAAATTAAAATAATACAAGCTTTATATTACAAGCCAGGGGCCTCGAGGGCTCGAATACAAAAGCTCGAAAACACAAGTGTCAGCGGAAGCAACAATATCTGAGTACAGACATAAGTTAAACAAGTTTTCCTTAAGAAGGCTAGCACAAAAGTAACAACGATCGAAGAGGCAAGGCCTCCTGCCTGGGACCTCCTAACTACTCCTCGAAGCCGAACTCCACGTAGAAACATCATCGGGGTCATCTGGCTCCTGGACTCAATCATCTGGTTGCATCAATCGAGAAGAAAGGAGAAAGGGGGAAAAGGGGGAACAAAGCAACCGTGAGTACTCATCCAAAGTACTCGCAAGCAAGGATCTACACTACATATGCAATGGTATCTGTGTAAAGGGGGTAATATATGTGGGTTAAACTGCAGAATGCCAGAATAAGAGGGGGATAGCTAATCCAATCGAAGACTACGCTTCTCGTAACCTCCATCTTGCAGCAGAAGATGAGGTAGCTGGAAAGTAACAAGTATCCTCGCTTCTCGCGGGCTCCGTCTTGCAGCAGTAGAAGGGAATAGATGGTAAGTTCACCAAGTAACCTCGTATAGCATAAACCTACTCGGTGATCCTCCCCTCGTCACCCTGTGAGAGAGCAACCACCGAGTTATATCTGGCACTTGTAAGGGTGTGTTTTATTAAGTATCCGGTTCTAGTTGTCATGAGGTCAGAGTACAACTCCGGGTCGTCCTTTACCGAGGGACACGGCTATTCGAATAGATTAACTTCCCTGCAGGGGTGCACCACATAACCCAGCACGCTTGATCCCATTTGGCCGGACACACTTTCCAGGGTCATGCCCGACCTCGGAAGATCAACACATCGCAGCCCTACCTAAGCACAACAGAGAGGTCAGCACGCCGGTCTAAACCCTAAGCGCACGGGGGTCTGGGCCCATCGCCCAATGCACACCTGCACGTTGCGAGGGCGGCCGGTAAGCAGACCTAGCCTCTCCTAATACCAGAGTAGGCTTTCCAGTCCAATCCGGCGCGCGCCGCTAAGTCGCTGACGTCAAGAAGGCTTCGGCTGATACCACGACGTCAAGTGCCCATAACTGTTCCCACGCAGCTGGTTAGTGCGTATAGACCAAATGGCCAGACTCAGATCAAATACCAAGATCTCGATAAACGTGTTATTATGACATAACCGCGGACAACGACCAGGGCAGGCCCACCTGTCTCCTAGGTGGTCGCAACCTGCACTGTCGCTCCGCCTCAAAGTAACCATCAGGAGGCTGTCAGGAACCCAGGCCCACCACTACCTGGGTGGAACCACCTGCCCCTTCAGCCCCCCATCTCCGAATCATTACCATGTGTATGTAAAGTATATATATAGTATATACCCGTGATCACGGCCCGATAGAATAGCAGGGCAGACGGACAAGAGTGTAGGGCCACTGATGGAGTACCAGCATCCTATACTAAGCATTAGGATGGCAGGTAAAGTATCAACAGTTGTAGCAACAATGACAGGCTATGCAACAGAATAGGAGTTATCGAATCAACAGCAGTAGTAAACTAATGCAAGAGTAAGAGGGAGGAGAATAGGCGATATCTGGTGATCAAGGGGGGGGGGGGCTTGCCTGGAAGCCGGCAGACGAAAGGAATCTTCGGAAGCGTAGCCGTAGTCGAACACCGAAGCATCAATGGTCTCGGGGTCTATCACAGTATCGGAGTATATCGAAAATAAGCAACGAAGGGGGAACAAATAAATAACAGAGCAAACAATAGCACACAAAGCATAACATGGAAATACGCAGTGCTACGTGTGACCTAACGCAGTGCTCGGTGGTACAGGCGAAGAGGAATAACATCCGGGAAAGTATTCCCGGTGTTAGGCATTTTCGGGCAGATGAAACGGAGGGGGAATGTTGCACGTTCGGTATGATAGAGATGTGTGGCGGATGAACGGTCTGCGTATTCGGATTCGTCTCGAAATTCTGAGCAACTTTCATATATAAAGTATTTTCATCCGGGTTACGGATTATTTTATATTAATTTTTAAAGTTTTAAAACATTTTCTAGAATTAATTATTTATTTAAATCTAACATTATCCAGAATAATGTCTGCTGATGTCATCATGACATCCGCACGACGTCAGTGGTCAACGTGGGTTTGACTGGGTCAAACAAACGTGTGGGGCCTACTGTCATACACTAAGACTAATTAAACAACTTAATTAGTCAAATAGTAATTAGGTTAATCTAATTAAGATTAATTAATTATTATTATTTTAATTATTATTTTTATTTATATGTTTTTTTTCTTTTTCTTTTGTACTGAGACCTGGGGCCCCTCGTCATAGGCCCAGGGACCTAACGGGTCGTTCGCATCGGGGGGTTGCTGGGGCATCGGGCGCCTGCCCGATACAGCGCCCGCCCATCCAGCTGCGCGGCGCAGCGCCGGCGGCCAAAGTCCGGCCGGACGCGGAGGGAGGGCCGCGGTGGAGTGGGCATGGCTCACCCGAGCAGCGGCCCAGCCAGCATGGGAGGGACCCGCCGGAGCGGCGGCCCGGTGAGCATGGTGGGAACGGAGCAGGGCGGCGCGACGGTGTGGCGAGTGAGGCCGGAGGCAGGCGCGGCGGTCGCGACCGGCGAGCCGCGGCGGCACGCGGGGCAGAGCGGTCGAGGCGATGGGGAGGCGACGCGGTGAGCGGCAGGCCGCGGCGGCTGGCGCCAGCTGAGGCGGAGCGGCGTGGGGACCCGGGGCGCCGATGTGGGCCGCCGGGGCGCGGTGCGCCCGCCGGAGGCGAGGGGCGGCCGCCGGCCGGTCGGGTCGAGCCGGGGCTGCGGCGCAGCTCAGGCCAGTGGGGGGGAACGACTGCGAGCGGCGTGATGCGGGTGGCTGCGTCGCTGGCCGCAGCAGAACGTCGACGATGGCGGGGAGCGAGGCGGGACGAGCGCGTGCGCAAGTGCGGCAACAGATGGGGAAGAGAGAGGGGAGGGAGCTCACAGACGGCGTCGATGCACGGGGGCGTCGAGGCGCGAGGGAGCGGCTCGAGGAGGGGATGAGGACAACAGCGGTGGTGTCGTGAGCAGCGGCGTCGGGCACGGCGTCGATGGTGAGCGCTGGCGGCTCCCCTCTCCAGATCGAGAGAGGGAGGTGGGGGCACGAGGGGAGAGGGGGTGGAGAGCGATGCGAGGTGGGACAGAATGGACTAGGGTTTCGGGGAGAGAGAGGGGGAGCGGCTGGGGTCGCTCTTATCCCCTCGCCGACGGGGGTGGCGAGGTGGTCCGGCGGGGACGAGCGGTCGGTCGAGCAGTAGAAGGAGGGAGGAGACCGAGAGCTGGGCTGGGCCGGCTGGGGGGTGAGAAGGCCCAGGGAAACAACAACAGAAAAAAGGGGGGGGTCCTTCTTTTCCTTTTACTGTTCTTTTGCATTTTCTTTTAATACTTTTCTGTTTTCTAATTAGTTTATCTTATTTTAGGTTTTATAAAATATGGTCTAAGCCCCTAAATTAGTATTAGTAGTTAGGCCACTGCCACAAATAACTTGGCACCTAAAATAAAATAGTTTGTAATTGTTTATTACTTTTAAAAGCGTTTAAAAGATTGTTTTGCTACTGTTTTATTCATTTTAGAGTATTAAGACATTTTATAAAAGTGTGGTTTGTCCTCCATAATTACTTATGGTTTATTTGTCTACTTTAGAACATTTTAGTTTTGACATTTTAAAACTTTTATATTTTGACTTTATTTTGAATATGAAATTTGAATTAGTTTTTGAAGTAACGCGAGCTTATCATTAATAACTGAGGTGACGTGGCATCACTACCGGAGGGTTACTATAGCTTGATTACCCGGACGTCACAACATTTGGGAGGTTAGTTGTAAGTATTATTGTTCCTCACTTTTCAAAAGCTTTATTTTTCTTATCTTTGTGATTTCACTACTTACTAATTCCCTATCAACTCAAATAGTTAAAACACATTTCAGCAACCCTTTTTGGAGGATATCACTTGCAAGATGGGGATAATTACACTCAGGGACGGATTCGGGGGGGGGGGGGGGGGGGGCGAGACCCCCCCAAGGATCGTGTCGTACCTTGATGGGATGAGTTAATCGCTGATTTTTTGGCTTCCATAACTGCCCGTAACATGCATCGCCCCCCCCTATCCCTTTCCGCCTTTGCATTAACGTTAAGCCGGCTCAGCGCACGTACATCCCAATCCAATTTCATTTCAGGAAAAGCCCAAAATCATGGAAAGAAAAATGTCAGCCCAATGCTAGAGTTGGACTACACACCTAGCCACGCACATATCGCTAACCTCTTTGTTTCCCCGCTCCTATGATCCTGACCGGCTGATCGGACTCTCCATCGCGCCGCCATCGAGATGGGCAGAAGGGAAGGGGACGCCTGGACAGGGTGTGATTCACGGACACGTTGCCGCCACCTTTCCAGCAGATAACAACCCGAGGAGATCTTTCTACCTGTGCTACGCTGAGTCTCCGCCTATCGCCGCCCGGGCAATTTGCTCCAGTTTCCAGCCAGAAACCAGAAGAGGACTCAACGAGATCCTCCATCGCTGCATATGTGCACAATTAATCCTTTCCCATTTAGTTCATCTATTGATCTTTAATTTCTTCAAATCCGTGTGTATTGGTCCATTCAAAACTACAAACACTTGACACTAGCTAGGAAATACTTGATTTTCCAAATATGCTTGTGTAGATATCAAACACGGCGTGATTTGTTCATGTACATGATGATGCACGTCGTCCGTTTAGGCCTCTACTATGGTACGTTCAGCCTCATAATTAACCCTGTCTACAAATATTTAATTTTTGTCGTCTAACATGAACAATCGTTGATTGATTGACAAGAAAATTGGAGTTAGAATCAATTAGTTATGACATGGCGAACCAAAAATACCTATATAAATAATTTGGGAACTAATTTTGTCTTGCCAAAGTGGACAATTTGTATTGTCTTCTTGTGGTGTACCAAACGTCAACGAAAACATGAGTTCAAGATTAGCCTTTTTTCACACTCTAAATATTCAACTTTTAGCTCATTAGTCTAGTAAAGCTTAAGTGTGGAACTCACCCCCCCCCTATACAAATTTTTTGGCTCCATCCCTGATTACACTAAACCAACCAACATCGAGAAATACATTCATGAAAATATGCCAAATGAGTACGATGTTGAATTATCCTTCTTCAAGTTAATTGGTTGCTACTTTACTGTTTTGTTTAAATTTGTTGTTGCATATATTACTTAACTGTATTGTCTGTTACTTTAAATAATATTTTCTTTAGCCAACATGCCAAACTCAACCTGCAAGTATTGTCTCAAAGATTCTGCCAAAGAATGATTGAGAATTATATCTCAACTGTGAAAACATACATAGATGATCTTTTGCCGGTAGTTTCAACCAAAAAAAATTATCTGTCAAACAGTTGGGAAACATGTGTTTTCCAAAAAGCACATCAACTTCTCCTTTCATAGATCTTTCAAGCATATTTTGGAATTTCTGCTTAGAAATTGCAGTGCAACCTAGTGTACAATAACCAACCAATCAGCCCCTCATTAAAGAAGTACTGGCACATATGGTCAAGAAATTTACGGTAAGCTAGGATGAGAGTTTACATTTGCTTCAACCATCTGAAACCATAGGGCATCTTCTAGGTGCAAAGCTGATAAAAATCACTGTTGAAGAAAACACTATAGTTGGCAACCATCAAGCATACAAGTACATTGGCGAAATAGGTATAATAGAAGGTACAACTTTCTTGTTGTTCTTCCTACTTTTCACAAGTCTTTAGAACAATAGCTAAGTAGTTGAACTAACTTTTTATATCTGGTTAACCAAAACTTTTTGAACAATTGTTCTCAAAAGAAGCAAGCAACAAGCTCACTTTTACTTCTACATAAATTCTCATGGACGAATTTCAACTTTGAAACTCCCATTGTTTCTCCCTATGGTACGGACTTGTACTCCCATTATGCTGTTTTTCAACTTCAATCAAGTATTCAGTTATTGGTCAAGCTCTTAACTTATCATAGGAGGTTAGTAACATAGACTTAATGGACAACATTTGTAGGAACACATATCAAGTTACAACAAAATAGTGCAAGTTGTCAAGCTCAACTAACAAAAGTGTGAGTAATAGAAGCAACTCAATCGGGGAAAGCAAAGAGTCTCCCGAAAGTCCCTTTCTATACCCAGGAGCAAATGCTCCTGCTATGAACAATACAATAAAAAAATTCAAAAAATTCTGAATTTTTTTGGACCATACTTTCACAAATATTTGTCGTGCATGCAAAATTTCATCACGAAATCACATTGGTGCAAGCTGTGCCAAAGAAAACAAAAACAAAGCTCCAAAATGATTTTGTAAGTAACATTTTCAGAGCATCGATTTTATTTTTTTACCACGCCTTCCACCAATGTGATTTTGCATGCACAACTAACATTTGTCAAAGTATGCCACACAAAAATTCAGAATTTTTCAGAATTTTTTATGATTTTTTTATTACTATTCACACCAGGAGCAAATGCTCCTGGGTGTAGAAACTCCACGTCCCGAGTCTCCATTCTACACATGCAATAAGTCAGGCCTTCCCCTTAATGAGCCCTTTTTGGTCCTAATCAAAACCTCGCCCAATGGGCACAATCTGTGAAGAACCTTCTTTTGATATTTTCGAAGATTTCCTCCAAACACAAATGTCAGAATTTCTTCAAATAACCAGCAAAACTCGAGTAGCCAGAAACCAAGTTCTTCATACCAAAGTCATATTCACAACATATCCCTAGCATCTGGTTCTACTAGTATCCAACATTTACTAGTAGTACAATGGCTTCTCCTTTTCCGGCACAATTGTTCTTGAGGCACTTGACCAGTTTGAAAAAATGTCGGTAATAATACAAATGGAATCAATAAAAGTGCCGAAGGAAGTTTCAAATTAGACAAATCTTTCTGTAACATGAGGGATTCTACTTCGACACAAATTTTCTTCTCTACCTCAATCGAGAATGAGTTGTATAATATATGGGTTTTATTTATGGGCAAACTTGAATCAAGGTACTCTCTTTGTTATAAAAGATCTTTATTATAGATTTTGACTTCACAATAATTTCAGTTTTTTACTTCAAAGGCGCTCTTCTATCAAATTCATGGTTACGCATTCCATACATTTTTATTTTAGTTTTCTGCTATTTTGTTGTAGTCTCTTCTAATAAATCCAAGTTTGTACCATTTTGAGCAAAAAAAAAGTTTTCACAAAGGCTAAAGTTGGTTTCATACTAAAGAGAGCTGGTTTGGTAATCTAATAAAACTCATCCCTTAGAACATAGTTGGTTTGTCCTTCTTGTGTTTTTGTACTACGAATCATTAATTCTCTTAATTATTTGCACAAATATTGGTTCATCTCCCTTGACTAGTACAAAAGCATTCCAGTGGGCATACTATTTGGTTCTTGGTTGTGGCAAATTTTATTGACAAGAGTTTTGATGTATTAAATCCAGATTGTAATACAGACAAATATCTGTCCAGAATTTCAGTTGTAGTGTATAATTTCACGATTCTTTTCATGCAAACCATCCTCCCTATCCTTTTTTTAAACGTTTGAGATTTTCAAATGAGACATGTGCAAGCAGCAAAGTTGAAAAGCAAGTTTGTTTGTTCTTGTTCAGAGGCCAATAGTATTATAGCATTTTAGTACAGTTGGTGTGTTGATACAAAGTATGCCTGGTATCCTAACATTTTTTCGTCCGCAACAAAAAAAATCAAGTGATTCGGGTATTTATGTCTTGTAGTGTATCTCAACTTACAATGGAATCCGGACATTTTTTCTTTCCAACGTTGGTACCATCGTTTCATGTTATTCAGATTACATCTTTAAGTAGTATTAATTGTTCGTTTTCATTTGCTTCCTCCAAAAGCAAATCTCATTTTCTATGCATAATTAGCTTGTTAGTTGTTACTTGAGTTTTCGACTTGCTTATTGATTTCTCCAATACATTTTTGTTCTCAGCTGAATTTACAAGCACTACCATTCGTCAATGAATTTCACAATAAATATGCAAGAATATTATTGGCTATTCACTTTTATTTTGCAATTCAATTCCGAAACATTTTTTTTGAACAACAAAGCAAGAAGAGATGATCAAACATGAGCATTTTGCATCACTTCAAATATGAAAAAAGAAGCATATTCCAATTTGTAATAGGAAATGTAGAATGAACACTTTCCTTCTATTTAAGTGATTGTACAACTTCCACCATTGCAATTATTTTCTTTCTTTCAAGAGTACGCAAAGATCGTACCATGACTTTATACTCCCTCTGTTCTTAAAAGAGTGTACTTCCAATTTTGTTGGAATGTCATACTTTTTATGTTTGGCCGTATTTATACAATAATACACCAACATTTATGCCATTAAATTAGTAGTATTAGATTCATGATAAAAATAAATTTTCATCGTAGACCTATTTGGTTTCACAAACATTGATATATTTTTGCACAAACTCGGTTAAACTTTGAAATAGTTTGTCCCTCCAACAAAGTTGAAAATACACTCTTTGAAGGATGGAGAGAGTAGAAGGCACATGTTAGTTCCAAGAATTACAAACAATGGCTAGAATCAAACGTAGAATTACAAACCAATGCAGTTATACTTCCTCAAGAAATTGTTGATGATCATTTGTCGGCTATGAGCAATTTTCTCAAAGCACTGCAAGACTTTTTTTCTAGCAAATTTCTCAAAGCATTGCAAGCCTTTTATATCAAAAAGCTATGGAAAATACTTTTGGTACATTGTCAAAGTACATTATTGTCGGTGTACAAAAAGAGGGGTACACTTTTTGTACCCCTATGACTGTGCACGGGCAGTTTGAGCCACGGGCACCACCACACCAAGCGCAGCAGGGGAGGTGAGCCAAGGTAAGACCAAAGCTCGATGGAACTGGAGCAACGCCAAGAACAAGACCACAAAGAGCAAAGGGACGAAGCGGCTTCCCCTGGCAAGATCCTTGCCGGGAGCCAGTTTCAGCAGCCATGGCAAGATCCTTGCCGAGGCCGGCTCTGGCAGCCCCGGCAAGACCCTTGCCGCGGCGGCTCGCCCCACGCCTATGGAGCGGATCACCCTTGAGTCCACTGCCCCCATGGGGCAAGGATTTGGGAGATATCCCCGTGGTGGCATGCAGATCTTTGTGAAGACATTCAAGGACAGATACACACACTAAGAGGATGACGACCCTTGGCGGGATCCCAGCCAAGGAGGACCACAAGGCCTCCGGCAAGCACCTTGCCGGGGATGACAGCAGGCGCCGTGGCAAGACCCTTGACGGGGGCCCCGGCAAGGCCCTTGCCGAGGACACCCGCAGGGCCACCGTCAGGCCAACGCCGACTAAGCTTCCACCGCCCCATGCAGCTGCCGACCCAACCAGCTGGGCAGGCACTTGCGTGGCAACATGCAGATCTTCGTGGAGACCCGTCATTGCGCCACCTCAGCTGCCTGCCTGCCTACATGGCACCCCAGGCACCGCTGGCCAGGGCGCGTGTCAACACAAGGACGAGCGGCGACGGACAAGATGGACGTCTCCCCTTGTCCCCGATAAAGCAAGGACACCTAAGCTAAGCGCATTAAATGCGCCTTGTCCTGTAATGCGAGGGATAACCTCGCGTCACTGTACCCTTTCCACCTCCTGTGTGCCACTGTGGCAACCCCTTTTTCCTATAAAAGGAGGCCCGAGGCGACCAGGAGAAGGATTCGGCTTTTTAGAACTCCTCACAACTCGGCTTTCGGAGCTCATCACGCCCCATAGCTAGCTGAAGAACACAAACATATAATCTACCAAAGCAGGAGTAGGGTTTTACGCATCTTTGCGGCCCAAACCTGGGTAAAGGAACCGTATGCTAACTGTTAGATCCGCTCTTCTCTCAACCCCGCGCCCCGCAACCGTAGTAGGGATTCTTGTGATCCCATAGGTGTCGATCCAAATACACCGACATCTTTGGCGCGCCAGGTAGGGGGAGGCGCAATTGTGAGAATCGGCTCCAGCAGTTGGTCCAAAGCTCTTTCGTCTTCGTGGCCCTTTAAGAAGGAAGGAGGCCGGAAGATCTGCGTTCGAGCGGCTACAAATAGAAGCTAAGTTACATCGAACCTTGTATATTTCTATCCTATTATTTGAAGTTGTTATCCTCGGAGCTGTCGTTCTTTGTGCAAAAAGAAACATGCACGCGAATGGGGCCCTTCATGATCGGCAACGCCTTTGCTCTGTTTCGAGTCCGCTCAACAGTTCAAACGGCTGCGTTGGAAATGGTAGGGTAGCCTTCCGCAATTGGCAAGGCTCTCGACTCTGACTCGAGTCAAACTCGACAGTTTGAGCGGCTGCGTTAAGGGCGGCAAGGTGGCTCACCCGGCAGCACGCTCGCCCGGCAGGCCAATGGGGACCCGTCCCCAAGACGCCACCTTGGGTTTTTCACGCCGGCAATCCTACCCAGCTAGCGTAGGGAGGACACACAATGAGGCAGCAATCAGGAAAATAACATGCATGATTCTAAAGATATTTCAAAGTTATATTACACCATGTCATCGCTGCGGTTTTAACTAAAGATAAAATTTGTCTTGGTCATGAACCCGCAGCGGCGAAGAAGAACGGGATGCCTAATCCCGGCACTGGCCCTCCACCCTCTTGATTTTGTCGATGCGGCTGCGGGCTTGATGCGCTCCTTGAGCACCGTGAGGTCAGCATCCTCCAGCAAGCTGTCCATCACGGCTTCAAAGTCGAGGGCGGGGTTCCAGAACGCCACCTTGGTGAGGACCTTGGTCATGACCCCCCGGCAAAGCCGCCGGGCCTCCCCGGCGAGCGTGGCCATTCTGTTGGAGTGAAGATCAGCCAAGGCATCAAGGACGCCCTCGAAGAACAGGGTCAGCTTGGCGTTGACGGACCCGCTCCACTCAGGGGCGTACCTCACGTTTGGCATCCCCATGAGGGCCGACTGCGAGGTAACCCTGCCAGCGATGTCCTCCAGCCGGCTGATCCACCTGTTCTCGCCTGCCACGTATTCTTGGTGGGAGGCACCCTCGTCCGCCCGCAGCTGCTTCTCCTCCTCCAGGCTCTTGGTCAAGGCCTCCTCCCGAGCCGAGCTCTCCGACAACATCTTCTCGAGATTCTCCAGCCTCAGCTTCAGATCTCTGATGGAGTTTTGTGCCTCGGAGAGCTCCCCAGCCCTGCTGACGACCGCTCCCTGCGCCTCCGTCAAGGCGCAGTTGAGCCTGTTCTTCTCGTCGGACAGCTTGAGGGCCTGCTCCCTCAGCTCGTCTCGCTGCACCTCCAGCTCTTGCACCTTATCGGCATGGGCCAGAGCTTGGGCATCGAGCGCCTCCTTGTGCCTCTGCCCCAGCTCGCGAGTCCGCCGCTCGACAAGGACCTCGAGCTCCTTATTCTTGTGGCGAAGCGTTGCATCAAGCTTCGCCTCACGCTCGGAGAGATCCTCTTCCTGGGAATCGAGGGCGGCTTGATGCTGGATCCGGGCGGCCTCCGCCGCGGAAGCCAAGTTCGCTGCCTCTTCCTGGGCCTTCTCGATGTCGGCCATCTTCATGATGAGCTCCGCATCACGCTTGGCAAATTCTTCATGGAAGGCCCTCTGCTCCTCGCGGGACTGGTGGAACCAGGTTTGCGCCTCAGCAACGCGCGCCTGGAAGTCCACCTCCGCCTCGTCCACCGCTACCGTTCTGGACTTAACCTTGTCCACACGGGCGCGGTAGAGCGCTTGGAGCTTCCGGAAATTGGCCCCCATGGCCCGGAAGAGCTGCCCTTCTGGAGAGCCGTCGCCGCCGGCACCCGGTTCATCCACAACCTCGAGCCCGGTGGAGGCGAGCACCTCGCCATCGAAGACTTCCCCTCCGGCGGGCGCTCGGGAGCTTGACGCCCCGGCGAGATGAACGAAGAGGTCGTCGCCCACCTTCAGGTACCTGCCAGGGCCCGAGGTTGTGGAGGGAGAAGGCTGATCATCAATCGCCTCTTCCTAGGTTGTGGCCTTGCCAGGCTCCCCGGCAGGCTGATACGTCCAAAACATATCTATAATTTCTGCTTGCTCCATGCCTCTTTTGGGTGATATTGCTATGATATTTATACACTTCTATACACTTTTGATCATATTTGGACTAACCTATTAACTCAGTGCACCCCAGTGCCAGTTTCTGTTTTCGGCTATTTTTGTATTTCAGGTTTTCCCATTACGAGAACTGCCAGAAAAATCCTAGAAAAATTATATAAAAAATCAGCGTTCCAGAAGCTACCAGGCACCCGAAGCACAGCCGGAGGGGGGCCACCAGGGCCCCAAGCGCCCTGGTGGCGCGCCCCCCTGGGCCGCGCCGGGGGGCGCCTAGGCCCCCCGAGGCTCCGTTGATGCCCCCCTTTGGCATATATTTATACCGTCTCCCGAAACCCTCGAGACGGGAACTCTTTTTCGCGATCTCATCTATGTTCCGCCGCCGCCGCCGCTTCCAAGATCGGGAGCACCAGGAGAACTCTTCCCGGCACCCTGCCGGAGGGGAGGACCACCACCGGGAGCTTCTCCACCACCATGGACGCCTCCCGGATGAGTTGTGAGTAGTCTCCCTTGGACCATGGGTCCATGACCAGTAGCTATGTGATGTTCTCCTCCCGTTCTTGTGCTTCACTAATTAGTCCTCGTGAGCTGCCCTACATGATCGAGGCACATATGTAATCCTTATGCTGTTGTTATGATGAGTTTGCTGGGATCCGATGGATTATGAGATTATGTTCAGATTGTGTTTGAGTAATATATTTGATTCACCTCTTTCATATTTATGTTCGTAAGTAATTCTTGCATGTTCTCCGTTGTTATTTATTGCTTTGGCCAAGTAGTAGGTAGTGACTCCAAGAGGGAACGTGATGCTTGATTGTGGGTTCATGCCCCTCGATGACTAGCTTGAGTGACAGAAACATGAGTCTAGGGGATGTGCTGTTGCCACAAGGGGGAAAACAACGGTGCTTGTGCCCGCGGGTGCAAGGATTGTTTACTTTACGCAAAGTTCTTTTAATGCAGTTGTCTGTTGCTTTGAGTTTACACTATGGGTGGGACTCGCAACTTAATACCAGCGAGATGTTCTGGATAGATATCTCAAGGTGGATGATTAGTAGTAGATGCAGATGGATTTCGGTCTACTTACCTCGGCGTACCGCCCATGCTTTGAACTTCTACCTTTCTTGTAACATAGTTAGCATTGGTTTGCGCACATAATTCTGTCAATTGCCCAGCTGTAATTCGTTTACCTCACATAGCTGTTTTATCGTCTTTTGGGAGAGAGACATCACTAGTGAACATCATGGGACCCCGGTCCATATTACCATCATTGATCACATCCGCTATTTACTTTCCGCTTTTATTTACTATTGCAGCATTACCTATCACTATTATCACTTGCGTTTGATCCTTTGTAAACTACAAGGCCGGAGAGATTGACAACCTCTCTGTACTCGTTGGGAGCAAAGTTATTTGTATCTGTGTGCAGGTCCACGTTGATTGCTAATATATCTGGCGCCGTTAGCAGTTGACACCTTCTTGTTGAAACTGGGAGTCTCAGGGAAATCGATCCTTGGTATTGCCAAGGGAAAACTTCCGCTACACTGCATCTCAAACCTTCCACTTGGGGTAACCAACGAGGGGCGAGAAGCCATCAAGCAAAGTTTTCAGGCGCCGTTGCCGGGGACTCCACTCTTCAGGATAGGGGAGTTGCACGCTATCTTTTACCTTTGCTTTTTAGTCTTGTTAGTTTACCTTTCAGTTTTTGCTTTAGTATCTTTTATCAAAAATCACAAAAAAAAATTATTTGCTAGTAGTCCTTTCTGTTTAGTCAAGCATGTTAGGATTTGGTGCTTTGAGGGAATCTGAAGTCCTAGATTTCCATCAAAAGGATGGAGAAAATATGAAGAAGGCATGGGACAGAATTTCTGATGCACATAGAAGAATTATGCCTTGCATACCTATAAAAATTGTGCTTAGAAATTTTTACCATGGTCTTTTTAAATGGTGTAAACACTCTCTTGATATTATAGCTGAGGGAGATTTCCTAGAGTGTGATGAAGCTAGAGCTCTTGAAATTATATATGGTCTATCTAGTTACTTTGTTTATGATCATAACTTTGATACTGTCATAGATAGACTTGCTACTATTGAAAAGAGAATGGATGCTCTAGACTTGATGAAGGTAGAGAAACCCAAACCCAATAAGAAAGACATTTTGGAAATAGACAATGATTGGGAGCCTTTTGTTAGGATTAGCATCTCTAATCAAGACTTCCTTGCTTATTGTGATATTGGATCTATGGTTTCTACTATGCCAAGAACTGTTCATGATTCTTTAAAATTTAACATGGATAGATTACCATCTTATCATGAACACACTAATGGAGATATTTCTGAAATCCAGGGAAGAATAAAAGACGTGCCAGTTAAATTCCTTAAAGGGATTGCAATGATTGATTTCTTCATCATGGAGCCAAACCAAGGAAATATAGTGCTTGGAAGGGACTTCCTCCGAGCAGTAAAAGGCTTCATCGATATAGGTAAGGGACAAATCCGCTTACGCGGGAAGGCAAAAGGTGTGTACCCCTTTCCTAGAAGGAACAAGAGTGAACTTGTTGAGGAACCATTTGAAGCAATTTATAACTCCGATCATTATGATGGTTATTGATTCCTCTTCGCATTATGCCTAGCTTAAAGGCATAAAAGAAAGCGCTTCTGGGAGGCAGCCCAATGAATAAATTTTATTTTTCTTTTGTTGTGTCTTGATGTTGTTACTACAGTAGCATCATCATTGTATCTTTGCTTTTCAATTTTGTGCTAAGTGTAGCCTCTGATTGCAAGAAAGTTCAAAAGTTGTGACGTGCTGTCCAGGAAACAGATTCTGTCCTTGGATAGAAAAATTCGTATAAAATCACCAGATCATCTTTTTAGTCTGAATTTTTTCGACAGCATGCTCTATATAATTGTCTTTCGTGCGTCTGTTCTGAGTTTTTTAATTAGATTTGCAGAAGTACCCCGAAAAAATCATTTACTACCTGCTGATCTGTTTTTCACAGATTCTGTCCTGTTTTGCCTTTCCTTCATTTTGCAAACCTAGAGCTTGCTTTTTCTTTGCAAAAACCTTTTGGCAATCTTGAGAAACAGTAGACCTTCAAGAATATCTTTATTTCCAGCAAGGAACAATTATTTTATTATGGGTACTAACCTCGCTAATCAGATTATGATGAGTTATGTATGAAGGGAGTTTTCAAGTGTGCGAGGGAAGATGATAAAAAGATTCAGGAGTGTCAAACGCTCAAGCTTGGGGATGCCCCCGTGCATCCCCTTCTCCATCAACATTATCAGTTCGTCTTTCGTTCCACTATATTTTAATCACTTCATGTGTTATGTGCTATGCTTGGAGCGTCTTGCTTTTAGTTTTTTCCTTTTTAGTTTTCCTTAGCTTTTCATAACGAGTCGGAACTCAGCTTTCTTTATGTGGGAGAGAAACACGCTCCACTTCTACCTAGAACATAACATAGAATTTTCATGTCTATCTTTGTTGTGTGTGTTCTTTGTCTTTTAATAGCTACTATCATGCTTAGCTCTTAAATTTCACGCTTATCTTTTTAAAGAGCTTTCGTTTAATATCAAACGTCTGCTCTCTTTGAGAAATAGAGGGAAGTAGAAATAACCGACTCAACTTAAAATTAAAAGATAGGCCCTGCTCTAGGGTAGTAGGGAAAACTCATGTGCTATCCTCAAATCAAACAGAATGAAAACAAGTTTTTGAGAGGTGCATGATTCGTCAACGAATGCTAATAGATAACTCAATTACTTCTTGGACTGGACAAGTTTCGAGGAACGGCTCCCGTATGAGGACGATAACATCCTCTTATTCTCCTTTGTTTATCACTGCCAAAGTTTTTTGATTTCTCATGAACAAAGCGTGAAGGAGGGTTTGTTTGTTATATTATTTTTAAGCCGGGCGCACTCAATGCCAGTTCCTCTTCGTATTATGGGTTTGAACATTATACATGCAATCCCGGGGTGAAGCTTGTCCAACTCAAAAAGGTCATGAATTAGCTACTACTTCCTCATGAGCTAAAGCAGAGGCACAAAATAAAAGATTTTGAACATTTAAGGTTAACACATAAATTATATACTTTAGGAGGTGGTAGTGGAGTACCACGAGTAGGTAGGTATGGTGGACTCATATGGAAGGTATTGGCTTAAGGGTATGGACGCACAAGCAGAATTCCGCTTAGTACAGAGTTAGGCTAGCAAAGGTTTTGAAAGAGCAGACAACTGATGATGACTAAGATGCAAAGCAATATAAAGCATGAACATTGAAATAAGCATAACACATCAAGTTGTCTTCCTTGTCAACATAACACTTCAAGCATAATAACATAAAGGTTTTGGCTATGTTGATACTTTAAGAACATCATGCTTGTTGTTATGACCAAAGCTATGTTAGCCAAGATTAAATAAAGTTTCATAGTCATACCTGACATAAGGTCAATACTCCCCATAAGAATCATCATATAAGGTCGATTGCGTGAAGAGAATACCGAGTGCAGCAAAAAGGAACCGATAAACTTCTCATTAATATTCCATCATAAACGACTCCACACACACGGATACAATTCTTCACCAAAGGGGTGATAGACCTCAATGCACACACCTATCTCATATAATAACCTCCCTAGACATGATACGACTCTACTTGACTTCTGAAAGACAAAAGGTCAAAGATAAAGATACTGGGCACTCCCCCAAGCTTGGAACAAGCCGAGGGAATGCCATTACCCACGGAGATCTCACTCATCATCCTTGTTGGCGTTGATCAAGTAGTTCTTGGCGAAGCTCTTCCATGGAAGGGGTTCTCCAGTCTCATATGAGAAGCTCGTCTCCTGGATCCTGCATTCAGCACCCAAACCCATGTGTAGAAACCTTAGTTCATACTCACAGTTCTGGTTATGTAGATCATTAATTTGCCCTTGGAGTTCTATAATTCTGTCTTCAGACGTGGCGATTCTTTCCCACATCTCCTTCATCTCCTTTAGAAAGTAGTTCTTCAGCTCGTTGGTGATGTCAAAGTTAGCTTCGACACCACGCTCGGTCATCTTCTTGTATTTGAAGACTTCTTGCTCCACTTCTTCCAGCCTGGCCTGGACGCTCCCCTCCTTGATAGGTCCCTTCAGATCTTCTTGATGAAGGACGCCTTCCTTCATCTAAACAACCTGAGGGTGCTTCTTCACCTCAGCGAGGTAAGGGTTGATGACGTTGACGACGAACGTGTCCTTGGGGGAACTTGGAGAAGCCATGGCACCTAAATTTAGCTGAAAGATTTCCTGGCAGAAACATATCGAAGAGAAAACACGCGAAATCGCAAGATACGTAGCCGGAACACCCCGGGCAAATATATAGGAAAAATTTATGCACAGAAAGGAAGGTAACGGACCAAAGCGGGGTCGGAGACGGGCTCCAGGGTGTCCAGGCGGCCTGCCGGCGCGGCCCAGGGGGGGCGCGCCAGGGGGACGCCTGGACTCCCTGGTGGTCGTCTCCGGCTCCACTTCGACTCGGAATTTTACTAATTTTACAAAAACTCGTAATACAGAACTTTTATGATGTTTTGCGGTGTTTTCTTACCGTATTACATACCTTTTCTTTATTTTGCTTCTGCTGGTGTCTGAAACAGGGCTGCAACATGTTCTTCGTGGGTTGCTGTGTATATTATATTCACATCAACATCGGCAGGGTCTCCTGCTATGTAATGTTTAAGTCTTCGCCCATTCACAACTTGAGGTTTGGTGCCTTCAAAATTTTTGATCTTAATTGCACCAGACCGATAAACTTCTTCAATATGAAATGGTCCTTCCCACCTGGAAAGTAGTTTACCTGGGGAAAACCTGAAACGGGATCTAAACAACAAAACTTTATCACCAACATTAAATTCACGTTTCGGAATCTTCCTATCATGCCACCTTTTTACCTTTTCCTTGAACATTTTAGCGCTCTCGTAAGCTTCACTTCTCCATTCATCTAGAGAAGTCAAGTTCATGAGACGCTTCTCACCAGCTAGTTTTGGGTCAGCGTTAAGCTCTCTAACAGCCCAGAAAGCTTTGTGCTCTAGCTCTAATGGCAAATGGCAAGCCTTGCCATATACCATCTTATAGGGGGACATGCCCATGGGGTTTTTGTAAGCAGTTCTATATGCCCACAAAGCATCTCCTAATTTATTTGACCAATCCTTCCTATTTCTGTTTACTGTTTTATGAAAGATCAACTTAATCTCTCTATTGGTAAGCTCAACTTGCCCACTAGTTTGAGGATGAAGCAATTCTGTATTTAGCCAGAGCTTTTCTAAAAGCTCCGTGCATGAAGTGTGATCCTCCATCGGTCATGAGATACCTTGGTACACCAAACCTAGGAAAAATTACATCTTTAAGCATTTTCAAAGATGTTTTGTGATCAGCACTTTCAGTGGGGATTGCTTCAACCCACTTGGTCACATAATCAACAGCTACTAAAATGTGAGTGTACTTGTGCGAAGAAGGAAAAGGACCCATAAAATCAAAACCCCAACAATCGAAAGGTTCAATCACTAGTGAGTAATTCATAGGCATCTCATTCCTTCTACTAATGTTACCAACTCTCTGACATTTATCACAAGCTAAAACATAATTTCTAGCATCTTTAAAGAGAGTAGGCCAATAAAAACCTGATTGAAGAACCTTATGTGCAGTCCTCTCACCGGCATGATGTCCTCCATAGGGACTATCATGACATCGTCGGAGAACGTCCTTCTGCTCATGTTCCGGAATGCATCTTCTCACGATCCCGTCGGGACCTTCTTTGAAAAGATGTGGGTCATCCCAAAAGTAGTGCCTCAAATCATGAAAGAACTTCTTCCTTTGCTGAAATGTTAGACCTGGAGGCAAATACTTTGCAACAATAAAATTAGCATAATCTGCATACCAAGGATCGGAAAGAGGTTGTACTTTTACAACGGCAAGTTGCTCGTCTGGAAAACTATCGTTAACTGGGATGGGGTCATGCGGTATATCTTCCATTCTTGAAAGATTGTCCGCTATCGGATTGTCTTCCCCTTTCCTATCAACAATCTGCAAATCAAATTCTTGGAGAAGGAGTACCCATCTGATAAGCCTTGGTTTGGCATCCTTCTTTGTCATAAGATATTTAATGGCAGCATGATCAATATGAATAATAACTTTAGAATCAACAATATACTGCCTAAACTTATCACAAGCAAAAACTACAGCTAAGAATTCCTTCTCAGTAGTAGCATAATTTCTTTGAGCACTATCAAGGGTTTTACTAGCATAATGTATAACATTCAATTTCTTATCAACCCTTTGTCCTAAAACAGCTCCAACAGCAAAATCACTTGCATCACACATAATTTCAAAAGGTAAATTCCAGTCAGGTGGTTGTACTATAGGAGCAGTCATTAAAGCTTTCTTAAGGACTTCAAAAGCTTCCCTACAATTTTCATCAAACGCAAAAGGAACATCCTTCTGGAGAAGATTAGTGAGGGGTCTCGAGGTTTTAGAAAAGTCTTTAATAAATCTTCTATAAAAACCTGCATGACCGAGAAAACTGCGAATACCTTTGATGTCCCTTGGATAGGGCATCCTCTTAATAGCTTCGATCTTGGCTTTATCCACTTCAATTCCCCTTTCGGAAATCTTGTGACCAAGAACAATTCCTTAATTAACCATAAAGTGGCACTTCTCCCAGTTGAGTACCAAGTTTGTCTCCTCGCATCTCTGCAAAACTTTATTAAGGTTGTGAAGACAATGGTCAAATGAAGTTCCATAGACGGAGAAATCATCCATGAAGACTTCCATAATATCCCCGCAGAAACCATGAAAGATAGCAGACATACACCTTTGAAAAGTAGCAGGGGCATTACATAAACCAAAAGGCATACGTCTGTAAGCATAAGTACCAAAAGGACAAGTAAAAGTGGTCTTCTCTTGATCGGCAGTGTTAACATGAATTTGAGAGAAGCCAGAATAACCATCGAGATAACAAAAGTGGGTATTTTTGGATAACCTTTCAAGCATTTGGTCGATGAACGGCAACGGGTAGTGATCCTTCCTGGTTGCCTTGTTCAACTTCCTGTAATTAATACACATTCTATATCCGATAATAATTCTCTGAGGTATTAGTTCATTTTTATCATTAGGAACCACAGTTGTACCTCCTTTCTTAGGAACACAATGTACCGGACTTACCCACTTACTGTCAGCTATAGGGTAGATGATACCTGCGGCTAGAAGCTTGAGAATCTCAGTTCTCACGACATCCATCATCTTCGGGTTCAACCGTCGTTGATGATCAACAACTGGTTTAGCATCAGGCTCAAGGTTGATAGTATGTTGACAGATAGATGGACTAATCCCCTTAAGGTCATCAAGGGTATAGCCAATTGCGCCTCGGTGTTTACGAAGTACTTCCAATAATCGCTCCTCTTCATATCCTGAAAGGTTAGAATTGATAATAACAGGATATACTTTCTTTTCATCTAAATAAGCATACTTGAGCGTATCAGGAAGAGGTTTAAGATCGAACACCGGGTCTTCTTTCGGTTTTGATAAAATTCCCAAAGGTTCAACCGGAAGGTTGTGCTTCAGGATAGCAGGTTGGCTCAAGAATATTTCATCTAGTTCATTTCTTTCCTGCATATGCAAATCATTCTCGTGGTCCTCCATGTATTGCTGCAAAGGATCATCAGGGGGAATAGCAATAGAGGCAATACTTTCAATAATTTTATCATCACTAGGTAAATCAGTACCACGAGGTTGCTTAGAGAACTTAGAAAAATTAAATTCATATGGCTCACCATTGAATTCAACAGAAACCTTACCTTTCTTGCAATCTATTATAGCTCCACAAGTTCTAAGAAAAGGTCTACCAAAATGATGGGACAAAAATTGTCCCTGGCTGAACCAAGTACCAGAAAGTCGGTAGGGTATTTTACCTTTCCACATAGGACTTCAACGTCCCTCACAATTCCGATAGGAGAGATAGTCGATCTATTTGCAAGATGAATAGTAACATCAACTTCTTCAAGTTCACAAGGGGAAATCTCACCGATGATTTCTTCATAGAGTGAATAAGGAATAGCACTTGCACTTGATCCCAAATCGCATAGCCCATAATAATTGTGATCTCCTATTTTAACAGATACCACCGGAGTACCTGAAATTGGGCCTTTGTTCTTGGCTGTGACAAGGTTAGTGGAAACAGCACAAAAAGTTATATTGGAATCCAAAACATCATCAGTAGCAAGGTCTTTAATCAATGCAACTTGAGGATCGACCCTGATCTGGTCCTCAGGTTCATCAACTCTTCTCTCACTTTTATTTATTATGCCTGTCACAAGAGAGTGTTCCTTTATCCTTGTGGGAAAAGGAGGCTTTTCATATATGACTGCAGGCAAAATAGGCTCAGCAACATAAATATCAATAGGTGGTTCTTTAAAAGGTGCATGGTGCTGGTCTCTATTCTTTTTAAAAGAATCAACATGAGAGGCAAAATTCTTACATAAATCAATCACTAGATGGGAATCAAGACCAATCTTAGAGCAAAAAGTATTGAAGTAATCAGTTTCCACATAACTCTCAATATAGTCATGTTCATAATTTATAGCGGGTTTAATACCTTTATCAATTTCCCAATCTTCGGTATTCCTCTGGATTCTTTCAAGGAGATCCCACCTTTCTTCAACACTCTTTTTCTGAAATACCCCACTAGAGGAGGCATCCAACATCTCCTTATCCTGACGAGAAAGCCTGGCATTAAAATTTGTAAGTATGATTTCCTTGGGAAGCTTATGAATTGGGCATTTGAGCATTAGAGACTTCAATCTCCCCCAAGCTTGAGCAATGCTTTCTCCGTCACGAGACCTAAAGTTATAGATAAAATTCCTGTCTCGATGAATTTCATGAAGAGGATAAAATTTAGTATAAAAGAGAGACATAAGCTCCTGCCAGTCCAGCAAGTGTGGGTTATCAAGAAGCCCATACCAATCTAAAGCTTTATCTATAAGGGATACGACAAATAATTTCCTCATGACAAACTCCCTCGATACACCTGCAAGCTTAAATAATGAACATAGTCGTGACAAATATAGCAAGTGTTCACCGGGATGTATGTCTCCTGCATAACGATTAGCCAAAACATAATTGATAATGCCAGCTGGTATTTTATAAGGCACAATTTCAGTAGGGGGAGGATCAACCACCACAGGTGTGGGGCGTATTCCCTCAAGCAACGCTCCAATAATAGGGTTATCCATAGGGACAAAGAGCAGCAATAGCAAAAAAAATAAAAACAGAATTATAAAAAGACTTTCTTACCAGTTTCACTTTACCAATAGCGCTACGCTCCCCGGCAACGGCGCCAGAAAACGTTACTTGATGACCCTCAACTGTAAGGGATCTGTTGCAGCGTTTTCGATAAGTAAGAGTGTCGAACCCAACGAGGAGCAGAAGGTATTGATAAGTGATTCTGAGCAAGAAATTACTGCAAGCACTGAAAGATAACTTTTTAGGGGTTTTCTCGATATAAGCAACAGGAATGTAAAGGCAAGTAATGTAAAAGGTACTGAGAGTAACAAGTGGCCCAATCCTTTCTTAGCAAAGGAGAGGCCTAGCAACTGAACTTATAAAGACTAGAGCGTTCTTGAGGACACACGGCAGAGGTAGTCATGTGCTTTCGCCATATTCCGTATCGATACTATGTTATGTGTTGATAAGTGTTGGTGGGTGGATCTATGCTAGTGCACTCTCTAGACTAAGATGAATGCACTCTTATGATTAAACACCTTGCAAGCATCCGCAATTACAAGATAGAATTTAAGGCAAAAGCCTAACCATTGCAATACGATCGAGGATCCATTATTCCCTTATGCAAAAGCGTGCGAACTGGGGTTCAGGTTTCTGTCACTCCGGCAACCCACCATAAGCATTCTTTATACACAATGTATTCTCCTAGGTCCTTAATAAGGCGAAGTGTTGGGTGTTCGACTCACGCAACACCACTAGTAGAATGACAACGCAACTTAAGTATCAAACAACACATATTACTTCAACATCATATGACTACTAACAACAAGACTTTCCCCATGTCCTCAAGAACTAAGGTAACTACTCACAAGACATAAAAGAGATCATGATCAGTGGGGATAAATATGTGATAAACAATCTGGACATAATAATATTTCTCCAACAAAACTCAATAGCATTCACCACAAAGTAGTAATCAACACCGATGGAGTAGAGAGGATATGTAGTACAAGTTACAACACGAGTTGCGATGGAAAGATGAGATTTGGATGAAGATGGAGATGGTGCTGGTGTTGGGGATGATGTTGATGATGATCTCGATGATGCCCGTGACGATGGTGATGACGATGGCGACGATCTCCCCTTCCGGGAGGTGATCTCCCCGGCGGAATCTGCCCGCCGGAGATGCCCTTTTCTTCTCTGTAGGTTTCCGCCTCGAAGCGGTGGCGGAACTCCGTAAAAAGTCCCGTGCCTAGGGTTTTCGGAGGACGGGGAACATATATGCAAAAGGGGGTGACCAGAGGTGGGCCAGGGGCTCCAGGCGCCCCCCCCCGGCGCGGCCAGGGGGGCGCGCCCCCAGGCCGCCTGGGCACCCTGTGGCCCCCCTCTGACTCCCCTTTTGCGTGTCTTCGTTATTCTTCTCAAAAATACCTCCCGTCAATTTTCAGGTAATTTGGAGGTGTTCTTCTTCAGCAACTCAGCATCCACTTTTTCCTGCTGAATCCTGCGTCTGCTGTTTCGGTATCGGAAAGTTGCAAACTGCGTAAAATAGACCAAAACAACATAAGAACATCATCATAACGTGAAATATATCAATGAATAAGGATAAATTATAATACAAAATAGTGATGCATTTTGGACGTATCACTATGTACTCCGCTTCACATGTAGAATGCGCCACCATGCTCTGTTTGCAACTGCACCAGCTGACTGCTCCACCATTCAAAATGTACACGTATCCGGTTTGTGACTTCGAGTCATCCAGATCTGTGTCGAATCTAGCATCGACGTAACCCTTTACGATGAGCTCTTCGTCACCTCCATAAACAAGAAACATATCCTTAGTCCTCTTCAGGTACTTTAGGATGTTCTTGACCGCTGTCCAGTGTTCCATACCGGGATCACTTTGGTACCTCCCTACCAAACTTATGGCAAGGTTCACATCAGGTCTGGTACACAGCATGGCATACATGATAGAAACTATGGCCGAGGCATAGGGTATGACACTCATCTTTTCTCTATCTTCTGCCGTGTTCGGCGACTGAGCCTTGCTCAATCTCATACCTTGCAAAACAGGCAAGAACCCCTTCTTGGACTGATCCATATTGAACTTCTTCAATATCTTGTCAAGGTATGTACTTTGTGAAAGACCGATGAGGTGTCTTGATCTATCTCTATAGATTTTGATGCCTAATATGTAAGCTGCTTCTCCAAGGTCCTTCATTGAAAAACTCTTATTCAAGTAGGCCTTTACAGTTTCCAAGAATTCAATATCATTTCCCATCAGCAATATGTCGTCCACATATAATATGAGAAATTCTACAGAGCTCCCACTCACTTTCTTGTAGATACATGCTTCTCCATAAGTCTGTATAAAGCCAAACGCTTTGATCACATCATTAAAGCGAATATTCCAACTCCGAGATGCTTGCACCAGCCCGTAGATCGAGCGCTGAAGCTTGCATACCTTGTTAGCATTTACTGGATCGACAAAACCTTCCGGCTGCATCATATACAGCTCTTCCTTGAGGAAGCCATTAAGGAATGCCGTTTTGACGTCCATTTGCCATATCTCATAATCATAGAATGCGGCAATAGCTAACATGATTCTGACTGACTTCAGCATCGCTACGGGAGAGAAAGTCTCGTCGTAGTCAATCCCTTGAACTTGTCGATAACCCTTAGCGACAAGCCGAGCCTTATAGATGGTCACATTACCATCCGCGTCTGTCTTCTTTTTAAATATCCATTTATTTTCTATGGCGTGCCTATCGTCAGGAAAGTCCACAAGTCCATACTTTGTTTTCATACATGGATTCTATCTCGGATTTCATGGCTCCAAGCCATTTATTGGAATCCGGGCCTGCCATTGCTTCTTCATAGTTCGAAGGTTCACCGTTGTCTAACAACATGATATTCATGACAGGGTTGCCGTACCACTCTGGTGCGGAACGTGCCCTTGTGGACCTTCGAAGTTCAGTAGTAACTTGATCTGTTTCTTCATGATCATCATCATTAACTTCCTCCCTTGTCGGTGCAGGCACCTCAGGAACAATTTCCTGCGCTGCGCTACTTTCCGGTCCAGGAGGGGTGACTGTCACCTCATCAAGTTCTACTTTCCTCCCACTCACTTCTTTCGAGAGAAACTCTTTCTCCAGAAAGGATCCATTCTTGGCAACAAAGACCTTGCCTTCGGATCTATGGTAGAAGGTGTACCCAATCGTTTCCTTTGGGTATCCTATGAAGACGCATTTTTCTGATTTGGGTTCGAGCTTTTCAGGTTGAAGTTTCTTGACATAAGCATCGCAACCCCAAACTTTCAGAAACAATAGCTTCGGTTTCTTGCCAAACCAAAGTTCATACGGTGTCGTCTCAACGGATTTCTACGCAGCCCTATTTAAAGTGAATGCGGCAGTCACTAAAGCATAACCCCAAAAAGATAGCGGTAAATCGGTAAGGGACATCATAGATCGCACCATGTCCAACAAAGTACGATTTCGACGTTCGGACACACCGTTACGCTGAGGTGTTCTGGGCGGTGTCAATTGTGAAACGATTCCACATTTCCTAAGGTGCGTGCCAAATTCATGACTCAAATATTCACCCCCACGATCCGATCGTAAGAACTTTAGTTTCTTGTTTCGTTGATTCTCAACCTCATTATGAAATTCCTTGAACTTTTCAAAAGTCTCAGACTTGTGTTTCATCAAGTAGATATACCCATATCTACTCAAGTCATCTGTGAGGGTGACAACATAACGATAGCCTCCGCGAGCCTCAACACTCATTGGACCGCACACATCGGTATGTATGATTTCCAATAAGTTGGTTGCTCGCTCCATTGTTCCGGAGAATGAAGTCTTGGTCATCTTGCCTAAGAGGCATGGTTCGCACGTGTCAAATGATTCATAATCAAGAGACTCCAGAAGTCCATCAGCATGAAGCTTCCTCATACGTTTGACACCAATATGACCAAGGCGGCAGTGCCACAAGTATGTGGGACTATCATTATCAACTTTACATCTTTTGGCATTCACACTATGACTATGTGTATCATTACGATTGAGATTCATCAAAAATAAACCATTGACTAGCGGGGCATGACCATAAAACATATCTCTCAAATAAATAGAACAACCATTATTCTCGGATTTAAATGAGTAGCCATCTCGCATAAGACGAGATCCAGATACAATGTTCATGCTCAAAGCTGGTACTAAATAACAATTATTAAGGTTTAAAACTAATCCCGAGGGTAGATGTAGAGGTAGCGTGCCGACGGCGATCACATCGACCTTGGAACCATTCCCGACGCGCATCGTCACCTCGTCCTTCGCCAGTCTCCGCTTATTCCGCAACTCCTGCTTAGAGTTACAAATATGAGCAACTGCACCGGTATCAAATACCCAGGAGCTACTACGAGCGCTGGTAAGGTACACATCAATAACATGTATACCACATATACCTTTGACGTTGCCGGCCTTCTTATCTGCTAAGTATTTGGGGCAGTTCCGCTTCCAGTGACCTGTTCCCTTGCAATAAAAGCACTCCGTCTCAGGCTTGGGTCCATACTTTGACTTCTTCCCGGCAACAGGCTTACCGGGCGCGGCAACTCCCTTGCCGTCCTTCTTGAAGTTCTTTTTACCCTTGCCCTTCTTGAACTTAGTGGTTTTATTGACCATCAACACTTGATGTTCTTTCTTGATATCCAACTCCGCTGATTTCAGCATCGAATACACCTCGGGAATGGACTTCTCCATCCCCTGCATATTGAAGTTTAACACGAAGCTCTTGTAGCTTGGTGGAAGCGACTGGAGGATTCTGTCAACGACCGCTTCGTCTGGGAGATTCATTCCCAACTGAGACAAGCGGTTGTGCAACCCAGAAATCTTGAGGATGTGCTCACTTACAGAACTGTTTTCCTCCATCTTACAGCTGTAAAATGCGTCGGAGACGTCATATCTCTCGACTCGGGCATGAGCTTGGAAAACCATTTTCAGCTCTTGGAACATCTCAAATGCCCCGTGGTGCTCAAAACGCTTTTGGAGCCCCGATTCTAAGCTGTAAAGCATGCCGCACTGAACCAGGGAGTAATCATCACAACGCGACTGCCAAGCGTTCATAACATCTTGGTTTGCCGGGGCGGGAGCGTCACCTAGCGGTGCATCTAGGACATAAGTTTTCTTGGCAGCTATGAGGATGATCCTCAGGTTATGGACCCAGCCCGTGTAGTTGCTACCATCGTCTTTCAGCTTGGATTTCTCTAGGAACGCGTTGAAGTTGAGGGTGACATGAGCGTGGGCCATTTGATCTACAAGAGATATTGTAAAGAATTTAGACTAAGTTCATGATAATTAAGTTCATCTTAATCAAATTTTAATGAACTCCCACTCAGATTGACATCTCTCTAGTCATCTAAGTGATACACGATCCGAATCGACTAGCCTGTGTCCGATTATCACGTGAGACGGACTAGTCATCAACGGTGAACATCTTCATGTTGATCGTATCTTCTATACGACTCGTGTTCGACCTTTCGGTCTTCCGTGTTCCGAGGCCATGTCTGTACATGCTAGGCTCGTCAAGTGAACCCTAAGTGTATTGCGTGTGTAAATCTGGCTTACACCCGTTGTATGCGAACGTTAGAACCTATCACACCCGATCATCACGTGGTGCTTCGGAACAACGATCCTTAGCAACGGTGCACAGTTAGGGGGAACACCATTCTTGAAATTTTTTCTTGAGAGATCATCTTATTTACTACCATCGTTCTAAGTAAACAAGATGCAAAAACATGATAAACATCACATGCAATCAATTAAAGTGACATGATATGGCCAATATCATCTTGCTCCTTGGATCTCCATCGTCGGGGCACCATGATCATCTTGTCACCGGCTCGACACCATGATCTCCATCATCGTGTCTTTGAAGAAGTCGTCACGCCAACTATTACTTCTACTACTATGGCTAACGTTTAGCAATAAAGTAAAGTAATTACATGGCGTTATTCAGTGACACGCAGGTCATACAATAATTAAGACAACTCCTATGGCTCCTGCCGGTTGTCAAGTTCATCGACATGCAAGTCGTGATTCCCTATTACAAGAACATGATCAATCTCATACATCACATATATCATTCATCACATCTTCTTGGCCATACCATATCACATAGCACATGCTGCAAGAACAAGTTAAACGTCCTCTAATTGTTGTTGCAAGTTTTTACATGGCTTCTATAGGTTTTCTAGCAAGAACGTTTCTTACCTACGCCAAAACCACAACGTGATTTGTCAATTTCTATTTACCCTTCATAAGGACCCTCTTCATCGAATCCGATCCGACTAAAGTAGGAGACAGTCACCCGCTAGCCACCTTATGCATCTAGTGCATGTCTGTCGGTGGAACCAGTCTCACGTAAGCGTACGTGTAAGGTCGGTCCGGGCCGCTTCATCCCACAATACCGCCGAATCAAGATTAGACTAGAAACGGTAAGAAAATTGAGCAAACACAACGCCCACAACTGCTTTGTGTTCTACTCGTGCAAGATGCTACACAAAAGACCTAGCTCAGATGCCACTGTTGGGTAACGTAGCAGAATTCAAAAAAATTCTACGCTTTCACCAAGATCCTTCTAAAGAGACATCTAGCAACGAGCATATTAGAGTGCATCTACATACCCTTTTGTAGATCGCGAGCGGAAGCTTTCGAAGAAGCGTGGATGAAGTAGTCGTACTATTCGCGTTCTTCGTCACCGATGATCTAGCGCCGAACGGACGGCACCTCCGCGTTCAACACACGTCCGGTACAGCAACGTCACCTCCTTCTTGATCCAGCAAGGGGGGAGGAGAGGTCGTCGGAGATCCAGCAGCACGACGGCGTGGTGGTGGATGCAGCGGGAAATCCTGCAGGGCTTCGTCGGCGCCCTGCGGAGGAGGAGGAAGGTGTGACGGGAGGGGGAGAGGCACCAGAGGATTGGGTGCAGCTGCCCTCTCCCCCCCACATATATATAGGGGGGCAGGGGGGTGCGCCAGCCCTGCAGATCCCATCTGCAGGGTGGGGCGGCGACCAGGGAGGCAAAACTTGCCCCCCAAGGCTAGGGGGCGCCCCCTCCCCCTAGGGTTTCAACCCTAGGCGCATGGAGGGGGGCCCAGTAGGGTGCGCCAGCCCACCAGGGGCTGCCCCCCTTCCCCTTGCGGCCTAGGGGCCCCACCGGGATGGGTGGCCCCACCCGGTGGACCCCCGGGACCCCTCCGGTGGTCCCGGGACACTCCCGGTGACCCCCGGAGTTCACCCGATGGCCGAAACTGGACTTCCTATATATCATTCTTTACCTCCGGACCATTCCGGAACTCCTCGTCACGTCCGGGATCTCATCCGGGACTCCGAACAACTTTCGGGTTTCCACGTGCATGTATCTCTACGACCCTAGCGTCACCGAACCTTAAGTGTGTAGACCCTACGGGTTCGGGAGACACGTAGACATGACCGAGACCACTCTCCGGTCAATAACCAACAGCGGGATCTGGATACCCATGTTGGTTCCCACGTGTTCCTCGATGATCTTCATCGGATGAACCACTGTGTCAAGGATTCACTCAATCCCGTAGTTATTCCCTTTGTCCATCGGTACGGTACTTGCCCGAGATTCGATCATCGGTATTCCCGATACCTTGTTAAATCTCGTCATGGCAAGTCTCTTTACTCGATCCGTAATCCATCATCCCGTGACTAACTCCTTAGTCACCTTGAGCTCATTATGATGATGTCTTACCGAGTGGGCCTAGAGGTACCTCTCCGTCACACGGAGTGACAATATCCCAGTCTCGGTTCGTACCAACTCAACAGACACTTTCGGAGATACCCGATTCGTACCTTTATAGCAACCCAGTTACGTTGTGACGTTTGGCACACCCAAAGTATTCCTACGGCATCCGGGAGTTGTACAACCTCATGGTCTAAGGAATAAATACTTGACACCGAAAAGCTTATGCATTACGAACTATACGATCTCGTGCTATGCTCAGGATTGGGTCTTGTCCATCACATCATTCTCCTAATGATGTGATCCCGTTATCACTGACATCCTATGTCCATGGTCAGGAAACCGTGACCATCTGCTGATCAACGAGCTGGTAACTAGAGGCCTACCAGGGACTCATTGTGGTCTATATATTCACACATGTATCGCTGTTTCCGTACAATACAATTCAAGCATGAATAACAGACGATTATCATGAACAAGGAAATATAATAATAATACTTTTATTATTGCCTCTAGGGCATATTTCCAACAAGACCCTTGCCGGAGGCCCCGGCAAGGCCCTTGCCGAGGACACCCGCAGGGCCACCGTCAGGCAACGCCAACTAAGCTTCCACCGCCCCATGCAGCTGCCGACCCAACCAGCTGGACAGGCACCTGCGTGGCAACATGCAGATCTTCGTGGAGACCCGCCATTGCGCCACCTTAGCTGCCTGCCTGCCTACATGGCACCCCAGGCACCGCTGGCCAGGGCGCGTGTCAACATAAGGAGGAGCGGCGATGGACAAGACGGACGTCTCCCCTCGTCCCCGATAAAGTGAGGACACCTAAGCTAAGCGCATTAAATGTGCTTTGTGCTGTAATGTGAGGGATAACCTCGCATCACTATACCCTTTCCACCTCCTGTGTGCCACTATGGCAACCCCTTTTTCCTCTAAAAGGAGGCCCGAGGCGACGAGGAGAAGGATTCGGCTTTTTAGAACTCCTCACGACTCGGCTTTCGGAGCTCATCACGCCCCATAGCTAGCTGAAGAACACAAACATATAATCCATCAAAGCAAGAGTAGGGTTTTACGCATCTTTGCGGCCCGAACCTGGGTAAAGGAACCATGTGCTAACTGTTAGATCCGCTCTTCTCACAACCCCGCGCCCCGCAATCGTAGTAGGGATTCTTGTGATCCCATAGGTGTCGATCGAAATACACCGACAATTATCATCATTTTCATGTCCTCTTTTCTCCATTTGTTATGTTCAATGATGCACTATCTCTGAAAAATCGACAATAAATTTGAAGAAGGACTCCAGGAGAAGAAAATCACAAAAAAGAAACGAACAAGCAAATGAACCAAGGAAAGAAACAAGGCACAAAGGACGAACGGGCCGGCCCAATAAAATTGTTCCCTTCAGGCGAGACAAACCTTCGGCATCGCGGCAAGCATTGTGACGGTTGAATAAAAAGCTTCGGAGTTTGTCTAAAAAAAGCCGCACATGGCCGCACCCATAGACGTTGTCCATAGAGGAAAAACACCACATGGGTCATTAGGTGTGGATCTCGAAGATGAGCACAGAGCACCGGTGAATAGGGTGGGCATTCGATTTATATGGTTAATTCGGTTCAGTTTATTCGGGTTTCTAGAATTTTGGTTTCTGAAAAATGACAACCGAAATAATCACAATAAAAATTGCCACCGAACATTATTAACCAAAATATATCGGTTTGGTTTGTTCGGTTAACCGAAAAACCAAAATACATGTGCATCACCATCAGTTGAAGCAGCGTATCGTGTAACGATTTGTTATACTTTGTACAGACATAGCCGTCAATCATCTTAAAAAATAGCTACCAATTAGTATTTGCATGCACGAGATCCTATAATATATGCACTAGACCCATGTTCTTGTGATTGCATGAATCTTTGCATAATTTCCAAAGCGATACACAACTAGCTAGTGACTTAGACTAATTGGCTATCTTATTGTGCTTGCGCTGGAGAGAAACAAGGGTAGTGGACTCATAATTCTGTTAGTTCGGTGTATACATTTTTTCTCAATCAAAAATCAATTTAAAATTAAACACCAAATAATTTCTATTTTTCAAACCAAACCGAATAACCAAAAACCGATTTAGCCTCTATTTCAGTTAAAATGGTTCGGTTCGGTTTCAAATTTCGGTTTTCGGTTTGAAAGTGCCCACCCCTGCCGGTGAATACGTGAAGATGGCATTCGGCTATGTGTACAACAAACTTATGGTTTGTTCACCAAACGGTGATCACCCGTCAGTTTTCCAACCAAACCGCGGAACGCGCACACACGCCAAAACCACCCAAACACACCAGGCCCAACCTCTAAATCAGACAGTTCACCAACCGAGAGGCCAGAACCTAGAAACACACTTCATGAAAAAAGAAAAGGCGCGGTGCGCTCACGCTGACGCGCCATCTTTCATTCCGTCACGTTCTATAAGTACGTGTGGGCACCAGAGAGGTAACATCATCACAGAGATCAAAACAAGCGCCCCAAGAAAGCGATCGATCGAGCTCCACTCGGCATGGCTTCCTCCAAGAACACCGCGCTTCTTTTCCTGGCCGTGCTGCTGCTCTCGTGCGCCGGCATGGGCCGCGCGGCACGGGGCCTGGAGGAGACGGCGCCCGAGGACGACTACCCGGCTGAGGCGCCGGCACCGGAGCAAGAGCTGCTGCCGCCGTTCCCGGGGTTGCCGTCATTCCCGAAAGTCGAGCTGCCGCCCATGCCCGAGATGCCCACGATTCCCGGGCTCAGCTTTCCCGAGCCCGCCCCGGAGGCTGATCAGCCGTGATGGACGACGAGGGCCGTGACATGATACTCGAAATCTATCGTTCTCGCAGACAGTCTGTGCCATCGGCCCGTTCATGCTCCTTGAGCCCTTGTATACGTTGTACCGTTGTGGTGTGCTGTGGTGTTCGTATGACGTTACTCGATTGTGATACAGTGTACCGTTGTCTGTTGTACACTTTTCATGCCTGGACTTCAGAGCATCTCCAACAGGCGCGCGACGCGCCGCGCCCAAAAAAACCATATAGCGCGCGCGCTTAGGCTGTTTTTCCGCGCCGCGCAGCGCTGGCTCCAGCAGCAGCGCAAAAATGCAGCGCGCGCGCGCCGCTCCAGCGGTGCGCAAAAATGCAGCGCGCGCAAAGCACATATATAGTTCAACAAATAGAAAAAAAACGATTAAACAAACAAATAAATCAACAATAAATAGTTTACAACTGAAACAAATAGTTTTATCTCACAGTACAACAAATAATGCAATAAATAAACACAACCAATAGTTCATGAACAATACAATACAATACATAAAATGCAATGAAATCATGCTCGTTGTTGTCCATTCCATGCCCACCACTATTCAATCAGATCCTTCTGAAGATCATTGTGCGTTGCGGGACGCCGAATGGCATGATAGGAGGCAACAAAACGGGCTACCCTTTCAGCCCTCCGTCGCACTCGCACGGGATGTCCCAAGAGCTCATACTGTGAGTAGTCTAAATCTTGGCCACGCTCATCCTCGATGATCATGTTGTGCATGATCACACAAGCGTGCATTATGTACCAAAGCATTTTTTGATCCCAAAATCTAGCCGGTCCTCTCACAATAGCAAATTGGGCTTGCAAAATCCCAAATGCTCTCTCGACATCTTTTCTAGCAGCTGCCTGAGCATTGTGGAAATCAAGATTTTTCTTACCTTCTGGCTTTTTCAACGGCTTCACGAAGGTTTGCCACTTTGGATAGATGCCATCCGCTAGATAATAGCCATAGTTGTACGTATGGCCATTTGCTACAAACTGAACCGGTGGCAACTCACCATTCGCAATCTTATTCATCAGTGGTTACCGGTTGACAACATTGATGTCATTCAAAGATCCAGGCATTCCAAAGAATGCATGCCATATCCAAGTCTCCTGATCGGCCACCGCTTCAAGGATTATAGTGGAACCCTTTTTTTGGCCGTGGAATTGCCCATGCCATGCTTTTGGACAATTCTTCCAACTCCAATGCATGCAATCTATTGAGCCAAGCATGCCAGGAAAGCCGCGAGATTTGTTCATCGCCAATAGCCTTGCGGCGTCTTCAGCAGTAGGAGATCTCAAATACTCCTCGCCAAACACTTGCACAATTCCCACTGCAAAGCGCTTGACACACATGATGGCTTGGCTCTCACCCATAGCCAAGTGATCATCAACTAGATCGGCCGGGATACCGTATGCCAACATACGCAAAGCGGCTGTCACCTTCAGAAAGGTGCTATGCCCGAGCTCTCCAGCAGCATTCCTCCTTTGCTGGAAAAAACGGTCATGAATCGCTAGTTTCTCTGCAATGCGCTTGAACAAGTCTGTGCTCATCCTAAACCGGCGACGAAAATATGACTCCGGATATGTGGGATTCTCCACGAAATAGTTCTTCATCAATCTGTTATGGGCATCAATCCTATCTCTCCAAATTTTTTCCCGACCCATAACCGAACCACCGTGCTTCGGTTTTTTATTGATATGCATTGCTATGATCATTGCAAGATCCTCCTCCTCTTCCATATCAAATTCATCTTCGGATGAATCATGCGACGAACTCATCTACAATGTTCAATACTATACTATCAAAACTACAATTCAAAATATGCACCAAATTCAGTTTGAAGCAATACATACCTTGTAGGTTTTTTGTCGAACACCTTGTGGGCGCGGCGCGGAAGCAAGCCGTCGGCGCTGTTCGGAGGACGTCGGAGGCGCGCGAGGTCCGGGTCGGACTAGGAGGGGGTGGGGCGGAAGCGCAGCGGCGCGGGGAGGCCGGCGAAGCAACTGAACGGGCGGCGGCGGCGGGCGCGGGGGCGCGAGCGGCGGCGGCGGCGCGAGCGGCGGCGGCGCGAGCGGCGGCGGCGCGAGCGGGGGCGGCGGGCGCGGGGGCGCGGGGGCGCGAGCGGCGGCGGCGGGGGCGCGAGCGGCGGCGGCGGCGCGGCCGGATGGGGGGAGAGAGCGGGGGAGCAACGAGCGCGGTAGAAGAAATGAGTGTTCGCGCGCGCGCGAGAGTGTGCCGCGCGCGGAAGTGAACGCTCCAAATCAACAGCGCGGGATGGGGCATTCACCAGCGCGCCCAACTCGTTTTAGCGCGCGCGCGTTTTTTGGGCGCCCGCTGGAGCGGTGCGACGCGTTGCGCGCGCGCTAAAATGGCGTTTTTTCAGGCGCGGCGCTAGTATTGCGCGGCTGTTGGAGATGCTCTCAGTTAAATGCTTCACATAAATATGGCCAAGATAAATATATAGTCTAGGTGCATCGGCGCCCTCGCTCCATAACCAAAGGGATCGTTAGAGCATCTCCAACAGCGGCACAAAAAATCGGCGCCCAAAAAAAGTTTTAGTACGCGCCCAATGCACTTTTAGCGCGCCGGACCCAACATTGCTTTAGCAGATGCCCAAAAACGCGCGCCCAAACAACCACGCAGTGTAAATTGTGAAGCGCGCGCAATCCGGCGCCTCAAATTTACAGCTTTAGATGGCGCTTTTCAGCGCGCGCCCAATCCTTTTGCGCGCCCGCATTATTTTACAGCTTCTGTTGGAGCTGCCCGGCGCCCAAAAAACTCGAATTTTAGCGCGCGGAGCACTTTTTGGGCGCCTGTTGGAGATGCTCTTAGCGCTTGCACATGCCGCAATAATGGGTTTGGGCGGACACCTTGGACGCACATCTGTAGCAGAAGCTGCATCCACACCTATACAATCGAAGAAGCGAATTAAACAGTTTCACGTTTATGAATCAACTCGGTAATTACATTTTCCAAGGAACAAATCATCAGAGATTCAGAGTTCTAGGCTGTACCTGCATTTGATGTAGTTGCATCCTTCAGATTTCTCCACGTACATCTTGCACTCGGGGCACCGCTGCCACCTCTGCCGTCCGGCCAGCAATCTCAGCAGGAGGTCCTCCCGGCCGCGCTCGTCCTGCCCGAGCTCCTGAAACTCCTTGCACCCGACGCCGGCGTGCCACGGCGCCGCGCACCGGGCGCAGAACAGCCGGTGGCAGTGCGGGCACTCCGCCTCCGCGATCGCCGCCGCCCCGCCCTCGCCGTCGGCGAGAAGAGGCGCCGAGCATTCTCGGAACGGGCAGTACACCCTCTTGCCGCCGAGCGCCGACTCGCACAGCAGGAAACCCCACTTGTCGAGCAGGTCCGAGGAGATGATGCCGAAGCAGCTCTCCGGCTCGACGGCGCCGTTCTTGCAGCTGGGGTCAGGGCATTTGACGCGAGCGACGTTCTCGCCCAGCTTAGCGGCGACGTACTGAGCGACGCAGCCCGAGCAGAAGGCGTGGCCGCACGAGCCGACGCTGAACTTGCGGGTGCCGGGCACCGTCTCCATGCAGATGGCGCAGTCGAAGAGCTCGCGGTCGCCGTCGCTGTCGCCATCGACCACCGACGCGTCATCAACAGAGAGAGTTTGGGTCAAATAGATCGTTGCGTGGATCAAATAGATCATGGGCGTTTCTGGCCTGAGCACAGGAGGCAATATTGAGTTCGTTGCGTGGATCAAATAGATCTCCGCTCCGGGCTGTAGCACGAAGGAATTGAGCGCAAGAGAGCAAAACTGACCGCACAACGAAAACAACGATCGTAATCCCCACGGCGAGAACCCAGCAGCACCATGCCTTTGCTCGCCCGCTGAAGCCCATCTTGTCTTCATCTTCAGGGGAGGCTCCAGGTGCAGGCACGGGCGCGTCCGCCGGCATTGGCGGTGGCACGAACTGGCGCGCAGACGCCGGTGACGGCACCGAGGCCACGCCGTTGAGCAGCAGCGGCCGCGGCAGCAACACGGCGTCGTCAAGGGCGATGCACACGGCGAGCGGGGCCACGTCGACGACCGTCTTGCTCGGCTTGGCTTCCTCGTCGACGGCGCTCCTCTGGTAGCACATCGCTGCCGTGTCGGCCGTCGCGGTGACGTTGTTGCCGACCCAGTCCACGCTCCCGTTCTTGGGCACGAGGCCCTTGAACGGCTCCCCCTCGGCCAAGAGGACGACGAGGAGAAGAATTGCGGCGGAGGGGACGGCCCCGGCGAGCGGCATCGCGCTTCTCCCACTCGGTCGCCGCCGCGTATTGCGATGGGCTGGTCACTGGATCTCTACTTGATAGCCGGCCAAAAACCCTCTTTCCCCTGCTATGCACTGCATACACGGCGCGCTTCACCCAGTCACTCGTCGCCGCGTGTGCCAGCGGAGTGTTTTCAGAAGCCGTGTATCCGCCGGCGGGTCCCAATCAAGCACCGGTCCTCGGATGGAAGGGGTACGGTGATCCGGGCGCGGCGGAGGAGCCAGCTGCTCCACCATGTCCAAACCTCCCTGCGATGCCGCCGCCGTCTCCCTCTCTCACTGTCGGCGTCGGCGTAACTTTCGGGCGACGTTCTCCGCCTTGCAAGTCGTAGCCAAGGAAGGGACGCCGACGGAGAAGGCAGACCGCGTCTTCATCACGACGGTTTCGGTCGGGCTGGAATCTCCAGCGATGGATCGGGCCTTGTGGTGAAGATTGGCAGCAGGAGTGGAGGACGGCAAGGGCCCGGGCACGGGAAATATTGGAGGGCGGCCGGAGGAGTAAGAAGGATTTGGGCGAATTTGGTGCAATTTGCAGTGGGGTCAGGCTGGTCCGACGTGACAGGCGCGCTCGGACGCCCTATATCCGCCCCATATTTAGGCTAGATATGAGGGGAGTAAAGCTACACACACGAAGGGTTTACGGGGGTTTCACGGACAGATTCATCGTGGCAGGTTTGGATTGGATTTCAGTTGGGTGAATCGCCCCACCACCCCAGAAAATCAGGGGGGCAGATTTAGATTGCGGGAAGGAGTCTGTAATTGGCTCGTAATTGCCCGTGCGTTTAGGAATTCCGATATGACGGATGCCAGTCAGCTCGGGCGGTTGAAATCCGTCTGTTTCAAAAGATCATACCGGTCAGTGATCGAGCGGCCCGTCCGGATGTATGAGACGGGTTTGAGACGCTCGACTGTAAATACTTTTAGATGCACAGAAACACGGTTTCACTGGCTATGTTCTCGTTAATATTTGGTATTCTAACTTACAGAGCACACAAGCCATGCTGACACATTGCTGAATATCATATCAGTATCAGTCGGCGAATCGGCATATGGCACATGATTCGGGGGACAAATTGAGGTAAAGGGGGCGATTTGTGTGATAGTTTTTATTTTTACTAAAAGGATAAGCTCGAGTAAATATGGCACCTATGTGTGCTACTCCTAACGTGGTAGGAGTATACACTTGCTACGTGCACATGAACAACATGGTTATGTTTGTCAAAGAATAAGCCCCTGACACCTTCCTAACGATCAATCATTTGGCTTTGGCAGCCCGCAACCTACTTATATATGGTAGACGAGACCCTGAGTGCATGTAGATCATGTATACAGTATAAGTTACACGGAACACCTGAGCAACATGTGTGAACTTCAGTTTTCATGATCTGGGATGGACAGGCTCGATCTTCTGGAAAGCTGCTGAAAGTAACTATGGTGCATCAAATGAAACCCCTCCCCCATCTTGTATGCCTCATGGACGGGTGCTTGCAATAGAAATTCGAACAAAGCCTTAAAATGTACTTCCTTCGTCCCATAATGTAAGACGTTTCAAAAAAACGTCTTACATTATGGGACGAAGGGAGTACTAAAACTAATACTACATATCAAATTCATGGCCACCAACATTTTGTTACTTCAAACGAAGCCCAGTAGATTCAAAAGCAAGTGAACACTATGTACATCTCTATTTCTATAAAAACCTGAGTTGGTGATGATGGTGTGTCTGCCATCTTTCACTAATAGTCGTCGGATCAAGATCTGACACATACAAAGTAAACTGCTGCAGTTTTACAAAAAATGTCCGCACTTGTTTTCATATTTACAAACAACTCATTGTCTCTTACAATCAGCCTTATCTCTTGCCCACCACATCCAGAAGGCCATGGAACGATTTGGTGTGATAGCCGTTACCAGCGCCGCCCACCCCTAATCTTGATGTTCCGTGCAATGCACGGGCATCTTACTAGTATATATATAACACGCAAGAGGGGAAACCTTTATTTGGATGTTAGCATTCAGGGCCGCTATTGGGTATTGGCATTCGTTTGAGCCGAATATCCTGAATGCCACCGTTTAGTTGGCCTTGGCATCCGGCTGTGACATTCGGGCTCGATATCGAGCAAGCCTTCGCTAACGCAAAAGACGCCCAGCTCAATTCGGTGGGCATGTGCTCGACATCGGTAAGCATTGGAAACCAGGATCGTTCCTACCATCCCCACTCGAGACAGATCTCGCCCGTGAGTGCCCAGGAACGGCGACAGCGCACGCACCCCATCCCATCCTTCTCCACCCCGAGCTCCGGTGACCGGCTTGCCTCCATCGCGAGCTCCAGCGGCCCGGCACAGGTAGCCTATCTGACCACCTCCACCCCGAGCTCCTGTGGCGGGTGCCACCCTCCTGACCCGCCTCCACCCCGAGCTCCGGCAGCTGGCGTGCCTACACCCCGAGCACCAGCGGCCGGCACCACCCTCCCGCCCGCTTCCACACCGATATTGTAACACCCCATATATGATACTTTCCAATTTTGGCAATATATGAAACGTTGACTTCAACAATTCCATTCTGGGCTCTTCTTTCTTTCAGGTTTCTTCGTTTTGTCGTGTGCGTGTGTGCATTTAATCCATGTCATGTTATCATGTGCATTACATTGCATTCGTGTTGTCACTTGCACCCGGTCCCGCTCGCCTCTTCCTGTTATCTGTTTCGAGTTCCGACACTCACACACGTGCCCGTGGCACCCCCGAGTCCTTCTTTCGTGTGTGGCCGTGTAACGTTCCCGGAATGAGGTGATACTTGTCGTGCGTTTTTGTTTTGGTATGTGTAGGTCAACAGTCAAGTTTCGTCGCGTTTGGAGTTCGTTTTGTACTCCAACGGTTAACCTAGTGGACTAGAAGCTCCTCTTCCTTTTGGCCCAAGACCCCCTCCACAACAGCCCACTAACCCAGCACAACCACTCCCATCCTCTCGGTCGTCGGATCGTGATCGTGTGGGCAAAAATCGCACCCCATTTGGACATTCCTAGCTTCCTCTACCTATAAAACAACCCCATCCCTTCCATTTTTCGGGCAAAAACCCTAGATCTGAGCTTTCCGCGCCGCTGTACACATCCGCCGACGGCCGGACACGTCCGACCGCCGCCCCTCAGCGAATCGCAGAGCGCCATGTCATCTCTCCGCCGCCTCCCTCTCTCACCTCGCGCCGCCCGCCCGCCGGGCCCAGGCGGGGCACGCCCGACCCGTCTCCGCCGCCGCACCTTCGCGCCTCGCCCCGCCGCCCGACAGCTCGCCCGGCCGCCACCGCCGGTCGCCCTCCGCCGAGCGCCGCCGGCCACTCCTCCGGTCTCCTCCCGCCGGCGCCGCCCCGCGCATCCCGCCAGCCTCCGCCCCGCGCATCCCGCCGGCGCCGCCCCGAGCCACCCGCGGCGCTGCTCCGCCGCCTCCCGCCGGCGCTGCCGCTCCCTCGCCGGTCCGTCGCCTCCGCCCTCCGCTCTGGTCGCCGCCGCTTCCTTGGAGCCGGCCAGATCCAGATCGGGTCGGGGTGGACGAGATCCTCCCGTCCCCCGATCCAAACGCCGTCCCGCAGCCTGGATCCCTCTGTCCCGCGCGGATCCATCCCGTTGACTTTCGGGAGGTATAAAGTTTCCACCAAGTCCCTGGTTTCCGTAATTTTGTTGCCTCCTTTGCCATGCAATAACTTCGTGCTCGTAGCTCCGTTTTGCGCGTATGATATGTCGAAACGTTCGTCTCGTCGTGCTCTACATGTTAGTACCAGTTTCATGCATGTTAGAGTTCATCTTGTTGACTTAATCTTCGTGGCAAGAGTGCATGTGGCTGTAACTAGTTGTCTGTGTAAATTTGTTGCCATGTTTGAGATGTGATAACTTTGTGCATGTTGGTCCGAATGGAGTGAATGATATGTCCAGATGTTCATTGTGAAGTGCTCTACATGATGGTTGCTGTAGCATTCATGTTATGTGTCATATTGCCATGTTAATCTCTGTTGTAAAAGTGCATGTGGCTGTTAAGTGCTGAAACTTGTTGTGAGATACTGTTTTGAATTGCTCATTGCTAGCGATGTGTTTGACTTCATGTCACATATCAATATGTTTTAGAAGCTCATTCATATGGTCTTTGTTGTGGTGCAATACACTTTCCATGATATGCCTTGAGGTGACTTAAACAAGCTTGTAAACATGCCTTCCCAATGTTGCTGTTTTATACTTAGTGAAAAAAACTGCTAAGTCTGAAATCTGTTAAACCTGATGCTATGTTTGCTTGATGCCTCACTCAAATCCATGCATGTTTTAGTATGTCAAATGATCATGTCTTGTTGTCCATGTTATGCTCTATCAATCCATGCCCTTATTTGCATATATGGCCTGCTGTAGCTTATTTATTTCTTGCTCTCAAGTTGCTATACATTTACCTGTCAGGTTTTTATCAGCATGATCAATTTGGTGAAGCTTGTTGTTATTGATCCATGCCTCCTATGGAGTTGCTCCAATGGAGTTTTTTGATGTATGCTATGTCTATTACATGTCCATGATCTTTATATACTTAGTGGAGTTGATATGCTTGTTGTTTTTTGCCTCCGAAGGCAGCATCGTGATGATGTTTTTGCCTTCCCAAATTTTGACCAAGTCTGGATAAATTTATTGCAACTTGCCATGCTTGGTTAATTGTGTTCCAGTAAGTTTTTGGGTGTGTTCTAAGTTCATGCTTGTTAAGTATCATGTCTACTTCACATCTATGCCCTTTGTCTCCATGTTTGGGTGATGTAGCATAATTATTTCTTGCTCCAAAGATGCCATGTTGCTGTAAACTGCAGTTTTGTGTGAATATTGTTTTGCTTGCCATTTGCAAATCGTGCATCCGTTTCCGGTGATCTTTATATCGATTTCAATCGAAATCTTCCCCTCTATCCAATGGCTTGCTTGGTTTTCCAAGATGATGCCTTTTCCATCATTTTATCCTTAGGCTCAAGTGCTTCCACATGCATACGCACATCATACTTGCATCATGTTGATTGTGCATTGCACCATGTTTGATATTGTGCCATGTTGTGTTCTTGTGTTAAGTAGAGCCGGGAGCCGAGTCCGAGTTCGAGGTTACTACGGAGGCTGAGTTTGAGGAGCAAGGTTACGATCCCTCCGTGGAATCAACAGGCAAGATGACCTTACCAAGATATCACTACTATCTTTGCCTATGCTAGATGTCTCGCTCTTTAGCTTATGGCCTCGATGCATATGTCTGTTTGTCAGCCTCCTATTGTTGCCATGAAACTCTCTAACCACCCAACCTAGCAAACCTTTGATTGGCTACGTAAGCTTCGCCCAGCCCCTCTTATAGCATTGTTAGTTGCGGGAGAAGATTTGAAAATTCTTGCTTCATGATGAAGTTATTGTTGGGATATCACAATATATAATCTGTTAAACTAAATCATCTATGTATATCTGGCAATGGGTGGAAGGCTAAGCCTCTTGTTTGGTGTTTTGTTCCACTCATGCCGCCCTAGGAACCGTTAAACCGGTGTTATGTTCCTTGATTTTGCGTCCCTAACACGGTTGGGGTTTATGGGCCCCCCTTGATAACCCGCTTAGCGCTAAAGCTTTTCCAGCGAGGCCCAACATTGATTTTACATTTGCCTAATAAATAAAACTTGCATTAGGGCGTTGCAAACCCGAGTTCTTAATTAACAACCCTGGGCCAGTGCTCCACATGAGTGTTGGTCCAAACTGGGCAGCCTGCGGGGCCACCTCGAGGAAACTCAAGGGCTGGTAAAAACCTGTAGCTTGTCCCATCCGGTCGTGGCCCGAGACGAGATACGCGCGGCCACTATCAGAGTGTCGGCATGCCAGGAGGTCTTACTGGATTAGTTTTACCTTTGTCGGAATATCTTGAGCACGGGATTCCGAGAACACCCGGGCCTTCCCACCTTGGAGTTGCGACTCCGCAGATCGTGCGCTTGTGATGGGCTAAGTTGGGACACCCCTGCAGGGTTTGATCTTTCGAAAGCCATGCCCGCGGTTATGTGGCAGATGGGAATTTGTTAATATCCGGTTGTAGAAAACTTGACACTATATTCATAATACACTACCAACGTGAGTAACCGTGATGGTCGCTTTCCGAAGGGGTTCGGGAAGTGAACACGGTGGGGTTATGTTTGACGTGCTTAGTTAGGATCACTTCGTGATCACTTTGACGATTGTTGGCACCTTCTTTTCTCGCTCTAAACACGTAAGCTAGTATTAGTGCTGCTACAACCTTGTTTATGCCTTCACCACACCTAAGGCTTTGATAGTATTGATACCCGAGAACGGGATTGCTGAGTCCTCCGTGGCTCACAGATTCTACACAACACCAGATGCAGGTACCGTTGAGAACTACACAACTGGTGGTTCAGAGTTGTATTGGGAGTTCGACGAAGAACGTGGGCGATACTACGTGTCTTACCCAGAGGATCAGTAGGGCTCTTACTAGGTTGATCAGGACCTTGTGTTGCTTTATTTATGGTATCTTTCATTTGGATCTTCGTCCGTAGTCGGACTCTGATGTTATTGGATGATGTATGTTAATGTATTACATTGTGTGACGTGGCGAGTGTAAGCCAACTACTCTTTTACATTTTCATCCCCTCTTTTACATGAGTTGTGCAAAGGTACCATACTTGAGAACATTCTAGTATGAGATTATGCCTTTAAGTCGTGCCTCGACACGTAGGAGGTATAGTCTCATACTGGGCATTACAAGTTGGTAATCAGAGCCTTCTCCCACCTAGGAGCCCCCACTGATTGATCGAATCATTGACGGGTGAGTCTAGGCACACACATGAAAATATTTTGAGTCCTATATAAATATATCAGAGAGTAGGATTTCTGTTTACTCCTCGTCCCTTTATCACTCGGGTGAGGACTCCTGACGATTGCTCTATCTCTTCTACTCTCAAAAATTCAATAAATTTTTTTAGGATCACGCGAGTATTGTTTGGATTGTTCTGATATCTTTGTGACGAGAACATTGTTCTCGATGCCTCCTGTCATTTAGGGGTTGTGGCAGTGTCCCAGGGAGTTGAGCTCTGAGGTGTTGTCGTCACAAATCTATCGCAACAATTCTAGAATACTTAAGACGACCGACATCGAAAACTCTTCTATGCGGTTAGTGGTAAGATAACCCCGACATCACCCTGAGGGATCGAAGAAGGTGAGAGTGTCTAGAGGGGGGGGGGGTGATTAGACTACTCGACAAGATAAAAATTCTGTCTTTTATCAAGGACAGATTTTGACAGTTTTTGCATAGCACACAAGTCAAGTAGCATACTACACATGCAATTCTAGAGTATGAGCAGCGGAAAGTAAATTGCATGAGTAGTAAAGAGAGGTGGAGAAGATCAAACGCAATTTGGAGACGCAATGATTTTTCCCGTAGTTCCGATAGGTAGTGCTATCGTACATCCACGTTGATGGAGACTTCAACCCACGGAGGGTAACGGCTGCGCGAGTCCACGGAGGGCTCCACCCACGAAGGGTCCACGAAGAAGCAACCTTGTCTATTCCATCATGGCCTACGCCCACGGAGGGCTAGCCTTACTCGGGGTAGATCTTCACGAAGTAGGCGATCTCCTTGCCCTTACAAACTTCTTGGTTCAACTCCACATCTCGATGACGGAGGCTCCCAGGCGACACCTAACCAATCTAGGAGGCATCACCCTCCAAAAGGTAATAGATGTTGTAGATGATGATGAACTCCTTGCTCTTGTGCTTCAAATGATAATCTCCCCAACACTCAACTCTCCTCACTGATATGGCTGTGGTGGAAGAAAGGATTGAGTGGAAAGCAACTTGGGAAGGTTAGAAATCAAGTTTCATATGGTAGGAATGGAGCAACTTGATCTCAACACAAGGGTAGGTAGTTCTCTTCTCAGAAAGTGTAAGGTAGGAGTGGTAGTTCTTTCTGATGGATCTCTCCACGAATGAAGAGGGGGTGGAGGGGTATATATAGCCTCCACACAAAATCCAACCGTTACACACATAATTGAGCAATCTCGGTGAGACCGAAGTTGAAACTCGGTCAGACCGAAAGTTCAAATATAGTGAACGTTGGGGTTTTCGGTGGGACCGAAAATACCATCTCGGTGAGACCGAAAGTGTAAATATTATGAACGTTGGGGTTTTCGGTGGGACCGAGAAAGAAAACTTGGTTAGACCGATTTGAGAAAAGACAGGAATATGCCAATTTCGGTAAGACCGATTTTATCAACTCGGTGAGACCGACTTGATGACAAACGGTTACAGAAGCTTGGCAGCCCATATTTCGGCGAGACCGATCTCAAACTAGGAATGACCGATTTTTCTAGGGTTTGGCTTATGGCTGAGGTGGTTCATCCCGGTGGGACTGAGTTTGGAAAATCGGTTTGTCCGAGATTACTTATGAGTGTGTTTAGTAGTGAAAGTTGCTGATAGTTAAAGGAGATATATCACTAAGCACTTGAGCAACCAGATCATCAACACAACCTCATCCCCTTTTAATAGTATTGGCTTTTCCTATGGACTCAATGTGATCTTGGATCACTAAACCAAAAATGGAGTCTTGAGCTTTTGCCAATGCTTGCCTTAGCATTTTGAGGGGTCCACTTCTTCAGTCCTTTAGCCATGCCAAAGTGATTGAATTTCCTGAAACATACTTGATAAAAGCATTAGTCCAACCACAAAGTATGTTGTCATTAATTACCAAAACCACCCAGGGAGCAAATGTGCTTTCAATCTCCCCCTTTTTGGTAATTGATGGCAACACACTAAAATCACACTAAACAAGACATCAAAGCTTATTGAAAGAAAGACAGAATTATCACAAAAGCTTTGACAAGCATGTAGTACACAGGATCCCCCTACAAGTGTGCAAGATTTTCATAGATTATGGTTTTGGACTACCACAAGCACACAAGAGAGATAAGCAGGATGTGCTACATGCAGCTTGGCTATATGCATCAGAGCAGATGAAAGGGAAGTGAGTGATAATGCATATGTGCATGGTGATTTCTTGCAAACAAGTATTTACAAGCAAGTCACCATCATGCACATTCTGCAAGGTGCATATACTTACCTTGAGGTTCCTTGGCATTGTACCTGAAGGGATAAACTTGGGAAAACAAGGTTAGATAACACAAGAGTATTCCTTCAACCAACTGCAAGAACATCAAGAGTACCAAGCCAGGGATGACATGTGTAAAGAGTGTCTCATATTGGGCACAGGCTTGAATCAGCAAACATGTCTCCGAAACTAAAAGATTTTCAATGAACTCTGAGAGATTTTGCTTTGCATAAGATATCAATTGTGAAGATTCCTCTCCCTTTGAGTTCTCTCAGAACAAGGGGTTTGATGGAAGGAGCAAAATCAAAAGAATGATGCCAAGTGAGAATGATGTCCAAATGTAAAATACGGCAAAGCTTTGATGTGATTCTCTCCCCCTTAAGATAAGATTGCTTTTCTTCTTCCCCTAAGTCTTCTCTTCTCCCCCTACTCCCCCTAAGTCTTCTCCCCCTTTGACATCAAGTGCCGAAAAGGACAGCAAACTAGGTAGGGCAGGAAAGATGGAAAGAAAGAGATGGGATCCTTAAGAATCACAATAGGGCAAATAAGAACATGCATAGAGAAACAATGAGTGGAGCTGCAGGAGATGATATCCTGGAAGATAAATCGGTGACACCGAATTAGATGGATCGGTGGGTCCGAATCCTTTTCGGTTAGACCGAAAAATTTAAATCGGTGACGCCGAGTTTAATTCCAAGGAAATTCAGAAATGATTCAGCTCACTTTGCGAGGAATGTTTTAAAGGATTTGCAATGAATTTGTGAAAGATTTTCGGGGAATTGATCAGAGCCAGAATGATATACACAAAGACAGAAGAATAGAAATGAAAAAGATTCCTAGATGAAGTTTTTTTTTCTTTTTTTTTAAAGAAAACTCAATGAGAGAACATAAGAGAAAATAGAAAGACTCCAAAAACATATGTACTTCATCTAGATAAAGGTCGGCGACAAGGTCACCTATGTTTGAGTATATTGACTTAGGAGTCAAATGAGGACATTTGATCATAGGTCATACTCATCATTTAAGCTCAAAATGGGGTTGCCATTTTTCGATTAAGCATTTGATGTGATCACATCTTATGAAGCTGCTTGTACTCATGACTTTGAGCAAAGCTCCTTAAAGATGTGAAGAACATACCTTGGGATTGTTGTTGCTTTGCTCATGTAGGTGGACTTGATGTAGGTGCTCATTGAATGTGAAGTTGGAGCGCCATTTCCACTTGTGTAGTTCATCTTCCTACATGGGTTAGGCAAGCAAGGAAATACTCAAGAATATCCAAGATGACAAGAGTGAAATACTAGATGTATAAGATGTCAAAAAGGATATGTGGAATTTTGTTCCTTGAACTCAACATCCCAAAGGGCTAGATACTTGGTCAATGACAAGATTACTCATGATTTGAGTGTGTGGTAATCTTGTGGAATGTAGATCATCCAAGTACCTGCAAGGAGTTAGATGCAATACAAGGAGGCAAATGTGTCCAAGATATATAATCACCATCATAAGAGAAATATCAAGGATTAGTCAAGTAGGCTCATGCCTTGCATGCATCAATGGAGTTATCACTCCAAGTTTGAAGCATCAATGATGTTCAACTCACTCCTCAAGCGACAAAACACTTTCTCATCAAGAGGTTTTGTAAAGATATCAGCAAGTTGTTTGTCAGTACGAACATGCTTAAGATTAATGTCACCCTTGGCAATATGATCACGAATGAAATGGTGACGAACTTCAATATGCTTTGTTCGAGAGTGTTGCACTGGATTGTGTCCAATTTTAATTGCACTCTCATTGTCACAAAGCAACGGAACATGTCTCACATGTATCCCATAATCCTTAAGCATTTGTGTCATCCATAGCAATTGAGCACAACACGAACCAGCAGCAATATATTCCGCTTCGGCAGTGGATAATGATACCGAGTTTTGTTTCTTGGAGGACCAAGATACAAGGGATCGACCAAGGAATTGACACGTACCCGAAGTTGACTTTCTATCAACCTTGTCACCGACATAGTCCGAGTCGGAATAGCCAACAAGATCGAAAGAGGCCCTCTTAGGATACCAAATGCCAAAGTTTGGTGTGTGTATCAAGTATCTCACTATCCTTTTAACAGCTTTAAGATGACATTCTTTAGGGGCTGCTTGATATCGCGCACACATGCATACACTCAACATTATGTCAGGACGAGAAGCACAAAGATATAGTAGAGAACCAATCATAGATCGGTAAACCCTTTGATCAACGGGTTCTCCATCTTTTGTCAAGTCATTATGTCCACTTGTAGGCATGGGGGTACTCATACCTTTGCTTTCTTGCATGTTGAACTTCTTGAAGAGATCCTTGGTGTACTTTGTTTGTGAGACAAAGGTACCCTCCTTAGATTGCTTGATTTGCAACCCAAGGAAGAATTTGAGTTCACTCATCATGGACATCTCATACTTCTCCGACATGAGCTGTCCAAACTTCTTGCTAAAATGAGGGTTAGTTGAACCAAAGATAATATCATCAACATATATTTGGCACACAAATAGTTCACCATTAACCCTTTTTGTGAACAGCGTTGAGTCTATCTTTCCAATCTCAAAGCCTTTTTCAAGAAGAAAGCTGGTTAAGCATTTGTACCAAGCTCTAGGAGCCTGTTTAAGACCATAAAGAGCTTTGTGCAACTTGTAAACATGATTAGGCTTTTTGGGATTCACAAATCCGGGAGGTTGTTTCACAAATACTTCCTCCTCAATTTCACCATTTAGGAAAGCACTTTTGATATCCATTTGATAGAGAGTAATATCATGGTGATTGGCATAAGCAAGAAGAATGTGAATGGACTCAAGTCTAGCAACGGGGGCATAGGTCTCACCATAGTCCATACCTTCGACTTGTGTGTAACCTTGAGCTACGAGACGAGCCTTGTTGCGGATGACTTGTCCATCTTCATCTTGCTTGTTCCGAAACACCCATTTGGTTCCCATGATGTTTTGATCATCCTTGGGCTTCTCTACCAAAGTCCATACCTTGTTCCTCTCGAAGTTGTGTAGCTCTTCGTGCATAGCGTTCACCCAATCCGGGTCTTCAAGTGCTTCTTCTACCTTCATAGGTTCAATACTAGAGATAAATGAGTAATGCTCACAAAAGTTAGCTAAGCGAGTTTTAGAGCGAGTAATTCTCCCGGAGTTGATGTCGTTCATCATTTGTTCCACGGGATGATTCTTCTTGACTCTTGCTCGAACTCGGGATAGCTTTTGTTGATGTTGTGGCTGAGCTTCCTCATCATCTTCATCTTCCTCTTCTTCTTCTTCATTGTTGTTGGTGTTGTCTTGAGGTGGTGGAGAAGGAGGTTGTGGTGGATCTTCTTGTTGCACTTCCTCATCTTGGTGAGTTCCACTTGTGGAGGCCTCCATGTTGCCTTGAGGTTCATCTCGCCGTGAGGTAGGTGGCTCCACATATGTAGATGAGGTACTCTCCTTCACTTCCATGGGACGGATCTTTCCAATAGATAAATCTTGGATAGCTTCCGATGGGTCCTTGTCTCCTACATCAATAGGCATTTGCTCTACTTGCGAGCCATTAGATTCATCAAACTTCACGTCTACCGTCTCTTCAACCTTTCGGGTGAAATTATTGTAGACACGGTAGGTGTGGGAGTTTGATCCATAACCAAGGAGAAAGCCTTCATGAGATTTAGGAGCAAATTTAGACCGACGATGCTTATCAAGGATATAACATTTTGAACCAAAGACACGAAAGTATCCCACTTGGGGTTTGTTACCGGTGAGGAGCTCGTATGATGTATTGCCGGGGAGCTTATGAAGATAAAGCCTGTTGATAGCATGACAAGCTGTCTCGACCGCTTCTCCCCAAAAGTGCTTCGGTGTCTTGTATTCATCAAGCATCGTTCTCGCCATCTCTATGAGCGTTCGGTTCTTCCTCTCAACAACTCCATTTTGTTGAGGAGTGTACGTAGCCGAGAACTCATGTAGAATTCCTTCCTCATCGAGAAAGGAGTCTACATTGGCGTTCTTGAACTCCGTTCCATTGTCACTCCGAACTTTCTTGATCTTCACCTCAAATTGATTTTGGGCCTTTTTGGCAAAGATTTTGAAGATTCTCTGAACCTGCGATTTGTCATCAAGGAAAAATACCCACGTAAATCTGGAATAATCATCAACTATAAGTAGACCAAAGGAGTTACCACCAAGGCTTTTGTAAGCATTGGGACCGAAGAGATCCATGTGAAGAAGCTCAAGCGGTCTCCTTGTGGTCATGATGTTTTTCACGGGATGACTTCCACCAACTTGTTTTCCTGCTTGACAAGCACTACAAAGTCTATCTTTGTCAAAGAGAACATCTTTAACACCAAGAATATGATCACCTTTGATCAGCTTGTCTAGATTACGCATACCAACATGTCCTAGCCTTCTATGCCATAACCAACCTTTAGAGGATTTAGCAATGAAACAAGCTCTAGGTTGGGCTTTCTTAGTGAAATCAACAATATATAGATCACCTCTACAGATACCGGTAAATGCCATGTTTTGATTGTCACGACGAAAGACTTGGCAATCTACTTTGGTGAATAGCACATTGAATCCAAAGTCAGCTAATCTAGACACGGAAAGTAAATTGTATCCAAGAGATTCTATAAGCATGACATTTTGAATAGAGCTATCATGAGATATGGCCACCTTACCAAGGCCAAGTACCTTACCCTTGGAGTTGTCTCCAAAAGTCACATACTTGCGTGGACCATCGTTCTTTGCAGGCTCTCGAAACATGTCTTTGTCTCCGGTCATGTGGTCGGTGCATCCACTATCAAGAATCCACTCTTTTCCGCCGGACATGTAGTCTCTCAGATTTGCCATAAGATTGAGACTCTTCATGACCTTGTCTAACTCGGTGTTCGAATCGGAGTAATCATCATCTTGCTCATGCTCATCATCATATTGACCCATAGATTGTTCATCATCAACACCTAGGTCAATTTGATAAGTACTTGCATTAGTTTGGTCAATGTGACAATAATCTTCGGAATGCAATACAAGAGCTTTTCTAATTAAAGCATTGATAAGACCGGGATCACCCTTCTTTTTCATAAGATCATGAAGCTCAAAGAAGCATTTATCAAAGTTGGGATCATTGGGGTGCATCTTATCAAATTCAATAGTCTTGTATAGAATTTCATCAAGACCTCTCATAGAGTAGTCCGGATAAAGTTCTTCCAAGAACTTCCATATAGCATAGGCACACTCAAAGTTTGTAACAAGCTTAAGCAAATCATCGGGTAACCCTTTAATGATAAGATTTACAGTTCTAAGGTTACGAAGCAAATCAAGCTCTTCATCCATGGTAGGGTGCAAGGTGTCAAAAGGAGGCACATAGGGGGTCTCAACATATTTGCACAAATTGTACATCTTAAAAATACTAAGCATTTCAGACCTCCATGAGTTATATGACTCTCCATTAAGAATAGGCACTCTATGGCTAACACTCCCAAACGTAGACACGCCCATCTTCCTCCAATGGTGTGTAAACCAAAGCAATGGAGACCAAAGCTCTGATACCAATTGAGGGATCGAAGAAGATGAGAGTGTCTAGAGGGGGGGGGGGTGATTAGACTACTCGACAAGATAAAAATTCTGTCTTTTATCAAGGACAGATTTTGACAGTTTTTGCATAGCACACAAGTCAAGTAGCACACTACACATGCAATTCTAGAGTATGAGCAGCGGAAAGTAAATTGCATGAGTAGTAAAGAGAGGTGGAGAAGATCAAACGCAATTTGGAGACGCAATGATTTTTCCCGTGGTTCCGATAGGTAGTGCTATCGTACATCCACGTTGATGGAGACTTCAACCCACGGAGGGTAACGGCTGCGCGAGTCCACGGAGGGCTCCACCCACGAAGGGTCCACGAAGAAGCAACCTTGTCTATTCCATCATGGCCTACGCCCACGGAGGGCTAGCCTTACTCGGGGTAGATCTTCACGAAGTAGGCGATCTCCTTGCCCTTACAAACTTCTTGGTTCAACTCCACATCTCGATGACGGAGTCTCCCAAGCGACACCTAACCAATCTAGGAGGCATCACCCTCCAAAAGGTAATAGATGTTGTAGATGATGATGAACTCCTTGCTCTTGTGCTTCAAATGATAATCTCCCCAACACTCAACTCTCCTCACTGATATGGCTGTGGTGGAAGAAAGGATTGAGTGGAAAGCAACTTGGGAAGGTTAGAAATCAAGTTTCATATGGTAGGAATGGAGCAACTTGATCTCAACACAAGGGTAGGTAGTTCTCTTCTCAGAAAGTGTAAGGTAGGAGTGGTAGTTCTTTCTGATGGATCTCTCCACGAATGAAGAGGGGGTGGAGGGGTATATATAGCCTCCACACAAAATCCAACCGTTACACACATAATTGAGCAATCTCGGTGAGACCGAAGTTGAAACTCGGTCAGACCGAAAGTTCAAATATAGTGAACGTTGGGGTTTTCGGTGGGACCGAAAATACCATTTCGGTGAGACCGAAAGTGTAAATATTATGAACGTTGGGGTTTTCGGTGGGACCGAGAAAGAAAACTTGGTTAGACCGATTTGAGAAAAGACAGGAATATGCCAATTTCGGTAAGACCGATTTTATCAACTCGGTGAGACCGACTTGATGACAAACGGTTACAGAAGCTTGGCAGCCCATATTTCGGTGAGACCGATCTCAAACTAGGAATGACCGATTTTTCTAGGGTTTGGCTTATGGCTGAGGTGGTTCATCTCGGTGGGACTGAGTTTGGAAAATCGGTTTGTCCGAGATTACTTATGAGTGTGTTTAGTAGTGAAAGTTGCTGATAGTTAAAGGAGATATATCACTAAGCACTTGAGCAACCAGATCATCAACACAACCTCATCCCCTTTTAATAGTATTGGCTTTTCCTATGGACTCAATGTGATCTTGGATCACTAAACCAAAAATGGAGTCTTGAGCTTTTGCCAATGCTTGCCTTAGCATTTTGAGGGGTCCACTTCTTCAGTCCTTTAGCCATGCCAAAGTGATTGAATTTCCTGAAACATACTTGATAAAAGCATTAGTCCAACCACAAAGTATGTTGTCATTAATTACCAAAACCACCCAGGGAGCAAATGTGCTTTCACACCCAGTACCGGGGAGGTAGTTTGGGAGTATTGCCATAGCTTGTATAGCAGATGCGTTTCGAAGGTCCGAGGTAAACGGTTGCCGAAAATAACTGGTTATGTGTTGAAGGATGGATACAGCTGGATGTAGGATTAGAGTTGAGTGCGCGGTGCTTCCCCTGTATCCCCAACACCCGATTGCATAATCGGAAACTTTCGGAAATTAATAGGTGGGTTCATCTAGTAGTTCGTAGGCATTCTTCCAGCGAATGCATGATATGGAGTTCGGGGTTCAACATTGAGTGAAGTGGTTTTATGGGCGTTGTTCCAATCGGGAGTTGCATCTTAAATGGTCCTTGGCTATGCTTATCCGGGGATTGCAAAACCCTTTTGTAACACGTTCCATGAGCTTTCAGCACGAACATGTGGAACGAACCTTCTATCTTGTATTTGTTCTATCTGCTCCATGTTGTTTTTATTTACCTTATGTTCTCCCAAGTGGGTTCTCGAGAAGATTATTGTACCATTAAGCTGTGGATTACATTCGTTCATTTTGTTCAAATGTTCTTGTGAAGACTTATGTTGCAATTCTAGCCGTTGATTGAGCTTTTATATTTCAATCAATGGCTAATAGTTGTCATCTCATTCAGGATGGCTCCTAAGAAGGTTCCTGTCAGGGATATTACTATTAGGTATAAATCGCCCAGGAGGGGCCGGTTTATGCCTGTGGAGATTATTTCTACTGAAGCCCAGTCAAACATGGAGCAAGACGCTTTAGTCCAAGAAGCTTAAGGCCCAAGAGGTATTAGGGCCCATGATTTGTAAACCGCCATATGATATGTAACTTGTGATGTAAGATAGGAAGGATAGAGACCAAGCCGGACACGTTTATGAGCTGGCCTCGGGATTCTGTAAACCGGACCGGGCATCACCTCTTATATAAAGGGACGACCCGGCGACAGTTCAAGGCAGAGAACAACAACTCGAGACACAGGCAAAGCGGATTCGCTCCCTGGTCATCGAAACCCTAGCAATATTACACCAAACTAGACGTAGGCTTTTACCTTCATCGAAAGGGGCCGAACTAGTATAAAATCCTTGTGTCCTTGTCCGCTTTAACCCCTTTAAGCTAACCCGTAGCGATGGCCTCACGACTAAGTCCTTTTGCTAGGACATCTTCCGTGACAAAACCACGACAGTTGGCGCCCACCGTGGGGCTATCGCATGATGGTTTCAGTTCTTGAAGGGCAGCTTTGAAGGACTCAAGGGCTACGTAGTGGGCTGGATGACTAAGAGTCGTCGCGGCAAGATCTACATCGACGATGCAGGCTGGGGCCCCGAGGCCGATTCAATCGAATACGGGTACCGGGTCCCCTTCGGCGGCATCCAAGTCTTCATCGGCAAGATCGGTGAACCGGGCCCTGAGCCGGACATCTTCCCCAACATCGTCGAGCCGGCTCAGCGTGCGAGACGTGCCCGGATTCAGCCCACCATGAAGCACGTCTTCGTTGGAGCAGTGCATGGAGTGCAAGCCGAGGATGGATCGGACTCTGGCGGCGAGACTGTTGTCTATTCCGGCGACGAATCTTCTTCCGGAGAGACAGAATCCTTATATCTGTTGCAGGACGGCCGATCTGAGGGCTATTCCGATGGTGGCAGTAGTCCGGACCCCCTCGATCCGCCAAACCGGGTTGCCGTCTTTATGGCCGGATCACAACCTATGCAACAATCATCAACTACATCGGCGTTAATATCAGACACGGTGGGAGCTAGGGCTGGGGGTCCTGATCCGTCATCGGCTGAAACTTTATCCATCTTGGTCGATACTTTGACAGCGTTGTTAACAGCAAAGGTAGCTCAGGCCAATAAAGAGCAGCACGATGCGGAAGTCGCTCAGGTGAAGAGCCGGATAGATCAAGCCAAATTGGACCTAGCTGCTAAGAAAACTAAGATGGCTGCAAAGCAGGCTGAGCTTGATGCTCAAGCTTATTGAGTCATGTTGGATCAGACCGCTCCACACGAGGTGATGATGAGGAGGCAGCGATCTCGCTTGCCACCGGTTTATGAGGCAAGAAACCTCTTTAGCACGCCAGGAGCAGGAACCAGTAACCAGCCGAAGGTGAACCGGGGAGGGGCACCGGGCACGGGAGTGTCAGTCCAGCCGCCGGCCGTGGAGCCAACCCGCCAGGTTGTACCATCACGGCATGTGCCCACCCCTCCTGGTCATTACTCTAATCCATTGAATAACATACTTGTTGCTGCTTCACGACTGGCCGCTCTTCCCATTGAAGGAACATCCCCTATAGCAGTAGAGGCACGACGGGCCAGTGAGTTTTTGGAGACGGCACTAACTCAACAGCAAGCTTATTCTCATAGCCGTGAGAGGATTCATTCAACTTCTCGCCCAAGCCGGAGTTAGACTAGGCGTATGGATGAACCGGCCATGTCAAGTAGTGCACGAAGACGTAATCCGCCGCGGCAGGATGATCCGGCAGGAGGAGACGCGAACTCTCAGAACGTAGTGGATCAGGGCAGGCAACGCCCGGAGGCCGAATTAACAGCACAACACGAAGCCCGTCAGGCGATGCCGGTTCGTCCCTCTACCACAGTTGAACCGAGACTTATGTCTATCTTCCTGGGAGTGCCCTGCCTTCCTCCCGTCTTGCGCAATGTGAAACTGCCCAAGGATTTCAACGGACCACGCAAGGTGCCCAATTACATAGCGGATCTGTCCCCGGAGGCATGGGTTGAGAGTTATGAGATGGCAATGGAGATGTTGGATGTGGATGATGCAGCGTGCGCTAAGTATTTCACAATGATGCTGGAGGGCACAGCTCGCACTTGGCTGAAGAGCTTGCCACCCAATTCCGTCGGATCATGGGGCGAATTGCGCCGCCGGTTTATCAATAACTTCAAGGACGCGTGCAAGCAGCCAATATCTGTCGTCGATCTAGCTGTCTGCATTCCAAGAGAGCATGAGTCTACAAGTAGTTGGGTGCCTCGAGTGTCAGAGATCCTGCATTCCTCCAATAGCATCAACCCAAGCACAGCAGTGGTAACCTTGGAAGGCAATTGCCGGTTTGAACCTTTGAAATTGAAGTTGGGACGGCTTAAGCGTAATTCTGATGACATGGGGACACTCATGGGCACTTTATTGAAGTATGCGGACTCTGATAATACCAAATACCCAGACGCCGATATTGACAAGTCAGGGAAGGTAAACAAGAATGGTAAGGCGCCGTAGCCCAACCCGGCGAATCAAGGATACAACGGTAAGCGTAAAGCGGATGGTAATTCGGATTTTGTGGCCAACACTAATGCTCAGGAGGACGGACAGCGCCGCAAGGGTAGACCGCCCCCACCAAATGGGAGGCCGCCTATTAATCTGGAACGCCAGATGAACATACCTTGCCCGAATCATGGTACAACTAGAAAAGCCAGCTACACACCTCTGGAAGGACTATTTTATTATGCAGGAATTCATGAACCGGGCTCGGTACGATCACGGACCATCCGGCGGGTCAGGCCCCGGTTTTCAAGGCCCGGGTTATCAAGGTGGTGGATCCGGTTCAGGGTACCAAGGCAATAACGGCAACCACAACGGGCACAATCATCATAACCAACAGCACGGCTAGGGCGGTTATAACAATCAGGGAAATCAACAGCGTCAACAGCAGCAACAATCCGGATATCATGTCTGGGCAGTGGGCAGTATCATGTCTTCACCACGAGCTTGTGTAAACGTGACCAGAAGGTTCACAAGAGGACAGTGCATTCTGTTGAACCGGCGGTGCCATGTTACCTGCGTTGGTCAGAACAACCCATTGTGTGGAGCCGAGAGGATCATCCGCCCCAGGTTGATAATCCGGGTCAGCTGGCTCTGGTTGTGGCACCTCAGGTGGGTGGCTACAAGTTTACCAAAGTGCTTATGGACGGAGGCAACAGCATCAACATCTTATACTATGAGACTTTCCGGCGCATGGGGTTGATGGATAAGAAGCTTCGACAGTCCAACACGATTTTTCATGGGGTGGTACCCAGTAAATCCGCGTATCCAGTTGGCAAGATAGATTTGGAGGTTACCTTTGGAGATGAACATGATTCCAGGTCAGAGACCTTGATCTTTGAAGTGGTAAAGATCAAGAGCCCGTATCACGCCTTGTTTGGGCGGCCGGTTTACGCCAAGTTAATGGCAAGGCCGTGTTATGTTTATCTACAGCTCAAGATGCCAGGACACAAGGGAACCATTACGGTCCATGGGAGTAGCAAGATTGCGTTGGAATGCGAGGAATGAGCTGCAGCTTATGCCGAGGCGGTTTGTGCAACTGAGGAGCTGAAGTTTTATAAAGATAATGTTGATCCGGCAGATATGTCTCTGCTGAAGAAACCAACCACAGAGCATGATCCGGCCTTAAAGTTTAAATCAGCTGAAGAGACCAAACAGGTTGACTTCGTTCCTGGCGATTCATCCAAGTAGTTTACTATTAGTTCTAACCTAGATCCGAAATAGGAAAGCGCGCTCATCGAGTTCATCCGTGAGAATCGGGACATTTTTGCATGGAAACCTTCTGACATGCCAGGTGTACCGAGGGAACTCGCTGAGCACAATCTCAACATTGATCCTAAGTTTAAACCGGTTAAGCAATGTCTGCGCCGCTTCAATGAAGAAAGACGCAAGGCTATTGGAGAAGAAGTGGCTAGGCTCTTGGCGGCAGGCTTCATCGTTGAGGTTTTTCATCCAGATTGGTTGGCTAATCCGGTGCTAGTGCTTAAGAAGAACGGCACTTGGCGAATGTGTGTTGATTACATTGATCTGAACAAAGCTTGCCCAACTAACCCCTTTGCCCTCCCCCATATTGATCAGATCATTGATGTTACGGCAGGTTGTGAGCGACTAAGTTTTTTGGATGCATATTCAGGTTATCATCAGATCAAGATGGCGGTTAAGGACCAGGAGAAGACGGCCTTTATAACTCCCTTTGGAGCCTTCTGCTATGTGTCTATGCCATTTGGGCTTAAGAGTGCCCAGGGGACCTATCAGCGTTGTGTGCAGAACTGCCTTCATGGACAGATTAGGCGGAATGTTCATGCATATGTGGATGACATTGTGGTGAAATCCACGAAAGAGGAGACGTTGATAACAGATTTGAAAGAAACCTTCGACAATCTCCGGCTTTATAAAATGATGCTTAATCTGGATAAGTGTGTTTTCGGTGTTCCAGCAGGCAAGCTCCTGGGGTTCTTAGTATCGAACAGGGGAATCGAAGCTAATCCGGAGAAGATCAAGGCGATTAAATCCTTGGCTAAACCGGCATGCATCAACGATGTCCAACGCGTGGCGGGCCGTATTGCGGCGCTTAGCCGGTTTATCAGCCGTTTGGGGAAGAAAGCTATCCCGCTTTATCAGATGATGAAAAAGACAGATCGTTTTGTCTGGAGTGATGCTGCTGATGCTGCGTTTGAAGACTTGAAGAAGCAATTAGCAGAGCCACCGGTCCTCGCAGCCCTAGTTGACAATGAGCCGCTGTTGTTATATGTGGCAGCTAATGCCCGTGCAGTAAGTGTTGCCATTGTGGTGGAGCGTAAGGTGGCAGGCAAGGAATATCCGGTTCAGCGGCCGGCTTACTACATCAGCGAGGTGCTCATTGAATCAAAACAGAGATATCCGTGTTGGCAGAAATTGGTGTATGGAGTCTTCATGGCAAACCAGAAGCTGAAGCATTATTTTCAAGGCCATCCAATCACTATAGTCAGTTCAGCTCCGTTGGGGGATATAATCCAGAACAGAAAGGCTATTGGTCGGGTTACAAAGTGGGCCATTGAGCTTAGCCTGCATGGCTTGAAGTATGTGCCCCGTACTGCGATAAAATCCCAAGCATTGGTGGATTTCATTAATGATTGGACAGAGTTGCAAGCACCTGAGGAAAAGCCGGATCACACATATTGGACTATTCACTTTGATGGATCCAGGCAATTGGAGGGCTCGGGGGCTGGAGTGGTGTTAACTTCCCCACGAGGTGATAAGTTTTATTATGTCCTCAGTTTAATGTTCCCTTGTACTAACAATGCAGCTGAGTACGGAGCTCTCCTCCATGGTCTACGGATGGCCAAGGAGATGAATTTAAGCCGGGTTAAATGCTTTTGCAATTCAGACCTGGTGGCACAGCAAGTATCTGGAAAGTGGGACTCCAAAGATCCACTTATGGCAGCGTATCGACGAGAGGTAGACACTGTTGCTGGACACTTCAAGGGTTATCAGGTGGATCATATAGACCGGCGAAATAATGAAGCGGCTGATGCGTTAAGCCGGCTAGGTTCTCAACGTAAGCCGGTCCCACCCAATACCTTCTTGGATGTATTACACAACCCGTCGGTACATTTACCTCTAGAAGAGGACTTGGCTGTTCCTGATCCGGTGGCACAATTGGTCACGGCACTTCATGTTATTCCAGATTGGACGCTTCCCTACCTGGCGTACATGAACTGAGGTGAGTTACCAAAGGACGAAGTCTTGGCTAGACAGATAGTCCGGCGATCCAAGTCAATGACTATTGTCAATGGAGAACTTCATCATCGCAGCGTTTCTGGGGCGTTTCAGCGGTGTGTGTTGCCAAAGGAGGGTTGTGATTTTTTTTAAAGAGATCCATGAAGGAGATTGTGGTCATCATGCCGGTTCAAAATATTTGGTGGCTAAAGCTTTTCGTCATGGGTTCTACTGGTTGACGGCTCATGCCGACGCAAAGGACTTGGTCAGAAAATGTGATGCTTGCCAAAAATTCTCACGGCGTGCTCATATACCGGCGCAGGAATTGAGGATGATTCCAATTACTTGGCCGTTTGCGACTTGGGGGCTTGATATGGTTGGACCCTTCAAGAGATCTCAAGATAAGAAGACCCACCTTTTGGTGGCGGTGGACAAATTTACTAAATGGGTTGAAGCAGAACCAGTCAGTAAGTGTGATGCAGCAACGACGGTTCAGTTCATCAAAAAGGTGATTTTCCGGTTTGGCTTTCCACACAGCATTATAACTGACAATGGTACCAATCTGCCCAAGGGGGCTATGGAGGAGTTCTGTCAACGAGAGCACATCCGTCTTGATGTATCATCAGTAGCTCACCCTCAGTCTAATGGCCAAGCTGAAAGAGCCAATCAAGAGATCTTGAGAGGCATCAAACCTCGGCTTATGGTTCCTTTGCAGAGGACACCGGGTTGTTGGGTGGAGGAGTTACCTTATGTACTATGGAGCATCAACACTACACCTAACAGATCCACAGGGTACACGGCTTTCTTCATGATATATGGAGCTGAAGCGGTCCTCCCTAGTGATATCCGTCATGACTCGCCGCGGGTGGCGGCTTACGTCGAAGCGGATAACGAAAAAGCAAGGCAATATGCATTGGACCGGCTGGATGAAGAACGGGACACGACAACAGCTCGATCGGCGATTTATCAGCAAGATCTGCGCCGGTACCACAGTCGCCGGGTTAAAACCAGGACGTTTCAAGAAGGAGATCTGGTGCTCCGGCTCATCCAAGACCAGACAGACATGCACAAGCTATCCCCACCTTGGGAAGGACCCTTTGTGGTCGGGAAGAACCCGCACAATGGATCATACTACCTCGTAGACGTTCGAGAACATAAGGACTCATGTACGGCAGAGGAGGAGACCAGACGGCCGTGGAACATCGCTCTTCTTCGACCTTACTACACCTGAGCCATAGGCTGTGCTTTATGTACATATCTATACAATGTATATATTATGATCAATATAATAAACCGGTGCCGCCGACAAAGGGGGTTATCAGCCGCCTTTTTTCATAAGAGTTTGTCACATGGGGGCTTCCGTGTGCAAGGGAGTTCCTATGGCCTCTTAAACCGGCGAACACATCAAGGCCATCATAAGAGCACAACTCTGGTTGCTTTGGCAACTCCCACATGATGATGAGGGGCAAAAGAGAGTTTGATGCTTAGCACAACTCAAACATAGGCCCCGACGAGCATAACTCAAATGCTACCTAGGGGCTCTTGATGCAAGACATCAACGAGTTGACAACCCTTGTAGTAAACACGGCTTGGAAGCTTGGTGTATACACCTAAAACCCCGGATTAGCCTGCCTGCATCAAGTAAGTCACTTCGTCCAGGTAAACCTGGTACGAACCGTCGAACGTACACACGAGTCAATCTTTACAGACCCTGAACTTGGTAACGTTAAATTGACGATCATCAAGTGATTACACAAGTCAATCTTTACAGATTTTTGAACTTGGTAGCATTGAACATTGATGATTTGGTTAAGGATTGAGGACCATCTTAACAGGCTTTGCAAAATGGTTAATGACAGTAGCCTGGCAGCTCATAAAAAGCCTCGAATTTAGAGCCTGACAGCTCATAAAAAACCTCGACTACATGGTCTTATTTGCCCAAAAATTTATTTTTCTTTTTTTATGTTTTCTCAAATCTTTATCTTCAAGGTCATTGGTTTTTAACCAAGTCCATCGATTCAGGGAGTGGATGACTATAAGTTGTCACTACATCTGCGTTTACAGAGTTCTAGTCTGGGTTACAAACACCAGTACTGACTACAGCTAAACCGGAGTTCATCATAACCCGTTTCGGTTTTCATGATGAACCGACAGACAATCAAGGGAGTCATCAGCACTTGCACCTTGGATCATTATCTCTTCCTACCGGATTAAGGTTCATTATAATACACTTAATCACAGGTATGATACTTATTATATATTTTATACACAGTTCAAATTCAAAACTTAGACCATGTGTTTGGGCATTATGACCCGTCCGGCGATAAAGCGCCAGGACATTTTCAACATTGTTTTATGCAGAAATAGGTAGAATAAACCGTGAAAAGCATTGAAAGTAGGATATATTTAAGAAGTTGCCAATTGAAGCAATCTCACAAAATATAGTATGGGACGAACACAGAGTATCTCAGTTATCCTATTACAAGGCACTGGAAGGCCCAAAATAATATCAGTTTTTCCCAAAATACTAAGACATAAAGTTAAACCAGCACTGGTTTAAGATTCTGCGTCAGCTCGCCGTGAAGATTGAGGATCAGCTTGCTCCGGTTCTTCAGCGGTTTCTTCCAGCTGCTAGAAGTCAATAGTGGTCCAGTCAATCTTGGCCAGCGCTCAGAAATAAACTTCATCAGTTATGAGGTCTGACGGATCAATGTCAGGAGCAAAAGTGTGCTTACGGACGGGCGGAATAAGATTTTCGATATCATAAGCCGGATGCACCGCCCGCACGTTCTCCGCATCATATCCCGGATGATATCTAGATAGATCAGCCTCGTCAGCAAGCTTGCTAGCCAGAGGCCGCATATCCTTAGTTACGGCGCGTAAGTCATCACTGGAAAAGGCTGATCCGTCTTCCTTCATGCTTGGGTAGCCGTTCATCGCCTCCGCCGGATCAAAGTCAGGAACCCAAGCCTTCGCTCGAGTCAAAGCCATCAGAGCACCTGCTCTTGTAGATGACTTCTTCACCTCTACGAGGTGGGCAGGCAGAATGGACAGCTTCTCCAAGGTACCCTGGATTGTGGTAGGAGCCGGTTTGTTGTGCGAGATAGCACTGATAGCCCTCTGAGCACCGGAATATAGCTGCTCCACCAGAGTGTATGCAGCTTTCAATTTCTTTCGCACATCATCACCAAGATGAGTGATGCGCCTCCCTGCATTAAAATTATGAATTAAAACGGTAAAGGATGGCAAGGATCAGGGTTGTGTTAACAGGTACTTACCAAAGATGGCAGACGTCATATCATTGATCTGCTGCTTCAATTCGGACAACTCCTCTGTTACCGGATTAAGAGCAGCCTTTGCATCACTGGCTTTCTTCTCCAAAGCAGCCCTTTCAGTGTCCCAGACTGACCGCTCTGTTTCGAAGTCTTTCTTCAGCTTCTCTATAATTGATAAAGCAAGTGTAAGCTCGTCCTTGACTTTGACGGCAGCAGTCTCTTGGAATTTCAAGTTATCTCGGAGCTCAGTTATTTCAGAAGTCTTCCGGTTCAAATCAGTCTGCCAAAATGAAAGTACATTATATAGTCAGGAAGCATTTCAGTCAAAGTCCCAAGCACATATCAAGTTATGCACTTGACACTTGGGGGCTAATGTATATTTGAAGTGAAAACAGGTATTATTCAGACAAGTCCCAAGCACATAAACAAGTTATATACTTGGCACTTGGGGGCTAATGTGATATTGTTCTGAATACAAGTAGAAGTCCTGGTTCATCCTAAAGGAAGTAAACCGGCCCTTGGGGGCTACACATGTGCAAAACAAAGCTATCTACTAGATCTACTGAAGTCCCGGTTCACCCTAAAAGGCTAAACCAACACTTGGGGGCTACGATGGAGTAAAGATACAGTTACAAGACACAAGCAGAAATAGAGGACAAGACAAAGTAGAAGTTACCTCATAACGCTCCTTCATCAAGTTTACCAATCCAGCTTCATAATCGTGGCTGGTATGTAGCCGGTTTAAATATCCAGAATGAAGCTCCTGGGCGCTGAGCTGAGTGTAGCTGGACAAGTTAGTACTCCACTTGCCCTTGTCCTTGTTGAGAAATTCTTCCTTGGCAGTATGCTTGGTCAAAGCAACAGGCTCCCCTAGAGTGGTAAAGCCGGTCCCAGTGATTTCAACATCGCTAGGTGAAGCGACCGCTTGTTTAGGAGGACTAGCAGTAGCAGGACTAGCCCGTGCAGGGCTGGCCGGTTCAGGGTCATGATCCATTGGATCGCTCCCCTGATCAACAAAGACGTCTTGATCCATAGGAGGAGGATCATCATGCGGAATCTCAATGTTATCTTCCGAAGGTTCAGCAAGCTCAGGATCTTCTGCCGGTTCAGGAGTAGTATTATCAACTCCCGGTTTAATCAGTTTGGCCTTTTTGCTAGGCTTGGGCTTACTGCGAAAAGTTACAGATAATGAAAATCAGAAGAGTCAAGAACAAGTGTTAAACCGGAAAAAGCAAAAGGCAGCTTACCCAGGAACAATTTTGAGGGGAGGAATCTGAGTGGCTGTTGATTCGCCAAAAGAAGAGTGAGGAGTTTTCTGATAATTCGAATCAGACGGATTAAGGGGTTGTCGAATAAGACCTGCTTTGGGGTAAAGAGCAGTTGTAGTGAGTAAAACCTCGGAACGACGTCTTCGAGCTGGAGTGTGCGTTAATCCGGTGGATTCAATCGCATGGCCACTATGGCGAGTGGTGCGGCGAGCTTCATGTTGCTGCTTCTTCGAAAGAAAGTTTGGATCCAAATAAGCATAAGGATGAGAAAATTGAAATTTCCGGACTGTCCGACGAATTTTTGGTGGTGGCAGCGGTTCTGAATTAGAGGAAAGAGTGATTACCTCAACATCGTCCGCTTTACTGCCTTCAACATGACCCTGGGAATAGTCATTGTTAATAAAATGCAGACAAAGGAAAGGCAAGGAAATCAAAAGAATTAGGTGGTACCTCAGAGGCCGGATCATCTTCTTCCGCATTAGATCCCGACGCGGCAGTGTTATTCTTCTTGTTTCTTTTGACAGCTTGGGTCTTTTGGTGAGCTGCTTTCGCCGATTTATCTTGGGTCTTCCTTTTCCAGAAAGGGTCATTGTCCTGTTGAAAGAAATAAATACATTTCAAGACAAGTACTGCAGACGGATTAAAACAAAGCAAAATAATAGGGAAGGGTTTCTTACCAACGGCGGTTTGTTGGTCACACAGAAGGGTGCCAAGCCGGTCTAACTACAAGCTTCTAGAGGTAAATTCAGCAGCTTCTTGACGGATTAATTAATCTCATTTTCTGGCAGCACCATCTCTGTCTGGCGCAAAGGGTCTTTGGGATTCCCAGTATACTCACACATTAAACCGGAGCGCCGGCTTAGCGGGAGAATACTCCAAGAAATCCAGCAGCGGACGAAGTCAACACCAATCAGACCGTTGGCCACAAAGGCCCTGAGCTTTGAAAGCTGAGGGGCGTACTGAGCTCGTTCCTGGGCACTTAGCCGCTGTGGAAAAGGGTGGTTCTCTGGAAGACAGTGGGAGCGATAACCCGGCAAGGGATTTTCATCTTCCGGTGAAGTGTCTACGCAGTAAAACCAAGTCTGGTTCCAGTCCTTTGGATGGCTGTGGAGAGTGGCATGAGGAAAACTAACATCCTTCCTTTTCTGAATAGATGTCCCACCAAGTTCAGTGTTTGGACCGTCATGAAATTCAGTACGACGGTTTAGGTGAAAGAAATCTCGGAATAGCTCCACTGACGGCTCGTCTTGCAGATAAGCTTCACAAAAGACTTGGAAGTTGCAAATATTTGATACAGAGTTGGGACCAATATCTTGTGGATGAAGCTGGAAGTTTGCTAACACATCACGGAAGAATTTTGACCCGGGAGGGTTGAATCCCCGGGCCAAGTGAGCGAAGAAGACGACGACTTCTCCTTCTTTGGGCTTTGGAGGACATTCTGATCCGGGAACCCTCCAGTGAAGGACATTTTTCGGACCCAAACCACCAATCGAGGCCATTTTCTCCAGATCATCCTCAGTAATCCGGGATGGAACCCAGAGACAAACTGTTTGGCTTGAGTGGTCATTTTTTCGAAGAAAAAGGCTGAAAATACAATGAAGAGCCGGTATGTAATCTAAGCAAGTTTAAACCTGCATGCTCTATAAAGGTACTGATCTAAAACGGCGATTTAGGCAGGGGCCTAATGGTATCTACCGGATTGAAATATCTGGAATAGCTATAACAATGACATCTACCGGATTATAGTCTGAAAAAGCTAAACCGCCGACAAAGGTAAACAAGGCGCAGATATGAAATTATGAAAAACAGCTTTCGTACAGACAACAGTGAAATACAGATCTATAACATGTTGAAAATTCAGAGATATTCAAGATTATATTCAGCGGACGCGATGAAGGTCTTATCAGATGCAATCTAACTAGTCATATTGGGAAAGATAAAGCCATGGCGAAGGAGCGGAGTTACTCTTACAGTTACTAACTAGGAGATTTAGATCTACGGCGAAACTACTGAGCCATGCCGAAGAACTGCGAAGAACAAGGCATACCCGTGAGCTCGGATGAGGAAACCCTAAAACAAGATCTGTGAACAGGGTATGGAGAGGTTGTACCTGAGGCGACGGGTGCGGAGAAGCATTGGTCAATCTCTGGAACGATCAGGTTGATGCAGCGGCCGGACTTGACGAGGATGAAGTGCTCGACGAACGGCGGCGGAACTCGAGCGTGAGTGGACGGAGGAAGAAGAAGAAGAGGCAAGGGGGGGGGGAATGTTGGAAATATGCCCTAGAGGCAATAATAAATTGGTTATTATTATATTTCCTTGTTCACGATAATCGTTTATTATCCATGCTAGAATTGTATTGATAGGAAACTCAGATACATGTGTGGATACATAGACAAACACCATGTCCCTAGTAAGCCTCTAGATGACTAGCTCGTTGATCAATAGATGGTTACGGTTTCCTAACCATGGACATTGGATGTCGTTGATAACGGGATCACATCATTAGGAGAATGATGTGATGGACAAGACCCAATCCTAAGCCTAGCACAGATCGTGTAGTTCGTATGCTAAAGCTTTTCTATATGTCAAGTATCTTTTCCTTAGACCATGAGATTGTGCAACTCCCGAATACCGTAGGAATGCTTTGGGTGTACCAAACGTCACAACGTAACTGGGTGGCTATAAAGGTGCACTACAGGTATCTCCGAAAGTGTCTGTTGGGTTGGCACGAATCGAGACTGGGATTTGTCACTCCGTATGACGGAGAGGTATCTCTGGGCCCACTCGGTAGGACATCATCATAATGTGCACAATATGTGATCAAGGAGTTGATCACGGGATGATGTGTTACGGAACGAGTAAAGAGACTTGCCGGTAACGAGATTGAGCAAGGTATCGGTATACCGACGATCGAATCTCGGGCAAGTGCTATACCGATAGACAAAGGGAATCGTATACGGGATTGATTGAATCCTTGACATCGTGGTTCATCCGATGAGATCATCGTGGAACATGTGGGAGCCAACATGGGTATCGAGATCCTGCTGTTGGTTATTGGCCGAAGAGTTGTCTCGGTCATGTCTACATGGTTCCCGAGCCCGTAGGGTCTACACACTTAAGGTTCGATGACGCCAGGGTTATAGGGAAAGTATGTACGCGGTTACCGAATGTTGTTCGGAGTCCCGGATGAGATCCCGGACGTCACGAGGAGTTCCGGAATGGTCCGGAGGTAAAGATTCATATATGGGAAGTCCTGTTTTGGTTACCGGAAAAGTTTCGGGCGATATCGGTAATGTACCGGGACCACCGGGAGGGTCCCGGGGGTCCACCAGGTGGGGCCACCAGCCCCTGAAGGCTGCGTGGGCTAAGTGTGGGAGGGAACCAGCCCCAAGGGGGCTGGTGCGCCCCCCCACCAAGTCCCTAGGCGCATGGAGAGGGGAAGGGGGCAAACCCTAGGTCCAGATGGGCCTTAAGGCCCACCCTAGGGCGCCCCCTCTCTCCCCCCCCCCTTGGCCGCACCCTAGATGGGTTTTCTAGGGCTGGCCGCACCCCTAGGGGTGGGAAACCCTAAAGGGGGCGCAGCCCTCCCTTCCCCCTATATATATGTGAGGTTTTGGGGCTGCTAGACACACGAGAACGTCTCCTTCTTGGCGCAGCCCTACCCCTCTCCCTCCTCGTCTCTTGCAGCGCTTGGCGAAGCCCTGCTGGAGTCCCGCGCTCCTCCACCACCACCACGCCGTCGTGCTGCTGTTGGATGGAGTCTTCCCAACCTCTCCCTCTCTCCTTGCTGGATCAAGGCGTGGGAGACGTCACCGGGCTGCACGTGTGTTGAACGCGGAGGCTCCGTCCGTTCGGCGCTAGATCGGATCTTCCGCGATTTGAATCGCCGCGAGTATGACTCCTTCATCCGCGTTCTTGCAACGCTTCCGCATCGCGATCTACAAGGGTATGTGGATCCAACTCTCCTCTCGTAGATGTGCATCTCCTAGATTGATCTTGGTGAGCGTAGGAAAATTTTTGTTTCCCATGCAACGTTCCCCAACAGTGGCATCATGAGCTAGGTCTTTGCGTAGATGCAATCACGAGTAGAACACAAAGGAGTTTGTGGGCGTTGATGTTTAGATTGCTTCCCTCCTTGGTCTTTTCTTGATTCAGCGGTATTGTGGGATGAAGCGGCTCGGACCAACCTTACATGTCCTCGTACATGAGACCGGTTCCATCGACAGACATGTGACTTTTGTTGCATAAGATGGCTAGCGGGTGTCTGTCTCTCCCACCTTAGTTGAATCGGATTCGACAAAGGCGGTCCTTGTAGAAGGTTAAATAGCAACTTAAATATCACCGTTGTGGCTTTGCGTAGGTAAGAAGCGTTCTTGCTAGATACCCATAGCAGCCACGTAAAACATGCAACAACAAATTAGAGGACGTCTAACTTGTTTTTGTAGGGTATGTTTGTGATATGATATGGCCAATGACATGATGAGATATATTTGATGTATGAGATGATCATGTTGTAATAGTTAATATCGACTTGCATGTCGATGTATACGGCAACCGGCAGGAGCCATAGGGTTGTCTTTAATTTTTGTATGACCTGCGTGTCAATCATTAAGCGCTATGTAATGCTTTACTTTATCGCTAAACGGTAGCAATAGTAGTAAGAGCATGGTGGGCGCGCGACAACCCCGATGGCGACACGATGATGGAGATCATGATGATGGGGATCATGGTGTTACGCCGGTGACGATGGAGATCATGCCGGTGCTTTGGAGATGGAGATCAAAAGCACGAGTTGATGGCCATATCATGTCACTTATGATTTGCATGTGATGTTAATCCTTTTATGCATCTTATTTTGCTTAGAACGACGGTAGCATTATAAGATGATCCCTCACTAAAATTTCAAGATAAAAATTGTGTTCCCCCCGAGTGTGCGCCGTTGCGAAGGTTCGTCGTTTCGAAGCACCACGTGATGATCGGGTGTGATAGACTCTACGTTCGCATACAACGGGTGCAAGCCAGTTTTGCACATGCAGAACACTCGGGTTAGACTTGACGAGCCTAGCATGTACAGACATGGCCTCGGAACACGGAAGACCGAAAGGTCGAGCATGAGTCATATAGTAGATATGATCAACATGAAGATGTTCACCATTGACACCACCTCATCTCACGTGATGATCGGACTTGGGTTGGTGGATTTGGATCATGTCACGCTCGGATGACCAGAGGGATGTCAATTTGAGTGGGAGTTATAAGTAATTTGATTAGTTAAACTCACTTATCATGAACAATAGTCTAAGTTGCCTTTGCAAATTATGTTGTAGACCAATAACTGCGTTGTAGCTCCCTGTTTAATACGATCCTAGAGAAAGACTAAGTTGAAAGATATTGTAAGCAAGGATACGGACTGGGTCCGTAGTCCGAGGAGTGTCCTCACTGCTGCACAGAAAGCTTACGTCTTTGATGCACCGCTCAATGTGCAAACCCCTACAACGTTATCTGTGGATGTTGTGAACACCTGAGAGAAACGTCCTGATGAATACTTGATAGTTTAGTGCACCATACTTTACGGCTTAGAATCGGGATTCCAATGACGTTTTGAACGCCATGGAACATATGAGATGTTCTAAGAGCTGAAATTGGGATTTCAGGCTCATGCCCGTGTTGAGAGGTATGAGACCTCTGACAAGTTCCTTTGCCAAAAAGATGGAGGAGAATAACTCAACTAGTGAGCATGTGCTCAGAATGTCTGGGTGCTAAAATCACTTGAACCAAGTGGGAGTTAATCTTCCAGGTGAGATAGTGGTTGACAGAATTCTCTAGACACTATCACCAAGCTACTAGAACTTCGTGATGAACTATGACATGCAAAGGATGGAGTTGATCCCGGTGCTGTCAGCGGTTCTTAGTACCGCAAAAGTAGAGATCAAGAAGGAGCATCAAGTGTTGATGGTTTAACAAGACCACTGGTTTCAAAAGGGTAAGGGCTAGAAGGGAAACTTCATGAATGGCAAACCTGTTGTCGCTCTGATGAAGGAACCCATGGTTGAACCCAAACCTCGAGACTAAGTGCTTCTATTGTAAGGGGAACGGTCACATGGTAGCGGAACCACCCCAAATACATGGTAGATAAGATAGCTGGCAACTTCAACAAAGTATATTTGATATACGTGTTATTGATGTGTACCTTAGTAGTACTCCTTGTAGCACCTGGGTATTGGATACCGGTTCAGTTGCTATTATTAGTGACTCGAAGCAAAAGCTACGGACTGAACGGAGACTAGCTAAGGGCGAGGTGACGATGTGTGTTGGAAGTGTTTCCAAGGTTGATGAGATCACCATCGCACACTTCCTCTATTTTCGAGATTAGTGTTGAACCTAGATAAATGTTATCAGGTGTCTACGTTGAGCATGAAAATGATTAGATCATGTTCATCGCAATACGGTTATTCATTTAAGTTAGAGAATAATGGTTATTCTGTTTACATGAATAATACCTTTATGGTCATGCACCCAATGGTTCGTTGAATCTCGATCATGGTAATACACATAATGATAATATTAATGCCAAAAGATGTAGAGTTAATAATGATAGTACCACTTTCTTGTGGCACTGCCGCTTAGGTCATTTTGGCATAAAATGCATGAAGAAACTCCATGCTAATGGACGTTTGGAGTCACTTGATTTTGAATCGCTTGACACATGCGAGCCATGCCTCATGGGCAGGATGACTGAGATCTCGTTTTCAGGTACAATGAAACGGGTAAGTGACTTATTGGAAATCATACATGCTGATGTATGTGATCCAATGAGAATTAAGGCATGTGGTGGATATCGTTATTTTCTCATCTTCACTGACGATTTGAGTAGATATGGTATATTTACTTAATGAAGCAAAAGTCTGAAACGTTTGAAAGGTTCAAAAATTTCAGAGTGAAGATTAAGAATCATCATAACAAGAAGATCATGTTCCTACGATCTGATCAAGGGGATATTATCTGAATTATGAGTTTGGCAATCACTTAAGACATTGTGGAATTATTTCGCAGTTGAAGTCCCCTGGAACACCACAGTAATGGTGTGTCCGGACATCGTAATCGAACCTTATGAGATATGGTGCGATCTATGGTGTGTCTTACCGATCTACCGCTATTATTTTGAGGTTATGCATTAGAGACAGCTGCATTCACTTTATATAGGGCACCGTCTAAGTCCGTTGAGACGACGTCGTGTGGTTTGGCAAGAAACCAAAGTTGTCGTTTTCTTAAATGTTTGGGGCTGCGATGCTTATGGCTTCGGCCAGGAAAAGCTCGAACCCAAAGCGGACAAATACATCTTCATGGAATACCCACTGGTAACGGTTGGGTATACCTTCTATCTCAGATCCAAGGACAAAAATGTTTGTCGCTAAGAATGGGTCCTTTCTCGAGAAGGAGTTTTCTCTCGAAAGAATTGAGTGGGAGGAAGATAGAACTTGATGAGGTTGTCGAACCCTCACTTCAACCGGAGAGTAGTGCAACACAAAAAGATGTTTCTGTGGAACCTACGACAGTTGAAGAGGATACTAATGATAGTGATCATGAAGCTCCAGATCAAGTTGCTATCGAACCTCGTGGGTCGACAAGTATGTATACTACTCCTGAGTGGTACGGTGATCCTGTCTTAGAGGTCATGTTGTTGGACAACGATGAACCTACGAACTATGGAGAAGCGATGGTGGGCCCATATTCCGACAAATGGTTAGAAGCCGATAAATCCGAGATAGGATCCATGTATCAAAACAAAGTATGGACTTTGGTGGACTTGCCCTATGATCGGCAAGCCATTGAGACAAATGGATCTTTAAGACTAAGACGGACGTGGACGGTAATGTCACCGTCTATGAAGCTCGACTTGTGGCGAAGAGTTTTCCACAAGTTCAAGGAGTTGACTACGATGAGATTTTCTCACCCGTAGCAATGCTTAAGTCCGTCGGAATCATGTTAGCATTAGCTGCATTTATGAAATCTGGCAGATGGATGACAAAACAAGTTTCCTTACCAGTTTTCGTAAGGAAAGGTTGTATGTGATACAATCAGAAAGGTTTTGTCGATCCTAAGGATGCTAAAAGATATGCTAGCTCCAGCGATCCTTCCATGGACTAGAGCAAGCATCTCGGAGTCGGAATATACACTTTGATGGAGTGATCAAAGTTTTTGGGTATACAAAGTTTGTTGGAAACTTGTATTTGCAATAAAGTGAGTGGGAGCACTACAACATTTCTGATAAGTATATGTGAATGACATATTGTTGATCCGAAATGATGTAGAATTTCTGGAAAGCATAAAGGGTTGTTTGAAATGAGTTTTTCAAAGGAAGACCTGGATAAAGCTGCTTACATATTGGGCATCAAGATCTATACAGATAGATCAAGACGCCTGATGATACTTTCAAAAGAACACACACCTTTGACATGATTTTGAAGGAGTTCAAAATAGATCAGTCAAAGAAGGAGTTCTTACCTGAGTTGTAAGGTGTGAAGTTGAGTAAGACTCAAAACTTGACCAGGGCAGAAGGAAGAGGAAGGATGAAGGTCGTCCCCTATGCTTTTGTCATAGGCTCTATACGGTAAGCCATGATGAGTACCGCACCTGATGTGTGCCTTGCCACATGTCTGGCAAGAGGATACAAAGGTGATCCAGGAGTGGATCACTAGATAGTGGTCAAAATTATCCTTAGAGGAATAAGGAAATGTTTCTCGGTTATGGAGGTGATAAAGAGTTCGACGTAAACAGTTACGTCGATGCAAGCTTAACACCTATCCGGATAACTCTAAGTGGAGATACCGGATACGTATAATGGAGCAACAGTTTGGAATAGCTCCAAGTGGAACGTGGTAGCAGCATCTACGATATGACATAAAGTTTTGCGAAGTACATAGGGATCTGAATGTTGCAGACCTGTTGACTACAACCTCTCTCACAAGCATAACATGATCAAACCCAGAACTCATTGAGTGTTAATCACATATTGATGTGAACTAGATTACTGACTCTAGTAAACTCTTTGGATGTTAGTCACATGGCGATGTGACCTATGAGTGTTAATCACATAGCGATGTGGACTAGATTATTGACTCTAGTAAACTCTTTGGGTATTAGTCACATGGCGATGTGAACTATGAGTGTTAATCACGTAGTGATGTGAACTAGATTATTGACTCTAGTGCAAGTGGGAGACTGTTGGAAATATGCCCTAGAGGCAATAATAAATTGGGTATTATTATATTTCCTTGTTCACGATAATCGTTTATTATCCATGCTAGAATTGTATTGATAGGAAACTCAGATACATGTGTGGATACATAGACAAACACCATGTCCCTAGTAAGCCTCTAGATGACTAGCTCGTTGATCAATAGATGGTTACGGTTTCCTGACCATGGACATTGGATGTCGTTGATAACGGGATCACATCATTAGGAGAATGATGTGATGGACAAGACCCAATCCTAAGCCTAGCACAGATCGTGTAGTTCGTATGCTAAAGCTTTTCTATATGTCAAGTATCTTTTCCTTAGACCATGAGATTGTGCAACTCCCGGATACCGTAGGAATGCTTTGGGTGTACCAAACGTCACAACGTAACTGGGTGGCTATAAAGGTGCACTACAGGTATCTCCGAAAGTGTCTGTTGGGTTGGCACGAATCGAGACTGGGATTTGTCACTCCGTATAACGGAGAGGTATCTCTGGGCCCACTCGGTAGGACATCATCATAATGTGCACAATATGTGATCAAGGAGTTGATCACGGGATGATGTGTTACGGAACGAGTAAAGAGACTTGCCGGTAACGAGATTGAGCAAGGTATCGGTATACCGACGATCGAATCTCGGGCAAGTGCTATACCGATAGACAAAGGGAATCGTATACGGGATTGATTGAATCCTTGACATCGTGGTTCATCCGATGAGATCATCGTGGAACATGTGGGAGCCAACATGGGTATCCAGATCCCGCTGTTGGTTATTGGCCGAAGAGTTGTCTCGGTCATGTCTACATGGTTCCCGAGCCCGTAGGGTCTACACACTTAAGGTTCGATGACGCTAGGGTTATAGGGAAAGTATGTACGCGGTTACCGAATGTTGTTCGGAGTCCCGGATGAGATCCCGGACGTCACGAGGAGTTCTAGAATGGTCCGGAGGTAAAGATTCATATATGGGAAGTCCTGTTTTGGTTACCGGAAAAGTTTCGGGCGATATCGGTAATGTACCGGGACCACCGGGAGGGTCCCGGGGGTCCACCAGGTGGGGCCACCAGCCCCTGAAGGCTGCGTGGGCTAAGTGTGGGAGGGAACCAGCCCCAAGGGGGCTGGTGCGCCCCCCCACCAAGTCCCTAGGCGCATGGAGAGGGGAAGGGGGCAAACCCTAGGTCCAGATGGGCCTTAAGGCCCACCCTAGGGCGCCCCCTCTCTCCCCCCCCTTGGCCGCACCCTAGATGGGTTTTCTAGGGCTGGCCGCACCCCTAGGGGTGGGAAACCCTAAAGGGGGCGCAGCCCTCCCTTCCCCCTATATATATGTGAGGTTTTGGGGCTGCTAGACACACGAGAACGTCTCCTTCTTGGCGCAGCCCTACCCCTCTCCCTCCTCGTCTCTTGCAGCGCTTGGCGAAGCCCTGCTGGAGTCCCGCGCTCCTCCACCACCACCACGCCGTCGTGCTGCTGTTGGATGGAGTCTTCCCAACCTCTCCCTCTCTCCTTGCTGGATCAAGGCGTGGGAGACGTCACCGGGCTGCACGTGTGTTGAACGCGGAGGCGCCGTCCGTTCGGCGCTAGATCGGATCTTCCGCGATTTGAATCGCCGCGAGTACGACTCCTTCATCCGCGTTCTTGCAACGCTTCTGCATCGCGATCTACAAGGGTATGTGGATCCAACTCTCCTCTCGTAGATGTGCATCTCCTAGATTGATCTTGGTGAGCGTAGGAAAATTTTTGTTTCCCATGCAACGTTCCCCAACAGGGAAGAGATGCCCCTCTGCCCTATTTATAAGCCTAAGGATAAAACGGCAAGCGCGGGAATCGAGGAACCGAAAAAATGGATATGGACGATACTGTCGCCTCGATCTTCGAAGCTTTAATGAATAAAAGGTAAAAAACAGGTACAAGTATTAAATGCGCAGATGACGTCACGGTGGTTTAATGTGATCTGAGAAGATGACGCCATGCCGGTTTATGAAGCATTCTGAAGCTGTGGAAAGGGAAATTTGTACAAGACGTTGAAGATTGACATGAACAGGTTCAAATCAATCTGGGGCATAATGTCAGGGATATTACTATTAGGTATAAACCGCCCAGGAGGGGCCGGTTTATGCCTGTGGAGATTATTTCTACTGAAGCCCAGTCAAACATGGAGCAAGATGCTTTAGTCCAAGAAGCTTAAGGCCCAAGAGGTGTTAGGGCCCATGATTTGTAAACCGCCATATGATATGTAACTTGTGATGTAAGATAGGAAGGATAGAGACCGAGCCGGACACGTTTATGAGCCGGCCTCGGGATTCTGTAAACCGGACCGGGCATTACCTCTTATATAAATGGACGACCCGACGATGGTTCAAGGCAGAGAACAACAGCTCGAGACACAGGCAAAGCGGATTCGCTCCCTGGTCATCGAAACCCTAGCAATATTACAACAAACTAGACGTAGGCTTTTACCTTCATCGAAGGGGCCGAACTAGTATAAAATCCCTGTGTCCTTGTCCGCTTTAACCCCTTTAAGCTAACCCATAGCGATGGCCTCACGACTAAGTCCTTTTGCTAGGACATCTGCCGTGACAAAACCACGACAGTTCCTAATGCTAACCCAGAGGGTGAAGAAGTTCCTGATCGTCCTCCTTCCCCTCCTCCTCCGTATGAGGCCTGGAGAGCAATTATGCAAGCGACCAACCAGAACACCCAGATGCTTTTGCAAATGATGCAGAACATTCAAGCCAACCAAGCAAATCAAGGTGGTCATGGGTACCAAGGCCAAGGCAATTTGTTCAATCAACCTCACTTTGCAACCCTCAACCAATTCCTGGCAAACCAACCGAAGTCGTCTAGTTACTGTGTGGATCCGCTAGATGATGAAGACTGGATCACGGACATCAAATAACACTTTGAATGCAATAACATGAGACCTGAGGATTATGTCAAGTTTGTCGCCTTCCAACTCAAAGATCAAGCTGCTGATTGGTGGCAATAGTACAAAGATTCCAGAGGTGGACGTGAGATCTCGTGGACTGACTTATGCAAGGATTTCCGCTCTCACCACATTCCAACAAGTGTCATTGAAGGCATGTGTGAGCAATTCCGCAACATGAAGCAAGGCACCATGTCCGTCTATCAATACAATGTCAAGTTTCAGAACCTTGCCCGCTATGCCAAGCAAGACATCCCAGATGCCAAGAGCAAGATTTATTAGTTCCGTGGTGGTCTGAAGGATGAACTCCAACTAGCTCTCACCTTGTTCGAGCCGGATGAATTTGATCAATTTTATAACATGGCTCTTAAGCAAGAGGCAGCCAGCTCAAGGTTGAAGCTTCCAAAAAGAGGATCAGAGATGCTGTTAGCTCCTCCTCTTCTTCCCAAGTTGTCGCAAAGCAGCAGAAGTTTTGGCTTCCACCTCCTCCAGTGCTCCGCCCTCCAAACAACAACAAGCACTCTGGTGGTCGTGGTTTCTCCCACCCACCCAACCCAAGCAATCAGTCCAAGACTCAGTTTCAAGCTTCAAAGTCAACTGGTCGTTATCACCGTCCTCTCTCAGAAGTGGTTGGCAACAAGTGCACTCAGAAGGATCACTATGCTAACAAGTGTCCCAACCCAAGGCGCCTTCCGCCTCCTCCACCTGTCAGCACTGCTATTGTCAAGCACAATCCCAAGCAAGCAAGAGTGAATTTGATGAATGCAGCTCAAGCAGAGAATTCTTCAGATGTCATACTTGGTAACCTTCCAGTCAATCTTAAACCTGCTAAAGTTTTGTTTGATCCGGGTGCATCTTGTTCCTTCATGTCATATCCATTTGCATCCAACCATAATGTGAGCACAGTGGCATTACCTCAAGTGTTGCAAGTTACTTCTCCGGGGAAACGAGTGACTTCTAGTATGATGGCTCCGGATATATCTATTCATATGGGTGATTACAGTTTTCTGGTTTCTCCGGCTATTCTCGGCAACTCCGACATTGATCTTATTCTTGGGATGGATTGGCTCTCCAAGCATGATGCAAACATTGATTGTGCAAATAAGGAAGTCAAGCTTACTCATCCTGACGAAGACGTGATTATCTTCGCCTCTCGAGATAACACAATCAGGCTATTCTCTCTCAATGACAAGGGTGAGATTAATGCCATCTCTCAGATTCCGGTGGTCAATGAATATGAAGATGTTTTCCCTGAAGAGCTTCCAGGCATGCCTCTGCATCGTCAAGTTGAATTCGTCATTGAACTCGAGCCCGGTATCAAGCCAGCATGTCAGCGTTCGTACAAGCTTTCCCCTGATGAGTTGAAGGAGCTGAAGAAACAACTCGATGAGCAAGAGCTTATGGGCCTAATCAGGCCGAGTACATCTCCTTGGGGCTGTGGTGTTCTATTTGTCCAGAAGAAGGATGGCACGGAACGCCTTTGTGTTGATTACCGGCCATTGAACAAGAAGACAATAAATAACAAGTATCCGCTCCCCAATATCAATGAATTGTTCGAGCAAATCAAAGGAGCAAAGGTGTTCTCAAAGCTCGATCTTCGGATGGGTTATCACCAGATCCGTATCCGTGAAGAGGATATTCACAAGACCGCATTCAGAACCAGCTATGGCTCCTATGAATACACGGTCATGTCTTTCGGCCTCGCAAATGCTCCACCCACCTTCTCAAGGATGATGCACTTCATATTCAACCCCTACACCAATGAATTTGTTCTCGTCTATCTGGATGACATCTTGGTATTCTCCAAGAATGAAGAAGACCATTCCAAGAACCTCCGTTTGGTCCTAGACAGGCTCCGTGAACACAAGTTCTATGCGAAGTTCTCCAAATGTGAATTCTGGCTGGATAAAGTCTTATATCTTGGCCATATTATATCTGTCAAGGGCATTTCTGTGAACCCCGAGAAAGTTGAAGCTATTGTCAACTGGGAACCCCCGCAGAATGTCAAGCAACTCTGAAGCTTCCTTGGTCTCGCTAGCTATTGCAGAAGGTTCGTTGAGAACTTCTACAAGATTGCTAAGCCTCTTTCCAACCTGTTGCAGAAGAATGTCAAGTATTCCTGGACTCCTGATTGTGATGTGGCATTCAAAACACTCAAAGGGAAGCTCATTTCTGCTCCAGTTCTTACTCCTCCGGATGAGTCCAAACCCTATGAAGTCTTTTGTGATGCTTCCTTACAAGGACTTGGTGGTGTTCTCATGCAAGACAAGAAGATTGTGGCATACACTTCTCGTCAGTTGAAGCCAAATGAGAAGAATTACCCCACACATGATCTCGAGCTAGCAGCAGTTGTACATGCCTTGATCACGTGGAGACACCTTCTGTTGGTCAGAAAAGTGGACATCTTCACCGATCACAAGAGCTTGAAGTACATCTTCACACAGCTGAACCTGAACCTTCGCCAGACTCGTTGGGTTGAGATGATCCAAGCATTGAGTACACACCTGGAAAGGCCAATGTCATTGCAGATGCCTTGAGCAGAAAGGCATATTGCAACAGTCTCCTTCTCAAACCGTTCCAGCCTGAACTTTGTGAATCATTCAGGAAGCTCAACCTCCAAGTTGTTCCGCAAGGCTTTCTTGCAAACCTTCAAGTTGCTCCTACCTTGGAAGATCAGATCCGTGAGGCCCAACTAAGTGATGCTATGGTGCAGAAAGTAAAATTGGTATTACTAAGGGTACTCCCAAATACAAGTGTTATCGCGTTGATGAGAAAGACACCTTGTTCTTTGAGCACAGAATTGTGGTTCCCAAGGGTGATCTCAGGAAGCTCATAATGAACGAAGCACATGACTCCCTCCTCTCGATTCATCCTGAAAGTTCTAAGATGTACCAAGACCTCAAGCAATCATACTGGTGGACTCGAATGAAAAGGGATATTTCCCAATTCGTGAATGAATGTGATGTCTGCAGAAGAGTGAAGGCAGAGCATCAACGTCCAGCCGGTCTCCTCCAACCTCTACCTATTCCCGAGTGGAAATTCGATCACATTGAGATGGATTTCATCACTGGGTTTCCCAAGTCCAAGAAGGGGAATGATGCTATCCTTGTAGTGATTGACAAGCTAACTAAAGTAGCTCACTTCCTTCCCGTCAAAGAATCCATCAACGCAGCTCAGTTGGCAGAGTTGTACACTTCCAAGATTGTTTCGTTGCATGGAATTCCTCAAGTCATCTCCTCAGACCGTGTAAGTTTGTTCACATCCAAGTTCTGGGACTCCTTTCAGTCATCCATGGGCACTAAAATTCGCTTCAGCACTGCGTTTCACCCTCAGACTAGTGGTCAAGTCGAAAGAGTGAACCAGATCCTCGAAGACATGCTGAGAGCTTGTGTCATCTCTTTCGGTATGAAGTGGGAAGATTGTCTCCCATTTGCCGAGTTCTCTTACAACAATAGTTTCCAAGCAAGTGCCGGCAAAGATCCTTTTGAAATCCTCTATGGCAGAAAGTGCCATACCCCTCTCAACTGGTCCAAGACAGGTGAACGTCAACTTCTTGGCAATGATTTGATCTCAGAAGCTGAAGAAATGTGCAAAGTCATACGTGAGAATCTCAAAGCCGCTCAGTCGCATCAAAAGAGCTACTATGACAGCAAGCATCGTGATTTGGCTTTCGACATTGGAGATCATGTCTATCTCCGTGTTTCTCCAATGAAAGGAACCCAAAGATTTGGTATCAAAGGAAAGCTTGCTCCTAGATAGGTGGGCCCTTTCAAGATTCTTGGCAAGAGAGGTGATCTAGCCTACCAACTCGAGCTTCCATCCAACTTTGCAAATGTTCATGATGTGTTTCATGTGTCTCAACTCCGGAAGTGCTTCAAGACACCTGAACGCACTATTCCATTCGAGGAGATTGATCTTCAACAAGACTTGTCTTATCTTGAGCACCTTGTTGTTATTCTTGAAGAAACTGAGTGAAAAACTCGCAACAAGTCCATCAAGTTGTTGAAAGTAAAGTGGTCACACCATACCGACCGAGAAGCTACGTGGGAATGAGAAGAACACCTTTGTTTCGAGTACCCTTCCTTCTTCCAGTCCTAGATCTTGGGACGAGATCTTCTTGTAGTGGAGGAGAGTTTGTAACACCCCATATGTGATACCTTCCATTTATGGCAATATATGAAACGTTGACTTCAACAATTCCATTCCGGGCTCTTCCTTCTTTCGGGTTTCTTCGTTTTGTCGTGTGCGTGTGTGCATTTAATCCATGTCATGTTATCATGTGCATTGCATTGCATTCGTGTTGTCACTTGCACCCGGTCCCGCTCGCCTCTTCCCGTTGTCTGTTTTGAGTTCCGACACTCACACACGTGCACGTGGCACCCCCGAGTCCTTCTTTCGTGTGTGGCCGTGTAACGTTCCCGGAATGAGGTGAGACTTGTCATGCGTTGTTGTTTTGGTACGTGTAGGCCGCCTGTCAAGTTTCGTCGCGTTTGGAGTTCGTTTGGTACTCCAACGGTTAACCTAGTGGGCTAGAAGCACCTCTTCATTTTGGCCCAAGACCCCCTCCACAACAGCCCACTATCCCAGCACAAACACTCCCATCCTCTCGGTCGCCGGATCGTGATCGTGTGGGAGAAAACCACACCCCATTTCGACACTCCTAGCTTCCTCTACCTATAAAACAGCCCCATCCCTTCTATTTTTGGGCAAAAACCCTAGATACGAGCTTCCCACGCCGTCGGACACATCCGACCGCCGCCCCTCAGCGAATCATAGAGCACCACGTCATCTCTCCACCGCCTCCCTCTCTCTCCTCGCACCGCCGGCCCGCCGGGCCCAGGCAGGGTCCGCCCAGCCCGTCTTCGCCGCCGCGCCTTCGCGCCTCGCCCCGCCGCCTGACAGCTCGCCCAGCCTCCACCGCCATCCGCCGTCGTTCGCCCTCCGCTGCGCGTCGCCGGCCACTCCTCCGGTCTCCTCCCACTGGCGCCGCCCCGCGCATCCCGCCGGCCTCCGCCCCGAGCCACCCGCGACGCTGCTCCGCCGCCTCTCGCCGGCGCCGCCGCTCCCTCGCCGGCCGACCGCCGCTTCCTCGCCGGACCGCCGCCTCCGCCCTCCGCTCCGGTCACCGCCACCTCGCCGGAGCCGGCCAAATCCAGATCGGGTCGGGGTGGACGAGATCCACCTGTCCCCCGATCCAAACGCCGTCCCGCAGCCCGGATCCCTCCGCCCCGCGCGGATCCGTCCCGTTGACTTTCGGGAGGTATAAAATTTCCACTAAGTCCCTGGTTTCCATAATTTTTTTGCCTCCTTTTCCATGCAATAACTTCGTGCTCGTAGCTCCGTTTTGCGCGTATGATATGTCAAAACGTTCGTCTCATCGTGCTCTACATGTTAGTACTAGTTTCCTGCATTTTAGAGTTCATCTTGTTGACTTAATCTTCGTGGCAAGAGTGCATGTGGCTGTAACTAGTTGTCTGTGTAAATTTGTTGCCATGTTTGAGATGTGATAAATTTGTGCATGTTGGTCCTAATGGAGTGAATGATATGTTCAGATGTTCATTGTGAAGTGCTCTACATGATGGTTGCTATAGCATTCATGTTAGGTGTCATATTGCCATGTTAATCTCTGTTGCAAAAGTGCATGTGGCTGTTAAGTGCTGAAACTTGTTGTGAGATGCTGTTTTGACTTGCTCATTGCTAGTGATGTGTTTGACTTCATGTCACATGTCAATATGTTTTAGAAGCTCATTCATATGGTCTTTGCTGTGGTGCAATCCACTTTCCATGATATGCCTTGAGGTGACTTAAACAAGCTTGTAAACATGCCATGCCAATGTTGTTGTTTTATAATTAGTGAAAAAATCTGCTAAGTCTGAAATCTGTTAAACCTGATGCTATGTTTGCTTGATGCCTCACTCAAATCCATGCATGTTTTAGTATGGCAAATGATCATGTATTGTTGTCCATGTTATGCTCTATCCATCCATGCCCTTATTTGCATATATGGCCTGCTGTTGCTTATTTATTTCTTGCTCTCAAGTTGCTATAAATTTACCTGCCAGGTTTTTATCAGCATGATCAATTTGGTGAAGCTTGTTGTTATTGATCCATGCCTCCTATGGAGTTGCTCCAGTAGAGTTGTTTGATCTATGCTATGTCTATTACATGTCCATGATCTTTATATACTTAGTGGAGTTGATATGCTTGTGGTTTTGTGCCTCCGAAGGCAGCATCGTGATGATGTTTTTGCCTTCCCAGATTTTGACTAAGTCTGGATAAATTTATTGCAACTTGCCATGCTTGGTTAATTGTGTTCCAGTAGGTTTTTGGGTGTGTTCTAAGTTCATGCTTGTTAAGTATCATGTCTACTTCACATCCATCCCCTTTGTCTCCATGTTTGGGTGCTGTAGCATAATTATTTCTTGCTCCAAAGATGCCATGTTGCTGTAAGCTGCAGTTTTGTGTGAATATTGTTTTGCTTGCCATTTGCAAACCGTGCATCCGTTTCCGGTGATCTTTATATCGATTTCAACCGAAATCTTCCCCTCTATCCAGTGGCTTCCTTGGTTATCTAAGATGAGACCTTTTCCATCATCTTCTCCTTAGGCTCAAGTGCTTCCACATGCATACGCACATCATACTTGCATCATGTTGATTGTGCATTGCACCGTGTTTGATATTATGCTGTGTTGCGTTCTTGTGTTAAGTAGAGCCGGGAGCCGAGTCCGAGTTCGAGGTTACTACCGAGGCTGAGTTTGAGGAGTAAGGTTACGATCCCTCCGTGGAATCAACATGCAAGATGACATTACCCAGATATCACTACTATCTTTGCCTATGCTAGATGTCTCGCTCTTTAGCTTATTGCCTCGATGCCTATGTCTGTTTGTCATCCTCCTATTGTTGTCATGAAACTCTCTAACCACCCAACCTTGCAAACCTTTGATTGGCTACGTAAGCTTCGCTCAGCCCCTCTTATTGCATTGTTAGTTGCAGGAGAAGATTTGAAGATTCTTGCTTCATGATGAAGTTATTGTTGGGATATCACAATATATAATCTGTTAAACTAAATCATCTATATATTTGGCAATGGGTGGAAGGCTAAGCCTCTTGCTTGGTGTTTTATTCCACTCATGCCGCCCTAGGAACCGTTAAACCGATGTTATGTTCCTTGATTTTACGTCCCTAACACGGTTGGGGTTTATGGGCCCCCCTTGATAACCCGCTTAGCGCTAAAGCTTTTCCAGCAAGGCCCAACATTGGTTTTACATTTGCCTAATAACTAAAACTTGCATAAGCGCATTGCAAACCGGAGTTCTTAATTAACAACCCTGGGCCAGTGCTCCACATCAGTGTTGGTCCAAACTGGGCAGCCTACGGGGCCACCTCGAGGAAACTCAAGGGCTGGTAAAAACCTATAGCTTGTCCCATCCAGTCGTGGCCTGAGACGAGATACGCGCAGCTACTATCAGGGTGTCTGCACGCCGGGAGGTCTTGCTAGATTAGTTTTACCTTTGTCGGGATATCTTGAGCACGGGATTCCGAGAACACTCGGGCCTTCCCACCTTGGAGTTGCGACTCCGCTGATCGTGAGCTTGTGATGGCTAAGTTGGGACACCCCTGCAGGGTTTGATCTTTCGAAAGCCGTGCCCGCGGTTATGTGGCAGATGGGAATTTGTTAATATCCGGCTGTAGAAAACTTGACACTATGTTCATAATACACTACCAGCGTGAGTAACCGTGATGGTCGCTTTCCGAAGGGGTTCGGGAAGTGAACATGGTGGGGTTATGTTTGACGTGCTTAGTTAGGATCACTTCCTGATCACTTTGACGATCGTTGGCACCTTCTTTTCTCGCTCTAAACACGTAAGCTAGTGCTAGTGCTGCTGCAACCTTGTTTATGCCTTCACCACACCTAAGGCTTTGATAGTATTGCTACCCGGGAACGGGATTGCTGAGTCCTCCGTGGCTCACAGATTCTATACAACACCAGATGAAGGTACCGTTGAGAACTACAGAGCCGGTGGTTCAGAGTTGTATTGGGAGTTCGACGAAGAACGTGGGCGATACTACGTGTCTTACCCAGAGGATCAGTAGGGCTCTTACTAGGTTGATCGGGACCTTGTGTTGCTTTATTTATGGTATCTTTCATTTGCATCTTCGTCCGTAGTCGGACTCTGATGTTCTTGGATGTTGTATGTTAATGAATTACATTGTGTGACGTGGCGAGTGTAAGCCAACTACTCTTTTACATTTCATCCCCTCTTTTACATAAGTTGTGCAAAGATACCATACTTGAGAACATTCTAGTATGAGATTATGCTTTTAAGTCGTGCCTCAACACGTAGGAGGTATAGTCTCATACTGGGCATTACAGAGATCCGGCGGCCAGCTTGCATCCACCCCGAGCTTCAGGGGCCAGGTGGAGGTCGCCCATCTCGCCCACCTCCACCCCGAGCTCCAGCAACCGGCACTACCCTCCCGCCCCGCGTCCATCCTGATCTTCGGCGACCGACATGTCCCCACTAAATTCCTCACTTTGACCATACAAACAACATTTGGCATTCAACCTCAATATTAAGTATGTCTTCTGAATACCAAAACATCCAAACAAAAACATTGGCATTTAATCTCAATATGAATATACTCAGGTATTGGTATTCAACCCGATGCAATGCCAAGGCTCCCAGTGCAAACATCCAAATGGAGCGTAAGTGTTTTGGCAAGACTTGGTAAGTCACCGACCTAAATAGTGCAAGCATAAGTGTTTTGGTAAGACTTGGCAAGTCACCTCTTGACCTAAATCGTGCAAACTAAACGGCGACTACGGGCTTCATAAGCTATAAACATGCCACCATCCCGCTGAACACCACGATGGCACTACATATATGTACATCAAGGGCGGAGAAACTACCATGAGATCTTGCACCACGACCAGAGATGCAAGGGAACGATCTGGGGAGCCACTGAAGCCGCGACAAGCTACTGTTCTTGTTGCCCATGTGGAGCGACACGGGCGGCCGAAACATAAGTAGTGGCGCAATCTTGACACGATCTTCTCAGCCGAGACACAAGACAATAAAAATATAAAATTGCACCCAGCAGTGAGAATCTGCAGCGGGGACATAGATACATACAATCAGCGTACATAATTAAGATTTTGGAAAAACTGAAGCAATTCAAGCATTGTCCATTCTGATGCAAGCTGCGCTTTAACTTGTGTCTGTTTTAAGTACAGTATAGGTCCTTTTGGCTATGATCTCTTCATTTAGGAGAATTTTGGCTATGATCTAAGCAGAGCGTACATTCCATAAATTCAGAGAAGTGAGTTTGTGGATGTAATGCAGAAAGCAACTACTAGTATTATTAGCATCTAGAGCAGGGCATGAGGTCACCAAGTAACTATGGGTGAGGGAATGGAACTCACAACACCAGGGGGCCAACGAATATGCATAGCAGCACTATGTCAGAAGGGTCGAGCGCCGCCGTGGGCTTTATCGGAACCACCACGGCGTCGATCAGGTAGACGGCGAGGCCGGTGTCGTTGACGACCATCTTGGTGACACTGGCTGAAGAACGTGATGGCGAAGAAAGTATCACGGTGCCTCCATGGTCAAATATGGTGAGCATGGCCCCCCTATCAAGCGTCGGCACCTCCCAGTCGATGAACCTGAGCGCCTTCTCGGAGCAACGCACCGGCAGTGCATGGTATAGAAGAAGCCTGACCTGGCCGTCGGAGGTGAGGTTGTTGAACCTCGGGACGAATGCCGCGACAGCGTCGTCTTCCGGGCAGAATATGGTGAGCCCCGCGTCTCGTGCGCTCTTCTCCCGGAACACCTGGCCCACACCGGCCGTGGCGACGACGAGGCCGGTGAAGGCACCACACCCGTTCTACGACAGGATCTGCTCGATCGTGAGGCCCCCCGGCGTCGCCTCGGGCGGTTGTCCATCGGAACAGGGGACGAGCAATAGGAGGAGCAGGATGGTGGTGCAGGGGGCGATGGCTCTGGCGAACGGCATCGTGGCTGATTCACCTGAGAAGTGAGTGTCGGATTACGGGCCCCGCAAAGCCAAGAAGTTCAAACACAGGGGCGTGAATGAAGATCTCTGCCACTCACGTCTACCTAGCGCCTCGCTCTCGTCCAATGAAGAGATTTAAGCAAGCAACAAGTAAAGCACACACAAGTTTACCCAGGTTCAGGCCACCTTGCGGTGTAAAACCCTACTTCCTTCTTTGGTGGATTAGCCTTGGGAGGGCTTGAGTATGAACAAGTACAGTGGTTCCTGAGCTCAGGAGGAGTGCTCAGGAGGTTTAGGAGGCAAGGGTTCTTGCTCTTCGGTGTGACGGCGGAGTCTCTCTAGATCTGATCTGCCTCCCTCTATAGTGGAGACCCTAGCTACTTATATAGGCGGCCAGGGTCCTCTTCCCCCAAAATGTTTAGGAGGGAAGGGATCCCACAACGGCCAGTGAGACGTTCCTACCCTGACAAAAGCGGTGTTGCCTGCAAAGGGATCAGGCAGTGACGCAGTGGTCGGCTCGGTGGTGACATCCTCCCTGTCGTCCTTGCGGTCTTCGGTCTTGTTGCACTAAAGGGGAAATCTTTGTCCCGCCCCTCGGGAACCTGCGCATGCGCTGTCTCCTTTGCACAAAAACGACAACTGCACCGCTGGCACGCGCTGGCGCGGTGCGTCATTGCTCGCGTCACTGCCTCCTCCCGAGGGAGGCTTGGCCTTGGATTCTCCGCCCCTCCGGAGCAACCTAGCCGAGGCCGCTCCTGAGGGGGTCTTGGTGTCGTTCTCCTCGCGAGGTCTATCCCCCTCGCGAGGGTCTTGAGCAGCTGGTCGATCAGCTGGGACGTACCAGGCCATAGTAGGAGCGCGTCGCGGCCCGCAGACAGGCAAGTCTGGGTACCCTGGTTCCCAGGACGCCGACTGTATCCCCCGGGCCCAAGGCGCGCGCGGAGTTGGCTTTGGGGCGAAACCTTAGTCGAGGACGAAGCACCGCGGGCCCCAAAAGGCTGCGGGCCAGGCTGGCGCATGACGATTGGATGAGACATGGGTGACTCCGCTTCCCACGTAGTCTTGGCAATCGTGCGATTTGACAATCGCACAACCGATAGGCGGACTTCTTGCTGCCGCCCCTGCTTTCTTGCCCCTCAATCGCCTCCCCCTTTCCTTGCCTTCTCTGCCCCCTTCCTTGCCGCCATGCTGCGCAGGACAAAGAAGAGGGGAACCGGCGAGCCTGCCATGCCGCCGCCGGGGCTCAAGCCAGCACTGTGTCGCTCCCTCGTGGTGAACTAGGAGGGCATGGACAAGGTGCGCCATGCCCTGGACGATGCGTTCAACGAGTGGGGGCCGACCCGGGCCCGGCTTGCCTCCCGGCCGACGGCACAGTTAAACGCCAGTGACATCCAGGTCCACCTCCACGCCATCTTCGCGGGTCTCCCCCCTTTTTCTGCCTTCTTCTATGCGGTGCTCACGCATTACCATATTCGGGCGCTGCACTTGGACCCGGGGTCCATCATCCTCCTCTCCGGCTTCGCGTTTCTGTGCGAAGCTTTTGTCGGTGTTTCCCCGTCTATGGCCTTGCTTCGCCACTTCGTCGCCCTTCGCCTGGTCGACGGGGGGCAGTGCTTGGGATGCGTGTCGCTGCGCGCGGTGGAGGCGATCGCCGCCTTCGGGATCGACTTCACGCTCCACCCGACCACGGCGGGGTTTCGTCGGTAGTGGGTGTATGTACAACCCCCACTTCCACCTTCCCGACGCGCCAGTGGTGCCGAGCTTGGGCTAGGAGCACGAGGCCCTCTCGGATCCACGGGCAGAGCAGGTCATGCGTCGGCTGGCTAGCCTGAGGAGGAATGGGTTGACCTTGGTGATGGTGGTGAGGGACTTCCTTGTTCTGCGTGTCGCCCGGCTTCAGCGCCACTCTCGCTCGATGTGGTCCCTCTCTGGTCTTGATGATCCCGTGCGTCTTCAGCGGAAGTAGCTCCCCCTGGGACGCTTCAGGGGATGCTGCGACTGCTCATCGGCGGAGTGCCTGAAGCATGCCCCGTCTCCGCGACTCCCTTTTACTTGGCTCCCGTGGCCGGAAAAGCCTTTGCCGAGAAGATGCCCCGCTTCGATGCGTGGGGAGTATTGCCGAGGGGCGACTCTGATCCTCATGACAAATCCCCCGATGGTGGCGCCAGGGCTCACAAGCCCAACCTTCCCTTCTGGGGCGGATACGTCAAGTGGAGCTCCTGACCCAGGGTCCACTCCGCCCCCGGAGCGAGCAGACGAAGCGTGGGCGCCTGTGGCGACGGAGGTGGCGGAAGATACTGAGGCGCCGCCGGATCCTGAGGTGGCTGAAGATGGGGCGCGGCAGCCCTCTCTCGGGGTGAGCCCGGAGGATGCCGTAACGGGAAATGTGGCGCCGGCCGCGGGCGTCCGCCGCGACCTTGCCCCGGGCGGAGGCACGCCTACCCCAAGCGGCCTCCTGCCATCCTTCGTGGCGCTGGGCAAGAGGCGGAGGCTGAGTGGCAGTTATGGCCCTGCCCCGAGGGCTCTAAAGAGGACGAAGCTGATCGTACCGGGCAGGTGCGTGTTCCTTAGCTTTTCCTGTTCTTCCTGATATGGTTCTCCTGACCTCTTGCTCTGCAGGGTTCCCCCTGGCTCATTCCCGAGCCGTTCGGCGAGGCTCGCATACACTTCTACCCGCGCCCCTCCTCCGGACAATGTTGGGTCTTCAGTAGACCCCGCGTGAGCCCGTGGGGCCGCACCCAGACCCCGCCACGTGGATCATGCTCCCAGCCCCTGAGTGCTTCTGGGGCAAGGCAGCTCTTGGTGCGTCGGGGGCCCGTCTCGTGCTCCGGGGCTTGTCTTCATCGTAGATCAACAAGCTCCTGAGGTGGCCCGGGAGGCCGGCCGCCCATCAGGACTGTAATGCCCCGGATGTAATACTCTCCCTTTTGGGCAATATATAATATCTTTGGCTTCATCAATTCCATTCCGGGTTCTTTGTCTTTTCGGGTTTTCGTCTTTTGTCGTGTGCGTGTGTTCATTCATTCATATCATGTTGTCATGTGCATCACATTGCATTTGTGTTGTTGTTTGCATCCGGTCCCACTCGTTCCTTTCCGTTGTCCGTTTCGAGTTCCGGAGCTCCCTCACGCGTCCGTGGCATCCCCGAGGCCTACTTTGGTGTTTGGCCGTGTAACGTTTCCGGTTTGGCGTGAGACTTATCGTGCGATGTTGTTTTGTTGTGTGTAACCCACCTGTCAAATCTCATCGCGTTTGGAGTTCGTTTGGTACTCGAACAGTTATTCTCGTGGGCTGACAGTACCCCCTCTTTGAGGCCAAAGACACCCCTCCAACAGCCCACCAAACCAACCCAAACCCCTCCCTTCATCTAGGCCATCCAATTCTAATCGTGTGGCCGAAAACCTCACCTCATTTGGACAACCGTAGCTCCTTGTGCCTATATAAACGTCCATCTCCCCCAAAATTTGCGTCCTGAAACCCTAATGCTTCCAGAGTGCGCCGCCGGTGCTTCCACCGTTGAAAATTCGTGCTTCCGACGTCCCAGGAAACGATGCTTCCGTAGTGCCGCGGTCGCGCTTCCGAACCGCCGCCGGTGCTTCCGACCCGACACGCGGGCCCCGCAACGTCATCTCCTACCTCTAGCTCGCCGGAGCTCCGTCGTGCCGCCGCCTCCTTCAACCTCCAGCTCGCCGGATCCCGCGCCGCCGGAGGCCCCAACCGCCGCCCGGGGCCCCTGCGCCGGCGCGCCGGCCGGACACCCCCGCCACCACGGCCAAGCCGCCGCCGCCTCCTCCCGTCCCCGCCGCCGGCTGGGCATCTCACCGCCGGGGCCGCGCCGCCCCGACCGCCGCCTCCTCTCACCGGCGAGGGTGCCCCGCCGTCCCGCCGGTCGTCGCCCTCCCGCAGCTCGAGCCGCGCCAGCCGCCGGCCTCGCGGGCGATCGAGGCGTCCGACGCCGATCCGATCGGGACGCCCTGCTGCGAACCCTAGTGGGCCGCAGGTCCGGTCCGTTAGCGCCGATCCAGCCCGCTCCGCCTCCGCCGGCCCGATCCGCGACCGCCAGCCCGCGTCGACTTTTCCGTTGACCCGGAGGTTGTTTTTTTTCTCTAAGTCCCTGTAATTTTGTTGTCTGATGCTATTTTGTTTTAGTGATAACTTCTTGTGTGTTGGTCCGATTTGAGCAAATGATATGTCAAAATGATCGTGGAGACTTGTACTACGTTTTGTTCCATTGTGCCATGCATGTTTGAGGTCATCTAGATGTCTTAATCTTCATGAGAAGAGTGCTACTTGTTATAAACTGCTGTTAGTAGTTGTTTTCATGCCATCTTTGCAATGTGATAACTTGGTGCATGTTTATCCAAATGAAGAAAATGATATGTCCACGTGTTCGTCATGAAATGCTCTACATGTTGATTGCTTAAGCTTGCATGATAGATTTCATCTTGCCATGTTTATCTCCTTTGCAAAGTGCTATGTGGCTGTTATGTCGTTAAACTTGTTACGAGATGCCTCGTAGAGGAGCTCGTTGCTATTGATGTGTTTGTCCCCTTGATGCATGCTTAGATGTTTTGGATTCACCATCATGTGTATTTTGCTATGGTGCATACCACTTGTCTTGTTTAGTTTTGAGGTGACTTAAACTTGCTCTCAAAGATGCCATGATGAAACTGCTGTTTAACACTTAGTGAAATTTCACTAAGTCTGGAATCTGTAATTTCCAGATGCCATGTTTGCTTGTTGTTCTAGGCAAATCCATGTTAGTTTTGGGGTGACTCTTGATGATTCCTTGTTGTATAAGTTGTTAGATATCCATTCATGTTCTCACATGCTTATTTGGGTGGCTGTAGCATATTTAACTTTTGCTCCCAAGTTGCAACAAATTACTGCTGTCAGGATTTTGTTGTCAAGTTCAATATGTCATAGCTTGTTGCTATTGATCCATGGCTCCTTTGGATATGCTCCAATGGAATTGTTTGCTGTAGGATATGTCTTCATATTATCCTATTGTTATCATGTTTTGAAGCATTTTGCTTGATGCATATTATTGTGCTGTAACACTGTGCTTCCTAAGTAGACTTTCTGTGCTTCCATAGTGCATCTGTTTTGCTTCCATTGTGCATCAGTCATGCATCCAGTAATTTTTCTGCGCATTGCATCTTGTTTGATTCGTTGCCTTGTGTTCTTGTGTTTGAGTAGAGCCGGAAGCTGAGATCGAGTACGAGTACGAGCACGAGGTTACTACCGAGGTTGAGAACGAGGACCCCTCTTACGATCCCATCGACAACTCTTCAGGCAAGATGACCGAACCCGGATACCATTACTATCTTTGCCTATTGCAAGAAGTATCGATCTATAGTTTTGCCTCGATGCCCATGTTTTCCTGTCAGCCTCCTATTGTAACCATGAACCTGTTTAACCACCCTACCTATGCAAACCATTGATTGGCTATACGTAGGCTTCGCTCAGCCCCTCTTATAGCATTGCTAGTTGCAGGTGAAGATTGAAGATTCTTGCTTCTTGTTGAAGCTTGTTGGGATATCACACTATTTTAATTATTAAATGAACTCATCTATATATTGGCAATGGGTGGAAGGCTAAGCCTTTTGCTTGGTGTTTTGTTCCACTCATGCCGCTAGGAACCGTATAAACCGGTGCTATGTTCCTTGATTATGCGTTCCTCACACGGTTGGGGTTATGGGACCCCCTCGATAAACCGCTAAGTGCTAAGTCTTTTCCAGCAAGTCCCAACATTGGTACTATTCGCCTAATAACTAAAAACTTGCATAGGGTCTTGCAAACCCGAGTTCTTAATCAACAACCCCGGGCCAGTGCTCCACATGAGTGTTGGTCCGAAACGGGGAGCCTGCGGGGCCACCACGAGGGAACTCGAGGATTGGTATAAACCCGTAGCTTCGCCCATCCGGTCGTGGCCTGAGACTTGATACGCGCGGCTATTGTCAGGGTGTCGGCACGCCGGGAGGATTTGCTGGATTAGCCTTACCTTAGTCGGAGTATCTTGAGCACGGGATTCCGAGAATACTCGGGCCTTCCCACCTTGGAGTTGCGACTCCGCGGATCGTGGGCTTGTCATGGGCCAAGTTGGAACACCCCTGCAGGGTTTTGAACTTTCGAAAGCCGTGCCCGCATGTGGCAGATGGGAGCTTGTTAATATCCGGTTGTAGAAAACTTGACACCATGTTCCAATACACTACCAGCGTGAGTACCATGACGGTCATTTTCCGAAAGGGATTCGGGAAGTGAACACGGTGGGGTTATGTTTGACTTGCTAGTTAGGATCACCTCGTGATCATCTCTCGACCGAGGCACCTTCTCTTCTCGCTCTCTTTTACGTAAGCTAGGCTAGTGCTGCTGCAGACTCTTGTTCTTTCTTCAGCCTTGTTCCACACCCAAGGCTGGGATAGTCGTGTTACCCGAGAACGGGATTGCTGAGTCCTCTGTGGCTCACAGTTACTTCAACACACCAGATGCAGGTACGATGGTGAGCTACACAGGCGATGGCACTGAGCTAGACTGGGAGTACGACGAGGAGCATAGCCGTTACTATGTGAACTATCCGGTTGATCAGTAGAGCTTCTACTAGGATTCGATCTAGACCTGTGGTTTAATGTTATGTTTGGTATCTTGTCATTTGGATCTTTACCCTTAGATGGGCTGTGATGTTTATTTGTATGATGTTTGAACATGTAATGTATTTGGGTGACGTGGCGAGTGTAAGCCAACTATCTTTTCAGTTTTCCATCCATATTTTTACATGAGATGTGCAAAGGTACCAAACTTGCGATCATTCCAGAATGGGCTTATATCTTTAAGTCGTGCCTCGACACGTAGGAGATATAGTCCCATCCTGGGCATCACAAGGACCATGTCTGCCCCTCGTGCCAGAGGTAGCGCGCGCTCCTGGGGTTAGCCCCGGGCCGCATGCTGAGGGAGGAGAAGAGCCCTCTTTGGGCGGCCCAGACGTTGCGGACGAGCTCGGCCACCTCCTAGAACTCGCGCTGCGCAGGAGCGTGGTTCGTCATGATCTTGTGCGGGGGGCATCAGATGCCCTGAAGCCCCTTAAGGTTGAGGTCGCTGAAGTGGATGCGCGCATTGAGGTCGAGGGCCTGCTCCTGGCTAAGGGTTGGCGCCAGTTGCGGGCTGCCGTTAACTTGAGCCAACTGCAACATAAAACCGCCCTGAAGAAAGCGGAAGCATCTGTGGCCGCGGCTTAGGAGGCCCGCGACCGCGCCCTAAAAGAGGCTCGAGTCCCAGACCGCCACCGCGCAGCAGCCGAGGAGCGCAAACGCGAGCTCGAAGCCTAGAACGCTGCACTCGAGCGTCAGGTTCGTACTCAAAGGGCTGCCCTCGTCGTGCCCACGATCGATGATGACAGCCCAGCGGGTCTCTCAGCGTGGGAGGAGGCGCTAGTACTTGAGATGATGGAGCTGAACATGGAGCGCGAGCGCCTGGAGACAATGGAGCGCCAGGTGGCCGAAGCCGAGGGCAACCTCGATGATCGAGAGGATGTTGCGAGGAAGGCTCCCATGGAGGCCGAGCGCCTGCGGAAGGATTACCGCGAGAAGCTGGGGCATCACGAGACTCGCTTTGCTGATAAGCGCAAGGAACTCCAGAAGAAGGTCATGGCTCTCAAGGTCAAGCTAGCGAATGTCGAGCGCCGTCTGCAGGTGTCAGAGAAGGCTCGCGCCGTAGCCGAGCGTCATGAGCGGGCGTCGAGGGAGGCCTGTGCCGCGGCAGAGCATCGCGAGCAGGTGTCGGAGAAGGCTCGCGTCGCTGCCAGGGCAGAGCTGTCTTGCTTCCATAAGTAGGTGGAGGACATTTCCAATATCGCGGCCCGGAACTCCAAGGAGGCCACGCGAGTTCGTGGAATGCAACACATCTGCTCGAAGATGTTCGAAGCCTTGGGGCACAGGGCCGGCCGAGCCTTGAATGAGCTCCTTCACTCGAGGGTCGATGACCCTCTGGTTGATGATGACGCCGGATATCTCGGGTTCTTCACCAGAGTGGTGGAGCGTCTTGAAGGCGGGGTCATGAGAGCACGACAGCTCGTTGAGGAGCAGAGCCGCGACATCCTCAGGTGTGCAGTCTCCTGTATCTTTGGCAACTTGCTCCGTCTTGACCCGCGTACGGACTTTGGGGCTTTGCTGGAGCCTATGCCCGTGATGGTCGCTGACCCCGTGAGGGGATGGGTGAGCGATCAAGTTGACGTGTTGGTGATGGAGCTTGTTCTAGCCATCGACGATGCATC
>LR738710.1:170011758-170045527 GCA_902687465.1 Secale cereale | reverse complement strand
GGGTGATGCCGACGATCCTGACGACGATGCCGATGCTTAGCCCAACTCCTACTGTAGGTTTAATTTTTGGTTGTGGCTCCAGAGGCGGGTAAAATGAATATCATGAGACTTAAGCTTTTGATGATGTAAGGATGGGTTTAATCACTCCCTTGTGACATTCGCTCCTGAGGCTAAGACCTCAGGCCCTTGTTGGGTTTCCGAGAGGGGTGTCCACTGACCCTGTCCGAGTGCGTCTCGCGAGTACCTGCAATTGGCGCAAGAGTGATTGGCGGTTCGGCCGCGGGCCAGAAAAAATGGGCGCCCATGCCCCGGCCCCTGCTCGCGAGGAGTGATTGGACGGGGTCGCAGCTGTAGTCAGGCTTAGCCGAGCGAGGCGAAGAACGGACTGGGCGAAAGAAAACTTAGCGAAAAACACAAGACGCGGACGAAAAATTCATCCCCCTTTATTTCAAAAAATGAGTCACGCAGCCGCGAGACCGACTCGAGAAGGCAGATATAAAAGAGGCAGAGGCGAATGGCAAAGGGAGGGGCCACGTCCGGCCCCCTAGCAGTTCTTCCGTCTTCTCCCCAGCGCGGAGCGTAGGGCTACCACCCGTGGATGTGGGCATAGCCATTGGAGGGCAGTGTCGACGGCTAGCGCGAAGCATGGTGCTTCCACTAGGACGTGGGAGGGAGCCCCCATGAGGCCCTAGGGCGGGGCTCAGGAGACTCCGGGGCATGTACAACCCCACTCATTATTACGTGAGAGTGTCACGAGCGGAGATCTTCTGACGTGCCCGCCCCTTCACTTTGAGGGCCCCACTCCACGTTAGTCCGCTCCCGCCATGAACTCACCAGAAGGCGGCGTTCATGAGGTGGGACACTTTGCATAATGGGGGGATGGGACCTTGGCTATAGGCCCCCCTGCCGAGCACTAGGCACACCACTTACGCGAACTCCGGGTGCAATTCGCCCTGGGGGGCTAACATCGTCCGGACACACGGCGTCCTGAGGTGTGAGGGGGACCCCGCCCCAGTCATGCTCCTAATGACCCCTGAGCCCTCCTGGTTAGGGTCGGGCCCAGAGGGTACGGGATTACGTTAGCGGGGGGACGGAGCCGTGGTCTTGGGCCCTCCTGGCGTGCGTAGGACGGGCTGCCGTACCGCCTCCAGACGCACCCTCCGCAGCCCGGGGGATGGTACGCCGGGAGGCGCTGCGTCTTGAGTCTCAGCGGAGGGAGATGACGCCCCTCCCCACGCGCATCTTACCCGCCGACGGCGTGCCCTGGTGAAATCCAGGGCGGGCTATTGCGCGACGGGTCACGCGTGAGGGGACGAGGGCCTGACCCGGGCCTTCCCTCCCTTTCTGTCTTGACACGGCACTTGGGGTGCTTCCTTGGCCTGCCGAGACTCGGGGCCAGAGACACCGTTGGCTCGAGACCTACGGCCAGGACCGCGAGTGCCGACCTCCGCAGGCACCCGCGCGCATTTCATTCATGCTCCATGGCCGTCGGCGGTGGCGGTGGAGGGTTAAGGGCTAGCAGCGTGGGGTCACCCCCCTGACCTTCTACCCCTGGGCCCGATTGTGCCGGCGCCTGATCGCACCCAACGTCGGGTGTAGTCCTGTGGTCGCGTCCTGATGGTTCCCCGGCAGGGGCGGTACTTGGGTGCAAAGGGCTCCTAGGCAGAGGGGCGGCGTCATACGCAGGGTTCGGGGGGTTATACCCCATGTTGCCCTCGTAAATCGCCGTCGGTCTTGCCCACACAGGCGACCGGGCGCGGCCGTCGCAGCCTCCGGTCCCTGGTGTCGTCGTCCGGAAGCAGAATGGCTTGGCCCCGGTGCTCGCGGCATCGAGGAGCTCGACCACCCTAAGGAGCAGCAAGTCGTAGCTGGCGTCGAGCAACCGTCACCTTAGCACCTCCCTTGGCACCAGCAGCGCGGCCCTCATGTTTGCTATTTTGCGCCGGTCCCGCGAACTCGCCGCCACGTGCTCGGTGGCCCACGCTGATCCGCGGCTTTGGCACCGCGTGGGCGGTGGGTGCTGCCGGTCCCCAGGCGATGGGTCGACAATGCTCATCGTGCCGTCAACCCCAATCAAGGCCGGGTGACGGCGAGTTCCGTGGCCGAAGGGCAACGCTCGAGCGGCGCGAGCGCTGCGGGCTTCCGTGCGTGTTTGATGTTCCTCCGCTATCAGAGTCCCGATCCGTCGAGGAGGGGTGAAGCGAGGTCGACGGATGAGGATGGTACGAGGTCGTCGGAGAGGCGAGATTTCGACACGCCCCCTACCTGGCGCGCCAAATGTCAGATTACGGGCTCCGCAAACCCAAGAAGTTTGAACACAGGGGCGTGAACTAAGATCTCTCCCACTCACGTCTACCTAGCGCCTCGCCCTCGTCCAATGAAGAGATTTAAGCAAGCAACAAGTAAAGCACACACAAGTTTACCTAGGTTCAGGCCACCTTGCGGTGTAAAACCCTACTTCCTACTTTGGTGGATTAGCCTCGGGAGGGCTTGAGTATGAACAAGTATAGTGGTTCCTGAGCTCAGGAGGAGAGCTCAGGAGGACCAGGAGGCAAGGGTTCTTGCTCTACGGTGTGACGGCGGAGTCTCTCTAGATTTGATCCGCCTCCCTCTATAGTGGAGACCCTAGCTACTTATATAGGCGGCTAGGGTCCTCTTCCCCCGAAATGTTTAGGCGGGAAGGGATCCCACAACGGCCATTTTAAGCGGGAACACAAGGACGTTCCTGCCCTGACAAAAGCGGTCTTCGCCTGCAAAGGGATCAGGCGGTGACGCGGTGGTGGGCTCGGTGGTGACATCCTCCCTGTCGTCCTCGCGGTCTTCAGTCTTGTTGCACTAAAGGGGAGACATTTGTCCCGCCCCTCGGGAACCTGCACCTTCGCTGTCTCCTTTGCACCAAAACGGCAACTGCGCCGTTGGCACGCACTGGCACCCACTGGCGCGGTGCGTCACTACCTCCTCCCGAGGCAGGCTTGGCCTTGGATTCTCCGCCCCTCCGGAGCAACCTAGCCGGGGCCGCTCCTGAGGGGGTCTTGGTGTCATTCTCCTCGCGAGGTCTAGCCCCCTCGCGAGGGTCTTGAACAGCTGGTCGATCAACTGAGTCGTACCAGGCCGTAGTAGGAGCGCGTCGCGGCCCGCGGACAGGCAAGTCTGGGTTCCCTGGTTCCCAGGACGCCGACAGTGAGGATGGTGGATTTAGGGGAACAAGGTTTCACTCGACTGGTGTTTTGGCTTGCCTGAGTTCTTCGAGGCAGGGGGGAGAAGGGTTTTCTGCTTTCAGGCCGTGTTCAAGTGCCGAGTGGTCTCAATTCTAGTTATTCTTTTCAGTCCGCCAACGTGCAGTGCAATGCCCCGGTTGCCATTTTGAGGCTCGAGAGGTGACGTTTGTGAGCGCGTGAGGAATGTGTACAACCATGGCCATGGATGGTGGCAACTGTGCAAGGATGGAGCGGGGTGACCTGTCAAGCCTTGGGACTTTCCACGAAGCTTCCTGTGTAGTGAAATTTGACACGTCCTGATAGAGGCTAAGGCCCTGTTCGGCAGTCATCCAGCTCTGGGAGCGCGCGGAGGGATGCTTGAGAGACTCCTAGAAAACGGGTTGCGGGCTGCTCTGCTCCGGCGCGAAGCTGCGGAGCGGAGGGCTACCGAACAACGCCTAAATTTCATGTTTTGATTTTTTGGCGTAGTTTAATAGGATCTGACCTTGGTTTCATCTTCAAAATCGGACTCTTCTCCTACCGCAGGGGCCCATGACGATAGGGTTGAACAGGATACCGCCATGCCACCTGGTGGTAGGTTGACGACAGCCCCAGTTAACCAGCCGTTTCTAGTCTGACGTGTCCTAACTGCACTACCGCGATAGGGTGTGCTAGACCTGCGCGGGCGCAAGCTTTCTGTGATAGAAAATATGGCTTTTTTACGAAGGTTTTCACATCATACTGCCACCCCCCGCGGCTAGTGGCGGAGCCAGGAATTAAGTAACAAGGGGGCTAAATGACTCAAACTTCTGATAACAAGGGCCAAGTAATACTAATACATGTATTTTTGTCTAGATATTTCACTGTTCATCTATTAACTAGTAGCAAATCACTAATCTTAGGGGGGACCAGGGCCCCTGCTGGTCCCCCTGCCTCCGCCACTGCCCATGGCGGTAGGGTGTACCAGGCATGACAATGTTCTGTCACTGAAAATGTTTTTTATTTCTGCGGTAGGATCTCGCAGCCTACCGCCAGGGCGTATGAGAACATACTACCGTGGTTCTTGGCGGTAGGGTCCTCTCTCACTTATTTTTCTACAAGAAATGGCCATTTAAATTACAAATGTGACTAATAGATAAGTACACAATAGCAAATAGTGGTTGCATATGAAAATATGACGACCTCACACTTTATAGATAGCAAATCGACATACTCAATAAGTTCAACATAGCACATATGTTTCAACATCGTAAAATAGGTAGCAATAAGACAACACCGAGTAGTATTTTGGTTGCATTGGTTAGAACATGACACAACTACTTTAACTATGCGAGTTCAACACGACAACATCACTAGTTCCTCCCACTCTTGGTGGCACGCTCCTCCTTTCTCTTCGAGCGGGTTTTGTTCTACTTCTTTGTGCGACGACAAGGACGCTGAAACATGGATGGACTCTGCCAATCCCTCTTTGGTTGTTTCTGTGATAGTCTGGCTTATTAGGGATTATAGACTACTCATATCAATAATGAATTCCTTCTTTTCCAGAAGCCCATTCGGACAAAACTCCAAAGTTAAGCGTGCTCAGCTTGGAGTAATTTCAGGATGGGTGACTGTCGTGGAATTGTCACGACAGATGTCCTAGCATGAGGACTTAGTCGTGAGGCCAACGAATCTATGTGGTAGCTTGAGAGGGGTTGAGCGGAATCAAGAAACGCAACACAAGACAAGGGTTTAGACAACTTCGGGCCCCGGGAAACATCATCCGGTAACAACCCTACCTGTTGTTTGTGGCTAGGTCTCATTATCATCACGAGAGAGTCGCCGGTAAACCGGCTCTTTGTGTCTAGCTCTAGAGATTGTTTCTTCTTGCCTGTCTGTCCCTCTTTGGGGAGCCCTGCCCCTCTTTATATAAGTTAGAGGGGCGGGTTACATGTGGAGTCCTATTTGGCTTATGACTAGTCTACCTTCTAATACAAACCGGATAGAAGTCCGGGTCTTAACTCCTTGTAAGGTAAATATTCCTCACGCATTTCCTCTTAAACGGGCCCACCATTAACATAAACCGGCCTTCTGGGCCTTGGGCCTTGTCACCCGTCCGCCGCTCGCCGGGTTACCAGTGAGTCATAATGTTCAGGAGGTTGCTTGTAAACCGTCTGGTCAGGGCGGGTCGCCAGTGAATCGCCAAGTGTAAACTAGGTTTTAAGTAATCTGCCAAGTCCGGCCGGGTCATATCGCGGGTTATATCCCTGACATTAGCCCCCAGTTTAGCTTGGATTTATCCATGGTAAACTTATGCTGCAAAATAAACACAAGCACAAATTTGACAGGTTGTTCTCCGGGTTAAGAATTCTTGGAATCCGGCACCTGACCATCCTTAAGTCCTTGTCCTTTCCTTCTTCTAGAAAATCCGGGTCAACATACCAGCTTCATAATCAACTTGCTTGCATAAGAAATATTGTAAATCAAGAATCCATTTGAGTCGGCCTTCAATGCTCTGATTTGACAAAAACATTGGTCTTCAAATATTCAACTGATATTCAGTCGGTTTGAAAATGCAGAACTTGCCGGTTTATGATTGCCAAAATTGTCGGGTTATAAAAACTGATGATCCCGGGTTATGACTATTTATATACGCCGAGTTATGATTGTGGCCAATGTCGGGTCACACAATTAATCTTCCTGATTTGTCCGAAACTGAGAATTTGAAGATGTTCCTCCTTTATATGCATATTACCTATAGCTCCCAAGTCTTAAGAGGAGAAATAGTGACAGCTTAAGACTTGCTTCAATATAAATGTTGCAACCTTGAAGAAATCCAGATTTTTCATCACAGTCACTAGTAAAAACTGATACTCCATATTATGTAGCCCCCAAGTTCCGGGTTGTCATGCTTGCAGCATCCTGGGACTTGTAATTGCCTGATGCTCAACAACTTTAACCAGTGTAGCCCCCAAGGGCCGGGTCATTATGTAATATGAGTAGGGACTTTATAAATATGATCATGCTTCATTGAAAATAACATCATATGATGTAACTCCACCATGGGGCTTTGAACCCACGTCCACAAGGTTAAGAGCTTTGTGCTTTACCAACTGAACAGTGGACCTTTCAATATAATGGTTTTAAGACTTGTGTACCTTGAATTGTTGACAGGAGCAATTGGTAGCCCCCAAGGGCCGGCTCTTTACAATGTGATGAGTCGGGTCTTCAATAAGGTGAGCAAAAATGACTTTGCATTAGCCCCCAGGTGTCATGGTGCATGCTTGCAGCGACATGAGACTTGCATATTTGATGTACTCAACTTGAATAATGTAGCTCCCAAGTGCCAGGTCGTAAGCCTGCAGCGTCTCGGGACTATTCCTTCAATTGTAGAATAAATCATTTCCATTGATAATATGATAGCCATTGCGCTAAAGCGGCTTTGAAAACCTTAATCATAATACTGGTTATTGATAACCATAATAAAATCCAGCCATGTTGGCTATTTGAAGATTTGAATAATATAATCCAATGATTTATGAGTGCATGATTCCAATGGCGCAATCCAAATATATACCGGCGACTTATAGTCCCAAGCCAGGCCGGGTTAGTAAACACCGGTGATTTATAATCATACTAGCGACTTATAGTCGAAAGCCAAGCCAGGTCAATAGACACCAGCAATCTTGTCAGTTTGTACGGCGGACTTATAGTCAACAGCCAGACTGGGTCAATAAACATCGGTTTATCATAAAGTGTTGTAAACCTCAAAAAGAGAAAATTTGTCAAATAAAAGCATGGGAAGACGCGAGGCTTTTCATGGGCTGCCAGGCCCAAAATCGAGGCTTTTCATGGGCTGCCAGGCCATTGAGTTAAACCATTTTACAAAGCCTTTTAAGATGGACCTCACATTAACCAATCGTCGTTTTAACTTTGACAAGTTCAGGGTCTGTATAAGATTGACTTGCCAAACATTCGGCGGGTCATACCAGGATTACGTGGGCAGAGTGACTTACTTGATGAAGGTAGGTTAACCCGGGGTTTTAGGGGAATACACCTGGCTTCCAAGCCTGGCTTGATAACCTATTACAAGGGTCATTAAAACTCTTTGTTGCTGTGCAAAAAGAGCCCGATGTAATATTTTGAGCTGTGCTCAGTGGGTACCTATGTTTGAGTTGTGCTTTTCAAACACTCTCTTTGGCCCCTGTTAACTTTGGGTGATAAGCCCCCAAGTTTTTTATGTGACTTTATAAGCCGGATCAATGGGTAATCAGAACTCCGCTTTATAAACAGAAGCCCCCATGTGATATTTCTGAGCTGTGCTCGCCGGGTGCCTATGTTTGAGTTGTGCTGTGCAACAAACGCTCTTTGGCCCTCGTAATTTTTTCTGTGAACTCAAACTTGCAAGAGATGAATTCTTTTTAACCGGAATTTTGAACAGGATATTGAGAGCTTCCAAGCTTTGTGGGGCACAACTTTCCCTTGAACCGGATTTTAAACCGAAATCCTTCTTTTTAAGCCGGAAATTTTCTGACGGCCATTAAATTTGCACCAATATGGCGGTTTAGGGTCCTGCATTAGATAACTTTGCAAGCCTGAGTAATTTCTCTTCTAAAGAAAGCAATATATAATAAAAATATACTGGATGGATTTCACCTGATATGTTAGGCCAGTATTTAACCGCCGGAGAGTTGATGATCAGTTGACCACCATGGTGAAGCGGCACGGTAAACCATGCGAATGGGCAAGTGAGCCGCATTATGTTGATATGCCGGACCACGGAGGCGGACGGAAAAAACAACCGCAACATTAGAGGCGGTATGGACGCGGGCGAGTCGCTACCGCTCTTGCAGTGACCAAATGTCCTGCATAAATAATATCATAAACCGGAGTAATTGTTCTCAAAAGGAAAAAGGTTGATACGTGCTATTTAAAATAATCTAGACAGATATCACCTGATGTATTTGGACCTTATGATGCTCATCGGTGTCCGTTAGCCAACCCGACATGTTGAGTAGGCCGGACCGCAGGGCGAACAGTAAAACGACCTCAGCATTAGTGGCAGCACAAACACATGAGTCGGCCGCAGTGTTGTAAGCCGGCGCAGACAAGCAAGTTGTCCTCCGTGTTGTAAACCGGTGCGGACGCGTGAACCGCCACGAGAGCAAATGAGTGATTCGTACGTGGCGTTGTAAGGCGGCGCGGACGGGCGAGTCGGCCAAGGCATTGTAAGCCGGCGCGGGAGTCCGTTGAGTAAGGACGACCACCTATGCCGAATGATGTTGGCACACCTTGATGACCCACAAGTGTAGGGGATCTATCGAAGTCCTTTCGATAAGTAAGAGTGTTGAACCCAACGAGGAGCAGAAGGAAATGATAGGCGGTTTTTAGTAAGGTATTTTCTGCAAGCACTGAAATTTTAGGTAACATATAGTTTTGTGATAAGATAATTGGTAGCAAGTGACAAACGGTAAAAGTAAATAAGGTGCAGCAAGGTGGCCCAATCCTTTTTGTAGCAAAGGACAAGCCTGGACAAACTCTTATATAAAGGAAAGTGCTCCCGAGGACACATGGGAATTATCATCAAGCAAGTTTTCATCACGATCGTCTGATTAGTGTTCGGTACTTTGATAATTTGGTATGAGGGTGGACCGGTGCTTGGGTGCTGCCCTTACTTGGACAAGCCTCCCACTTATGATTAACCTCTAATGCAAGCATCCGCAACTACAAAAGAAGTATTAAGGTAAACCTAACCATAGCCTGAAACATATGGATCCAAATCAGCCCCTTACGAAGCAACGCATAAACTAGGGTTTAAGCTTATGTCACTCTAGCAACCCATCATCTACTTATTACTTACCAATGCCTTCCTCTAGGCCCAAATAATGGTGAATTGTCATGTAGTAGACGTTCACATGACACCACTAGAGGAGAGACAACATACATCTCATCAAAATATCAAACGAAGACCAAACTCACATGACTACTAATAGCAAGACTTCTCCCATGTCCTCAGGAACAAAAGTAACTACTCACAAGACATAATATTGTTCATGATCAGAGGGGTATTATGCATAATGGATCTGAACATATGATCTTTCACCAAATAAACCAACTAGCATCAACTACAAGGAGTAATCAACACTACTAGCAACCCACAGGTACCAATCGGAGGTTTGGGTACAAAGATTGGATACTAGAGATGAACTAGGGTTTGAGAGGAGATGGTGTTGGTGATTATCTTGATGAAGATAGCCCTCCCCAAGATGGGAGAGTTGTTGGTGATGACGGCGGTGACAATTTCCCCCACTCGGAGGGAAGTATCCCCGGCAGAACAGCTCTGCCGGAGCCCTAGATTGGTTTCCGCATCGAGACGGCGACGTCTGGTCTCGAAAGCCTCCTTATGATTTTTTCCAGGTCAAAATGCTTCATATAGGAGAAGATGGGCACCGGGGGCCTGCCGGCTGGGCCTCGAGGCAGGGGGGCGCGCCCTGGGAAGGGGGCGCGCCCCCACCCTCGAGGCCAGCCGATGGCCCCTCTCGTGGGTTTCTTTCGCCATATATTTTTTATATTTTCCGAAACGACGTTCTGTGGAGTTTCAGGGCTTTTGGAGTTGTGCAGAATAGGTTTCCAGAGTTTGCTCCTTTTCCAGCCCAGAATTCCAGCTGCCGGCATTCTCCCTCTTCATGTAAACCTTGCAAAATAAGAGAGAAAAGGCATAAGTATTGTGAAAAAACATGTATGAACAGCCCATAATGCAATAAATATCAACTTATAAGCATGATGGAAAATTGACGTATCAACTCCCCCAAGCTTAGACATCGCTTGTCCTCAAGCGAAAGCCGATATCGAAAAATTTGTCCACATGTTTAGAGATAGAGGTGTCGATAAAAACAAAATACGGACATGAGGGCATCATGATCATTCTCATAACAGCAACTTATATAAATATATTCATATGATTCTTGTGCTAAAGTAACAATTCATCCAAAATATCAAGTATGAGTCATAAACTTCCTTGGAAACTAACAGACTTTGATTTTGGTCATTGAAGCAATCACAATTTATCGTAACATCGGAAAGAGTCAATATAGGAGCTTTTCAGCAGGCCTACATACTCAACTATCATATAGTCTTTCACAATTGCTCACGCTCATGCAATACTTATGTTTATGGAGTTTTAATCGGACACAGAGAAAGATAGGGGCTTATGGTGTTGCCTCCCAACCTTTTACCTCAAGGGTAATGTCAACAGTAATAGATCATGAAAACTCACATCCAAGTGGGTATATATGTCTGGATCTTTCCAACACAATGTGCTTGCCAAAGGATAAAATGTAAAAAGGAAAGGTGGGTCTCACCTTGACACTTATAAGACAGGAATAATAGATAGGCCCTTCACAGAGGGAAGCAGAGGTTGTCATGTGATTTTATGGTTGGATGCACAAAGTCTTAGCATAGAAGACTTTATATTGCCACTTGTGATAAGGACCTTTATTATGCAGTCCGTCGCTTTTATTACTCCATATCACAAGATCGTATAAAGCTAATTTCTCCCACACTAATAAATCATACGTATTTTAGCGGATCTGCAACATGACAACTTACTTGGAAGGATCTTTCTCAATCAATAGGTAGGTATGGTGGACTCTCATGGCAAAACTGGGTTTAGGATATATGGAAGCACAAGTAGTATCTCTACTTAGTGCGAGGAGTTTTGGATAGCATGAGGGGGAAAGGCAAGCTCAACATGTTGGAAGATCCATGACAATATACTTTATTTCAGATATAAGAAGACATAACCCATTATGTTGTCTTCCTTGTCCAACATCAACTCTTTAGCATGTCATACTTTAATGAGTGCTCACAATCATAAAAGATGTCCAAGATAGTATATTTGTATGTGAAGCCTCTCTTCTTTTATTACTTCCTATTAATTGCAACGATGACCAAAACTATGTTTGTCACCTCCCAACAACTTTTATTTATCATACTCTGGTATGTGAAGTCATTACTTCCCATAAGATCGATATGATCTCTTTGATACTCTATATGTTTTCTTTCTTTTTATCATGACCCATGTGAGGAAATCAAGCCCTTGACTCAACACTAATCTTTATTATATAGCTCACGGACTCGATTACAAAGGATAAAGCTCACAAAGCAAAAGCTCACAACTAGATCATGCTAACTTTATTCTAATAGATCAAGATACTACCAAAAGGATCGAACTAAGTAAAACAGTAAAGATAGGAGTGATGGTGATACGATAACGGGGTCACTCCCCCAAGCTTGGCAGTTGCCAAGGGGAGTGCCCATACCCATATGATTATGTCTCCTTCTTCGGGGGTGGTGATGTAATATTCTTGGCGATGATACCCCTCAGGATATGATTTTCCTCCTCGAGCTTGTTAACTTGCTGCTTAAGGTCCATAATTTCCTTGCGGAGCTTTCTAGTGACGGCTAAAGCTCCTTTCACCCAAAGATGCTGCATAGCTGCGGGAGAACAAGTAACACTCTTTTTCATATTTTCACAAGAAAGAAACCTGACATTGGTAGGGAGGACTGAGTTTGGAATAGCTGAGCTCTATAATCTCCCTGTTGTGAATCCATATTGGAATCGAGAAGTAACTTCTTGATCTTCCTCCATGGCATCTATCCTCTTCAAGTCAGCCTCCATCTCTTCCTCCGTTGATGGACCAAAGTGGTTGGCATCGTTGTTTGCTCTTGCGTCAAGTGTCGGATGAGACACCCGACTCTCTCCATTAGACTCATGAGAAGACATCTTGATCTTATCTGCGACAGAAATAGCTCAAAACAAAAACATAGGATTTTTGCGTGATACAGAGGTCAAAACCTTCAGGAGTATATATAATGATTTTTTCTTGAACGAAAGGAGTAAGCCACAAGAAAACGGAGTCCGGGGGACACACGGGGTGCCCTGGAGGTAGGGGGCGCGCCCTCCACCCTCGAGGCCGCCTCGTGTCTCTTCCGGACTACGGTTTATTTCTCTATTTTTCTAAATATTCCAAAACGGAGAAAAATTGCCTTTAGAACTGTTTTGGAGTCGGTTTACTTACCGTATCACATACCTCTTCCTTTTCGGAGGCTGAATCGTTCTGGAAAGTGTCCCTTATGTATTCCTCCGGGGTTATGGTTTCAATAACGTTAGTTTCAACATTTATAGGATTACCTGAGATATAATATTTGATCATTTGACCATTCACCACTTTCGGATTTGTGCCTTCGAAGTTGTTGATTTTTATGGCACCGGAACGATAGACCTCCTCAATAACATAAGGCCCTTCCCACTTGGAGACAAGTTTTCCTGCAAAAAATCTTAAACGAGAGTTGTATAGCAAGACATAATCACCTACGTTAAACTCATGCTTTTGTATTCTTTTGTCATGCCATCTCTTAACTTTGTCTTTAAACATCTTGGCATTCTCATAGGCCTGGGTTCTCCATTCATCGAGACAGCTAATGTCAAATAACCTCTTTTCACCGGGAAGTTTGAAATCATAGTTGAGCTCTTTAACAACCCAATATGCCTTATGTTCTAGCTCAAGAGGTAAGTGACATGCTTTTCCATATACCATCTTATATGGAGACATATCCATAGGATTTTTGTATGCATTTCTATAGGCCCATAATGCATCATCTAGTTTCTTGGACCAATTCTTTCTAGACCTATTAACTGTCTTTTGCAAGATTAATTTCAACTCCCTATTACTTAGTTCTACTTGACCACTAGTCTGTGGGTGATAAGGTGATGCAATTCTATGGTTGACATCATACTTAGCAAGCATCTTACGGAAAGCACCATGAATAAAGTGTGAACCACCATCAGTCATTAGATATCTAGGGACTCCAAACCTCGGAAATATAATTTCTTTAAGCATCTTAATAGAGGTGTTATGATCAGCACTACTAGTTGGAATAACTTCTACCCACTTAGTTACGTAATCAACAACAACTACAATATGTGTGTATCCATTATAGGCAGGAAATGGTCCCATATAATCAAAGCCCCAAACATCAAATGGTTCAATAACAAGTGAATAATTCATAGGCATTTCTTGTCGTCTACTAATATTACCTATTCTTTGACATTCATCACAAGATAAGACAAACTTACGGGCATCCTTGAAGAGAGTAGGCCGATAAAAACCGGATTGCAATACCTTGTGTGCAGTTCTATCTCCCGCATGGTGTCCTCCATAGGCTTCAGAGTGGCACTTGCGTAGGATCTGTTCCTGTTCATGCTCAGGTACACAACGTCTAATAATACCATCTACTCCTTCTTTATAAAGATGTGGGTCATCCCAAAAGTAATGCCTCAAATCATAGAATAACTTTTTCTTTTGCTGGTATGTGAAGCTAGGTGGTATAAACTTAGCAACAATGTAATTAGCATAATAAACATACCAAGGAGCAGTACGAGAAGTACTTATGACAGCTAGTTTCTCATCAGGAAAGCTATCATCAATAGGTTTTGGGTCATCAAGTATATTCTCTAACCTAGACAAGTTATTTGCCACGGGATTCTCAGCTCCCTTGCTACCAATAATATGCAAGTCAAATTCTTGCAACAAGAGAACCCATCTAATAAGTCTAGGTTTAGCATCTTTCTTTTCCATAAGGTATTTGATAGCAGCATGATCAGTGTGAATAGTTACTTTAGAATCAACGATGTAGGGTCTAAACTTATCACAAGCAAATACAACTGCTAAAAATTCTTTCTCAGTTGTAGCATAATTTCTTTGGGCACTATCTAGAGTTTTACTAGCATACTGGATAACATTCAATTTCTTGTCAAGTGTTTGCCCTAGAGTTTTACTAACATACTGGGTAAATTTCAGTCAGGAGGCTGGACAATAGGTGCAGAGATGAATGCTTTCTTAAGTATTTCAAATGCTTCTAGACAATCATCATCAAAGACAAAAGGAATATCTTTCTGTAAGAGATTAGTCAGAGGCCTCGAGATTTTGGAGAAGTCCTTAATGAACCTCCTATAAAACCCGGCATGACCAAGGAAACTTCGTATACCTTTGATGTCCTTAGGGCATGGCATCTTTTCAATAGCATCAACTTTAGCTTTGTCAAATTCAATACCTCTTTCAGAAATTTTATGTCCCAAGACAATGCCTTCATTAACCATAAAGTGGCACTTCTCCCAATTCAAGACCAGATTAGTGTCTTCACATCTCTGCAAAACCCGATCAAGGTTGCTTAAGCAATCATCAAAAGTAGTTCCGTAAACGAAGAAATCATCCATGAAAACCTCAACAATCTTTTCACAAAAATCAAAGAATATAGCCATCATGCATCTTTGAAAGGTAGCATGTGCATTACATAAACCAAAAGGCATATGTCTATAAGCAAAGGTACCGAAAGGACAAGTAAAAGTGGTCTTCTCTTGATCCCCTTTTGACACAGGTATTTGAGAGAAACCAGAATAACCATCTAGAAAGCAGAAATGAGTATGCTTTGATAACCTTTCTAGCATTTGATCAATAAATGGCAAGGGGTAATGATCTTTCTTAGTAGCTTTATTTAACTTACGGAAATCAATTACCATCCTATAACCTGTAACTATTCTTTGCGGTATCAATTCATCTTTATCATTAGGGACGACAGTCATACCTCCTTTCTTAGGAACACAATGGACATGACTTACCCACTGGCTGTCAGCAACTGGATAGATAATACCTGCTTCTAGGAGCTTTAGTATTTCCTTCCTTACCACTTCTTTCATCTTAGGATTTAACCGTCGCTGATGATCAATAACTGGTTTAGCATTTTCTTCCAATTTTATCTTGTGTTGGCATATGGTGGGACTAATGCCCTTAAGATCATCTAGAGTATATCCAATAGCAGCTCGGTGCTTCTTCAGAGTTTTCAATAACCTTTCTTCTTCCTGCTCTGAAAGGTTAGCCCTAATAATAACAGGATCTATCTTCTTTTCATCAAGATAAACATACTTAAAATTATCAGGCAAAGGTTTAAGTTCAAACAATGGATCACCCTTGGGTGGAGGAGGATCCCCTAGGATTTCAACAGGCAAGTTGTTTTTCAATACGGGTCCCTGTTTAAAGAATATTTCATCTATTTCCCTTCTCTCATTCATATGCATATCATTTTCATGATCGAGCAAGTATTGTTCTAAAGGATCACTAGGTGGGACGACAATAGAAGCAAGACCAATAATTTCATCTTTACTGGGCGGTGCCTTTTCAAGGGGTTGTCTACGGAATTTAGCAATGTTAAAATCATGAGACTTATCCCCTAGTCCAAAAGTGACAATGTCTTTCACGCAGTCTATCTTGGCATTAACGGTATTCAAGAAGGGTCTACCAAATATAATGGGACAGAGTGCATCTTGTGGGGAACTAAGAGCAAGAAAATTAGCAGGGTATTTAACCTTCCCACACAAGACTTCAATATCTCTAACAATCCCAACTGGTGAAATAGTATCTCTATTAACAAGCTTAATAGTAACATCAATCCCTTCTAACTCAATAGGTGAAATATCATGCATAATTTCGTTATACAAATCAAGAGGGATAATACTGGCACTAGCACCTACGTAGCATAAACCATGATAGCAATGATCTCCTATCTTGACAGAGATAACAGGTAAGCCCACAACAGGTTTATGTTTATTCCTAGCATTGGGTTTGGCTATCCTAGCAGACTCTTCTTGGAGATAAATAACATGTCCATCTAAATCTTCTACCAAGAGATCTTTAACCATAGTAACACTAGGTTCAACTTTAATTTGTTCAGAGGGTGTAGGTGTTCTAGTATTACTCTTACGAACTACAGTTGAAGCTTGAGCATGATCCTTTATCCTGATAGGGAAAGGTGGTTTCTCAATATAAGCGGTAGGAATAATAGGATCAACATTATAAGTGATAGTCTTTTCTTCAACTTTAATAGGTTCAACTACTTTTACTTCAATAGGGGGATGGTATTTAAACCACTTCTCCTTGGGGAGATCAACATGAGTAGCAAAGGATTCACAGAAAGAAGCTACTATCTCAGAGTCAAGTCCATATTTAGTGCTAAACTCACGGAAAACATCGGTATCCATAAAAGCTTTAACACAATCAAACTTAGGGGTCATGCCTAACTCCTCACCTTCGTCGATATCCCAATCTTCGGAGTTGCGTTTAATTCTTTCCAATAAATTCCATTTGAATTCAACAGTCTTCATCATAAAAGAGCCAGAACAAGAATTATCGAGCATGGTGCGATTATTGAGAGAAAGCCGAGCATAATTTTTTTGGATGATCATCTTTCTCGAAAGCTCATGATTGGGGCATGAATATAACATTGACTTAAGCCTCCCCCAAGCTTGAGCGATGCTTTCTCCTTCACGAGGCCAGAAATTATAAATATAATTGCGATCACGATGAACCTGGTGCATAGGGTAGAACTTCTGATGAAATTCCAACTTCAGATGATTATAGTTCCATGATACCATATCATCGCATAGCCTAAACAATGTCAATGCATCTCCCTTCAAAGATAAAGGGAAGACCTTCTTCTTGATAATATCCTCGGGCATACCTGCAAGCTTAAACAATCCACAAACTTCATCCACATAGATTAGATGTAAATTGGGGTGAAGTGTTCCGTCTCCAGTATAGGGATTTTCAAGCTGTTTCCCTATCATACCCGAAGGTTGAGGATAAACTCTTTGCTCTTATGCTCGGGGTGAACATACCCCGAACAAGCCCCTCAAAGGATTTTGAGCCATAGTAACAAGTGACAATAAATTTCAGCACACTATTTAAATTTTTCCTTACCAAAGGCGCTTCACTCCCCGGCAATGGCGCCAGAAAAGAGTCTTGATGACCCACAAGTGTAGGGGATCTATCGTAGTCCTTTCGATAAGTAAGAGTGTTGAACCCAACAAGGAGCAGAAGGAAATGATAGGCAGTTTTCAGTAAGGTATTTTCTGCAAGCACTGGAATTTTAGGTAACAGATAGTTTTGTGATAAGATAATTGGTAGCAAGTGACAAACGGAAAAAGCAAATAAGGTGCAGCAAGGTGGCCCAATTCTTTTTGTAGCAAAGGACAAGCCTGGACAAACTCTTATATAAAGGAAAACGCTCCCGAGGACACATGGGAATTATCGTCAAGCTAGTTTTCATCACGATCGTCTGATTCGCGTTCGGTACTTTGATAATTTGGTATGTGGGTGGACCGGTGCTTGGGTGTTGCCCTTACTTGGACAAGCCTCCCACTTATGATTAACCTCTAATGCAAGCATCATCAACTACAAAAGAAGTATTAAGGTAAACCTAACCATAGCCTGAAACATATGGATCCAAATCAGCCCCTTACGAAGCAACGCATAAACTAGGGTTTAAGCTTATGTTACTCTAGCAACCCATCATCTACTTATTACTTCCCAATTCCTTCCTCTAGGCCCAAATAATGGTGAAGTGTCATGTAGTCGACGTTCACATGACACCACTAGAGGAGAGACAACATACATCTCATCAAAATATCGAACAAAGACCAAACTCACATGACTACTAATAGCAAGACTTCTCCCATGTCCTCAGGAACAAAAGTAACTACTCACAAGACATAATATTGTTCATGATCAGAGGGGTATTAATATGCATAATGGATCTGAACATATGATCTTTCACCAAATAAACCAACTAGCATCAACTACAAGGAGTAATCAACACTACTAGCAACCCACAGGTACCAATCTGAGGTTTCAGTACAAAGATTGGATACTAGAGATGAACTAGGGTTTGAGAGGAGATGGTGCTGGTGAAGATGTTGATGAAGATAGCCCTCCCCAATATGGGAGAGTTGTTGGTGATGACGGCGGTGACAATTTCCCCCTCTCGGAGGGAAGTATCCCCGGCAGAACAGCTCTGCCAGAGCCCTAGATTGGTTTCCGCCTCGGTTCCGCCTCGAGACGGTGGCGTCTGGTTCCGAAAGCCTCCTTATGATTTTTTCCAGGTTAAAACACTTCATATAGGAGAAGATGGGCACTGGGGGCCTGCCGGCTGTCCCTCGAGGCAGGGGGCGCGCCCTGGGAAGGGGGGCGCGCCCCCCACCCTCGAGGCCAGCCGGTGGCCCCTCTCGTGGGTTTCTTTCGTCAGATATTTTTTATATTTTCTAAAATGACATTCTGTAGAGTTTCAGGACTTTTGAAGTTGTACAGAATAGGTTTCCAGAGTTTGCTCCTTTTCCATCCCAGAATTCCAGCTGCCTGCATTCTCCCTCTTCATGTAAACCTTGCAAAATAAGAGAGAAAAGGCATAAGTATTGTGACAAAACATGTATGAACAGCCCATAATGCAATAAATATCAACTTATAAGCATGATGCAAAATGGACGTATCACACCTCCATCTCCATGGTATAATGCCACTTTGTAATGAATAATTCTCCTGCATATAAAACACAACAGGGGAAAGTAGTTTTGCTCGAAGAATTAATATGTGCCTGAAAAACAAGGTAAATTGCACCTGGTATTTGTCGGAGGTCAATCCAGTTGTGATAACAAAGCGACCATAAAAATCAGCCAGTAGGTATAGTCAGCCACGGCATTGCAAATGGTGCAGACGGAAGAATCAATCACAAGCACAGTAAGCCGTGCGGACGACGAGTCAATCACGGGCATAGTCCCGGCTAATTGATGTAAACCGGACTGCGGGGGACGGTGGCTTGTGTGTGTTTATTGGGTAATTCATGCGGTCCTGGCGAATTGATGCGGACTGGACCGTGGGAACGGCAGCTTGCACGCATGCGTGTCGAGCAGCGTGGCATGGACGAATCCTAGTGCATGCACTCCGTATCCGCGATATAATGGCATAAAAAATTTACATGTGTAAAAATATTACAAGGCAAAGTAATTGTTTTTTGACAAAAAACAATAAGTGTTAATAAGATAAGTTTAGATGGATATCACCTGATTTGCTCAAATGAAATACGAAGGGAGCACAGCGGCTTATGACCGCATCAGCAGGGGCGGCGGTTCTGCAACTCGCAGATGATGGCTTAAAGCGCGACTCCGGGCGGGTCAAGGCCAGTAACAGTTGCGGCGGCGACCAAGAAAACCACAAGGATGGGAAGACGACAGAGGCATGAAGCGCCGGGCGGCTCAACAGGGCGGCTCACCACAGCAGGAGCGGCTCAATAAATGCTAGTGCAAAAGTGATGTTTGGCACGCGCCCCTGATGTGACACCTTCATAATGAATAATAGTCCTGCAAAAAAATATCACAGACCAAAGTAGTTGTTCTTTGACAAAAAGGGATATGATCCAAAATTATACTTGAAGGGATATCACCTGATTTGTCCGGCGGCTTAAACCAAATGCGGTCGGCGGGGGCGGCTCAAGGTGCGGATGTTGACCAGGCAGCAGTAGACGGCTCGCATAGCGAAGACGAAGCCAACACGACGTCGGGTCGCATCAGAAGCGGGCGGCTCAAGGCCGTGTTGGCGATCGAGCAGTCGTCCTTATCCTGTTGCCCGAGAAGATGCCGCGCGTGATCCGTGTTGGACGACTCGGCGGATTAGACAAAACGCAGCCGAACTCTTGCCAGTTGTCCCAGTTTCCTACAATGGTACACCCAAAGACCGACTCGGTCTCCCACTCATGATAGCCTGGTACTCCCTCCGTCTAGGTGTGTAAGTCACCTTACGAAAATGAAATAATCCCAAAACACTAAGGCGCGAAAGAGTAGTACTAGTTGCATGCATATTAATTAGACCCCATCTATTAATTGGAGGACCAATGCATGCAATTTCTGGGGCACGCTATTGGGGTTTGAAGAGGTCTTCTAATTAATAGCGTGCTTTTAATTGAGAAAGAAATGATGCGATTGGCTTCATCCGTGATTCTAGTTTTTTCCTTGCCCAATCTCTTTGCGCCTAGGTTGCAGTGCACCTTCTAAGATGTCTAATTCACCTAGACGGAGGGAGTAGTAGTTTCCCATGGTAGATTCAATCGGCTTACTCGAAATCCGTGCCATGCTAAATAACTCCTTTGTGCTTGGTTGTCTAATCCATCGCTTCAAGCAATAATCCACTTTGGAATCTTTGACAACCTTGACTAGTAGGTCTGCCCAGCGGTCGGTTTTAGAGATTTCTCCTGCTACGACTATTTCAGATCTCGACGCCGGTCTGCCACTGAAATTTTTTAATCTCAACTGATGAACTCAGAGTCGATGTAGATCCTTTCACTCTTGTTCTTCTTCATCCCACAAACTGTCAATTTTCTCGATCCCTGGGAGAGATCCCTTCAAGAACTCAACACCACCGTGGGCGCCAACTGTCATGGAATTGTCACGACAGATGTCCTAGCATGAGGACTTAGTCGTGAGGCCAACGCATCATCTGGTAGCTTGAGAGGGGTTGAGCGGAATCAAGAAACGCAACACAAGACAAGGGTTCAGACAGCTTTGGGCCCCGGGAAACATCATCCAGTAACAACCCTACATGATGTTTATGGCTCGGTTTCATTATCATCACGAGAGAGTCGCCGGTAAACCGGCTCTTTGTGTCTAGCCCTAGAGATTGTTTCTTCTTGCCTGTCTGTCTCTCTTTGGGGAGCCCTGACCCTCCTTATATAAGTTAGAGGGGCGGGTTACATGTGGAGTCCTGTTTGGCTTAGGACTAGTCTACCTTCTAATACAAACTGGATACAAGTCCGGATCTTAACTCCTTGTAAGGTAAATATTCCTCACGCCTTTCCTCTTAAACCGGCCCACCATTAGCATAAACTGGCCTTCTGGGCCTTGGGCCTTGTCATCCGTCCGCCGCCCGCCGGGTTACCAGTGAGTCATAATGTTCAGGCATGTTGCTTGTAAACCGTCTGGTCAGGGCGGGTCGCCAGTGAATCGCCAAGTGTAAACTGGGTTTTAAGTAAACTGCCAAGTCCGGCCGGGTCATATCGCGGGTATATCCCCTACAATGACCGACCGGGAAGTTGCTCCCGGGTGCACACGAGTGAGGACAAAGTGCGCAGAAAAGACTAGTATTGATCTATGGGGCAAGTCTAGATCCCTCCAGGAGTAACGACCACCGACGAGTTTGTCCAGGGCGTTACAAGTTGGTATCAGATCCGACCCTCGTGGTTACACGGATGTTGATGGCTTCTCACCCCTCGTTGGTTACCCCAAGTGGAATGTTTGAGATGTAGCGTGACGGCAAGTTTCCCTTGGCAAAGATACCAAGGATCGAATCCCGTGAGACTCCGAGGGTCGACAAGTAGGTGTCAACTACTAACGGCGCCAGATACTTAGCGGTTGACAGGACCTGCACACAGATACAAAAAACTTTGCTCCTAACGAGTACAGAGAGGTTGTCAATCCCTCCGGCCTTGTCGTTTACAAAGGATCAAACACAAGAGATAATAGTGATAGGTATGACTGCAACTAGGAAATAAGAACAGGAAGTAAATAGCGGGTGTGATCGGTGATGGTAATATGGACCGGGGTCCCATGATGTTCACTAGTGATGTCTCTCTCCCAAAAGACGATAAAACAGCAAAGCGAGGTAAACAAATTACAGCTGGGCAATTGACAGGATTATGTGCGCAAACCAATGCTAACTATGCTGTAAAGAAAGGTAGAGGCTCAAAAGCATGGGCGGTACGCCAAGGCAAGTAGACCGAAATCCATCTGCATCTACTACTAATCATCCACCTTGAGATATCTATCCAGAACATCTCGCTGGTATTAAGTTGCGAATCCCGCCCAAAGTGTAAACTCAAAGCAACAGACAACTGCATTAAAAGAACTTTGCTTAAAGTAAACAATCCTTGCACCCGCAAGTACAAGCACCGTTGTTTTCTCCCTTGTGGCAACAACACATCTCCTAGACTCATGTTTCTGTCACTCAAGCTAGTCATCAGGGGGCATGAACCCACAATCAAGCATAACGCTCCCTCTTGGAGTTACTACCTACTACTCGGCCAAAGCAATAAACAGCAACGGAGAACATGCTAGAATTACTTAGGAACATAAATATAAAAGAGGTGAATCAAATATATTACTCACACACAATCTGAACATAATCTCATAATCCATCGGATCCCAGCAAACTCAGCATAGCAACAGCAGAAAGATTACATATGTGCCTCGATCATGTAGGGCAGCTCACGAGGTCTAAACCATGAAGAACAAAGAGGGGAGGAGAACATCACATAGCTACTAGTCATGGACCCATGGTCCAAGGTGGACTACTCACGACTCATCCGGGAAGCGTCCATGGTGGTGGAGAAGCTCCCGGTGGTGGTTCTCCCCTCCGGCAGGGTGCCGGGAAGAGTTCTCCTGGTGCTCCCGATCTTGGAAACGCGGCGGCGGCGGAACAGAGGCTATATCGTAAAAAAGGGTTCCGTCCTCGAGGGTTTCGGGACGCGAGGAATATATATGCAAAGGGGGGTCACCAGAAGCGGAGAGGGGGCCCCGGGCGCCCCCCTGGCGCGGCCAGGAGTGGGGCCGCGCCGGGTGGCCGCCTGGGCCACCCCAGGCTCCCCAATGGCCCTGCTTTGGTGATTCTCGAAGGTTCCTGTACGCTGATTTTTCCTGTATTTTCTCGGAATTTTTTGGGCACTTTTAATATGGGGAAAACCTGAAATAGAAAAACAGCAGAAAACAGGAACTGGCACTGTGGTGCACTGAGTTAATAGGTTAGTCCAAATATGATCAAAAGTGTATGGAAGTGCATAAATATCATAGCAATATCACACAAAAGAGGCATGGAGCAAGCATAAATTATAGATACGTTTTGGACGTATCAGATGTTTTCGGACAGGTGCGCGGTCATGTTGTCCATGACGTTTGTGACCCGTCGTGGCACACGGCATGGCACATGTGCCGGACTCGAAGCACAAACATATGTGCCAAGAGGGAACATTCTTGTGGCCCGACGAGGACGTCGGTTCCTCTGAGTGGGGGTGTATGTGATAGCCTGTCTTATTAGGGATGATAGACTACTCATATCAATAAGGAATTCCTTCTTTTCCGGAAGCCCATTCGGACAGAACCCCAAAGTTAAGCGTGCTCAGCTTGGAGTAATTTTAGGATGGGTACCGGCGGGTTTGTCCGGGGCGTTACAGTTTCCCCCTCTTGTCCTGGGTTGGCTGAGTGGGTGGAGGTTTGTCTTCCTCGTGGTACTCCTCCTCATCACCTCCTTCGTCGTCGTACTCCTCCTCATGACCTCCTTCTTCGTCGCCTCCTTCCTCTTCTCCCTCTTCCTCCTCATCCTCTTCTCTTTGGTCATCTTCTCCCTCAGCCTCCTCAACAATGCGAAACGATGAGGCGACATGGATAGAGGAACCTCTGCCGGCGTGGCACGATGAGGCGAGGGCACGTGACGACCCACTAGGAGCATGCATGTCAACTGAGGCAGCGCACCCAAGCATGCACACTAGCTTGCGACAACGGTTCATGATCTTCTGCAATAGCAAATATAGAAGAGAATGTCTTGGATCAGGTTTAGGGTTATAAATAAATAAGAACATGTCATGGATCAAATTTGTGGTTGCTCGAAGAGAATTCTATGAGGCTCAAAGTTACCTTCATCGCTTCCCTCAGCTTGCCGTCACCCTTCCCGATCCTGGGGTCACAAGTTAGCGCATCCGAGCCATCGAAAATGTTTCTGTTCAGCTCTGCGGCCTGCAAATGTAAGGATCATGAATAAGTTAGTGAGAATGACCATGTCAGCATCATCCAACTGCCGTCTCGAATGCATCTGAGCAAAACTTACCACTCTACTCATGAGGGGTGCATACTCCATGAAATCACCTTCCATATCTCTGAGATTTCTCTTGTAACCTTCATCCTCAGAGTCCTCCTCCTCCTGAAGTGATGCCATGTCCGCGGTTGTCCACCATGGCCTCAGGCGTAGACGGAACTTGACGCCATCATCATACCAATGCATGTGCCTCTCGTACACATTCCAGCAAATGCATGACCTCTCCCCGTCTTTGCGGAACCTCCCCTCGTACCACATTTTAACGCAAGTCTCGTGCTCTTTAGCCCGGTGGAGAATGTTGCCTTCTCTTCCTGCATAGGGCATGACAAACAATAAAATACAGAATACCATAAGAACGTCAAACTGATAGAAACACGATAAAAGAGATGGCAGCCCGTACCGGTGAAGGTCGTTCGACGGCGTACAGTCATATCATTGGGACAATGCACATGTAGAGAAGGCGGTCCCGATAGCACATCGCATTCAGTTCGAAACCCCAATCTCTATCGTGGTATGACCACCAGTTAACCTACAAAAAGACTATTTAGAGATCGTGAAAGTGGCTACATTAAACAAGTAGCTCGCTCGTTGGTATACCCGGAAAGATGTCAGGTTGTCCAGCTCGTTGGTGAAGGCCTTGTACAATGCACTGTCGTTGTGTGAGAAGATTTTAACCGTGTCCCAAGAGTAGGTGACGGTAGGGTATCGAGCACTGTCGTTGTCTTTGCCATAATCTGTCCATGGTGGCTGTCTCATTTTCTTAGGATGACCAACTGGCAGCCGCTCCCAACTCCAAATCAAGAGGGCCCGGACACACCAACCGATCCCAGACGATATTTTGGTTATCTACGTTGCATCATCTAGCTATAGACAACAATTGATGATCAAATGACACAATTTAAAGCAGCACACACATACGTACATATATGAATATTGAGATATATGTCTTACTGAACGGTATAGGTACGCGATGCCGGTGGACCCCCAACTGTACCATGCATCCTAGTCGGCCAGGAAGTCCAAATACATCCATAGGGCATTGTCCCCCCCCCCCCGAGTAGTCTGTAAACACGACCTCTATGAGAAGAAACACAAGTATGTTACTTGCCGGATATTCGATCGTCGGTATCCCCGTACCTTATTCAATCTCATTACCGACAAGTCTCTTTACTCGTTCCATAACACTTGATCCCATGACTAACTCCTTAGTCACATTGAGGTCATTATGATGATGCATTACCGAATGGGCCCCGAGATACCTCAGCGTCATACGGAGTGACAAATCCCAGTCTCGATTCGTGCCAACCCAACAGACACTTTTCGAGGGACTTGTAGTGCACCTTTATAGTCACCCAGTTATGTTGTGATGTTTGATACACCCAAAGAATTCCTACGGTATCCAAGAGTTACAAAATCTCATGGTCTAAGGAAAAGATACTTGACATTAGAAAAGCTCTAGCAAACGAACTACACGATCTTGTGCTATGCTTAGGACTGGGTCTTGTCCATCACATCATTCTCCTAATGATGTGATCCTGTTATCAACACCATCCAATGTCCATGGTCAGGAAACCACAACCATCTATTGATCAACGATCTAGTCAACTAAAGGCTCACTAGGGACATGTTGGGTGACACCCCGAGAACGATGCGCCAGGTGTCAGCTAGTTATTCGTCGTCGTTGCCATGTCATTTGCTTGCTGGTTGCATTTTATCATGTCATCATGTGCATTGTCATCAGCATGTTTTCAAAACTTGCATCCGACTGAACCCCCTCATCCTCTCCGTTGTTCGTTCTGAGCCCAGACACACTCGCACGCGCCCGCGGCACCTCGAATGATTATTTTATGAGTGGCCATAAAATGTTCTTGGAATGGGTTGAAACTTGGCGTGTGTTCTTATTATAGCATAGGTAGACCGCCTGTCAAATTTCGCCGCATTCGGAGTCCGTTTGATAGCCCAACCGTTAAACCTATAGCGCCAATATAGCCGGACAAACGTTGGACGTTTTCGGTATTCGAAACCCCCACCGGGCCTCTCTCTCTCTCTCTTCTCTCCCCACAGCCCAATTCCTCTTCACAGCCCACTAGGCCTTCCTAGCCCCCTTTCTCCATTCCGGATCGTCTGATCGGGATCCAACGGTCCAAAAACAGACTAAATTCCCTAACCCTAGACCCCTTCCTTATATAAACATCCCCTCCTTCCAAATCTGGCACCCTAGTCCCTTCCCCTACCTCTAGCCCGCCTCCACCTCAAAATCGGCGCCAGCCACCGCAGCCCCGCCATTTGGCACCGCCACCGGCACGCCCTAGACGAACCAGGGTCTACCACGTGGCCCTCCTGACGCTGCCGACCACTCCCAGGCCACCATGTGGCCTCCCTGTCTCCTCCCCGCCGCGCAGGCCCGTCGGAGCCCATCCGTGCTACTTCTCGAGCTTGCGTTGTATTCCCTCAAAGAGCAAAGGGAGATGCATCACAGTAGCGTAAGTATTTCCCTCAGGTTTTGAGAACTAAGGTATCAATCCAGTAGGAGACCACGCGCGAGTCCCTCACACCTGCACAAACAAATAAGAACTTCGCAGCCAACGCGATAAGGGGTTGTCAATCCCTTTACGGTCACTTACGAAAGTGAGATCTGATAGAGATGATAGTTTGGTATTTTTGGTTTATAAGAACAGCAAATAAAAGCGATAAAAGTAAAGTAGATGTAAATTGATATGTCGAGAATAGACCCGGGGGCCATAGTTTTCTCTAGTGGCTTCTCTCATGATAGCGATATTCTACGGCGGGTAAACAAATTACTGTCAAGCAATTGATAGAAAAGCGAATAATTATGAGACTATCTAGGCATGATCATTGTATATAGGCATCACGTTCGAGACAAGTAGACCGACTCCTGCCTGCATCTACTACTATTACTCCACACACCGACCGCTATCCAGCATGCATCTAGTGTATTGAGTTCATAAGAACAGAGTAACGCCTTAAGCAAGATGACATGATGTAGAGGGATAAACTCAAGCAATATGATATAAACCCCATCTTTTTATCCTCGATGGCAACAATACAATACGTGCCTTGCTGCCCCTACTGTCACTGGGAAAGGACACCGCAAGATTGAACCCAAAGCAAAGCACTTCTCCCATTGCAAGAACTATAGATCTAGTAGGCCAAACCAAACCAATAATTCGAAGAGACTTGCAAGGATATTATGAGCACACATAAAAAGTTCAGAGAAGAACCAAATATTTTTCATAGATAACCTTGATCATAAACTCACAATTCATTGGATCTCGACAAACACACCGCAAAAAAAGATTACATCGAATAGATCTCCTCGAAGACCGAGGAGAACTTTGTATTGAGATCCAGATAGAGAAGCCATCTAGATACTAGCTATGGACCCTAAGGTCTGTGGTAAACTACTCACAACTCATGGTGAGGGCGATGATGATGATGATGATGAACTCCGTGATGGATCCCCCTCCGGTGGAGCTCTGGAACAGGCTCCAAGATGGGATCTTCACGGGAACAGAAAGTACGGCGGTGGAATTAGGGTTTTCTCTCTGTTCACTGAGGTTCTCGGGTACGTAGACTTATATAGGAAGAAGGAGGGCACCAGGGGACGCTCGAGGGGGCCACGAGGAAGGGGGCGCGCCCTGGGAAGGGGGGCGCGCCCCCCACCCTCGTGGGCCAGCCCTCGATCCCGTGACGTGGTTCTCAAGCTCCGCGTGCGTGATTTTCTCCAAAAATATCTCTCGCGAAGCTTTCATTCCGCTTGGACTCCGTTTGATATTCTTTTTCTGCAAAACCTTGAAACAGGCAAAAAACAGCAATCTGGACATGGCCTTTGGGTTAGTAGGTTAGTCCCAAACATGATATAAAAGTGAATGATAAAGCCCATTAAACATCCAAGACTTCATAAATAATAGCATGGAACAATCAAAATTTATAGATACGTTAGAGACGTATCAATCCGCGGCCTGCCCTGGGATGCAACGGGCCCAGATCCGCTCGCCCGAGCGCGCCGCGCCCAGCTCCCCGCCTCGCTCGAGCGCTTCCGCGCCCAGTGCCCTCGTCGCCACACCGTCGGTTGTCTTCCCCGCCTCCTCGTCGCCGTCGCCTTCGGCTGGCCTCGTCGGAGCGCCGCCGTCGCTCACCGGCAACCACCCAGGCCAGACCCCACCGCCCGTCTCCTCCTTCACTCTCCTATCTCGCCCCTCATCTCCCCGTCTCTCTCGCCACAGGAAGCCGCCGCCGCCACTGGTGCTCTCCGCCGGCCCCGTCACGCCCGGATCCGGCATCGCGCCGACCGGATCCAACGATTCCCATCGCGCGCGTCGCTAGGTGCCCGTCGCCGGAGCCGCCGACTCCCCGCCGTCGTCGCTGCCTTCGTCCACGGCGGCGTCTTCAGCCCCAGGCACAAGGTCGAGCAGCCACTCGACCCGCTTGTGCGTGACCCCGGGTGGGCCTCAACCTTGCCTTCAGCCAAGGCCCAGAGCCCATCTCCATCGGCCCCGCCTCGGCCTGCCAACCGCCGGCCCAGTCCGTCTCCCTCCGGCCCATGAGGCCTGGTGAGCCAGATCCACCCCTCGCCCTATGCGATTTTTTAGCTATCGTGTGCCCGCATGTTTTTTTTCTTCTTCAGAAAATGACTAAGTCCCTGAAAATCATAACATGTTGCATACTTTGTGTGGCCGTAACTTTGTGCTCGGTTGTCCAAATGAAGCATATGATATGTCAAAATGTTTGTCTCGAAGTGACCTACATGTTAGTTGCATTTGCATGCATGTTAATGTTCATCTTGATGCCTTAATCTTCGTTGGAAAACTGCTATGTGATGTTACCGCTCAGTCTTGGTTGTCTGCCAACAATATGTTAGTCCAAATGGAGTGTATGATATGTCAAAATGTTCATTGTGAAGTTCTCTACATGATGGTGGCTGTTGCATTCATGTTAGGTGCCATATTGCCATGTTTATCTCTGTTGCAAAAGTGCATGTGGCTGTTATGTGCTAAAAATTGTTATGAGATGCTGATTTCTCTTTTTCATATCTTTATGTGTGATTTTTGTTTGAGCTACATGTCAATATGTTTTAGAAGCACAATCATGCCATCTTTACTGCGGTGCAATCCACTTTTCATGTTATGCCTTGTGGTGAGTGCAACAAGCTTGTAAAGTGACCTACTCGCTGTTGCCGATTTCTGTTACTTGTTAAAACTGCCAAGTCTGAATCTGTTATATCCTGATGCCATGTTTGCTTGATGCCCCACTCAAATCCATGAATGTTTTGGGTTTTCCAATGATCATGTCTTGATGTCCATGTTATGCTCTATCCATCCATGCCCTTGTTTGCATTTATGACCTGCTGTAGCTTGTTGTTTTCATGCTCTCAAGTTGCTATAAAATGTTTCTAACAGCCTGTTAACAGTAAGTTCAGTTTTGCCATTTGAATAGCTAGTGGTCTATGCATCCTATGACCTTGTTCTTGCCATGAGTAGCTTCATAAACATGTCTTCTTGCTGTTGGATATATTCACATGCCATGATATGCTTTGAGATAAGTTGCACAAGCTTGCAAACATGCCTACTTATCGTTGTTGCTGCCATGTCCAGTTTATTTCTCGAAGTCTGAGAATCTGTTATCTTTTGCAATCTTGCCATGATGTTTTGAGCATGTTCTAGTGGTGTTTGGTAGTAGCTCAGTGATCATGCTTTTAGTGCTCGACATGTACATGCTTGCCATGCCCTTTGTTGCCATGAAGTGTTATTGTATCATATTGTTTTGATGTCAACTATATGCCTACTTGTTGTTTTGGGCTGATGGTGTTTCAAACTTGCTTCGTGTGTATGTGTTCAACCGTTGATCCGTTTGGACTGTGCTCTATATGAAACTTGTGTGATTTTGCATGTAGATGCATAATAACATGTTGTATACCTGTCTGAAGTGTGTTGCTTGATGTTTGGATGCGTCTTGCATCTTTGCCATCCTTAACTTGTTTTGCTCATATCTTCTAGGCCGTAGGTCCGAATTAAATGAACCTTATATGTAAGTTAACTAGAATTTCGAGTAGATTATCATGGTGCATGTTAACTTCCTGTTTAACAACTTTAACTTAAGGTTTGTTCAGATCTGGACCAATTTTGAAATTTACATATGAGGACTTACCGTAATTGTTATATGTTGTTTCCGACCTCATTTAAACTTGCCTTGTTGTGTGTTCTTGTATGCTTCATCCCTTGCCATGTTTTGCATTATGTAGCCTTGTCATGCATCATACTTGGTTGTGCATCATGTCTTGTTATGTGTTGTGTGTTTACCGTGTGCTTGCTTCTTCTTGTTAGTGCTTGTTTCGTTGCGATCGTGAGGATTCGTTCGACTACGCTTGGTTCATCCTTGTGGCTTATTCTTCGTCTTCTTCATGGACTCGTTCTTCTTCCTTGCGGGATCTCAGGCAAGATGACCGTCTCCTTGGATACCTTTACTATCATTGCTATGCTAGTTGTCTCGAAGCTATCGCTATATGTCGCGCTACCTATATTTTGTTGTCGGCCTCTCCTTGTTGCCATGAAACCTCTAACCTTTGACACCACCCCAGCAAACCGTTGTTTGGGTATGTTACCGCTCGCTCAACCCCTCTTATAGCATTGTTAGTTGCAGGTGAAAATGAAGATTGCTCCATGTCGGAACTTGGCTTTGGGAATATCACAATATCTATTACTATAATTAACACACATATATACTTGGCAATGGGTGGAAGGCTTGGCCTTTTGCTCGGTGTTTTGTTCCACTCATGCCGCCTTAAGAACCGATAAACCGGTGTTATGTCCCTTGATTTTGCGTTCCTAACGTGGTTGGATATATGGGGACCCCTTGACAGTTCGCTTTGAATAAAACTCCTCCAGCAAGGCCCACCATTGGTTTTAATTTGCCTCATAATAAAACTTAATTAATTAATTAAATTGCGTAGGGGGGCGCGTCCCCGGGTTCTTAATTCTACATATAGGGAGGGGTCAGTGCTGATGGTGTTGGTCCCAAACTAGAGCCACTTGCGGTGCCACCTAGTTATCTGGGGTCTTCGGTTGTTGTACGTAGTGCTCATCCGGATGTGGCCTGAGATGAGATACGCACGGCTACTATCAGGGTGTCGGCACGCCGGGAGGTCTTGCTGGACTTGTTTTACCATTGTCGAAATGTCTTGTGCACCAGGATTCTGAGTCTGGTCGGGTTGTCCCTAAGATAAGGGGGTATTTTTACCTCTGCTAAGCGTGAGAGCTTGTGATAGGGCTTGTGCAGGGTTATGATCTTTCGAAAGCCGTGCCCGCAGTTATGTGGCAGATTGGAATTTGTTAATGTCCGGTTGTAGAAAACTTGATAGAGGATCCGAAATAAAATACACGAACCGTGTGAGTAACCGTGACCGTCTCTTTTCACTTCAAGAAGAGAACACGGTGGGGTTATGTTTGACTCGTAGGTAGTTCAGGATCTCTAGCGATCATTACTAGTTTGCGACTGTTTGCGTAGATGCTCATCTTATTCTTGTACTCGTACGTTAGCCACCATACTATGCTTAGCCGCTGCTGCAACCTCACCACTTAACCTCTTCCTACCCATTAAGCTTTGCTAGTCATGAAAGTGGCTACATTAAAAAAAGTAGCTCGCTCGTTGGTATACCCGAAAAGATGTCAGGTTATCCAGCTCGTTGGTGAAGGCCTTGTACAATGCACTGTCATTGCCTGAGAAGATTTTGACCGTGTTCCAAGAGTAGGTGACGGTAGGGTATCGAGCACTGTCGTCGTCTTTGCCATAATCCGTCCATGGCGTCTGTCTCATTTTCTTCGGACGACCAACCGGCAGCCGCTCCCAACTCCAAATCAAGAGGGCCCGGACACACCAACCGATCCCAGACGATTTTTTGGTTATCTACGTTGCATCATCTAGCTACAGACAACAATTGATGATCAAATGACACAATTTAAAGCAGCACACACATACGTCCACATACGAATATTGAGATATATGTCTTACTGAACGGTATAGGTACGCGATGCCGGCGGACCCCCAGCTGTACCCTGCATCCTAGTCGGCCAGGAAGTCCAAATACATTCATAGGGCATTGTCCCCCCGAGTAGTCTGTAAACACGACCTCTATGAGAAGAAACCACAAGTATGTTACTTGCCCGAGATTCGATCGTCAGTATCCTCATACCTTGTTCAATCTCATTACCAGCAAGTCTCTTTACTCGTTCCGTAACACATGATCCCGTGACTAACTCCTTAGTCACATTGAGGTCATTATGATGATGCATTACCGAATGGGCCCAGAGATACCTCTCCGTCATACGGAGTGACAAATCTCAGTCTCGATTCATGCCAACCCAACACACACTTTCGGAGATACTTGTAGTGCACCTTTATAGTCACCCAGTTACGTTGTGACGTTTGATGCACCCAAAGAATTCCTACGGTATCCAGGAGTTGCAAAATCTCATGGTCTAAGGAAAATATACTTTACATTAGAAAAGCTCTAGCAAACGAACTACACGATCTTGTGCTATGCTTAGGATTGGGTATTGTCCATCACATCATTCTCCTAATCATATTCAATGTCCATGGTCAGGAAACCACAACCATCTATTAATCAACGAGCTAGTCAACTAGAGGCTCACTAGGGACATGTTGTGATCTATGTATTCACACCTGTATTATGGTTTCCGTTTAATACAATTATAGCATGAACAAGGAAATATAATAAAAACCATTTTATTATTGCCTCTAGGGCATATTTCCAACAGTAGGCATGCACGTCGCCAATCTAGGGGTTCTGGCCGACGTACCACAGGGCCGGCTGGTACTACTGCTGCTGAGGGCGGGGTGCTCCTCCCTGAGTGCCCGCGCCTTGCTGCTGCTTGCGGCCTTCACGGCAGCCCCCGTTGGCGGACGACTGGTGCGGCGGGAAGGGGGCGACCGACGCTGGAGAGAAGGCCGGCGTGGGTAGGAGGGCCGGCATAGGACACATCGGCGGCGGCGCCTGACCTCCGTGGGTGCCGGCGACTAGAGCGGTGTGGGTCGCCCGGGTCCGGGCCATCTTCATCCGGCGCTCCTCCAGCTTGAGGTACGCCACCACCTTAGTGAAGGTAGGATCCGGGATGAGTGTGAGGTTGGAGGCAGCGCTCCCAAAGTCATCATTGAGGCCAACAGTGAGGGTGTTGATGAGGAGCTCGTCGCCGACCGTCTTGCCAAGATCACGGAGCTCATCGACAAGCTTCTTGAGGCGCATGCAAAAATCGTCGATGGACGAGTCAAGCTGCTGGCACCCATAAAACTCGCCGTGGTGGAGGACCTTGTGCTGCAGCTTGTTGTCAGTGAATAAGCCATTGAGCTTAGTCCAGACGGCATAGGCGTCGTCATCATCAGCCATCACGATGTAGAACGGGTCGTTGAAGATGGTGAGGTAGAACCAGCGGATGATGGTGGTGTCGATGATCATCCACTCCTCGTCATGAATCATGAGGCTCGAGTCCACGGTGCCATCGACGTGGCCGTGGAGTAGGTACTCACAAAACACCAAGGAGAAGTACCGCTTCCAAGCGGAGTAGGAGGCGGTGGATTGATCCAGCTTCACCGGGATGCGCTCGTGGATGTTGAGATCGCAGACGAGGGTGACGTCGGGACCGGCGAACGGGTTGCTGCCGGAGGAGACGGAGGAGCTCATGTGGCGACGTGGGAGGTGGAGGTGGCGCGAATTAGAGGCGGCTAGGGTTTGGCACGGGTTGGGTGGAGCGAATGGATAGGGTTTGGCGTGGCTGGGGGAGGAGGAGCGACGCGGGGTGGGGAGGGAGGGGCGGAAGC
>LR738710.1:169990403-170011580 GCA_902687465.1 Secale cereale | reverse complement strand
GGGGTGGGGACTCGGTGCGGTAGTGGGAGGTGTGGCGACCGGCGGCTGCGGCGGGTGGCGCGGCGGGTGATGGGAAAGCGGTGGCGACGAGCGGCGGCGGCGGCTACCGGGTAGAGCGGTGGCCACGGCTGGAGGGTGCCGCGGTGGCACTGGGGAGGCGCAGCTAGGGCTAGGTCTAGGATCTTGATGCGATAGATACCATGTAGAAGGGAAAGAATGGGTTGTGCAACACAATGCATTGAACGGTGCACCAGACACGTATATATGAGTACAGAGGAGGATCACAATCTTAACTATACAGATGAACTAGGACGTGGGCCCAAGACACAATATACACATATACATATATTTAACATCTTGTATTTACATTTTACCTTTGGATGTTGTGATTGAATAAGGAACCTATGCTCTAAAAAAGTTGCAACCCGCGAAATATATCACTTCTGTGTGGATATGAATGATGTCGGTCAGCATATTTGAGTTAGGTACTTCGGTTGGGCGAAGGTTATAAAACAACGTAATGGTTACCCTCAAAAAAACAAAAAAAACGTAATGGTTCGTTCACATTGCGGGACGCGCACAGACGCCAAAACCTCCCAAACACACCGGGCCCAACCGCAAAATCAGGCCAGAACCGCCGCCCAGACAAAAACACAATCGTGAGAAAAGTCTAAAATGAACCCTGAACTCGTTGACAAAAGCTAAATGGAACCCTGAACTCCTGATCCCTGAAATCAGCACACTCAACTCACTGATCCCGGTCTAAATTAAACCCTGAGACCTTTCCAAACAGACTGGCCGGGATTGCCTTTTTTTTTGGGAGAAACGGAGAGAATCGGCGGTTGGGTCCGTTCAGATTGGGCCGGCCCAGTTCTTCAGATCGACCAATTTATGAGCTGAGAGGAGGAGTCCAGCCCATCACCGTAGGAGTCGAGGAGCCGTCCCCCTGTCTTCCTCTCTGCTCTGGCGATTGCAATGGCGACAGGCGGCTGATCTGCTCCAGCGGCGACGATCTGGCCGACGCGCAACAGCCAGCAACGGGTTCAGGTATGTCCCCGAAGACCTCCTCCTTATGGCGCCGCATTTTGACCTCTGTGAACATGGATGAGTTAGGGTTTTAGGGTGAAAAGGATCACCTTTTAAGTTGGAAAAAGTAGGTTCTTTTGTTTAGATTAGTTTCTGATCTTAGTTCGTAATAGCAGGAGGTAGTGATTTGTGTGTTCTTTCTTCTCTTTTCAGTTACACCATGGACCCAACAGAGATACTAAATGTTAGGTTTCATTTTGGAGGGGATTTCATCCGAATTGGTCGAAAATTGGACTATGTTGGGGGTGATGAGGAGGTGTCAGAGATTGAGAGAGACAAGCTCTCTTTGCAGGAGGTCAAAGGGTTTTTGAAAGATCATATGCAGCTGAAGGAATCAATGAAATTCTACTTTCATATTCCTGGGACTGAATTGGCTGAAGGTTTGGTGTTTCTGGATGATGACAGTAAATGTGTGAAGATGGGGGATTACATTTGTGTTGGTGATGTTGCTGATATTTATGTTGAGTACCATGGGGAGCAGGACAGTGCAGACAGCAGCAGTTGCAGTGATTTTGAGGATGAAATTGTGCAGCTAAGTGATGCTCCACCTGCCATTGTCACTGCTGAAGCTAGTGACAGTGAAGAAGAAGTACTACTGACAGAGAATATCATGGTTCCTGATGACACAGGGGTCATTTCCCAAATCATTGTCAGTCCAATGAAGCAGAAAAGGGGAACAACCAATGTAGTTGACAGTCAGCTAGTTGCAGATGAATTTGTAGTGTCACAAATTTGCAATCCAAGTCCAGCTGGTACTTCAGAGCAGATGTGGCCTGCTACTTCACAGCATATGCCTGCTACTTCACAGCATATGCCTGGTACTTCAGAAGCTCCTGCAGAAACAAATCCAGATGATGACAGTGAAAGTTCAGATGATGACACTGACACAGAATATATGCCACACAGTGAGGACAGTGGTGAAGATTCAGAAGTGGTAGAGCTTAGAAGGCATGCAAGAAAATTCAAGAAAAGGATGGGAGAAACTAAGAGCTGGATTGGAAGAGATACAAGTGAAGCAGTTCCAATAAATTTGATTGCAAATATGGAGGAGCAGCTAGAAGGAGAGGAGAAGGACTGGGACTTTGATTCATCTGATGAGGATTACTCCTATGGTGAGGATTCTGATGGAGAGCCAGAGAGGATAAAGAGTCAGTTTCCTAGATTCAACAGTGACAGTGAGATTCCAAACTTCCAATTGTCAATGGTCTCCAGAAGCAAGAACCAGCTAGTCAAAGCATTGAAGAGATATGGACTAGTGACAAAAAGAAGCATTGTGTTCCAAAAATCAGAGATATATAGAGTCAGAGCCAAGTGTGGATGGCCTGGATGCCCTTGGATGATATATGCAGCAAAAACCAGCAGAACAAGCAGATTCCAAGTCATCACATATAATGATGAACATCATTGTGCCCAAAACAGAGAGAATAGGCTAGTGACTGCAAAGGTTATAGCACAGAGGTATGAGCACTTCATTCTTGCAAATCTAATGTGGAAGATAGAGAGTATGAAAGCAACAGTATTGCAAGACATGTTTGCAGATGTGTCCACCTCAAAGTGCAAGCATGCAAAGAAACTTGTGATGGACAAATTGCTATGTGGCATGAAGAATGAATATACCAGAGTGTTTGATTACCAGCTTGAGCTTCTTAGAAGTAATCCTGGAAGTACAGTGGCAGTTTGTTTGGATCCAACTGACAAGAGGAACAACATATTTCAGAGCTTTTATGTTTGCTTTAATGCATTGAAGCTAGGATTCAAAGCTGGCTGCAGAAGAGTGATAGGATTAGATGGTTGCTTCTTTAAAGGGGCTGTGAAGGGGGAGTTGTTGTGTGCTATAGCTAGGGATGCAAATAATCAAATGTATCCATTGGCTTGGGCAGTAGTTGAGCAGGAAACAAATAAGACATGGAAATGGTTTATTGGCTTGCTCATTAAAGATTTGAACATTAACAACAATGGAGATGGCTGGGTGTTCATATCTGACCAGCAAAAGGGAATTCTTAATGCCATGAATGACTATCTTCCAAAAGCAGAGCACAGGATGTGTGCTAGGCATATCTATGCCAACTGGAGGAAGAAACACAGGGCACATGAGTGGCAAAAGAAATTATGGGTTGTTGCCAAAGCAGCAAACATCCAAGATTTCAATTATTATAAGGCCAAGCTTGCACAAGAAACACCAGAGGGTGCAAAAGATATGATGAAAACAGAACCAGTACACTGGGCAAGGGCATATTTTGCAGTTGGTTCCAACTGTGAGTCAGTGGATAACAACTTGTGTGAATCATTCAATCATGCAATTGTGGATGCAAGGTTTTATCCATTAATTTCCATGCTAGAGAAAATAAGGAATAAAATATTTGCTAGAATTCAAGAACAGAGGAGCAAAGGTGTGAAGTTTCATGGAAAAATATGCCCTAGCATATTTAGAAAGTTGAAAGCCAGCATAGCAAGAACACAGTTCATGGAGGTCCTTTGGAATGGCAAAGATGGGTTTGAAGTGAGGCTGGTAACTGGGAGAAGAAGGCAATACACTGTAAGTCTTGAAAAAAGAACTTGTTCTTGTGGTTATTTCCAACTTTCAGGTCTTCCTTGTGCTCATGCCATAACAGCAATATACAAGTGTGGGCAACAAGTGGAAGATTACATTCATCCTTGCTATAGGATTGACACATTCACCAAAATTTATGAGCATTGCTTGGAACCTGTGGAAGGTGAGGAGATGTGGCCTATTTCTGAAAAACCTAGGCCAGAAGCTCCTGATTATGTTAAAGTTAGAATGCCAGGCAGGCCCAAGAAAAATGCTAGGAGGAGGGAAGATCATGAGAAACCAGTTGGCAAAAAAATGAGCAAACATGGCACTGTTATTGTTTGTTCAATGTGTGGCAATCCAGGTCACAACAAGTCTGGTTGCAAGAAGAATCCAGAGAAGGGCAAGAAAAAAAATGCACATCTTGTGAAGGCAGCCAAGAAAAGAAAAACCACTGAGGTAATTTTAGATGAGTTCAGTACCTGTGAATTAACATGGTTGCTTACTAGTCATTTAACTTGCTTAAATAATTGTAGATGAGTTTAGTACCTGTGAATTAATACATGAATCTCTACTGTAGGCTGGTACTACACAAGCTGGAACTGCACCTACTTCTCAACCAGCAGCAAGATCAGCCCCAACTTCTGCAACTGCTGGAAATGCTTCAAAGTTTAAACCTCCCAGGAAAACAACTCCAAATGAACAAGCTAGAACATCTGCTGGCAACAAAAGGAGGAAGAGAGCTCCAGCATCTTCATTACCTAGCTATAAGTACTTCAATGCTAGTGGCAATGAGTAGAGCATGTCTTCTATGCTAGTGGCCATGTAATGAAAACTATGCTTTTGGTGATCAGTTGTATGCACTGAACTATGTGCTTGTCATGATCATAGATCATTTCCTGTTGCAAACATTTGAATCCTTTTGGTGTTGTTGCAAATAGGAAGATTATGTCTGAAATGAAAATGCCTAAAATATTTGGTCATTTCTCAACATTTCAATGCTTTTTGTGTTGTTGGTCTTCTGTTAATAAACCATGCTCATGTCAATATTACTCAACATTCAAGATAAATTTGGTCTTTTGGTCCTTTCTCAATATTCAAGATAAACTTGGTCTTCTGTTAATAAACCATGCTCATGTCAATATTACTCAACATTTTAGATGAGTTTAGATCATGCTCAAACTGGAAATATTCAAGCAACAAGACAAATGCACAAACTGGATGATAATGCCACAGTGGCCACATACTTCATTACTAGGATCAACATACCAAATCTTTATTACAAAGACAACTGACACATCTGCAAACATCCAACATTCCAGCAACACCTGACACTAAACATCCAAGATTCCAGCACCTGCAAACATCTTCAGTGCACTAAGAATTTCCCTAGCACTAAACCTAGCACAAAGACAGCAAACACAACCCGAAATGTCATATATTTGTTCTTCACTGCATCTATCTCAGCACTTTTCTCTTTCAACTGTTCCTGCAGAGCCAAAATCACACTTTCAGTCATTGTTTGCTCTTCAACTGCATCGTCAGTCCTAGCACCCTTCAGTCTCCAAACTTCATCTCTTAAATCTCCAATCAAATCAGAAAAAAACTTGGGCAGTGGATCATCATGCCACTCAAGATATTGACAACCACCATTCTACGAAATGAACACAAAGGAATGAATCAGATTTACTAAGCAGTGGAAGAAGAAAGGGACTTGGAGATGGAAATGGAGCTCACCAGCGCATGGACGCAGGCGTAGTACCTCCTGCTGGGGTTCTGCCGGCTCCACGATATCCACCTCGGCGCCTTTCTTGGCGGATTGCAGTGGCAGAGCTTCGGCGGCTCGTACGCCATGGCGCCCTCGTGGTATGGAACCGGCGACCTCGACTCAGCCTCCCTCCTTCCGCTGGCTCGACGGAATCCCGGAGCGAAAGATGCCCCTGAAAAGCCCGACATCGCACCCCCTCACTCCCCACCGCCGCCGCACTGCAGCATGCTCAGATCGCCGCCCCGTCGCCTCTGTCGTCGCCGAAAACCTAACACTCAGCTCAGATTCCCCTCTTTTTATCCAAATGCGTGGTCCATCGGTCAACAGTGGCCCACAAGTCAGAATCCTGGTGAAATCCCTGCCACGTCAGCTTATTTGCTCTAAAACGGTCTCAGGGTTTAATTTAGACCGGGATCAGTGAGTTGAGTGTGCTGATTTCAGGGATCAGGAGTTCAGGGTTCCATTTAGCTTTTGTCAACGAGTTCAGGGTTCATTTTAGACTTTTTCCGAAAGAAAAGGCGCGATGCGCTCACGCTAACGCGCCATCGTTCGTTCGGCCACGTCCTATAAGTACGAAACGCCCCCAGGAAAGCGATCGATCAGGCTCCACTAGTCCATGGCCGTGCTGCTGCTCTCGTGCGCCGGCATGGCCAGCGCGGAAGGGGCCTGGAGGAGGCGGCGCCTGAGGACAATTACCCGTCCGAGACGCCGGAGTCGTCGCCTGAGGACGACTAGCCAGCCGAGGCGCCCGAGGTGGCGTCGGAGCACGAGTTGCTGCCGCCGTTCCCGGGGTTGCCGTCGTTCCCGAAAGTCGAGCTGCCGCCCATGCCTACGATTCGCGGGTTCAGCTCTCCCGAGCCCGAGCCGTGATTGACGACGTCGGCCGTGACATGATACTACCACGGACCACCATTAGAAATAACTTTGCACATCACGTTCAGGTCGACTGCCGTGCAAACTTTTCTTTGAGGGGCTACCATGCAAACTTTTATGAACGCTATATATATATAGGTATATGAGGTATATTGAGGATGGGAGTACATACTTGCAGGAGTACAAAAAAGGAATCCTATATATATATATATTAAAGGAGCCAGCTCAAGGCTGGTTTTTTATTGATCATAAGCAGGGAGCACGTGAGCAAGTGACAAAGGCGATGATCCAAGGATCAAGGATGTAAGAAGAAGAAGGGAAAAAAGGCAGCCCTAAACAAACTACTCAGGGCGGGTCCCCGAAGGGACTCTGTATGGATCGGACACCACACTGCTGCCAAAGGCTAAAACTGCGCCGGATCGCACTGAGTATCTCACCTCCGTGAGCTTCCTTGTTTCTGAAAGTGCAATTGTTTCTTGCTTGCCAGACTTCCGAGAGAGCTAGCATGGCTAGCGATTTTAAGCCTTTCCTGAATGCTGACTGTGTTGCTTCCACCATGGCTGCCACCCTCTCCAGTGAGCTGTTGTTGTTGCTCCAAGTCTCTGGTTGACATGCCTGGCAGTGCTGCCAAGTTGCCAAGTTGGTCCAGACAGCCTTTGTGAAGCTGCATTCCCAGAACAAATGCTCTGCACTTTCCAGGTTCCTGCGGCATAGCTGACAGAAGTAGTTGTTGCTCCACCCTCTGCGTTGAAGTCGATCGTTACACCACAACCGATCTTGATGAAGAAGCCAGGCAAAGATTTTGATCTTTGCTGGTGCCCCAAGTGTCCCAGGTGATGTTCCTGAACTGGGTAGTCGAAGATCCGAGAAACTGCAGCGCATATGCCGAGCGAGCGTTGTACTTGCCAGCGCCTTCAAAATTCCATCGAACTTGGTCATGGGTATCAGCCTGGAGCGTGACCTGACTCTGCTGGATCTGTCGATGCAGGGAGACTGCATCGTGGAGCAGTTCGTTGGTATCGCCGTGCGTGAGGCCCGCGGCCCATTGGTCAGCGGTAATGGCTTGGGCCACCGATCTGTTCTTTCTCCTTGAGTGCGCGAATAGGGCTGGATAGCCGAGCTTCAGCGGCGCCGAGCCCAGCCAGTTAGTGTGCCAGAACCTTGTTGTCTGTCCGTTGCCGATGGTCACCGTCGTGGCAGCATTGAAGAGGGCTTGATCCAGATCATGACATGGCGTCTCCCCGCCCACCCACGGCCGCTGTGGTTGTTGCCAGGAGTGCCATAGCCACCGGAGGCGGAGCGCGCGACTAAATTTTTGCAGGTGCAGAACACCGAGCCCTCCTATCTCGATCGGGGAGCAGACCCGCTGCCAGTTTACCTTACAGCTTCCCCCCAAGAGCTCTTGATCTCTCCCCCCCCCCATAGAAACGGGCGCCTGCTCTTGTCTATCTCCTTTAGCAGCTTACTTGGAAACTTGAGGGCCGTCAGGCCAAAAGTTGGCAGGGCAGTGAGCACACACCAGACCAAGACGTGGCGGTCGACGATAGTGAGCATCCGTCCTTTCCAGCCGGCAAGTCTGGCCCTGATGCGGTCCAAGATGAACTGCAGGTGGACCAGACGAATCCGACCGATGACGAGGGGGAGTCCCAAGTATCTGATCGGGAACTGAGCTGTTGGCCCGCCGAAGGATTGAAGAACCAGGGTCAGGTCGATGTTGTCGCATCTGATCGGCGTGGCCGTTGATTTTGCTGTGTTTATCCGCAGTCCAGTGGCATCACCAAAACTCTTTAGAATGCTCATCAGGTGGTCAATCTCCTCCTTGACGGGGTTTGCGAAGATGATCACATCATCAGCGTACAAACTGACTCTGAGTTTGATTTCCCTCCCCGGAAACGGGGTGATGTCGAGCGTCTCTTCTGCAGCTTGGAGAAGACGGTGAACGGGGTCGATGGCGATGATGAGCAGCAGTGGGGACAGAGGGTCGCCCTGCCTGAGTCCCCACCTATGCTTGATTCTACTTCCTGGTGATCCGTTGAGAAGGAACGCTGATGAGGATGTGGATAGAAGCAATGTTATCCAATCCCGCCAACGAGCGCTAAACCCTAGCTTCGTCATGAGCTCCAGCAGGTACTCCCAGGAGACGTTGTCAAAGGCCCTAGAGATGTCTAGCTTTAGAATCAGTGCCGGCGTTTTTCTGCGATGAAGAGCCCTGACGCAGTTTTGGACATAGACGAAGCTGTCGTGTAGACATCTCGTCTTGAGGAACGCCGTTTCCGCAGGCGATATGATGGACTGAACTATGGCTGTGAGGCGAATTGAGAGCACTTTGGAAATTAACTTAGCTATGGAGTGGATGAGGCTAATTGGTCTGTAGTCGCTGATGCAGTCGGCTCCGTCTTTCTTGGGGATCAGCGCGACTATTGCAGTATTAAGGAGGTTAAAGTTGTGGCCGGCTAGATTGTAGAATTGGTTGAAAACCAGCATGATATCATATATATGGGCAACCAAATAACATTCTACGCAGTTTCTTAAGAAATGTAACTACAAGAACCGGATGATCAGAGTAGTTCTGTAAAACCTGATTAAGTAAGGTAGTATCTGTATCATGCCTAGATTTCCATCTTGTGATTGAGATAAACATGACCAAGATGAAGCGATGCATTAATGGCTGGTTAATAAATAGAGCTCAGTATGTGTCCCTTGGTGAAAGCCCCCTTGGAACTTGGATGCACTCATGCACATCGTTATCAGCGTTTGCACTTGTTGCAGAAATGGGTTTGCGCGGACACCTTTGGATGCGCATCTGTAGCAGAAGCTGTATCCACACCTACAATAAATCAAGCAAGGGATTAACTTGATGATCGGATCGTGATTTCCATTTGTCAAGAATAGCAACGTGCGATTTGTCAGGAGTCATAATCTGACGCGTACCTGCATTTAATGTAGTTGCATCCTTCCGATTTCTCCACGTACTCCCTCCGTCCAGGTGTATTGGGCACCTAAGGAGCTGCACCATGATCTAGGTGTGATGGGATTGGCCGTAATATTCGATATAATTAGCATTAAAAATCTTGTAAGTTGAGCTAATTAATTGCAATTCCTTTGCCTTACCAATCAACATGCAGCATGATACACATGCAACCAGAGTTATTGCCCATAAGATTGAAAACTTGTGCATGAGGGTGAAGCGAACGAGGCACGGGAGTGATACGAGGCTGATTTAATTCCTTGGTGCCTTACTCATTTGGAAATTCTAAAATCGCTAAGATGCCCAATACACCTGGACGGAGGGAGTACATCTTGCACTTGGGACACCGTTGCCACCTCTGCCGTCCGGCGAGCCGCCTCAGCAAGAGGTCCTCCCGGCCGCGCTCGTCCTGCCCGAGCTCCTGAAACTCCCTGCACCCGACGCCGGCGTGCCACGGCGCCGCGCACCGGGCGCAGAACAGCCGGTGGCAGTGCGGGCACTCGGCCTCCGCGATCGCCGCCGCACCGGCCTCAGCGTCGGCGAGAAGAGGCGCCGAGCATTCTCTGTAGGGACAGTACACCCTTTTGGCGCCGAGCGCGGACTCGCACAGCAGGAAACCCCACTTGTCGAGCAGGTCCGAGGAGATGACGCCGAAGCAGCTCTCCGGCTCGACGGCGCCCTGCTCGCAGCCTGGGTCAGGGCATTTGACGCCGGCGACGTTCTCGCTCAGCTTAGCAGCGACGTACTGGGCGACGCAGTTCGAGCAGAAGGCGTGACCGCACGAGCCGACGCTGAACTTGAGGATGCCGGGCACCATCTCCATGCAGATGGGGCAGTCGAAGAGCTCGCCATCGCCGCCGGCCACTGGCGCGCCATCATCAGTGGAGACGGGGCCGATGCGCGAGACCAGGAACGTTTCTGGTCTGAGTCCAGGATGCAATCTTGAGTTCGTTAGATCTCCGCGCGCTCCGCGCCGTAGTAGGGATGAATCAAGCGCAAGAGAGTAAAGCTGACCGCACAACGAAAACGACGGCCGTCGCCGCCACGGCGAGGACCCATAAACACCACGCCTTTGCTCGCCCGCTCAAGCCCTTATTATCTATATCTGCAGGAGATGCTCCAGGTGTAGGCGCGCGCGCGCCATCCAGCGTTCGCAGTGGCGCGGACTGGCGCGCTGACGCCGGTGGCGGCACGGAGCCCGCGCCGTTGAGAAGCAGAGCCCCCGGCAGCAACAGGCCGCCGTCGAGGCACACGGCGAGAGGGGCCACGTCGAGGGCCGCCTTGTTCAGCTTGGCTTTTTCTTCGACTGCGCTCGTCCGGTAGCACATCGCTGCCGCGCCGGCCGTCGCGGTGACGTTACTGCCGACCAAGACCACGCCCCCGTTCTTGGGCACGAGGCCCTTGAACGGCTGCCCCTCGGCCGAGAGGACGACGAGGAGAAGAAGGGCGGCGGAAGGGACTGCGGACGGCATCGCGCTTCTCCCACGCGGTCGTCGCCGCGTATGCTAGTCGTGTGTTCACAGTGCACGGCAGAGGGGGGAAGAGGGTTTTTGGCCGGCTTTCACCTCGAGATCCAGTGACCAACCCCGGCCCTATCGCAACACCCTCGATCCCAATTATCTTTAGACTCTGTGTTTCCATGTGCTCCTTTTTTTCCCTCCTTGCATCCAACTGGAAATGTGGTGGTGACGACTCAAAAGATGGTGCTGCTGAGTGAATGCGTACGGTTTAACGAAAGTTGGTAGGTTCGTCTCATCTTCGGCCCCTGTTTTTTCCTCTCACACACACCCCCCCCTCCCCCGGCAAATTTGACAATTTTGACCTGTTTGCGTAACCAATTCACGAAATGAACTGTCCGTAAAACTATTTCACAGCCATGACCTTTTGTGTAGCGCCTGGCTCGGAGGCGCTGCACATTACCATGTGTGGCGCCTAGCTCGGAGACGCTGCACATTACCATGTGTGGCGCTGCAACGGTGGACAGGCGTGCAACGCCCCTGCGCTAGGCGCTGCACAGTAGGGTGCAGCGTCGTCGTGGCAGGCGCTACACAAAAAGGTCATGGCTGTGAAATAGTTTCACGCATAGTTCATTCCGTGAATTGATTACGCAAACAGGTCAAAATTGTCAAATTTGCCCCCTCCCCTTTGTTTCTTCTGGATTTTTTTGGTAATACGAATCGATGTCGCACAAAACAAAAGCTAAGTACCTTAGAATGATATAGGGGAATGTTAGGCGACCGTTTCCAGGAGGAAATTCCCAGCGACCCCCTCATAGCTGCAGGATCAAGATCTAATGGTAGCAGTTTTCGGATGAAAAATGCACTAAAAAAATGAAATGCCGTGTTTTTTTGGGGTCAAAAATGCTATCCCCAAACACTAAAACTATCAGTGGGGTCGTTCGCAAATGTCATCCTGGCCAGCCGGCTATTGTAGTCCATAATCTAAACCAACTCGGTATTTTACTTTCGTGCCCTGCTCATTTTCTCTCTCAATTCACTTGACGCTTTTCATGGTCGGTGATATATACTCCACGACGGTCGGAGTGCTTGGGTTAACGTGAAGAGCAATAGCGCGTCGGCGGATCCGGATGGGAAATTTAGGGATAAAGCAAAGGATTTGTGATTTACTCATTTCTCTGTCCCTTATTTATATCAGGGAGCAGCAAGCGACTCGATATCTCGACTATCCGTTGACCATACCTACAGTGCATAGATTTCCCTTGACTAGAGCGGTTATAGCAAGTGGAATTAGTGGGCATGCACGTCAAAGTGCCTCCGACGCCTATCATCGTGTTTGCTACAGTGCATGAAGATTACGTTCGGGAATAAAAAAAATCTCTTCTATCCCTGCAAGTTTGCAGAAAATCTGTTGGGAGAACACAAATGATCCGTTAGGAGAAGGCATCAAACGAAGCAGTCCACTCCGGAATGTTTGATAAAGGGTGAACTCAATGCTCCCATGTGGATCAGTTTGGACTTTTTTCTAGGATCCAAAGTGTTCAAACCACAAGTTTGAATCTTGAGCTGATGAAAACAGGTGTTGCTCCGGGATATTGCTTGGCATCTCTCTGAGAGAATCAGCCCAAACACTAAATTCATCACTCGAATTTTATGGTATATCCTCACTTGGATCACTAGTCAAGTGTCAACCTCTTCCGAGAGACGATTGAGTATCACCAAACTTTTTCTAATGAATCTGCACCAAAACACTCAAATCGTAAAATATTGGCTCTTAGAATTCATCAGGATCTCTCTTGAGCAAGTTCGTGAGCCGCCTTGAATCGGCAAACATTTGGGATACCTTTTCCCACTAACATCCAATCGGCCCCGACGTTGCTTGAGAGTTAGCTCTCAAATTCCTGACGGATTCGAGGGCTAATGACGAGATTATCTCTCACCTGGGAGGCCCACTTTGGTCTAAACCAGGTAGAAGCCACTAAGTCCCAAGCCCACGTCTATCACATAGTGGAAGATCGACCCGCACGATGGGTGTTTAACCACTCGGGCCAGATATCCAGACGTGGATCCACTAAAATAATGTGGACACAAGAGCATCTGCAACCATAGTTTCCATATCCAAACCTCTATACGTTCGCGAACAACATCAGGCAGGTTCTCTTTTCTCCTCCTCCACAACCACACTCAACATATCTCACTACCTGCATCCATCATACAACATAAATTCATCATAAATTCAATGATACAAATTAAAAGACAATTCATTACATGCCAAAACAAAATTGAACAATACATACATAGATAAGCTATACACGAATGAATGAATGACTTGACTTGTTGCGGTCATTGATAATCTTCTTGCCTTCATCATCCAAGAGGTTGATGTCTTGCAACATGATCCTTGACTCCTCTGTCTCTCTGACAAGCCTCAACTTCTCTATCTGAAACTCAATTCCTTTCATCGTTTTGTTGAAGCTCCCACTTTGCAATCTTCTCTAGCCTCTCAATTTATTTTGTTCTTCTACAAGTTCAACCTCTCCCAGTCGAACTTCATATTCTTCTTCCGCACATCTACAGACATCTTGTACATTTCCTCCTTCTTCACCTCCTTGGCGGGAAAAATGCCCGTCCAAGTGGCGGATATTTTGCTTGCCAAGCCTTCACGCACCACCCTCTCCTTCTCCCACCTGTTCCACGTCACTTGCCGGTTTCTCTTCGGCACGGTTACTTGTATGTACACCCCACAATTTTCTTCTTCCTCCTCATAAAATCCAATTGATTGAGCGGAGCTAGACCCATCATTTTTCTTCATCTTCTTCGTACCGATTTCAATCTCCTAGAGGACACTTTGCCACTTGGGTTTCCCATTCAATTTCATCCAACAATATAAAAAAGTGAATGCCTTCTTCTCCACTTGATGGTACAAAGCCGTGGTCAAAGTTGCATGGGTTTGAACTCTGATGCCGCTTTGGTTCCGGTCAACAACTTGTTTGAGATAACGAACAAATTTGCTCTAACAATCTTGGATGAGTGACCATCTATGTTGGAGAGAGAAAGTGACACGGTTGTTAGCAATTGGGTGTGGCTTCACATAGTTTTTTTTTCTCATTGTATAGTTTGAGAACTTTCCCAATATGTCTCGCCTTTTTTGCTCAGTACCACATATCGGATCCATGCTATTGTTACATCAACTTTCACACAACAAAACATCTTCAAATTGTGCGAATGCCAGACCTCTTGGCTTCACTATCTTCTGCTTTTAGTGTGTGAAGTTTTCCCAACTTCAAACACCGAGGAGTTGGTATCCTCCATGGTAAATTGCAAAGACTCTTTACCATCATTTAACATGTTATGCAATATATTTTCCCTACATATGCATTGCCATTTAACTATCATCTTACAACTTTGATGTAATGGTATGTGCAACAAAAGAATTTACAAACGCAAGTGTGAATGGGGTAAAGACTATACCTGCTCTTGGCCAGGCATTCCGTCAAACAATGTGTGGGCATGCCTGGAGCCTACATTTTCTGATGTCAGCCGATGCCTTTGGAGCTGCGGCGAGTCGGCCTGTGGACGCGTCGGGGACGTCTTGCGAAAATCTCAAATCTTGGATGCCCGTCCCCTAGGAGGGCGGAACGGTGTCGGGCACCACCGACAAGTTGTTTGTCCCCAAGGCCACCACCTCCGGATTGGTCTGTGTCGCACCAAAGTCCATGTCCTCAGCACCGGGCATGAAGGCCATCTTAGGACATGCCACCTCCGCAGATGCCTTTGCCGCCTCCTCACGCTCGCGCTATCTCCGATGACGGTCCTTTCGGGCAAGGTTTTCCGCCTTGCAAGGAACTGCCAGGCCGGGGAGCCCGACCAATTCCACCGAGGCATTATCCGTGCCCATGGTGGTAGACAGACGGCAGACGAGGACAACGAGCAAGGAAGGAGGTGTATGCTGCGACGCAGAGGCAGGAAATGGAGGGCGGAGGCAGGGATATCGGTTGAAGTAGAAGACTACTCAATTTTGAGAGTTCTTTGGGATGGGTACGGCTTGTCGGAACCGATACGGCAGACGTGTCCGGGCGTCCCCATATACGGGCCAGGTATGGGGAGTGCCGGTCATTCTCGGCGTTTGGGCCGGATTTGTGAGGTCTGGTTGGGTGCGCTTTTTTCGTCCGGTCAGTGATCTTTATGGCCATACTACCTTTAAACCTCGTCTTTCTTCTTGTAAACTAATGAGATGAGGCAAATCTTTTGCCTCTTGTTTCAATTTTTGTAAAGATGGTCCCTGTGCATTCTACTGATAGTATGAGGTAAGGAGTATACATTTGCTGCGTGCACATGAACAACATGGTTAGGTTACAGAATAAGCTCTTGCTACCTTCCTAAGAACCAATCAGTTGGCAACCTGCAACCTGCTTATATGGTTGACAAGTGTGAACTTAGGTTGTTCATGCCAACACCACTTCTTCTTTGTCATTTGTCACCAAGTCGGTTCACATCATGTCATTTGAAGGATATATATATGTTTTCTTGAAAGCTGTTGAAACTAACTATGATGCATAAAATGGAACTCCTCCCCCATCCAGTATGCTACCTTCTCTTTAATAACCTAATACATGAACAAAAAAAATGCTAATGCAGCCCCATCGACGGATGCTTGTAGTAGAAGTTCCAATGTACTCCTACTCCCCTACATATTGAACTCATGGTCGCCAGCATTTCGTTACATCAAACGAAGCCTAGATCCATAAGCAAGTAAACACTAAATACATAGAAAGTGTTCCCGGCAAAAGATATATATATATATATATATATATATATATATATATGCCCATGTGGAGTGACACGGGCGGCCGAAGAGTAGGCAGCAGCGCAACCCTTACACCATCTTCTCAGCCGGCACGCAAGAAAACAAAGATATACAAGTGCACCGCACAGCAGGATTCTGCAGGGTAAATGAACATTGATACGGTTAGCCACCCGCAAAATACAAATAACAGATACAGTTAGCGAACATAATTAGAGTACGATTTGGAAAAGCTGGAGCAATTCAAGCAGCCGTACAAGCATTGCTTCTTACACCCCTCTAAAATGAACTAACGGTGGTGTTTAAAATATACCCGTCTGGTCAAGAGAACATAATAGTCGAGTTAACTAAAAACTAGTACTCACCACGTCTCATAATAGAAGAGTGTTTTTCCCTCAAAAATAAAATAAAATAGAAGAGTGTTTTCTACACCAGTAATGTTCATTAAATTAACGTATGCACAGAAAGCCCAAATCTAAATTATTGTGGATTAAATGTACTATATACGACTTATACATGGATAGAATCCTGTAGCACCAGCTCGAAGGCGCTCAAAACTCTGTGGGGCGGAACAAGAGCGAGCTAGTACACCAACAAATCGCATGAACTGATGCTATGGACAGGCGTACGTGCTGCGTTTTTGCATGTGCTTCCATTTTTTAATCGTAGCGGAATTAAGCGTGAGGAAAGAAAACTCACATCGCCGCGATCCCGACGAAAAGAAGTACCAGAAAGACAACGACAATTGCCAAAACACCCCAGAACGAGATTTGACGCTTGGGGTCTGCCGGAATCAGCACGCCGTCCATGAGGTAGACGGCGAGATGGTCGTCGTCGACGACCGTCTTGGTGATCCGGGCCTTGCTCCGTGACGAAGAAACTGTCACCCTGCCTCTGTGGTGACGGATGGTGAGCATCTGCTCCCCATCAAGCGTCGACACCTTCCCGTGGACCCAGCTGAGCAGCTCCTTGGAGTAAGCCATCGTCAGGCCGTGGTACAGGAGAACCGCGTCCTGCTCGTCGACGGTGAGGCTATGGAACCTCGGGATGAACGCCCCCACCGCCTTGTCGTCAGGGCAGAGGATGGTGAGCCCCAGGTCGCTGCCGATCTGCTCGCGGAACGCGTCGCCCACGTCGGCAGTGACGGCGACGAGGCTGGCGAAGGCGCCGCATCCGCCCTCGGACAAGAGCATCGTCAAAGCGTCCTCCGACGCCTCCGGTGGTTGCCCCTCGGCCCAACCCTCCTCCGATGCCTTGGGTGGTTGCCCCTGCCCCTGGGCGCACGGGACGAGCAGGAGGAGCAGGATCATGCAGGAGGCGACGGCGGCTCGGGCGAGCGGCGCCATTGTGCTTGTCCGGCCCGTGCACGCTGTCCTCTTCCGTGAGAAGTGAGAACTGGGGAGGATGGAGATGAACAGGGGAAAAGAGGGTTTTTGGCCGGCCTTCAACTCCAGACTCCAGGCCCAGTGCCCTGCCCTAACGCAACCACCTCGATTCCAATTCTCTTTCGACACTCAAAAGATGGTGTTGGTGAGTCAACGCGCGTGGCTGGCTCTGCCTAGTATCACTAAAAAAGACCTTCAAAAAAAAAAGTATCACTAAAATGGTTGGCTTCTTGACTTTGCCACAGAGGATGTGTGTCTCTGATTGAGGAAATTGTACACTGATGGGTTTTACTTTGTGGGACTTTCCACGAAACTTCGCGTGCGCTGAAATTTGACACGTCCTGGTACAAAAATGCTACACTTACGGACAAGATACGGACGAGACTTACGGACTCCTCTAGCCTAACCAATCTCTCTTCCCTGCTGATTTCAAGGGTGGGTCCTGCTTCCCCCAGTTTCCACTTAAACTTTGCCAGCAAAGTCCGTAAGCTCCTTTCCGTAGCGTCTGCCTGTAAGTCTAGCAAAGCCCCGTCCTGGTATGTTTGCAAACGTGAAACTGTGGCCAAAATTGAGTTGTAGTGGATTTCACTTTGAGCAATTATATTTAGCAACTCGTGTTAAGATTTTTTTTTTCGGGTGAAATACTGTATTACTCAGTCACAAGGTTCATACAATCAATCACTGCAAACTCCGACTCCTCTGAAGGCCCCGAACCTAACCATGTCATGGTTCTGCCTTCTAGACGAGCAAACTTAGCTAGACTATCACTAACGTTATTTTGACTACGATTGATACGAGTAATACATGAATCACGAAGAGACATAAGGTAACGAATCTTCTTAATGAGCGACGTGTAAATAGATCTATCCACCTCATGAGCCTGTATCAGCTTCACTGCAACGCTGGAGTCCATCTCCTTTGAGCAATTATATTCAGCGCCTCATGTTAAGTTGATTGAAGCAGACATAACTTTTTCTGATTATTTCACTTATTGCATGTTGACCAGGGCCACGTCGACGACCGTATTGATCGGCTTGGCTTCTTCGCCGACGACACTCCTCTGGTAGCACATCACTACCGCGTCGACCGTCGTGGTGATGTTGTTGCCGACCAAGTCCACTCTCCCGTTCTTAGGCACGAGGCCCTTTAACGGCTGCCCCTCGGCCGAGAGGACGACAAGGAGAAGAATTGCGGCGGAGGGGACAGCCCCGGCGAGCGCCATCGCGCTTCTCCTACTTGGTCGTAGCTGCCTATTGCGATGGGTTGGTCAATACACCTCTAGTTGAATGCCGGCCAAAAACCCTCTTTCCCACTCAGTCATTGCCGCGTGTGCTAGTTGTGTGTTTTCCGAACCCATGTATCCGGCACAGAGCAGAGGGGGAAAAGACGGATTTTGGTCGGCTTTCCAGTAGCCAACGGCCCGGCCCGGCCATAAATGGATTTGTCACGACACGACACATGGAGGCCTTTACAAGTGTGACATGTCATGTCGGGATACGGGCCTTGCCTCTGGAACAGGCACGACATGTTGAACGCCCAAGCCCGGCCCCATTTAGCCTTTATGAGTTGTGGGCCTTTTTGCCTAATTATATCGAATTTTTTTAGAAAAAAAATCAAAGAAAAAAATGAGGTAAACTGTTACAGGTGATAAATTAATATTACGGTCTTGATAAATCTCAGGCGCTTGAAAATTTCGTGGCATCAATCAATTCCGCGTAGCACGGTGTCGAATGTGGGGATGACGTGACATAGTTAGCTATGTCAACCCTGAAATCAGATACTAGGAAGCTAAGGAACTCTTGGGATCAGTCATATTTGAGTGTGGGAAACGAGGGGTGGGCAGCCCTCTTTACAACAAAAAAATTGGATTACAATTTTGAAATTCTGCATACTCCGCAGACAAAAACTGACCCTAACGGCAGACAAAAAGCATGCCTAAACGGCCCGCGTGCCCATCCCTCGCCTTTGATTCAAATTTAATCCCACACATGCCAGACGGGTCGTCACAATACTAAACGGGTCATGTCGGGCTTGACACACGTGTTCCGTGGGCCAGATTAATCCCGTTACATGCCGAGATGCGTGCTACCAGGCCGACCCACGATTAAGTGTGGATGACCAGGTTTGTGACCAACCCATCGCGACACCATCGATCCCAATTATATTTGGAGTCTGCTCCATGCATTAGAATGAAAATGTGGTGGTCACGCTTCAAAAGATGGTGTTAGTGATGTGTGAATGTGCATGTGCATGTTTTTTCAAACACAATACAAACGTAGATGCTTACATACACTCGCCATGTTTCCCACGGTTGAGAGCCGGTGTTAGTATAATCCGTCTTTGAGCTTAGTGGCTCTATGGGTCATACCATTGCCGGATCACAAAGAGGACGATCAAGAAGTGCTAGAAGCCCTTAAACGAGACCATGCAGGAGGCTGGCTTACCGTAAACCTTGTGGGCCGGCTCATGAAGAAGGCCCAGAAGATGAACTTTCCTAAGCTTGAGGAACAAGATAGACAAGAGTTAGAGTAAGATACGGGTTATGAGTACCATCCGGAATCTTCTGTAAAACTGGAAACTCAACCTATTATATAAAGAGGAGTTCCTAGGACCCAAAGACTAAGTTACAATATCTCGAAAGCTAGGTAGCGAAAGCAGACCTTTGTAATCGAGATCATCATCAATATCAATCAAGCAGGAGTAGGCTTTTACCTCCACTGTGATGGGCTGAACCTGAGTAACTCACGTCTCTTTTTTCCGATCAACCCCGTTCAAGCCGCCACCTAGTTGCAATGGCCTCTAGACTTAGTCTTTACGAGGACATCTACCGTGACAAAACCACGACAGTTGGTGCCTACCATGGGGCCGACACATGGTGGTGTTGAGTTCTTGGAGGGAGCTCCCCAAGGGATCGAGGGATACACGATCGTCCAGATGACGAAGAGTCGATGTGGCAAGCTCTACATTTATGACTCTGGTTGGGGCCCCGAGGCCGGCTCAATCGAGTATGGATACCGCCCCCCCTTCGGCAAAATCCATGTCTTCATCGACATAATAGGCGAACCTGGTCTGGTGCATGACGTCATCTCCAACATCGCTGAGTTTGCTCGTCCCGCCAGACCCGGCGAGGCAAGAACCGACCGAACGCCCTCTTTCATCAGCTTCATGCACATAATTGACTTGTCTAGTAATTCCATATCCGGTGGTGACATGCTCGTCTACTCTAACAGCGAATCCTTAGTTGGAGATATCGAGTCGATTCTTCTACTCTTCGATGAAAGGCTGTGAGGTTAGTTTGATGATGAAATCTTCCCATAGACCCGTGAGCCACCATGTCGCACAGTGGTCTATATGACAGGAAACCAGAGTCGGCCCCGGTATGATGAGAACATACGCTTGATCACATATCCGTCCACGAACTGCAACCCGGTAGATAATGCGCCAGGTTAGAATATCGCGGCGGGTGGAATAGGGACGGCGGCTTCAGCTCCTGCCGGCTCTCAGAAAACAGGCGCTTAGGAGCTGGCGGGGTTGATCACCACCCTTGGCACGCTCTTGGCGAATCTAGTGACCATAGAGAACGTGGTTGAGCGAAACCCGAAAATCACAAAGCGCCGAGAGCAGATGACCAAGATCTAGGAGGATATCAACTCAGAAAGTGCACGTATGGCGGAGACAGAGGCCCATATATTTAGGGAAACTAAGCATTTGGAACAAGAAGCGCTTCCACTACAGTAATCAGGTACTTTGCCGTCTGCCATGGCAAACGACAAAGAAGCATTTGCCGTCTGCTGGCAGACGGCCCCACTTCCAGCACATAAAACATCGGTAAAGGGCTACTTTGTCGTCTGCATAAATAAATTGGACAACAAAGACCTTTGTCGTCCGCCTTATAGGCCAAACCGACGGCAAAGTTAGTGGATGGCACAACACTGAGGTTAGCCCTGTTAGGTGGCTAACGGTAGACTTGGTCGTCTGCCTGTAGACGGCAAAGACACAAGCTCATTTGCCGTATGCCAGGTGATGTTTGCTGGCCATAGGTGGCTACTGGCAGACTTTGCCGTCTGCCACCGACGGCAAAGTCACACCAGCCTTTGCCATCTTCCACCGACGGCGAAGTAACCAAATGGCTCAGACCCAGTGCTCCCAGGTTGCATAGGTTGTTGCCACGTGTCACCTTTGCCGTCTGTGGCAGACGGCAAAGAGCCCTTTGCCGTCGGTGGCAGACAGCAAAGTGCCTGTGTTGCCCCTTTTTATTCTGTTTTTTGTTATATCCAAGCATTTTCATAGCAAATATATGATATAT
>LR738710.1:169846658-169989506 GCA_902687465.1 Secale cereale | reverse complement strand
ATATATATATATTTCATAGGGCAAACAATACGTGCAAGTTTCACAACAAATATATGATATATAACGCATAAGTTTCATCCATACATACATAGTTTCATCCATAGGTAGCAAGTTCCACATTGTTCATCGATACGGAAATCAAAACAGAAAGTAAACACAAGCACTCCATCAATGCAAGCTTCCCTGAAGTGAATCAAATCTGCAAAGTAGGAAATGAGAAAGTTAGAAGAAGAAGACTAGAAGAAGAAGAAGAAGAAGAAGAAGAAGAAGAAGAAGAAGAAGAAGAAGAAGTATATGACATTTATGAGGTTACCAAGGTTATGATGCCATTTTTGACCTAAGTAAGCTAATTATGTCATTTTGACATAAGTAAGCTATAGGTCATTATTGAGCTAACCTATGCAATTATGCCATTTTGAGTTAACTAAGCTTATTATGTCATTTTGGAGGAAACAAAGCTAAGTGTAGGTCATTTTAGAGCTAACTTAGATAAAATAGGTCATTTTGCAGCTAAGTAAGCTTATTATGTCATTTTGGAGGAAAATAAGTTAAGTATATAACATTTATGAGCTCACCAAGGTTTTTATGTCATTTTTACCTAAGTAAGCTAATTATGTCATAAATGAACTAAATAAGCTAAGTATAAGTCATTATTGAGCTAACGTATGTAATCATGCCATTTTTGAGTTAACTAAGTATATTATGTCAGTTTTGAGGAGACAAAGCTAAGTATAGGCATTTTAAAGCTAACTTAGCTAAAATATGTCATTTTGGAGCTAAGTAAGCTTATTATGTCATTTTGGAGGAAAATAAGCTAAGTACATGACATTTATGAGGTTACCAAGGTTATGATGCCATTTTTGACCTAAGTAAGCTAATTATGTCATAAATGAATTAAATAAGCTAAGTATATGTCATTATTGAGCTAACCTAGGTAATTATGCAGTTTTTAGTTAACTAAGCATATTATGTCATTTTGGAGGAAACACCGCTAAGTATAGGTCATTTTAGATCTAACTTAGGTAAAATAAGTCATTTTGGAGCTAAGTAATCTTATTGTGTCATTTTGGAGGAAAATAGTATATGACATTTATGAGCTAACCAAGGTTATTATGCAATGTTTTACGGGGTTGTCAGAATCGCGATTCTGTTGTATGATTCTACGACTTTACAATCCAAACTAACCCCAGTGATTCTGCGATTTTGGTCTCTAAAATCTACGTTTCTACGATCCTGATAGTGAAGATTATACGATTTGCGATCCTACCATCCGAGCTCCGATCCGATTCAGAATCACGATTCTGACAACCTTGAGTTTTACCTAAGTAAGCTAATTATGTCATAAATGAACTAAATAAGCCAAATATAGGTCATTATGCATTTGTTAAGCAAAACACTAGAGAAAACTACCGTTTAAGCAAAACACTAGAGAAAACTTACCGTCATCACGGAGGTGAAGCATCGGGGTTGCTCGTGCCGGTTATACCTGGAGAAGGTTCGTGTGATGCTTGCGTGGAGTTACCTGCACCAAAGATCATTTGCAATGTCTCGTTAGCATGATGACACTCAAATGTTAAGACTAGTAACTAATGACCATTCAAATGAAACTCATCGTGGTCCCCGAAGTAATGACTGGCATCGGCGGAGGGGTCAGTCATATTAGTTAGTAATGGAACGAACGTTACGTGCATGATTTGGCTAATATGCAGAAGAAACTTACCATGAGGAGCTCGTCCATGGCCCAGTGAGCCACGTAATTTTGTGCCCTTCCCCCCTCCAATAACGTAGTCGTCCTCTCCTCCAACTCCCTCTCCTTCTCCGATGCCTGTCGGTCCCTCTCCTGCAGAAGCGCATGGGTTGCCTCTCTCTCTTTCTGAAGAGCAGCCTGCAACACTACTCCTCGTTAGCACTGTAATCATCGATGGCCGCACACACAATGTAATGGAGGAAAGATATCTGAGTCTGTATAACTAACCTCGATGGCGAGCTCGACTGGCCGTAGATGAGGACTTATATTAGGACAGGAGCTCGTTTGGCGCACCTTGATCTCCGGGAGAGTGCGAGGACAATGTATAAGTCCATGTCCAATGGCTATCAAGCCATGGGGCCTCCCGCCACTAGATATCATCACCAGCTCTAGATTAAAAGGTTGTCTCTGGTTAAAATCCTCCCCTTTCCCCGCCTTCCCCTCATCTCTGTACCCCACGAGCTAGTTGTGGGAGGAGATGTTGGTGAACTTCCCTGGACGATCGAGGTCAGACACAGAGAATGCCTTGGCCTTCTTGTACGAGGCTGTATGGGCCATGTCATAGAGGTCGTACACCTCTGGCACCTCCATTTTATTGTGTCGCGCCTATAAGAGAGGAATAGAGTATTAGTTATTAAAGGGCTCAAGCTAGCATGAAGAATGAATTGCATGAATCATGAAGCAAACCACATACCCAGTTCCGCCCGAACTGATATCATTTGGCGCTGCCTTGATGGTGTGGCACACCTTCCATTTGGGCATGCCGGTCCTTGGCATTGTTATGATGGCTAGCCATTCGTCTCAGCACCACTCATCCACCAACGCCTCCCAACAATCCATCTTATCTGCACACCATCTCGGGGGAACCTAAGTTAGTAAAGAGAAATTTGAGCGCTACGCCTACGAATCAAATCAAGGAAACAAAGTATAAGGCCTTAAGAATAGGTAATTATCTTCATGTACTGCTCCTTCTTCAGAAACTTTCTGCGGCACGACGGCTTGTCCTTCTTAACACCACGCGAGGCGTAGTAGTCTCAAACAGCCTACAACCGAGCCTCGTGCCGTAAGTTTTGTAGTAGGCGCTTGCACTCGGCATAGATACATTGTGTTGCGGCCTCCTCGTATCCCTCCTCACACTAGTAGAAGGCCTGCAATCAAACGAGACAACCACTACAAGAAATATGTCAACTTGTGACCACCACTATTGGTCACTGAATGGTCACAAATTTCCATTTGTGACCTTTTTGTGACCAAAAACATAAGGTCAAAAGCTGGCCGTCATAAACAGACTATTGCGACCTTCTCTGTGAGAAGGTCATAGACGTTTATGACCAAAATATGCCTAATGTCGTGTTTTGGTCACTAGCAGCCTCCCCAGGCCACGTAGGCATCCAGCGTGGCAAGCTGATGTGGCACAAGATTCAGCCCGGTCCAATTCGGTTTTCTACTTGGGCCTAGCCCAACAATTCGGCCTTTTTAATATATATTTTTTCTTGCTAGTTTTTGTAAGCTACTTGGGCCTGGACCAACAATTCAGCCTTTTATTTATTTCTGGGCCGTGGCCTTTTAACATTATTTGGGCTATTATATTTTGGAGCTGGACCCACCAATCAGATGGGTCCCACTTGTCATCATCTCACACATTGGGCCCACTTGACAGAAATTGCAAAACTGCTCAGATTATTTTCATAAGTGGGTCCCACGAGTCAGGTTTCCATTCCACACGTTTTCAAATCACATACATAATCAAAATTTCAGACCGAACAATACAAATGTAGTTCATCAAATAACACTAAGTCTACTACAATCTGTACAGTCTATTACAACCCCAATATGCCTACTGTTACAATATTACAATATTTACAGTCTCGTCTTCAAACTTCGTAGAGACAACTCTTGCGGAGTAGGGCTACACTATACGGCTTCAAACTTCAAATTTTGTAGACCTGGAGCTCCTGCAAAAGAGTGAACACATAGGCTACCAGCATTAGAGTCGCTATTATTCCTGGACAATCGAAAAATTATATATTGAAAGAGATCTCATAGAAATGTAGATTTATGGACCAAATATATGATAAAGCAACAGATTCAACCAACTTCAAAGACCTATATGTTTGTGATGCATCTTCACATAGTATAATATGATTCCAGGAGACCACAAGAGCATCAATCAGCAACAGGTGTATAGCTAGCAAACTATTACTCCCTCCGTCCGGAAATACTTATCATCAAAATGAATAAAAGAGGATGTATCTAGATGTATTTTAGTTCTAGATACATCCTCTTTTGTCCATTTTGATGACAAGTATTTTCGGACGGAGGGAGTACTAGACATCATCGACACTTGAACCATAATATGTCTAGCAAGGAAACAAAAAATGGAACAAGTACCAATTTTGGATAACATGTCCAGGAAGGACATCCAATGGTTTCAGTCACATCCTAATAAACCAGCGGCACTCTAATACTAGTAATTACCAGCAGCAAATCAAATAGCCAGATGAATCACCAGCACTTAATCAACACAACAGTCGGCAAGGACTCAACCACGGCGCAAAAAGCATCGAAATCCTAACTAACCCATGAAACAGAGCATGGTTGTAGCATAGCAAAGGGAGGAGCTCACAGTGGTGGTTTGTGCAGCCGATGTCGAACAACCTCCGTTTGTCGCTTGCGCGCACCATGCACCTTGGTTGGCCATGAAGCCCTCGTCATCTGCTGCACAGATGAAATCCAAAGCATCGCTGTGCACATGGATAGGAGGTGTCAATAATTTTGAGGTCAAATTGAAAAGGGGATACCATATAGTTTGCAAGTGCGTGAGGAAGGAAAGCAATGCAAAAGCATCACTTCGAGGTGTAGAATCCTGACCATAGAGCATCAATCAGTAGCAGGCATATATATATAGCTAGCAATAATACCATGTACTCCCTCTGTAAAGAAATATAAGAGAATTTAGATAACTAAAGTAGTGATCTAAACACTCTTATATTTCTTTACGGCGGGGGTAGTAAACAGCAGTAGCGGCAGTTGTACCATGACATGTCCAGCAAGGAAACAAAAAATGGGAAAACAATTTATTCTAAACTAGATACCAACTGAACTAGACAGATTAAACTTGTGCATAGTCGTACCAGTCGCTGTCTGCTATAGCAAGCATTTTTTCAGGTTAAACTTGTGCCTACGGCCCCTAAAAAACTTGTGCCTACGTAGACACGCTATCACCAGTTCGCCAGACTCGTGCCAACGAGCATTACAACCAGCAACACAGGCAACCACCATTCATGGCGGTAGATGCGTGTAGTAGATAGATTCATGAAGAAAACTGAATTACTATAACAGAATATTCATGGAGAAGTTGGATATGATGCCTCGTGCAAGCAACTAATTTAGTAAGCAGTGCTCCAAAGTATTCCACATGTCAAGTGCACCTTGCATGCCAGAGCGGAGAAAAAATACGCATCTTCTCAGTGTCAGCTACGATGAAGGGTGCAAACAAGAAACATTTTGAAACTTGACTGTTATGAAAAAAATTGATCAAGTGGTCAAATCAATTCTCTAGTTCAACAAGTAGTTATATGAGGCATCACGATTGCTAAACTTTGAGAAGACCACTTAATGAACAGAATGAAGCAGAGACCATGAGGCGGATCAGCTGGCAAATATTTCAGAAATAGAGCAAAACGGCTTGCTAATTTTGGCATCAACGAATTTGGGACAGGGAGGACAAGCTAGCAGAATGCATTTAATGAAATGGATTGCTTTTGGTGATTAATGGAAGAAGTAATCTGCAGATTACACAGTGAACAAGTGAAGGACTTAAATCTCTCCCTGTGGAAGAACTAAGTTGATGAAGACATGCAGCAGTAGGAGAAGCCTTGCATCATTGGTTTGGTCGGGTCGACGCTGGAAAGACTGCCGCTGTACATGATCAGCACCCGAGTGGCTCAACCTTCCTATCCCCTACCTCAACTCGACCCGGCCTCAAGGAACCACCAGCACCGCTGTACCTGGGTCATATTTAGGTACACAATTAGCTAATATGTCAACATTTAGTTACCATGAAAATAAAACAACGAACTCGGATAAGCATTACTAGTGTAGTACAAAATGTATCACTATAACTTTGGGAAATAGTTAGTCTGGTGGGTATCCAGTTTACTTGCATATGACCAACACTAACCAGTATGAGTTCATTCAATAACAAATTTGCATTATGGGCTGTGAGATGGCTGACCAAAGCTCAAATTTGCATTGGAGAGGGTAACAAATTTGCATTATGGGCTGTCGGATGGCTGACCAAAGGCTTGTCAAATTTGCATTGAACAGGGTAACAGTTTTCAGGAACTTCTCAAGCCATACAAAGTACAGTCTAAATCAGCCATGATCTTTTCATGATCTTTTTCCTAGAGAAATCTATTATCATGGCAAAATATATGGATTTATAGCTAGGATCAATAAGCTAAGATCAAATGTCATACTAATATGTTCTAATCATGTCCTTGCTTGCTGCAACCTAAAGAACATCACCACATAGACTACACATGCTAGGACTAGCATTGGTTAAAAAATAACTAATAATCATATGAAGTGCTACAATGAAGTAGGACTAGGACAGGTACTCCTCCTCATTACTCACCACTTACAGCCACAGGGTTAAAATCATAGCTCCACTACTAAGGGATCTCACATCAGCGAGTGTCGACTACTATTGTAGTAAGACAGACACTACCAATATTGTTAGTTTCATGTGGTCCGAGCTAAAAGTACTGGAGAGTAGCAGTCATAGGTGCACCACATTACCTTAATTTTTCATGAACAGACAAAACTGTGACTAACTAACATAACCTGTACAACACTACACTGTTACTGCTATCAATCCCCATTTCACGGAGAATCTCCTCTTCCACCTAGGTGGTCACCGCCACAGCCTCCTGTGGAACAAGAAGAACACACGGATACTGTAAGAGGGATGCTTCACATGAACTAAACCATCTACCATCCAATCCAAGTCGGTCACATTTCAAAAAAATTCCAAACTGAATGAAACTACATCGGACCGAGTTAATTCACTTCAATTGCATCTGCACAAATTACATATACTACTAGTGCTGCTACCAAAGGAATGCATGGGAAAGAACCAAGAAAGATGTCGAACCTGCTTGTCAATGACGGCGTCGATGATTCGGTCCTTGAATCCTGTAGACGACGTGCAGCCGACGCTTCTCCCGGCTACTGGCCCGGTAGGCCAAGGCGAGGAGCTGGCCCTTGCCATGCAGCTCGAAGAAAGGACTGAACCAAAGAGCAGCTTCTTCGTGAACTGAATCGAGGAAAGGACCTTCCTTCCATGGCGTCGGCCTCTTGAATCGGCATCGGCTTCAGCTTCTCCATCCATGGCATCATTCCTTCTCGTAGGGAGATGAGGTGGGGGGAAAGTGCCTGCACACCACCGCACGCCCGCATCAGAATCAGATGTGGAGAGGAAGAACACCAGAGATTGAAGTAGAAGAAGAGAAGGGTGGGACAGGACCTGACCTGACCTGCTGCACGCACCTCCTGCACATGGAAGAGGGGCTAGCTAGGGTTTCGGGCGCCGTCGAGGAGGGAGGGAGGGAGGGAGGCTGGACGCGGCCGTCCTCCACGGCGGGCAGAGAGGGGAATAAGCGGGGCTCCAGCCGGCGGTGGTTGGTGATGTAGAAGAGAAGGGGCGGTCCTCTGCTGCCTGACCACGATGGCTCCTCCGCAGCGACAACCCGTGCCATTCGGGGAAGGAAGAACGCTGTCGTCGCCGGTGTGAGCCTGAGCAGAGGCACGCTGGACGAGGAAGGGGCGGAGGCGTCGGCGAGGAGCCAACAGAGATGGCGGTGGAGGTGCGGCGCCGAGGGCGGGACGAGCGCGGCGGCCATGCGATGGAGGGCGCCGACTGAGGCCTCCGGGACGGGCGGAGGAGCGGGTGGTGGTGCACGGGCGCGGGCGGCGGTGTCGGATCTGAATCGGCGGGGTGGCGGCGGCGATGTGGGAGAGGGAGCGCGTGAGGTGGATCTGGAGCGCTAGGGTTCGTGGGGTGAGAGGGTGAGGGAGTTTTCTTTTTTCTTTTTCTTTTTTTGAGACAAATAGGGGGAGCGGGGTGAGGAAGAAAGGGCTGCCGTCCGATCCGAGAGCATCCGACGGTGTTTGAGCACGATCCGCGTGACATGTCCATGGACCAATCAGAATCCAGTACACGTTATGACCTTCTAAATTGGTCATAATTGACTAAAAATAAGGTGTTAAACCATATTTTTTCAAAAAAGGTGTTGAATCATATAGACAATTTTATGATATGAGAAATTCAAAAAGAAACATTCTCATTGTGTCACCAAATGTGACATAGTTTTTAGGAAAACGAACAAACTTGTAAATGGAATAAGACAAATATCTTTTAAAATTTGTTATGAGAAATGAGTTTTTAGGGGGGGGGGGTCATTTTCTATTTTCGGAGTGCGAAAAATGTTTACAGCACCACTCCATTTTCCAAAACTATAAGACTGCATTTTATGTACAGTTGACCAAATCTTTAGATGTAAAATGCTTTCGATCCACCTCTCATCAAAAAGACAAATTATGTTTCAAAAAAACAACTACCTCGGCATTCTTTTGTTTTTCTTCTACTTTTTCACATGAAAAATTCAATGAAATGATCACATATTATGCATAATGGTGCATCTTGAAATGGCAAACAATGTTACCTAAGGAAGTTTTCATTTTCTTTGCACGGAAAATTCATTTTTCATTTTTGAGTGCCCGAAAAGAGGCTTTTTTGTGAAGGACCTACCAAATATTTGTTGCAATATTGTACTAAATCAATTTCCTAAAATACTAGGACATATTTGATGCACAATTGACCAAATGGTTGGGTGTAAAAAGTTTTGATCCACCTCTCGTGAAAAAGACAAATTCCCGCCGATTCAGTTGGAAGCGGGTCAAATTTGAACTGTAGCTGCCTCGTAGTTTGCTCTTTATTTTTTCCAAAACTCATTTCTAGGTACATAAGTATCTATTTAATCAGGGAAACACCAAAAATATTCCAAGATTCAACCACTAGCTAGGAACGGTCATTCCCGCCGTTTTGACCGCATTTTGAAACGGGCATAAAAATTCAGAAAAAATCAAAAAATTGGGAAACCTTTGCATTGTGTCATTATATGTGGCCAAGGTCCCAGGAAAAATAAAAAACTTGTAATACGACAATTATTTTTAAAAAGTGTTCTCAGAAACGAGCTATCATGCGTGAAGATTCATGGCTTTCAAGCCAAATGATCAATCTTATGGCCACATTCATGACATTGTTTGTTAAAATGATCTCATATTGTGCACAAGCGTGCTTCTTGGAATGGCATACAATGTTGCCTAAGGAAGTTTTCATTTTCTTTGGACAAAAATTCATTTTCCATTTTTTGAGTGCCCAAAAGGAGGTTTTTTTGTGAAGGACCTCCCAAATAATTGTTGCAAAATTGGACCAAATCATTTTTATAAAATACTAGGCCATATTTAATGCACAATTGACCAAATGGTTGGGTGTAAAAAGTTTTGATCCACCTCCCGTGAAAAAGACAAATTTCGGCCGATTCAGCTGGAAGCGGGTCAAATTTGAACTGCAGCTCCCTTGTAGTTTCCTATTTATTTTTTACAAAAATCATTTCTAGGTACATAAGTATCTCTTTAATGATAGAAACACACAAAAAAAATACCAAGATTCAACCACTAGGTAGGAACGGTCACTCCCGCCGTTTTGACCGCATTTTGAAAGGGGCATAAAAAAATTCAAAAAAAAAATCAAAAAATTGGAAAACCTTCGCATTGTGTCATTATATATGACCAAGTTACCAGGAAAAATAATAAACTTGTAATACAACAATTCTTTTAGAAAAGTGTTCTCAGAAATGAGCTATCATGCGTGAAGATTCATGGCTTTCAAGCCAAATGATCAATCCTATGGCCACATTCATGGCATAGTTTGTTCAAATGATCTCATATTGTGCATAAGGGTGCATCTTGGAATGGAAAACAATATTGCCTAAGGAAGTTTTCATTTTCTTTGGACGAAAAAATAATTTTCCATTTTTCGAGTGCCCAAAAGGAGGTTTTTTTGTGAAGGACCTCCCAAATAATTGTTGCAAAATTGGACCAAATCAATTTTCTAAAATACTAGGACATATTTAATGCACAATTGACAAAATGGTTGGGTGTAAAAAGTTTTGACCCACCTCTCGTGAAAAAGACAAATTTCCGCCGATTCAGTTGGAAGCGGGTCAAATTTGAACTACAGCTCCGTCATAGTTTGCTATTTATTTTTCCAAAAATCATTTCTAGTTATATAAGTATCTATTTAATCAGAGAAACACCAAAAAAATTCCAAGATTCAACTACTAGCTAGGAACGGTCATTCCCGTCGTTTTGTCCGCATTTTGAAACGGGCATAAAAAATTAAAAAAAATCAAAAAATTGGAAAACCTTCGCATTGTGTCATTATATATGACCAAGTTACCAGGAAAAATAATAAACTTGTAATACAGCAATTCTTTTAAAAAAGTGTTCTCAGAAATGAGCTATCATGCGTGAAGATTCATGGCTTTCAAGCCAAATGATCAATCCTATGGCCACATTCATAGCATAGTTTGTTCAAATGATCTCATATTGTGCACAAGCGTGCATCTTGGAATGGCAAACAATATTGCTTAAGGAAGTTTTCATTTTCTTTGGACGAAAAAATCATTTTCCATTTTTCGAGTGCCCAAAAGGAGGTTTTTTTGTGAAGGACCTCCCAAATAATTGTTGCAAAATTTGACCAAATCAATTTTCTAAAATACTAGGACATATTTAATGCACAATTGACAAAATGGTTGGGTGTAAAAAATTTTGATCCACCTCTCCTGAAAAAGACAAATTTCCGCCGATTCAGTTGGAAGCGGGTCAAATTTGAACTACGGCTGCCTCATAGTTTGCTATTTATTTTTTCCAAAAATCATTTCTAGTTACATAAGTACCTATTTAATCATAAATACATGGTTTGGTGGCGATACGTCGAGGTTTGGGCGGTGGTCGAGGGCCCCAACTCTAGAGCGCGTAAACTCGCATGCCCGCCGTGTGGTCACCGCGTGACTGTGGCGTTGCCATGTGTTCTGGGCGGCCTAGGCATGTCTAGTGGGTTGGCCACTCTCCAGGTAGGTGCTAGGAAGAAAATTACAACATAAGATTCTCACGAGGAGACCAATCGATGCTCAAACATGAATTAGCAGCCAAGTGTTTGATTAGCGGTACGGGAAATGCACATGGCTAATGGGCGTGAGTTTTGGTTGAGGATGATCAGTTACTAAGAAGACCGTCTTCACAAATTTTCAGCTCAAAAGGAGGAGTCTAGGTGGTACTTGCTTTGCAAAGTACCACACTGGACATAAATACGAATGTTGAATATGGGCTCAAAATAATGAATGGATTGAGCTGGCCTTTGTTGGAGGATAGTTATTTGGGCATAGGAAAGCACTGTAGAAAATGGATACCATTTGGACATGCCAAAGTGCTACTTCCTTCACAAAGTGTTTTTTTGAACAGAATAGGAAAATGAATATTTTTGAATTATTTTTGAACTAGGCAAGGAAGGTTTTTTACATATTTGATGAAGATATGACCCAAAGAATTTATGAGATTTTTTGGGGAATTTTGGGAATGACAAAAATATAGGTTGCTTCACAACCTAGGGCAAAAACTGCCACATGGACATCACACATAGGCAAAACTGATGAGGTGGTGCCTAGTCGTAGCAACCCACCACAATTTACAAGGTTATGACCATCTATATTGGTCATGATTAGCTAGAAATAAGGCAGTGAACCAGTGCTATCTGCTTTATGACCATTTCGTGTAAGGAAATTATGACCTTTATGACCAAAATGGTCGTTATAGTTTAGGGTTTGGAGCCGCCCGAACAGCTTTTGATCAATTGGTCTGAAATGGTCATAGATCTATGACCAATACTTCCAGGGTCACTAACAAAAGGTCATAAGTTGACATATTTCTTGTAGTGAACACTGATTAGTACAATAACTTGATTTTTAATTGTGTAAAGGAGAAATTACCCAAAACTTTATGATCACCATGTCAGCCCTTGTGTGGCACAAGACACCATCGACCATCTCCTCTGGTGGGGCCGGGGCAGACAAGTAGTGCTCCCAGCTCAATCTTAGCTGTGAAAGCTGACCCTCACCGGGCAACATGACAAACCCCGGGAAATTTTGCCGGCAAATCACACCGAGGACTTGGTTGGGCCTGCGGACATCCTGGGCATGTAGCCAACCCGTGTAGTATGACAAGGCCAACACATTAGATATTTGAAGAAATGTGAAGGCAAAAGGTTAAAAAAGAGTAAATGCACTTCTCCCCATTAGGCCTAATCAACCACCTATGCTTGCGGGTCGCCGACACAGGGAGGAGCCGTGTATTACCACGCTGGTAGACGCTGCCCCCCTCGACCACCTTGCCCTCGCTATCACAAATCCAATCCCCACCACCATCAGTATGTCCACTTGACCCCTCAGGAGGATCCAGCCAGGCACCTGATAACCCACAAGTATAGGGGATCGCAACGGTTTTCGAGGGTAGAGTATTCAACCAAAATTTATAGATTCGACATAAGCGGAGCCAAACAATATTTGCAAGTATTAGCAGCTGAGTTGTCAATTCAACCACACCTGGAGATTAATTATCTGCAGCAAGTAATCATTAGCAAAGTAATATGATAGTTTTGATAGCAGTGACATCAGCAATAGTAACGGTAACAGTGATAGCAGTAATTTTGTAACAAGTGCCACAGTAATGATAGCAGTAGTAACTTAGCAGAGACAATATAGGATAAATTCGTAGGCATTGGACCGGTAATTTGTTGGATGACATTCATCATGTGACAGTCATAACCTAGGACGATAAGGCACTAGATCCAGTTCATATATATAATGTAGGCATGTATTTCATAAATAGTCATACATGCTTATGGAAAGAACTTGCATGACATCTTTTGTCCTACCCTCCCGTGGCAGCGGGGTCCATATTGGAAACTAAGGGATATTAAGGCCTCCTTTTAATAGAGAACCGAAACAAAGCATTAACACACGGTGAATACATGAGCTCTTCAAACTACAGTCATCATCGGGAGTGGTTGATGTCGCTTAAAGCTACGTCAGTTTTCCCCAAAGTGGAAGGGATGATGCAGCACATCGGCGGTAGGTATTTCCCTCGGATGTGAAACCAAGGTTATCGAACCAGTAGGAGAACCAAGCAACACAACGTAAACAACACCTGCACACAAGTAACAACTTCTCGCAACCCAATGTGTTAAAGGAGTTGTCAATCCCTTTCGGGCTATGACGCCTCAAGATAGGCAAAACAGACGTGAGAAATTTGTAGTAGATTGGTAGATGGAATGCCAAATAAAATAAATAATAATAAATTGCAGTAAGGTATTTTTCTATTTTTGGTTTAATAGATCTGAAAATAAATGCAAGGAAAAAGTAGATCGCAAAGGCAAATATATGAAAAAGAAGATCCGGGGGCTGTAGGTTTCACTAGTGGCTTCTCTCGAGAAAGATAGAACCTCAAATAATTAAGACGATATCTAGGCAATGATCATTACATAGGCATCACGTCCAAGATAAGTAGACCGACTCCTACCCGCATCTACTACTATTACTCCACACATCGACTGCTATCCAGCATGCATCTAGTGTATTAAGTTCATGGAAATCGGAGTAATGCACTAAGAACAATGGCATTATGTAGACAAGATCCATTTATCTATGGCGTTAGATATGAATCTCGTCGTTTTATCCTTAGTAGCAACGATACATACGTGTCGGTTCCCTTTCTGTCACTGGGATCAATGATGGCTTCTCGCCCCTCGTTGGTTACCCCAAGTGGAAGGTTTGAGATGCAGTGTAGCGGAAGTTTTCCCTTGGCAAAGATACCAAGGATCGATTTCCCCTGAGACTCCCAGTTTCAACAAGAAGGTGTCAACTGCTAACGGCGCCAAATATTAGCAATCAACGTGGACCTGCACACAGATACAAATAACTTTGCTCCCAACGAGTACAGAGAGGTTGTCAATCCCTCCGGCCTTGTCGTTTACAAAGGATCAAACGCAAGTGATAATAGTGATAGGTATTGCTGCAAATAGTAAATAAAAGCGGAAAGTAAATAGCGGATGTGATCAGTGATGGTAATATGGACCGGGGTCCCATGATGTTCACTAGTGATGTCTCTCTCCCAAAAGACGATAAAACAGCTATGTGAGGTAAACGAATTACAGCTGGGCAATTGACAGAATTATGTGCGCAAACCAATGCTAACTATGTTGCAAGAAAGGAGGTTCAAAGCATGGGCGGTACGCCAAGGCAAGTAGACCGAAATCCATCTACATCTACTACTAATCATCCACCTTGAGATATCTATCCAGAACATCTCGCTGGTATTAAGTTGCGAGTCCCACCCATAGTGTAAACTCAAAGCAACAGACAACTGCATTAAAAGAACTTTGCGTAAAGTAAACAATCCTTGCACCCGCGGGCACAAGCACCGTTGTTTTCCCCCTTGTGGCAACAACACATCCCCTAGACTCATGTTTCTGTCACTCAAGCTAGTCATCGAGGGGCATGAACCCACAATCAAGCATAACGTTCCCTCTTGGAGTCACTACCTACTACTTGGACAAAGCAATAAATAACAACGAAGAACATGCAAGAATTACTTACGAACATAAATATAAAAGAGGTAGATCAAATATATTACTCAAACACAATCTGAACATAATCTCACAATCCATCGGATCCCAGCAAACTCAACATAGCAACAGCATAAGGATTACATATGTGCCTCGATCATGTAGGGCAGCTCACGAGGTCTAATTAGTGAAGCACAAGAACGGGAGAAGAACATCACATAGCTACTGGTCATGGACCCATGGTCCAAGGGAGACTACTCACAACTCATCCGGGAGGCGTCCATGGTGGTGGAGAGGCTCCCGGTGGTGATCCTCCCCTCCGGCAGGGTGCCGGGAAGAGTTCTCCTGGTGCTCCCGATCTTGGAAGCGCGGCGGCGGCGGAACAGAGATGAGATCGCGAAAAAGGGTTCCCGTCTCGAGGGTTTCGGGACACGATATAAATATATGCCAAAGGGGGGCATCAGCGGAGGCCTGGGGGGCCCAGGCGCCCCCCCCGGCGCGGCCAGGAGGGGGGCCGCGCCACCAGGGCGCCTGGAGCCCTGGTGGCCCCCCTCCGGCTCTACTTCGGGTGCCGGGAAGCTTCTGGAACGCTGATTTTTTATATAATTTTTCCGGGATTTTTCTGGCAGTTTTCGTAATGGGAAAACCTGAAATACAAAAACAACAGAAAACAGAAACTGGCACTGGGGTGCACTGAGTTAATAGGTTAGTCCAAATATGATCAAAAGTGTATGCAAGTGTATAAATATCATAGCAATATCACCCAAAAGAGGCATGGAGCAAGCAGAAATTATAGATACGTTTTGGACGTATCAACATCCCCAAGCTTAATTCCTGCTCGTCCTCGAGTAGGTAAATGATAACAAGAATAATTTCTGTGGTGACATGCTAATAACCATATAGGACTCTTCATAGTCATATGACAAAAGCTTACTGAGACAATGAATCTGTAGTAATTAAGTTGCCTCATGAGAAAATCACAAAGAACTGAAAGTTTTACAATATGATACTGAAACATCAAATAGATTTGTAATGAGCATGGTGTGCAAATATGACAAAGTGATATCTCGCTTGCCCCCTTTAGTGAAGCAAAACATAAATGCAGGGGCACCTCCAAGGTTTAAGTGATGACTAGATACAATTTCAGAGTAAACGATATCATAATCATGCAAAAGACAATGCTACTTTGGGACAATGCACATTACACTCAGAATGACAATCATGCTCTCAGTAGTTGGTGCTTTAAAAGAAGGTGGAGACTCTCGAACCGTGGCTTTTGTTGGCAAGGTTGAAAACCCGTAGTCGGAAACAAAGACAAAACATGTACCAGAGCTCTTGGTTTTAAAAACAGAGGTAATATTTTTTTTAGATTATGCATGTTTCGTCAACGAATGCTAGCAGACAACTCAATCACTTCTTGAGATGGACAAGTTTTGAGGAACGGCTCCCGAATGAGGACGATCACATCCTCTTAATCTCCTTTGTTTATCACTGCCAAAGTTTTCTGATTTCTCATGAACAAAGCGTGAAGGAGGGTTTGTTTGTTATATTAATTTTGAGCCGGGCGCACTCAATGCCAGTTCCTTCTCGTGTTATGGGTTTGCACATTAGACATGCAATCCCGGGGTGAAGCTTGTCCAACTTAAAAAGATCATGAATTAACTACTACTTCCTCATGAACTTAAAACAGAGGCACAAAACAGAAATGTATTTTTTTGAATAATTTCGAGATGGTACATGCAAGTCTTCGTTAGAAATGGCAGGGAAATACCATGTATAGGAAGGTATGGTGGACTCAAATGGCATAGCTGGTTTAAAGGATTTTGGATGCACAAGCAGTCAGTCCGCTTAGTACAGGCGAAGGTTAACAAAAGACTGGGAGCGACCAACTAAGAGAGCAATGACGGTCATAATCATGCAGAGCGACAAAGCAAAATTGAATCAGGCATGGAAGTTATATCGCTACTCAGAAACAAAAGATCATCAAGGCTTGACAGACTTTCTTTACAGTCTTAAATATGCGTGAGCATATGCCAAGTCTATCAAAATAAATTCTTGAAGGAAGATATTACTAAACCATACCACATCATAGGCAAACAAATCATGTTGGTACTCCAATAACACATTGGGAACCCCCCAGCTATTTGAGACTAACCATAAGAAAACATGAACTACTAAGCACCATTATGCACGTAGCATTTTTATCATAGACATATCAACCATGCAACAGAAGCAAACTCTCTTAATAAGATAATCATGATAAATAAAGAGAGTTAAAGCAACCAACTAAACAAAAGCTCTTTAAAAAGATAATCATGAAAACTAAAAGCTAAACATGATAGTAGCTATTGAAAGACAAAGAACAGACACAACAAAGATAGACATAAAAATTTTATGTTGTGTTCTAGGTAGAAGTGGAGCGTGTTTCTCTCCCACATAAAGAAAGCTGAGTTCCGACTCGTTATGAAAAGCTAAAGAAAACTAAAAAGGAAAACTAAAAGCAAGACGCTCCAAGCATAGCACATAACACATGAAGTGATAAAAATATAGTGGAACGAAAGACGAACTGATAATGTTGATGGAGAAGGGGATGCACGGGGGCATCCCCAAGCTTAGACGCTTGAGTCTCCTTGAATATTTCTTGGGGGTGCATGGGGGCATCCCCAAGCTTGAGCGTTTGACACTCCTGAATCTTTTTATCATCTTCCCTCGCACACTTGAAAACTCCCTTCATACATAACTCATCATAATCTGATTAGCGAGGTTAGTACCCATAATAAAATAATTGTTCCTTGCTGGAAATAAGGATATTCTTGAAGGTCTGCTGTTTCTCAAGATTGCCAAAAGGTTTTTGCAAAGAAAAAGCAAGCTCAAGGTTTGCAAAATGAAGGAAAGGCAAAACAGGACAGAATATGTGAAAAATAGAACAGCAGGTAGTAAATGATTTTTTCGGGGCACTTCTGCAACTCTAATCAAAAAACTCAGAACAGATGCACGAAAGACAATTATATAGAGCACGCTGTCGATAAAATTCAAACCAAAAAGATGATCTTCTGATTTTATACGAATTTTTCTATCCAAGGACAAAATCTGTTTCCTGTACAGCAAGTCACAACTTTTGAACTTTCTTGCAATCAGAGGCTACACTTGGCACAAAATTGAAAAGTAAATATACAATGATGATGCTACTGTAGTAACAACATCAAGACACAACAAAAGCAAAATAAAATTTATTCATGTGGGCTGCCTCCCAAAAGCGCTTTCTTTTATGCCTTTAAGCTAGGCATAATGCAAAGAGATCAAGTTGTATCAATTGAAACATCATCAAGATCATCAAAAAGCTCTTCAATAATACAACTAGTCTTAAGAGGACTTTCAAATAAAGGCCTCATAGAGATACTTCTAGGGAGAAGACCAAAAGGATAAAAGTCAAGGGAAGATTCATTTATAAGTTCATCAAAGAGAGGTGTTTCTTCCAAAGTCTTTACAGTTTCAACCCCTTTGGCAATAGATGGATTACTTTTAGAACGGGGAGCCTTTGGAACGTGAACGAACTTAGGCTCCTTCTTTGCCGGAGTTTCTACCTTTTTGGTTTTGATTGAGGAGAAAGTAGTTCCTAAAGTATCAAAGATTTCCTCAATCTTGTCTATCCTAGAAGAGTCCAAGTCATGGGATTTGATGGTCTCCAAAGTTTTGAAAATTTTATGCATGGAGCTATCAAGCCTATTCAAATTCCCTTGGATCTTACGATCCAACTCGTTTATCTTATTAATGCTTGGCATCTCTAGCTCTATATTTTCAAGTTTTTTCATAATATGAGCTAGGGTGATGTCCTCTTGAATGCTAACAACAAGGGGATTCCCAACAAGATTTTCAATAATACTAAGAGACTCCCAAACTGGGGCCTCTAGGAAATTTCCATTGATAGCAGTATCTAGAATAAACCTATTCCAAGAAGTAATTCCAACATAAAAATTTCTAAGCAGGATAGTAGTAGATTGCTTCTTGGTGGCTCTTTTTTGAGAATCATTAATTCTATACCAAGCATCTTTTAGACTTTCCCCACCTCTCTGTTTAAAGGTGAGGACTTCTGCCTCGCCAAAGACAAAAGGACCCGACATAATGACAACTAAAGAATGAAATAACTATTTTTCTGATTTTCGATAAAAGATACTAAAGCAAAACTGAAAGGTAAACTAACAAGACTAAAAAGCAAAGGTAAAAGATAGCATGCAACTCTCCTATCTTGAAGAGTGGAGTCCCCGGCAACGGCGCCGGAAAATTTTGCTTGATGGCTTCTCGCCCCTCGTTGGTTACCCCAAGTGGATGGTTTGAGATGCAGTGTAGTGGAAGTTTTCCCTTGGCAAAGATACCAAGGATCGATTTCCCCTGAGACTCCCAGTTTCAACAAGAAGGTGTCAACTGCTAATGGTGCCAGATATTAGCAATCAACGTGGACCTGCACACAGATACAAATAACTTTGCTCCCAACGAGTACAGAGAGGTTGTCAATCCCTCCGGCCTTGTCTTTTGCAAAGGATCAAACGCAAGTGATAATAGTGATAGGTATTGCTGCAAATAGTAAATAAAAGCGGAAAGTAAATAGCGGATGTGATCAGTGATGGTAATATGGACCGGGGTCCCATGATGTTCACTAGTGATGTCTCTCTCCCAAAAGACGATAAAACAACTATGTGAGGTAAATGAATTACAGCTGGGCAATTGACAGAATTATGTGCGCAAACCAATGCTAACTATGTTGCAAGAAAGGTAGAGGTTCAAAGCATGGGCGGTACGCCAATGCAAGTAGACCGAAATCCATCTGCATCTACTACTAATCATCCACCTTGAGATATCTATCCAGAACATCTCGCTGGTATTAAGTTGCGAGTCCCACCCATAGTGTAAACTCAAAGCAACAGACAACTGCATTAAAAGAACTTTGCGTAAAGTAAACAATCCTTGCACCCGCGGGCTCAAGCACCGTTGTTTTCCCCCTTGTGGCAACAGCACATCCCCTAGACTCATGTTTCTGTCACTCAAGCTAGTCATCGAGGGGCATGAACCCACAATCAAGCATAACGTTCCCTCTTGGAGTCACTACTTACTACTTGGCCAAAGCAATAAATAACAATGGAGAACATGCAAGAATTACTTACGAACATAAATATAAAAGAGGTAGATCAAATATATTACTCAAACACAATCTGAACATAATCTCACAATCCATCGGATCCCAGCAAACTCAACATAGCAACAGCATAAGGATTACATATGTGCCTCGATCATGTAGGGCAGCTCACGAGGTCTAATTAGTGAAGCACAAGAACGGGAGGAGAACATCACATAGCTACTGGTCATGGACCCATGGTCCAAGGGAGACTACTCACAACTCATCCGGGAGGCATCCATGGTGGTGGAGAGGCTCCCGGTGGTGATCCTCCCCTCCGGCAGGGTGCCGGGAAGAGTTCTCCTGGTGCTCCCGATCTTGGAAGCACGGCGGCGGCGGAACAGAGATGAGATCGCGAAAAAGGGTTCCCGTCTCGAGGGTTTCGGGACACGATATAAATATATGCCAAAGGGGGGCATCAGCGGAGGCCTGGGGGCCCAGGCGCCCCCCGGCGTGGCCAGGAGGGGGGCCGCGCCACCAGGGCGCCTGGAGCCCTGGTGGCCCCCCCTACGGCTCTACTTCGGGTGCCGGGAAGCTTCTGGAATGCTGATTTTTTATATAATTTTTCCGGGATTTTTCTGGCAGTTTTCGTAATGGGAAAACCTGAAATACAAAAACAGCAGAAAACAGAAACTGACACTGGGGTGCACTGAGTTAATAGGTTAGTCCAAATATGATCAAAAGTGTATGGAAGTGTATAAATATCATAGCAATATCACCCAAAAGAGGCATGGAGCAAGCAGAAATTATAGATACATTTTGGACGTATCAATCAAGCACCATAAGATCGAACCCACTACCGGGCACCTCTTCCCATTGCAAGATAAATAGATCAAGTTGGCCAAACAAAACCCAAATATCAGAGAAGAAATACGAGGCTATAAGAGATCATCCATATAAGAGATCAAAGAAACTCGATTAACTTTCATGGATATAAAAAGATAGATCTGATCATAAACTCAAAGTTCATCGGATCCCAACAAACACACCGCTAAAAGAGTTACATCATATGGATCTCCAAGAGACCATTGTATTGAGAATCAAAAGAGAGAGAGGAAGCCATCTACTCCCTCTGTCCCACAATGTAAGACGTTTTTTGACACCAGTGTAGTGTGAAAAAATGTCTTACATTATGGGACGTAGGGAGTAGCTACTAACTACGGACCCCGTAGGTCTACAAAGAACTACTCATGCATCATCGGAGAGGCACCAATGGAGGTTGTCGGGGATATACCCCGCGGCGTAACCCGGCCGGACTTGGCGGTTTACTTGAGACGGTTTACACTTGGCGATTCACTGACGACCCGCTCTGACCAGATGGTTTACAGGCAACCTACCTGAACATTATGACTCACTGGTAACACAGAGGACGGCGGACTGATGACAAGGCCCAAGGCCCAGAAGGCCGGTTCATGTTAATGGTGGGTCGGTTTATGAAGAAAGCACAAGGAATATTCTCCTACAAAGGAAGCAAGACTAGGACTCCACTTGTAATAGAGTAATCCTAATCCTACTAGGACTAGTCATGTAACCTGCCCTTCAACATATATAAGGAGGGGTAGGGCTCCCCAAAGTGGGACAAGTAAGAAACAAACAATCGCTAGGGCTAGACACAAGAAGGAGAGCCGGCTTATGCGGCGATTCCATGAGGGTCATAATGAGATCTAGCCTCAAACAACAGTAGGGCTATTACCGAATGATGTTTCCCGTGGCCCGAAGCTGTCTAAATCCTTGTCGTGTGTTGCGTCTCTCGATTCCGCTCAACCCCTCTCAAGCTACCACATAGATGCATTGGCCTCGCGACTAAGTCCTCACACTAGGACATCTGTCGTGACAATTCCACGACAGTTGGCGCCCACCATGGGGCTGGCGCACGGTGGTGTTGAGTTCTTAGAGGGATCTTTCCCAGGGATCGAGAAGTATGTAATTTTCCGGATGAGACGGTTGGAAAGGCTTTTCATCTACTTCAAATTTATCACTCCAGATTTAAGATCTGTGAGATATAAGGATCAAGAAAAAAAATTAGGATTACACCTGTGCGCTACCGTAGGCCGCCGAGATCAAGAGAAGTGTTTCCGCTGTAGCTAAACATCATATGTTTATTGCTCATGGTGGATCGAGCCCCGAAGTGTGTCGTAAGGTGTTATACTTTTTTCATGTTGTCAATCGAGGCAAGGACTAGCTACATCAGGAACCCCAACTGCTACATCTCATCGAAACCAACTACGACCCGGAGATGGATTGGTCAAACCCCACGACTTGGAAGAGGAATCGTCCATGGTTCGCAAGTGCCTCCGAGCCGCCCTTGGTTCGTCCCGCAGCCGCCATGGCTTGCCGCGTCGCCGGCCCCAGGTCACCGAAGAGCCGCCTGGCACAGTCCTCGCGACGAGCTGCTACCGTCACTCGCCTCTGCCTCTGCGCCAAGCCGGCCTCGCCTCCCAGCCTGGAGCCACCTATCTCCGTCGTTGTATTCGCCTCGCCGCATGCCTCCCCAAACTGCACCGCTGCCGGCTCGTTATGCCTTGCTGCTGCAGGCCTGCTGGCACACCAAGCCGCTGCCGCACCCCGTCTTAACCCGCCGGTCTCAGAGTCCATCGGGTTTTCATCAAATCGCCACGCCTCTGGCTGCCTTAAGTTGACAACCGCCGTCGCATCTCGTTCCTCCGAGCCGCCGTCACGTTTTATGTCCGCCCACGGACAAACACGACCCAAAGAAGGATTGTTCTTCGGGCCCCGCTTCGAGTCGACTGTGCGTTAAGCCGCTACGTCACCCTCGCCTTGAGCTGGTCATCTTCGTCGCCGCGAGGAGCGCTTGAGCCGCCGTTGCGATCTTTCCTCATAGGCATTGAACCATACGAAACAATGGATGCATCATTTGATCAAACCAAAAGTTTCTACAATATGGACGAGTCCATCCATCAAGGAAGAAAAATATGTACCAGCGTCCGTGTTCATCCGGGCAATACCAGGTGTTATTCATCCTATATATTTTTTAAGTACATATTAATTTCCTTAGACAAACAACTACTCCGTTTTGCTGTATTTTTTACGTAGGATAATTGTTCACTACAAATGTGGTTTATACCACGGGTGCGGAGCACGCACTGACAACATTGCGCCCGACATTCGTCCGTGTCATGTTACCCGGTAAATGGACGCGCGCAAGCTGACACCCTAGCGGCCCGGTGTACATCAGCTTGTCGGGATCACGCTTGATTGTTGTTCAATGGACGTGCGCAAGAAGCCGCCCCTATAGCCCGGTCTACATCGACTCACCGGGACCGCGTCTGCGTTCGACTCGTCCGTCCTCACCGGCTTACAATGCTGCGGCCAACTCATCTCTCCGAGCCGCCTCTGGTGTTGCGGTCGTTTTACGCCCTGCGGTCCGGTTATTCAAAGTGCCGGGTTGACTAACGGAATTTACGCGCAGATCATCTGTCGTTCACCAATATCAGGTGATATCCATGTAAATTTATCTTATTAACACTTATTGTTTTTTGTCAAAGAACAATTACTCTGCCCTGTAATATTTTTACACAGGACTTTTTTATGCCATTATACCGTGGATACGGAGTACATGCACTAGCATTCGTCCATGCCACGCTGCTCGACAGACATGCGTGCAAGCCGCCGTTCCCGCGGTCCAGTCTGCATCAACTCGTCAGGACCGCGTGAATCGCCCAATAAAGGGCACAGGCTGCCGTCCCCCGCAGTCCGGTCTACATCAACATACGGCCGACTCGCCCATCCGTGCCGCCTTACAACGCCACGGACGACTCGCTCATCTGCCCTCGTGGCGGTTCACGCGTCCGCACCGGTTTACAACGCGGAGGACAACTTATTCGTTTGCGCCGGCTTATAACACTGCGGCCGACTCATGTGTCTGTGCTTCCTCTGATGCTGCGGTCCGGCCTACTCAACATACCGGGTTGGCTAACGGACACTGATGAGGATCATAAGGTCCAAATATATCAGGTGATGTCTATCTAAGTTGATTTTCTTAGCACATATTTTTTTTTGTCAAAGAGTAGTTTATCTTTGCCTTGGTCTGCAATATTGTTTATGCAGGAAAATTGTTCACTGCAAGAGCGATGGCCGTGTCATGGATGTATAGCTCACGCCGCCATTATCATACGGTAGCATTTGATTGTGTCATGATGCTCGACAAGTATATGTGCAAATTGCCGCTTTTACGGCCCAATTTATATCAACTTGACGCAGCTGACTCAACCATTTGCGCGACTTACCGCGCCTGCGAATGACTCGCCCGTCCGCACCGACTTACAATGCCACGGCCGGTTCATCTGTCTGCTCCCGCGGGCGGCTCGGCCGTGATTGATTTCGGCTTCGCCGTGGTGATCATCGACTCCATGGTGGATAATTTCTGGTCTAACATATCAGGTGAAATCCATCCATTATATTTTTATATTATATATCACTTTCTTTAAAAGAGCAATTACTCCGGTCTGCAAGCTTATCTAATGCAGGACCCGAAACCGCCATATTGGTGCAAATTTAAAGGCCAACTCACCCATCTGCGCCGGTTTACAACGCCGCAGACAACTCACCCGTCCGCCCCCGCGGCCGGTTCACCAGACTGCACCGGATTACAACACCGTGGCCGACTCATTTATCTATATCACCTCTGATGTTGTGGTCGTCTTTGCTGTTCTACTCTCGCGACCTGGTCTACATCAACATACTGGGCCGCACCTGTCTACATTATTGAGTATAAAGCCAGTCGCTGCTTGGGTAGCCCGGTTTTCTTCCAACAACTCTGGAGCAAATTATCATGCATTATCTGCCGCCGTCTGCACTCGATGGCTCAATGGGCAGGCGCACAAGTCGCCGCCACTACAATTTGGTTAACTTCAAATCGCCAGTTGGAAGGAACCATTGGCCGAGTTGCTAACACGGCTCATACGGGATCATTGATAACCCGCCGCAGTCACCTCAATTTTCTATGGATTCATATGGCACTGTCAACAACAATGATGGACACCTTATGCTATGATCAAATATGTAGAGTCTCAAGACAACTCCTTGAGTCATCTTAAGACTTGGGGGCTACGATGACATGACTCGGCAAATCTTGCCAGTTTCAGCAAATTTAAGAACCCCAGGACGATGGAGGGAAAGATAACTCGGTCCCAGGGGCAACTGTTATATTGATGAAAACTTAAAGGCCGTCAGAAAATTTCTGGCATAAAAGGTATATGACAATTACAAAATTCTGGCTCAATGAAGAAGTTTCCGGGTCATCAGAAAGGAATCCGGTTTAAAATCTGGTTCAAAGGACATCAGTCTTACCGAAGCTCTCAATATCCAGTTTAAGAATTTCCGGTTCAAAAGAATAATCTCTCGCAAGTTCGAGTTCTCAGGGAAAATTAAAGGGACCAAAGAGAGTTTGTTGCAAAGCACAACTCAAACATAGGCACCCGGTGAGCACAACTCAGAAATATATCACATGGAGGCTTCTGTTTATAAAGCAGAGTTCTAACTACCCTATTGATCCAGCTATTAAGCCAATAATATCATAAAAGCACAACTCTGGTTACTTCATTGATCCGGCTATCAAGCCAACATTATCATAAGGGGCAAAAGAGAGTTTGATGCACATCACAACTCAAACATAGGCACCTGATGAGCACAACTCAGAATGCTACCTGGGGGCTCCTATCGCACAGCGGCAACGAGTTTTAAGACCCTTGTAGTAGGCTATCAAGCCACGGCTTGGAAGCCTGGTGTATACACCTAAAACCCCGGGTTAACCTGCCTGCATCAAGTAAGTCACTCTGCCCAGGTAAACCTGGTATGACCCGCCGAACGATTGACAAGTCAATTTTATAAGAGACCCTGAACTTGTCAATGTTAAAACGACGATTGGTTAAGGATTGAGAACCATCTTAACAGGCTTTTTGAAATGGTTTAACTCAGTGGCCCGGCAGCCCATGAAAAGCCTCGAATTTGGAGCCTCGTAGCTCGTAAAAAGCCTCGACTACAAGTTTTTATTTGCTTTTGTTTGTCAAGTTTTTACTTCTCAATGAGATTGTTGGTATTCATCCGATATCTATCGATTCGTCCTAGTGATTGACAACAAGTCACCACCATCAAGTAAACCGGTGTTTATTAACCCGGCCTGGCTTTTGACTATAAGTCGCCAGTATGAGATAAGATAATGATCGATGTTTGTTAAACCGGCCTGGCTTTTGACTATAAGTCGCCAGTATGAGATACGATAATGACCAGTGTTTATTAAACCCGGCCTGGCTTTTGACTATAAGTCGCCAGTATGAGATAAGATAATGACCGGTGTTTATTAACCCGGCCCGGTTTTGTTTATAAACCGACAATCTATGATAATTACCAATGTTCAAATTTTGGGTTATCACCCTTACTACAATGGCTTGGTAAAACCAACAGTGTGATTAAATATCATTGGAACCGGTTTTCAAACCGGGTTATATTATTCAAGTCTTTAAATAGCCAACATGGCTGGATTTTTATTATGGTTATCAAAAACCAATATTATGATTGAGGTTTTCAAAGTCACTTCAGCGCAATGGATATTATTTTATCAATGGGTATGATTTATTCTACAAAGGAATAGTCCCGAGTCGCTGGAGGCTTACAACCCGGCACTTGAGGGCTACATTATTCAAGTTGAGATTACATCAAATATGCAAGTCTCATGTCGCTGCAAGCATGCACCGTGACACTTGGGGGCTAATGCAAAGTCATTTTTTGCTCACCTTATTGAAGACCCGACTCATCACATTGTAATGAGCCGGCCCTTGGGGGCTACCAATTGCTCGTGTCAACAAACCAAGGTACACAAGTATTAATCCATTATATTGAAGGGTCCACTGCTCAGTTGGTAAAGCACAAAGCTCTTAACCTTGTGGACGTGGGTTAAAAGCCCCATGATGGGGGTTACATCATATGATGTTGTTTTTAATAAAGTCCCAACTCAGTGTTATCTTACTAAGCTGGCCCTTGGGGGCTACACGTTGCTGTTCAAGTCTACATGATCATATTTATAAAGTCCTTGCTCACTATTGCATAATGACCCGGCCCTTGGGGGCTACACTGGTTGAAGTTTTTATGAGCATAAAGTAATTATAAGTCCCAGTCTGCTGCAAGCATGACAACCCGGCACTTGGGGGCTACATATGTGAAATATTCAGTTTTTTAGTAGTGATTGGGATGAACAATCTGGATTTCTTCAAGGCTGCAACGTTTATATTGAAACAAGTCTTAAGCTATCACTATGTTCTCCTCTTAAGACTTGGGGGCTACAGGTAATATGCATATAAAGGAGTAACATCTTCAAATTCTCGGTTTTGGGCAAATCAGGAAGATTAATTGTGTGACCCGGCGTTGGCAACAATCATAACCCGGCATCTATAAACAGTCATGACCCGGAATTATCAGTTTTTATAACCTGGCAATGGAGGTAATCATAAACCAGCATCTTCAAGCCGGTTGGATATCAATTGAATATTTGAAGACCAATATTTTTGTCAAATTGGAGCATTGAAGGCTGATTCAAATGGATTCTTGATTTACAATATTTCTTATGCAAGCAAGTTGATTATGAAGCTGGTATGTTGACCCGGATTTTCTAGAAGAAGGAAAGGACAAGGACTTACGGATGGTCAGGTGCCAGTTTACAAGAATTCTTAACCCGGAGCACAACCTGTCAAATTTGTTCTTGAGTTTATTTTGCAGCATAAGTTTACCATGGATAAATCCAAGCTAAACAGGGGGGCTAATGTTGGGGATATACCCCGTGGCGTAACCCGGCCGTACTTGGCGGTTTACTTGAGACGGTTTACACTCGGGGATTCACTGGCGACCCACTCTGACCAGACGGTTTACATGCAACCTGCCTGAACATTATGACTCACTCATAACACGGAGGACGGCGGACTGATGACAAGGCCCAAGGCCCAGAAGGCCGGTTCATGTTAATGGTGGGCCGGTTTATGAAAGAAAGCACAAGGAATATTCTCCTACAAAGGAAGCAAGACTAGGACTCCACTTGTAATAGAGTAATCCTAATCCTACTAGGACTAGTCATGTAACCCGCCCCTTCAACATATATAAGGAGGGGTAGGGCTCCCCAAAGTGGGACAAGTAAGAAAGAAACAATCGCTAGGGCTAGACACAAGAAGGAGAGCCGGCTTATGCGGCGATTCCATGCGGGTCATAATGAGATCTAGCCTCAAACAACAGTAGGGCTATTAGCGGATGATGTTTCCCGGGGCCCAGAGCTGTCTAAATCCTTGTCGTGTGTTGTGTCTCTCGATTCCGATCAACCCCTCTCAAGCTACCACATAGATGCGTTGGCCTCGCGACTAAGTCCTCACACTAGGACATCTACCGTGACAATTCCACGACAGAGGTGGTGAACCCCATCCGATATGGTGTCTAGATTGGATCTGGTGGTTCTGGACTCTGCGGCAGCTGGATGAATATTTCGTCGACTCCCCTAGGGTTTCTGGAATACTAGGGTATTTATAGAGCAAAGAGGCACTGCGGGAGGCCACTGAGGTGGGCACAACCCACCTGGGTGCGCCAGGGGGCCCTGGCACGCCCTGGTCGGTTGTGCCCCCCTTGGGGCACCCCCAGGTGGTGCCTTGGCCCATCGGGTGTCTTCTGGCCCATAAAAATTCTCCAAAAAGTTTCGCGGTGTTTGGGCTCCATTTGATATTGATTTCCTGCGATGTAAAAAACATGATGAAAATAGCTACTTGGCAGTTGGCATTATATCAATAGATTAGTACCAAAAATGATATAAAATGACTATAAAATGATTGTGAAACATCCAAGAATGACAATATAACAGCATGGAACAATAAAAATTATAGATACGTTGGAGACGTATCAGCATCCCCAAGCTTAACTCCTGCTCGTCCTCGAGTAGGTAAGTGATAAAAACTGATTTTTTGATGTGGAATGCTGCCTATCATGTCATATCATATTCTTTTCTTTATAGCATGGACATTTGTACTTTTATATGGTTCAAAGCAATAGTCTAGTTTTGACATAATAATTTAGATACTCAAGCATATCAACAAGCAACCATATCTTCCAAAATATCATTGCTAAAATAAGCTGTCCCTACAAAATCATATATTCTTGTCATGCTCTATCTTCCCCCTCATAGTATAAATCATGTACTATCCTGGTGTTAGCCAAGCAATTGGTTCATTCTTTTTAACACGCTTTAGCATTTTCAACTCTCACGCAATACATGAGCGTAAGCCATGGATATAGCAATATAGGTAGAATAGAATGCGATGGTAGTAGACAAAAAGAAGGGAAGAAAGTCTCACATAAACTAGGCGAACTGATGGACTATGGAGATGTCCATCAATCGATATCAATGTGAGGAGTAGGGATTGCCATGCAACGGATGTACTACGAGCTATAAGTGTATGAAAGCTCAATATGAAACTAAGTGGGTATGCATGAAACCTTCTACGAAAAAATTCCCACTAGTATATGAAAGTGACACATAGGAGACTCTCTATATGAAAAACATGGTGCTACTTTGAAGCACAAGTGTGGAACTAGCATGCCCATTCTCTCTTTTCTTTTACTTTTTTACTTTTTTTCTTCCCCTTTTTTTTTCTTTCTTTCTCTTTTTTTTTCTTTCTCTCATTGTCTGGAGTCTCATCCGACTTGTGGTGGAACCATAGTTTCCATCATTCTTTCCTCACCGGGACATGCTCTAATAACTATATGATGGAAGTGCATGGTAGTATATCTCGGAATGGCTATGGAAATGCCATAATAGGTAGGTATGGTGGCTGTTTTGAGGAAGGTTTAATAAAGTTTATGCACCAGCGAAAGTTGCGCGGCACGAGAGAGGCTAGCAATTATGAAATGGTGAGATTGCGTATTATCCATGGGCTCACATTAGTCATAAAGAACTCACATACTTATTGCAAAAGTTAATTAGCCCTCGAAGCAAAGTAATACTACGTATACTCCTAGGGGGGAGGTTGGTAGGAGTTAAGTATCGCACTCCCTCGACCTTCACACAAAGATAGGACAATCAAGGATAAATTGTGCTCCGACTTCCTGGCATAACGAGAGACCATATGTGCATGTTTCGGGAATAACAAACCTTAACATGAATATTCTTACTAAAGCATAATTACTCATTAACATAACTCACATATCAAATCATCATGTCTCAAAACTATTACAAGGAATCAAGTTTATTTTGTCCAATGATCTTCATGAAAGTTTTTATTATATCCTTCTTGGATATCTATCACTTTGGGACTAATTTTCATGTGTTGCTTTTGATAAGCTCAAACAAATATGAGCATAATTTTTGTCATTATCTCAAAATAATTGAAGTGAAGTAAGAGAGGATTTATTTAAATTTTACTAACTCTCAAATAAATCTAAGTGAAGGAAGAGAGTATTTCTTTAAAAATACTAAGCACACCGTGCTCAAAAAGATATAAGTGAAGCACTAGAGCAAGTCCATTCCTCATAAAAATTTAAGTGAAGCATAGAGAGCAATTCTAGCAAGTCATGGCATAATTTTGGCTCTCTCAAATGAGTGTGTACAACAAGGATTGATGACTTAAAAATCAAAACAAAACAAGCAAAGACTCATATCATACAAGACTCTCCAACCAAAACACATATCATATGACGAATAAAAACATAGCCTCGAGTGAAATACCGATAGTTGTTGGAAGAAAGCGGGGATGCCACTTGGGGGCGTCCCCAAGCTTAGTTGGTTTCTCATTTTTGGATAATAGCTTGGGATGCCGGGGCATCCCCAAGCTTAGGATCTTCTATCCTTCCATCATCCATCGTAAGATAACCCAAAACTTGAAAACTTCAATCACACAAAACTTTAACAAAACCTTTGTGAGATCCGTTAGTATAAGAAAGCAAACCACTACTATAAGTGATGTATCAAACCAATTCATATTTTGTTTTTGTATTATATCTACAGTATTCCAACTTTTCTATGGCAAAAATTCATCAAAGAAAACCATAGAGCCATCAAAATAAGCACACAACACAAAGAAAACATAATCTGTCAAAAACAGAATAGTCTGTAGTAACCTGTCAGTTTAGAATACTTCTGGAACTTTAAAAATCTTGAAAAAATAGGGACAAGTGGGAAATTTGTATATTAATCTTCTGCAAAAAGAATCAACTAGAAAGCACTTTTATGTTAAAAATGAGATTTTGTTTCTCGTGAGCGCAAAAGTTTTTGTCTTTTTAGCAAGATCAAACAACTATCACCCAAGAAGATCCTATTGGTTCTACTTGGCACAAACACTAACTAAAAAACAAAAAACACAATCATACTAGTAGCATAATTGTGCTAACACTCAAGAACAGAAAGCAAAAAGCAAAAATAAATTTTATTCATTGGGTTGCCTCCCAACAAGCGCTATCGTTTTACGCCCTTAGCTAGGCGTAAGGCAAGGATCTAAGTTTTGTCATCTTTGTCCAACTCTTCAATCAAACACTTAGAATCCTTCAAACATTTAGAATAAAGATCTCCAATAGCAATACTCATCGGAATAAAATTAAATATTTCATTCTTACAAAAAGGATCTCTTATCACTTCAACAAAATCCGGATGGATGCTAATCATCTTAAGGTCTCCCTTATCATTATCACTAGAAGTTGCACCCTTGTTACTAGATCTCCTACTCTTTGCGGGAGTTTCCTCAATAATTTTAGTGGTAGTAAAAGCCGTGCTTAGATTACTGCAGATTTCTTCAAATTTATCGATCTGAGACGGACTTTCTTCTATTCTTTCATGGATTAAGGTACCCCTCTCTTTTAACAACTAAAAAATATCACCCACTTTGGACCCAAGATTAGTAGCAAAATTATGCATCTTTTTATGTATAATTTCCATATGATCTTCGGTAAGAATTTTCTTTTCAATAGCATCCAGTCTTTCCACCATGCTCAAGAGTCAAAATTGTTTCATTAACCATAAGAGGTGATGAGCCCACTAAATATCCCATAGAATTAAGAGCATTAAAAGTAGGACTCATTAGAAAATTTCCATCGGTAATCGTATCAAGGACGAATCTATACCATGTGGTGATGCCAACATAAAAACAACACAGAAGCACAACAGTAGATTGCTTACGGATAGATCTATTATGAGCATTGAAAATTATATACCAAGCATCTTTTAAATTTTCTCCTCCCCTTTGTTTAAAGTTGAGGACCTCGTCCTCAGGAGTGCAAGCAATATAGGAAGAACTATCCATAACGGCAAACAAGAATGCACGCAAAAACAAATCCGGCAAGAAAACGATGAACGGAAAAATAAAAGCGAATAAAACGGCAAATATTGGTGAAGTGGGGGAGAGGAAAATGAGAGGCAAATGGCAAATAATGTAAATTTCGAGGAGATGAGATTTGTGATTAGGAACATGGTTATGTTGAAGATCCTCCCCGGTAATGGCGCCGGAAATTCCTTTTGATGTCGCTTAATGCTACGTCGGTTTTTCCCCAAAGAGGAAGGGATGATGTTGCACAGCGGCGGTAGGTATTTCCCTCAGATGTGAAACCAAGGATATCGAGCTAGTAGGTGAAGGAAATATGCACTAGAGGAAATAATAAATCTGTTATTTAATATTTCCTTATATCATGATAAATGTCTTCTATTCATGCTAGAATTGTATTAACCGGAAACATGATACATGTGTGAATACATAGACAAAACAGAGTGTCCCTAGTATGCCTCTACTAGACTAGCTCGTTAATCAAAGATGGTTGAGTTTCCTAACCATAGACATGTGTTGTCATTTGATGAACGGGATCACATCATTAGGAGAATGATGTGATGGATAAGACCCATCCGTTAGCTTAGCACTATGATCGTTTAGTTTTACTGCTATTACTTTCTTCATAACTTATACATGTTCCTATGACTATGAGATTGTGCAACTCCTGAATACCGGAGGAACACCTTGTGTGCTATCAAACATCACAACGTAACTAGGTGATTATAAAGATGCTCTACAGGTGTCTCCGAAGGTGTTTGTGGTGTTGGCATAGATCGAGAATAGGATTTGTCACTCCGAGTATCGGAGATGTATCTCTGGGCCCTCTCGGTAATACACATCATAATAAGCCTTGCAAGCAAACGACTAATGAGTTAGTCATGGTATGATGTATTACGGAACGAGTAAAGAGACTAGCTAATAACGAGATTGAACTAGGTATCATGATACCGACGATCGAATCTCGGGCAAGTAACATACCGATGACAAAGGGAACAACGTATGTTGTTATGTGGTTTGACTGATAAAGGTCTTCGTAGAATTTGTAGGAACCAATATGAGCATCCAGGTTCCACTATTGGTTATTGACAGGAGATGAGTCTCGGTGTGACACCCCGAGACCGATGCGCCAGGTGTCAGCTAGTTATTTGTCGCCGTTGCCATGTCATCTGCTTGCGTGTTGCATCTGTCTTGTCATCGTGTGTGTTGCATTATCATGTTTTCAAAATTTGCATCCATCCAAGTTCCCCCATCCTCTCCGTTGTCCGTTCTGAGCCAGACACACTTGCATGTGCCCGCGGCACCTCTGAATATTTATTTTACGAGTGGCCGAAAAATGTTCTCGGAATGGGTTGAAACATGGCGTGTGGTCTTATTATAGCATAGGTAGACCGCCTATCTAATTTCGACGTAGTCGGAGTCCGTTTGATAGTCCAACGGTTAACCGTGTTAACCGCCGGAAGCCTTTTCCCTTTTGGCCCAGCACCCCTTTCACAATAGCCCCCAAGCCCATCCTAACCCCCTCCATGCTCTTGGTCGTCGGACCAGGATCGCGTGGCTAAAAACCACTCCCTATTTGGACCTTCCTAGCTCCCAGAATCTATAAATAGGCCCTCTCCCCCGAATTTTCGGGAAAACCCTATTATCCTACTTTCTCGCGCCGCCGGACACGTCCGGGACGGACCGGACACGTCCGCCCGGACGCGCCCAGCCAACCGCCGGCTACCACGTGGCGCCCCGCCGCCATTCTCCCACCGCGCCGCCGCGGCCCGCAGAGCCCACGGCCGGCCCGCGCCTGGGCCGCGTCGGGCCCGACCCCGCGCCTTCGTCCCTTCCGCCCCCGGCCGCTCGGGCTCCAGCCGGCGAGCCGCCGCCGGAGCCCCCGCCGCCTGCGCGCCGGCCTCCTCCTCCCTTCTGGTCGGCTCCCATCGCCGCCGGCGAGCTGAGCCACACCACCGCCTCTACTTCGCCGCCGCCGACCGACTCTCGCCGCCGCCAGCCGCTCGCATCTCCGCCTCCCGCCGGCGCCCCCCCGCCGCCGTGCGCCACCTCGCCTCCGCCGGCCTCGAGCCGCTCCGCCGCCGTCCCGTCGATCGGGGAGAGTCCCCGATCCGTTCCAGCGCGTCGGGCTGCGCCTCGCCTCCGTGTGGGCCTCGTCCCCGGCCCATCCGGTCGTGGCCGAGCCGGCCCATCTCCCGCCCCGGCCTGGCCTGCCAGCCACGGCCCAGCTGCCTCCTCTGCTGTTGGGCTGGGCCCGCTTCGGTGAGGCCCGCCTAACCCTCGCCCATGTGCGTGTTTTTCTAATTGACGATCGATTGTGTTTTTTCTCAAGTCATAAAAACTGCTAAGTCCGCCCCAGAAATTGTAATTTTATGTGCATGTTTGACCCCTTGTAACTTTTTGTGTGCTTATCCAAATTGAGTGAATGATATAAAATGATCGTCGCGATATGCTCTTCATTTTGTTCCACTGTGTCATGCTTGTTTGAGTTCATCTTGATGCCCTAATCTCTGTTGCAAGAGTGCTACATGTTTAAAACTGCTATTAACTGTAATTTTGTTGGCATGTTTGAGAGGTGATAACTTTGTGCATGTTTATCCAAATGGAGCATATGATATATCAAAATGTTCATTGTGAAGTGCCTACATGTTGGTTGCTGTAGCATTCATGTTAGGTGCCATATTGACATGCTAAACTCTGTTGCAAAAGTGCATGCGGCTGTTAAGTGCTGAAACTTGTTATGAGATGCTGATTTCACCTGCTCATTGCTATTGGTGTGTTTGTCTTCATGCCACATGTCAATATGTTTTAGAATCACAATCATATGGTCTTTGCTGTGGTGCAATCCACTTTCCATGATATGCCTTGAGGTGACTTAAACAAGCTTGTAAACATGCCATGCCAATGTTGCTGTTTTATACTTAGTGAAAAAACTGCTAAGTCTGGAATCTGTTAAACCTGATGCTATGTTTGCTTGATGCTCCACTCAAATCCATGCTTGTTTTAGTATGTCCAATGTTCATGTCTTGTTGTCCATGTTATTGTATATTCATTCATGCCCTTGTTTGCATATATGGCCTGCTGTAGCTTATTTATTTCTTGCTCTCAAGTTGCTATAAATTTAGCTGTCAGCCTGTTTATCAGCATGATCAATTTGGTGAAGCTTGTTGTTATTGATCCATGCCTCCTATGGAGATGCTCCAATGGAGTTGTTTGATATATGCTATGTCTACTACATGTCCATGCTCTTTATATACTTAATAGAGTTGATATGCTTGTTGTTTTGTGCCTCCGAAGGCAGCATCGTGATGATGTTTTTGCCTTCCCAGATTTTGACTAAGTCTGGATAAATTTATTGCAACTTGCCATGCTTGGTTAATTGTGTTCCAGCAAGTTTTTGGGTGTGTTCTAAGTTCATGCTTGTTAAGTATAATGTCTATTTCACATCTGTGCCTCTTGTTATCATGTTTGGGTGTTGTAGCATATATATACCTTGCTCCAAAGTTGCTATGTTGCTGTTTTTGACAGCTTGTTGTTATATCTTGTTTCATGTGTATGTGTTGAATCGTTGCTCCGTTTTGAGCGTGCCCTATATGAAACTTGTGTGATTTTGCATGTAGAAGCATAATATCATGTTGTTTTCATGTTAGGAGTGTGTTTGCTTGATGTTTGGGTGCATCTTGCACCGTTGCCATGCTTGCCTTGTTTTGCTCATATCTTCTTGGCCGTAGCTCCGAATTAAACAAACTTTATATGAAACTTGACTAGAATTTCGTGTAGATCATCATGGTGCATGTTAAATTGCTGCTTAACAACTTTAACTTAAGGTTTGTTCAGATCTGGACCAAATTCAAAATGTGCATATGAGGACTTACCAGATTTGTTATGTGTTGATTCCGGCCTCATTTAAACTTGTTGGTTTGTGTTGTTCTTGTGTGCTTCATCCCTTGACATGTATTGCATCATATACACTTGTCTTGCATCATACTTGATTGAGCTCCTTGTCTTGTTCTTGAGTGGCGTGTTTACCTTGTTGTGTGCTTTCTTCTCGTTAGTGCTTTTCCGTTGCGATCGTGAGGATTTGTTCGACTACACGTGGTTCGTCTTCAAGGCTTCTTCTTCGTCTTCTTCATGGACTCGTTCTTCTTCCTTGCGGGATCTCAGGCAAGATGACCATCACCTTGGATACCTTTACTATCATTGCTATGCTAGATGTCTCGATGCTATCGTTATATGTCGCGCTACCTATCTTTTGTCAGCCCCTCTCCTTGTTGCCATGAAACCTCTAACCTTTGACACCTTCCCAGCAAAACCGTTGTTTGGCTATGTTACCCGCTTGCTCAGCCCCTCTTATAGCGTTGTTAGTTGCAGGTGAAGATGCAGTTTGTTCCTTGTTGGAACTTGTTGTTGGAATATCACAATATCTACTATTATTATTAACACACCTATATACTTGGCAATGGGTGGAAGGCTTGGCCTTTTGCTCGGTATTTTGTTCCACTCATGCCGCCTTAGGAGCCGATAAACCGGCGTTATGTTCCTTGATTTTGCGTTCCTTACACGGTTGGGTATATGGGGACCCCTTGACAGTTCGTCTTTGAATAAAACTCCTCCAGCAAGGCCCAACATTGGTTTTAATTTGCAATGTAATAATAACTTAATTAATTAATTAACTTGCATAGGGGGTCGCGTCCCCGAGGATTCTTTCTACATACAGGGAGGGGCCAGTGCCGATGGTGTTGGTCCCAAATAGAGCAGCTTGCGGCGCCGCCCCTTGGCAAATTGGGGTATCTGGTCGCTGTAACCATAGCTCATCCGGACGTGGTCTGAGACGAGATACGCGCGGCTACTATCAGGGTGTCGGCACGTCGGGAGGTCTTGCTGGACTTGTTTTACCATTGTCGAAATGTCTTGTGCACCGGGAATTCCGAGCCTGATCGGGCCTTCCCTAAGATAAGGGGTGATATTATTATTATCTCTGCTGATCGTGAGAGCTTGTGATGGGCTAAGTTGGGACACCCCTGCAGGGTTATGATCTTTCGAAAGCCGTGCCCGTGGTTATGTGGTAGATTCGGATTTGTTAATGTCCGGTTGTAGAAAACTTGACAGAGGATCTGAAGTAAAACACACAACCGTGTGAGTAACCGTGACTGTCTCTTTTCACTTTGAGAAGAGAACACGGTGGGGTTATGTTTGACTCGTAGGTAGTTAAGGATCTTTAGCGATCACTACTAGTTGGCGACCGTTTGCGTAGATGCTGATGTTATTCTTTTACTCGTAAGTTAGCCACCATATATATGCTTAGCCCCTGCTGCAACCTCACCACTTTACCTCTTCCTACCCATTAAGCTTTGCTAGTGTTGTTACCCATGGTTGTGGGATTGCTGAGTCCTCGTGACTCACAGATACTACAACAACAGTTGCAGGTGCAGGTTTCCGATGTCTTGACGTGAGAGCGATGTTCTTTTGTTGGAGTTCTTTCTTCTTTTTCTTTGTCAGTCTTGGGTTAGGTTCCGGGTCGGCAGCCTGGGATAGCAGATGGATGTCATTGTGCTTTTCTCGTTTGCATCCGTAGTCGGATGCCTTGTATTGTTGTTGTATTCATGTGACTTGTATGTATTGTTGTATCCCCCATGTATTTATGTAATGGTATGATGTAATGATATCCATCTTGCTAAGAGTCTGAGTTGCGGTTGTGCCCCAATCACGTAAGCATCACATGATCGGGATAGAATCGCATCTTGGGCTTGACACTCGGTCATGTCTACATAGTTCTTGAACCCGTAGGGTCCGCATGCTTAACGTTTGATGATGATCGGTATTATGAGTTTATGTGTTTTGATGTACCGAAGGTTGTTCGGAGTCCCGGATGAGATCACGGACATGACGAAGAGTCTCGAAATTGTCGAGACATAAAGATTGATATATTGGAAGGTTATATTCGGACACCGGAAGGGTTCCAGGGGTCACCGGATAAATACCGGATTACCGGGGAGTTACCGGAATCCCCTGGAGGGTTAATGAGCCTCATGGGCCTAGATGTGGAAGAGAGGAGGCATGCCAAGGTGTGGTACCTCCTAGCCTAAACCGAATTGGACTAGGGGGCGCCCCCCTTTTCCTTCTCTCCTCCCTCTCCTTCCCTTTTCTCCTAGTAGGAATAGGAAAGGGGGGGGGGGGCAGAACCTACTTGGAGTAGGATTGCCCCCCATGGCGCGCCTCCTCCCCTTGGCCGGCCTCCTACTCCCTCATCCCTTTATATACATGGGAAGGGGCACCCTAAAGACACACAAGTTGATTTCTTAGCCGTGTGCGGTGCCCCCCCTCGATTGTTACACACCTCGGTCATATTGTCGTGGTGCTTAGGCGAAGCCCTGCGTCGGTAACTTCATCAACAATGTCACCACACCGTCGTGCTGACGGAACTCTCCCTCGACCTCAACTGGATCAAGAGTTCATGGGACGTCATCGAGCTGAACGTGTGCAGATCACGGAGGTGCCGTACGTTCGGTGCTTTGATCGGTTGGACAACAAAGACGTTCGACTACATCAACCGCGTTACTAAACGCTTCCGCTTTCGGTCTACGAGGGTACGTGGACACACTCTCCCGCTCGTTTATATGCTTCTCCTAGATAGATCCTACGTGATCTTAGGATTTTTTTTGAAATACTACGTTCCCCAACAGTGGCATCATGAGCCATGTCTATGCGTAGATGATATGCATGAGTAGAACACTATGAGTTGTGGGCAATAATAGTCATACTTATTATTAGCATGTCATACTTTGATTCGGTGGTATTGTGAGATGAATCGGCTCGAACCGACATTACGCGTACGCTTACGTGAGACTGGTTTCACTGTTACGAGCACTCGTTGCTTAAAGTTGACCGGTGGGTGTTTGTCTCTCTCACTTTTGTTGAATCGAGTGTGACTACACCAAGTCCTTGTGAAGGTTAAAACAGCACACTTGACAAAAAGCGTTGTGGTTTTGTATGAGTAGGTAAGAATGGTTCTTGCTAAGCCCGTAGTAGCCACGTAAAACTTGCAACAACAAAGTAGAGGATGTCTAACTAGTTTTTGTAGGGCATGTTGTGATGTGATATGGTCAAGACATGATGAGTTATACGTTATTGTATGAGATGATCATGTTTTGTAAATTATCGGCAACCGATAGGAGCCTTATGGTTGTCTCTTTATTGTATGAATTGCGAAGGCCATGTAATTGCTTTACTTTATCACTATGAGTTAGCGATAGTAGTAGTAGCAATAGTTGGCGAGACGGCCACGACGCTACTATGAAGATCATGGTATCAAGCCGGTGACGATGGAGATCATGATGATGCTTTGGAGATGGAGATCAAAAGCACAAGATGATGATGGCCATATCATGTCACATATTTTGATTACATGTGATGTTTATCTTATTATGCTTCTTATTTTGCTTAGTACGGCGGTAGCATTATAAGCTGATCCCTTACAAAAATTTCAAAGTACAAATGTTCTCCCGGAGTATGCACCATTGCGAAAGTTCGTCGTGCCGAGACACCACATGATGATCGGGTGTGATCAGCTCTACGTTCAAATACAACAGGTGTAAGACAGTTTTGCACATGCAGAATACTCGGCTTAAACTTGACGAGCCTAGCATGTACAGACATGGCCTCGGAACACTAGAGACCGAACGGTTGAGCATGAATCATATAGTAGATATAATCAACATAAGATGTTCACCATTGAAAACTACTCCATCTCACGTGATAATCGGACATGGTTTAGTTAATTTGGATCACGTGATCATTTAGATGACTAGAGGGATGTCTATCTAAGTGCGAGTTCTTTAGTATTATGATTAATTGAACTTTAATTTATCATGAAATTAGTCCTGATAGTATTTGCAAATTATGTTGTAGATCAATAGCTCGCGTTATAGCTCCCCTATGTTTTGATATGTTCCAAGAGAAAACTAAGTTGAAAGATGTTAGTAGCAATGATGCGGACTAGGTCCGTGATCTGTGGATTATCCTTATTGCTGCACAGAAGTATTATTTCCTTGATGCACCGCTAGGTGACAAACCCATTGCAGGAGCAGATGCAGATGTTATGAACGTTTGACAAGCTTGGTATGATGACTACTTGATAGCTTAGTGCGCCATGCATTACGGCTTATAACCGGGACTTCAAAAAAGTTTTGAACGCCACAGAGCATATGAGATGTTCCAAGAGTGAAAATAGTATTTCAGACTCTCGCCCGAGTAAAGAGGTATGAGACCTCTGACAAGTACTTTGCCTACACGATGGAGGATAATAGATCAACTAATGAGCATGTGCTGAGAATGTCTGAGTACTACAATCGCTTGAATCACGTGTGTCGTGGATTTAGCACGGAAGATGTGCTAGCGAAAGGACTTAGTCGTGAGGCCATCGCTATGGGTTAGCTTAAAGGGGTTAAAGTGGATGAAGGACGCAAGGATTTTATACTAGTTCGGCCCCTTCGATGCAGGTAAAAGCCTACGTCTAGTTTGGTGTGGTATTGCTTGGGCTTCGATGACCAGGGAGCGAGTTCGCTTTACCTATGTCTCGAGCTGTTGTTCTTTGTCTTGAACCGCCGCCGGGTCGTCCCTTTATATAAGAGGTGACGCCCGGTCCGGTTTATAGTGTCCCGAGGCCGGCTCATAAACGTGTCTGCCTCGGTCTCTGCTCTTTCTATCTTACATCCCAAGTTACATAGTATGACGGTTTACAAATCATGGGCCCTAATACATGGGCTCTAAGTCTCTTGGGCTATAATCTTCTAATCCATACTCCGCTGGGCCTCTGTTAATATAATCTTGATAACGTAAACCGGACCCTCCCAACCGGTTTATACCTGATAGTAATATCCCTGACATCATTCCCCAGATTGATTTAAACATGTTCATGTCAATCTCCAAAGTCTTGTACAAATTTTCCTTTCTACAGCTTCAGTATGCTTGGTAACCCGGCATGACGTCACCCCCTCAAGTCGCTTTAAACCGTCGTGACGCCATCTGCACATTTAACGCCTGTACCTATTTTTTACCTTTATTTATTAAAAAAGTCCGAAGATCGAGGTGACAACACCATCCATATCCGATTTTTGATCTCCTCGATTCCCGCGCTTGCCGTTTTATCCCCTCAGCTTATAAATAGGGCCCAACGGGTATATCTTTTCCCCCCTGCTTCGTCTTCGTCTGTCTTCCAGCGCTCAAGCTCCGCCGCCGTCCTTCGAGCTCGTCGCTTCACCAAGCCCAGCCGCTGCATCAACCTGAGCGTGTTCAGCGATTCGCCGCCGTCCTTCCGCTTCCGTTTCCTCAGGTGCGTTACTCCTTCTTCCCCGTAGATCTTAGTTCTAGGGTTTCGCGGGAGCTCGTAGATGAACCTCCGTTCTTCGCAGTTCATCACCATAGGTAGTTCCTAGCCATAGATGTTAAACCTCTTAGGTCGACCTTCGTACGCATGACTCCGCTCCGTCTTTATAATCTTAGTTCTCCCAATACTGCTAGTTAGACTGGATCTGTAAAAAACTTCGCTGCCTTCAACGAATATGTCTTGAATTATCTTGATTTTTCCATACGCTGTAGATCCATATTTCACCATTTTCTCATGTGAAAGTTTTTTTTCACACTTTAGATTTGCAACTCATCTGCCTATGTTGACGGTTCAGCTTTAAACATGCGCCTCCTATGCCTGTGTCGACGGTTTAACTTTAGATCTGCACCTCACCTGCTTGTGTTTGGCGGTTTAACTTGTTCCTTTCAAACTTCCTAATCCGGTAGCTGTTACATTCATAGTTATTCTGGACCAGTTGATACCATTAGTCCCCTGCCTAAACCGCCAATTAGATCAATGCTTTCATAGAACATGCCGGTTTATATCTGCGTGGATCATAAACCGGGTCTTGTATTGTATTTTTCAGCGTCCCCCCTTTGAAAAAGATGACTTCTGTGGCCAAGCAGTTTGTTGCCTGCAACTGGGTCCCATCCCGGATTACCGAGGATGATTTAGCAGAGGCGGCCTCAATTGGCGCTTTAGGTCCCAAGGAGGTTCTACACTGGAGGGCTCCCGGGTAAGAATGTCCTCCCCAGCCTAAAGAGGGAGAGATTGTTGTCTTTTTTGATCACCTGGCCCGGGGCTTTAACCCTCCAGGGTCAAAAAATTTCCGCGATGTATTGGCAGAGTTTCAGCTCCATCCCTAAGACATAGGCCCCAACTCCGTATCAAACATCTGCAATTTCCAGGTCTTTTATGAAGCCTATCTGCAAGAAGAGCTGTCTATAGAGTTATTCCGGGACTTCTTCCATCTGAACCGCCAGACTGAATTTCATGATGGGCCAAACACTGAGCTGGGCGGAATGAGTATCCAGAAGAGGAAGGATGTCAGCTTTCCTCATGCTACCCTTCATAGCCATCCCAAGGATTGGAACCAAACTTGGTTATATTGTGTTGATACTTCACTAGAGGGGGAGAATCCATTGCCGGGTTACCGTTCTCATCGTCTGACTGTGGACCATCCTTTCCCTCAACCTTTGAGCGCCCAAGGCCGAGCTTGATATACCCCTCAACTTTCAAAGCTTAGGGCTTTTGTGGCCAACGGTTTAACTGGCGTCGACTTTGTCCGTTGCTGGCTCTCGTGGAGCATTCTTCCATTAAGCCGGCGTTCCGGGTTAATGTGCGAGTATAGTGGCAACCCAAAGGACCCTCGGCGTCACACGGAGATGGTGCTTCCAGACAATGAAGTTACCGAATCTGCTAAGAAGATGCTGAATATACCTCTGGAGGAATGCAGTCGGACCAGTTTAGCACCCTTCCGCGTAAACAACAAACCGCCAGCGGTAAGATTCTTCTATCCCTTTCTCTTTGTTTTAATCCGTCCATACTGCTTGTTTTTAACATACTTTTATTCCTTTATGCAGGCCAACGACCCCTTCTCGAAACGGAAAGCCCAGGACAAACCGGCGAAACCAACTCGCAAGAAGAGCCTGGCTATAAAGAAACACATGAAAAGACATGCCGCTGCTTCTGGTTCGAACGCTGAAGAAGATGATCCGGCTTCTGAGGTACTGCTTGGTTCATATGCCTGTTAACTTTCCCTTGTCTATATTTATATTAACAATGACCTTTCCTAGGATCCGGCAGAAGGGAGTAAAGCGGATGAAGTTGAGGTAATCAATCTTTCCTCTGATTCAGAACCATTACCACCCAAAGTTCGTCGAGTAGCCCAGAAGTATCCATTTTATCATCCTTATGCTCAACTAGATCCCCATTTTCTTTTGAAGAAGCAGCAACATGAGGCTCGCCGCACCACACGCCAGAGTGGCCATGTGGTCGAGTCGACCGGATTGACTCATACTCTGGCTCGAAGACGCCGTTCAGAGGTTTTACTTACTCCAACTCTTCTTCATCCTAAAGCGGGTCTTCCAAGAATGAAAGAAAAATATGAGGTAACTTCTTTCCCTTTCCCTTTCATTTCTGCTTGTGCCTTGTAGCTGTGCCTTTAGTCCACTGTAGCCCCCAAGTGTCGGTTTAGACTTTTAGGATGAACCGGGACTTCTCCTATGTTTGAGAATGACATTACATTAGCCCCCAAGTCTCAAGGACATAACTTGTTATGTGCTTGGGACTTGTCTAAAAAAGTTGCTTTTTTTCACTTCAATTGTACATTAGCCCCCCAAGTGTCGAGTGCATAACTTGTTATGTGGTTGAGACTTTTGATTGAACTGTCTTCATGAATATCTGATATTTTTTATCCTCTGCAGACTGATTTGAACCAGAGGGCTTCTAAGATAACCAAGCTCCGGAATAGCATGGCCTTCCAAGAAACTGCTTCGACTAAAGTCAAGGAGGAACTTACCCTTGCTTTAGCTAATATGGAGAAGCTCAAGAAAGATTTTGAAGCGGAGCGGTCCACTTGGGAGGCAGAAAAGGCTGCTTTGGAGAAAAGAGCCAATGATGCTGAGGCAGCTCTTAACCCGATGATAGAGGAGTTATCCGGGTTAAGGCAGCATATAGATGATATGACATCTGCTATCTTTGGTAAGTACTTGTTGTCATATGCTTTATTCTTGCTATCTTGCGCTGCTCAGGTTTAACTCATGACTTGTACACAAGGAGGCGCGTTACTCATCTTGGGGATGATGTGCGGAAGAAGCTGAAAGCTGCTTACACCTTGGTAGAACAACTCTACGCCGGTGCTCAGAGGGCCATGAGTGCTATTTCGCACAATAAACCGGCACCAACCACTATCCAAGGTACTCTGAATAAACTATCCATCTTGCCTACCCGTATTGTCGAGGTGAAGAAATCTTCTGCAAGAGCTGGCTCCCTCATGGCGTTAACCCGGGCCAAGGCATGGGTTCCCAACTTTGATCCGGTTGAGGCCATGAATGGTTATCCCAGTATAAAAGAAGACAGGTCGGCTTTCTTCGCTGAAGATCTTCGCGCCTTAACGAAAGACATGCGGCCTCTTGCCAGTAAGCTTGCTGATGAAGCAGACTTATCAAGGTATTACCCAGGTTATGATCTGGAGAATGTGCGGGTGGAGCGGCCATCTTATGACATCGAAAATCTTATTCCACCCGTTCGTAAGCATACCTTCGCCCCTGGCATTGAACCATCAGAACTTATAAACGACGAAGTGTATTTCCGCGCCCTTGCCAAGATTGACTGGAGCACCCCTGATTTCCAGTAGCTGCCTGAAATCGTCGAAGACCCGGAACAAGCTGACCCTCAGTATTCCCAATGAGCCGAAGCGGAATCCTAAACCGGCTCCGGTTTACTTTTATTTGTTGAACACTTTTGTGAGAAACCTGATATTCTCTGGGCTACCAGTGCCTTGTAATAGAATAGTTGAGATACGGTCTTTGTCCCACACTATCTTGCATGGCTTTATTTTGTTTGGTGACTTCCTGCTTGCAATGCTTTGACAGTTTATATTACCTGCGCCTGTATAAACAATGCTCAAAGTGCCCTGGCGGTTTATCGCCGGACGGGTCATACTGGCCAAACACATGATCTAAGTCAATATCTTGAACTGTGTGTAAAATATAAATATGCATCATACCTGTGATTAAGTGTATCCATAAACCTTAATCCAGTAGGAACAACCCAAGGTGGAAGTGTTGATGACTTCCTTGGCTCTTTGTCGGCCCGTCATGAAGATCGATCCGGGTTACAATGAACGCCGGTTTAGCTGTAAACTAGTACTGGTGTCTGTAACCCAGACTATAACTCTGTAAATACAGATGTAATGAAAACTTTTTAGTTATCCAGTCTTGAATCAATGGACTTGGTTGAAAAACCAATGACCTTGAAGATAAAGATTTGAGAAAACATAAAAAATGAAAAATAAAGTTTTGGGCAAATAAGACCATGTAGTCGAGGCTTTTTACGAGATGCGAGGCTCCAAATTCGAGGCTTTTTATGAGCTGCCAGGCTACTGTCAGTAACCATTTTAGCAAAGCCTATTAAGATGATCCGCAATCTTTAACCAAGTCATCAATGTCAAATGCTACCAATGTTCAAAATCTTATAAAGATTTGAGTTGTGTAATCACTTGATGATTGTCAATTTAACGTTACCAAGTTCAGTGTCCCGAAGGATTGACTTGTGTGTACGTTCGACGGGTCATACCAGGTTTACCTGGACGGCGCGATTTACTTGATGCAGATAGGTTAATCCGGGGTTTTTGGTGTATACACCAAGTTTCCAAGCCGTGTTCACTACAAGAGTCTTCAACACACTGATGAACTTGCATCAGGAGCCCCCAGGTAGCGTGTGAGCATTGCTCGTCGGGGCCTATGTTTGAGTTGTGCTAGGCATCAAACTCTCTTTTGCCCCTCATCATCATGTGGAAATTACCGAGGCAACCAGAGCTGTGCTCTTATGATGGTCTTGATGTGGCCGCCGGTTTAAGAGGCCATAAGAAATTTCCTTGCCCGCGGAAGCCCCCATGTGATTCTCTTTTGTACAGAAAAGACGGCTGATTCCTTGATTTATCAAGGGCGCCGGTTTAAGAGGCCATAGAAAATTCCCTTTCCCACGGAAGTCCCCATGTGATACTCTTATGAAAAAGATGGCTGATACCCCGGTTTACTAGGGACGCCGGTTTATTGATGGGCCTCGAACCCCTCGTTGGTTACCCCAAGTGGAAGGTGTAAGATGCAGTATGTAGAAGTGTTTTCCCTTAGCAAGGATGCCAAGGATCGAATCCCCAGAGACTCCTAGGTTGAACAAGTAGGTGTCAACTACTAACGGCGCAAATTAGCAATCAACGTGGACCTGCACACAGATACAAATAACTTTGCTCCCAACGAGTACAGAGAGGTTGTCAATCCCTCCGGCCTTGTAGTTCACAAAGGGTTAAAAGCAAATGATAGTAGTGATAGATAGTGTTTTGCAATAGTAAATAAATAGCGAAAAAGTAAATAGCGGATGTGATCAATGATGGTAATATGGACCGGAGTCTCATGATGTTCACTAGTGATGTCTCTCTCCCAAAAGACGATAAAACAGCTATGTGAGGTAAACAAATTACAGCTGGGCAATTGACAGGACCACGAACGCAAACCAATGCTAATTACATTGCAGAAAGGTTGAGGTTCCAAGCATGGGCGGTACGCCAAAATAAGTAGACCGAAATCCATCAATATCTACTACTAATCATCCACCTTGAGATATCTATCCAGAACATCTCGCTGGTATTAAGTTGCGAGTCCCACCCATAGTGTAAACTCAATGCAACAGACAACTGCATTAAAAGAACTTTGCGTAAAGTAAACAATCCTTGCACCCGCGGGCACAAGCACCGTTGTTTTCCCCCTTGTGGCAACAACACATCCCCTAGACTCATGTTTCTATCCCTCAAGCTAGTCATCGAGGGGCATGAACCCACAATCGAGCATAACGTTCCCTCTTGGAGTCACTACGTATTACTTGGCCAAAGCAATAAATAACAACGGAGAACATGCAAGAATTACTTATGAACATAAATATAAAAGAGGTAGATCAAATATATTACTCAAGATCAATCTGAACATAATCCCATAATCCATCGATTCCCAGCAAACTCAACATAGCAACAACATAAGGATTACATATGTGCCTCGATCATGTAGGGCAGCTCACGAGGACTAATTAGTGAAGCACAAGAACGGAAGGAGAACATCACATAGCTACTGGTCATGGACTCATGGTCCAAGGGAGACTACTCACGAGTCATCCGGGAGGCGTCCATGGTGGTGGAGAAGCTCCCGGTGGTGATCCTCCCCTCCGGCAGGGTGCCGGGAAGAGTTCTCCTGGTGCTTCCGATCTTGGAAGCAGCGGCGGCGGCGGAACAGATATGGGATCGCGAAAAGAGTTCCTGTTCTGAGGGTTTCGGAGGACGCTTTAAATATATGCCAAAGGGGAGCATCGGGGAAGCTTCGGGGGGCCCAGGCGCCCCCCCGGCGCGGCCCAGGGGGGACGGGGCGCTGCCAGGGCGCCTGGAGCCCTGGTGGCCCCCCCGGCTGCCCTTCGGACGCAAGGTTGTTTCCGGAACGCTGATTTTTTATATAATTTTTCTGGAATTTTCCTGGCAGTTCTCGTAACGTGAAAACCTGAAATACAAAAACAGCCGAAAACAGAAACTGGCACTGGGGTGCACTGGATTAGTAAGTTAGTCCAAATATGATCAAAAGTGTATGGAAGTGTATGAATATCATAGCAATATCACCCAAAAGTGGCATGGAGCAAGCAGAAATTATAGATACGTTTTGGACGTATCAACATCCCCAAGCTTAATTCCTGCTCGTCCTCGAGTAGGTAAATGATAACAAGAATAATTTCTGTGGTGACATGCTATTAACCATATAGGACTTTTTCATAGTCATATGACAAAAGCTTACTGAGACAATGATTCTATAGTAATTAAGTTGCCTCAAGAGAAAATCACAAATGACTGAAAGTTTTACAACATGACATTGAAGCATCAAATAGATTTGCAATGAACATGATGTGCAAATATGATAAAGTGATATCTAGCTTGCCCCCTTTAGTGAAGCAAAACATAAATGTAGGGGCACCTTCAAGGTTTAAGTGATGACTAGATACAATGATTTCAAAATAAACGATATCACAATCATGCAAAAGACAATGCTACTTTGGGACAATGCACATTACACTCAGAATGACAATCATGCTCTCAGTAGTTGGTGCTTTTAAAAGAAGGTGGAGACTCAACATAAAAATAAAAGATGGTTACGTGCTAGAGTTTTTATTTTGAAAACATGGAAGCAATTTTGTCAACGGTAGTAGTACTTCATATGTGTCATGTATAAGACCTCCTATAAGTTGCAAGCCTCATGCATCGAATACCAATAGTGCTCGCACCTTGTCCTAATTAGCTCGGATTTCCCATGGGTTATCATTGCATTACATATGTTTTAACCAAGTGTCACAAAGGGGTACCTCTGTGCCACCTGTACAAAGGTCCAAGGAGATAAATCGCATTTGATTTCTCGTTTTTGATAGATCTCAACTTGAGGACATCCATACCGGGACAACATAGAAAATAGATGATGGACTCCTCTTAAATGCATAAGCATATTCTCATAAGAGATTGAGGATTAAGTCCAAGCTAAAACTTCCACCATGATGCATGGCTTTGGTTGGCGGCCCAATGTTCTTCTCTAACAATATGCATATTCATTCAACCCACGGCAAATCACCCTTACTTCAGACAAGACGAACATGCATAGCAACTCACATGATATTCAACAAAAGTGTGACAGTTGATGGCGTCCCCAGAAACATGGTTACCGCACAGCAAGCAACTTATAAGAAATAAGATACATAGGCAACATATTCTTTACCACAATAGTTTTTAAGCTACTTTCCCATGAGCTATGTATTGCAAAGTTAGTTTTAGTACAGGTGGAGGTTAGCAAAAGACTGGGAGCGACCAACTAAGAGAGCAATGACGGTCATAATCATGCAGATCGACAAAGCAATATTGAATCAGGCATGGTAGTTATATCGCTACTCAGAAATAAAAGATCATCAAGGCTTGACAGACTTTCTTTACAGTCTTAAATATGCGTGAGCATACACCAAGTCAATCAAAATAAATTCTCGAAGGAAGATATTACTAAACCATACCACATCATAGGCAAACAAATCATGTTGGTATTCCAATAACACATTGGGAATCCCCCAGCTATTTGAGACTAACCATAAGAAAACCTGAACTACTAAGCACCATTATGCACGCAGCATCTTTATCATAGACATATTAACCAATGCAACGGAAGCAAACTCTCTTAATAAGGTGAGCATGATAATTAAAGAGAGTTCAAGCAACCAACTAAACAAAAGCTCTTTGAAAAGATAAGCATGAATACTAAGAGCAGAGCATGATAGTAGCTATTAAAAGACAAAGAACACACACAACAAAGATAGATATGAAAATTCTATGTAATGTTCTAGGTAGAAGTGGAGTGTGTTTCTCTTCCACATAAAGGAATGCTGGGTTCCGACTCGTTATGAAAAACTAAAAAGAAAACTAAAAGCAAGACGCTCCAAGCATAGCACATAACACATGAAGTGATAAAAATATAGTGAAACGAAAGACGAACTGATAATGTTGATGGAGAAGGGGATGCACGGGGGCATCCCCAAGCTTAGACGCTTGAGTCTCCTTGAATATTTCTTGGGGGTGCACGGGGGCATCCCCAAGCTTGAGCGCTTGACACTCCTGAATCTTTTTATCATCTTCCCTCGCACACTTGAAAACTCCCTTCATACATAACTCATCATAATCTGATTAGCGAGGTTAGTACCCTTAATAAAATAATTATACCTTGCTGGAAATAAAGATATTCTTGAAGTTCTACTGTTTATCAAGATTGCCAAAAGGTTTTTGCAAAGAAAAAGCAAGCTCTTGATTTGCAAAATGAAGAAAAGGCAAAACAGGACAGAATCTGTGAAAAACAGAACAGCAGGTAGTAATCGATCTTTTCGGGATACTTCTGCAACTCAAATCAAAAAACTCAGAACAGACGCACGAAAGACAATTATATAGAGAATGCTGTCGAAAAAATTCATACCAAAAAGATGATCTGGTTATTTTATACGAATTTTTCTATCCAAGGACAGAATCTGTTTCTGGACAGCACCTCACAACTTTTGAACTTTCTAGCAATCAGAGGCTATACTTGGCACAAATATGAAAAGCAAAGATACAATGATGATGCTACAGCAGTAAACAACATCAAGACACCACAAAAGCAAAAAATTTATTCATGTGGGCTGCCTCCCAAAAGCGCTTTCTTTTATGCCTTTAAGCTAGGCATAATGCATAGATCAAGTTGTATCAATTGAACCATCATCAAGATCATCAAAAAGCTCTTCAATAATACAACTAGTTTTAAAAGGACTCTCAAATAAAGGCCTCATAGAGATACTCCTAGGTAGAAGACCAAAAGGATAAAAGTCAAGGGAAGATTCATTTATAAATTTATCAAAGACAGGTGTTTCTTCCAAGGTCTTAACAGTTTCAACCCCTTTGGCAATAGATGGATTACTTTTAGAATGGGGAGCCTTTGGAACGTGAACGAACTTAGGCTCCTTCTTTGCCGGAGTTTCTACCTTTTTGGTTTTGATTGAGGAGAAGGTAGTTCCTAGGGTATCAAATATTTCCTCAATCTTGTCTATCCTAGAAGAGTCCAAGTCATGGAATTTGACGGTCCCCAAAATTTTAAAAATTTTATGCATGGAGCTATCAAGTCTATTAAAATTCCCTTGGATCTTACGATCCAACTCATTTATCTTATTAATGCTTGGCATCTCTAGCTCTATCTTTTCAAGTTTTTTCATAATGTGAGCTAGGGTGATGTCCTCTCGAATGCTAACAACATGGAGATTCCCAACAAGATTTTCAATAATACTAAGAGACTCCCAAACTGGGGCCTCTAGGAAATTCCCATTGATAGCAGTATCTAGAATAAACCTATTCCAAAAAGTAATCCCAACATAAAAATTTCTAAGCAAGATAGTAGTAGGTTGCTTCTTGGTGGCTCTTTTTTGTGAATCATTAATTCTATACCAAGCATCTTTCAAACTTTCCCCACCTCTTTGTTTAAAGGTGAGAACTTCTGCCTTGTCAAAGACAAAAGGACCCGACATAATGATAACTAAAGAACAAGATAACTATTTTTGTGATTTTTGATAAAAGGTACTAAAGCAAAAAACTGAAAGGTAAACTGACAAGGCTAAAAAGCAAAGGTAAAAGATAGTGTGCAACTCCCCTATCCTGAAGAGTGGAGTCCCCGGCAACGGCGCCAGAAAATACTCATTGATGGGCCTCGAACCCCTCGTTGGTTACCCCAAGTGGAAGGTGTAAGATGCAGTATGTAGAAGTGTTTTCCCTTAGCAAGGATGCCAAGGATCGAATCCCCAGAGACTCCTAGGTTCAACAAGTAGGTGTCAACTGCTAACGGCGCAAATTAGCAATCAACGTGGACCTGCACACAGATACAAATAACTTTGCTCCCAACGAGTACAGAGAGGTTGTCAATCCCTCCGGCCTTGTAGTTCACAAAGGGTTAAAAGCAAATGATAGTAGTGATAAATAGTGTTTTGCAATAGTAAATAAACAGCGAAAAAGTAAATAACGGATGTGATCAATGATGGTAATATGGACCGGAGTCTCATGATGTTCACTAGTGATGTCTCTCTCCCAAAAGACGATAAAACAGCTATGTGAGGTAAACAAATTACAGCTGGGCAATTGACAGGACCACGAACGCAAACCAATGCTAATTACATTGCAGAAAGGTTGAGGTTCCAAGCATGGGCGGTACGCCAAAATAAGTAGACCGAAATCCATCAATATCTACTATTAATCATCCACCTTGAGATATCTATCCAGAACATCTCGCTGGTATTAAGTTGCGAGTCCCACCCATAGTGTAAACTCAATGCAACAGACAACTACATTAAAAGAACTTTGCATAAAGTAAACAATCCTTGCACCCGCGGGCACAAGAACCGTTGTTTTCCCCCTTGTGGCAACAGCACATCCCCTAGACTCATGTTTCAGTCACTCAAGCTAGTCATCGAGGGGCATGAACCCACAATCGAGCATAACGTTCCCTCTTGGAGTCACTACGTATTACTTGGCCAAAGCAATAAATAACAACGGAACATGCAAGAATTACTTATGAACATAAATATAAAAGAGGTAGATAAAATATATTAGTCAAGATCAATCTGAACATAATCCCATAATCCATCGGATCCCAGCAAACTCAACATAGCAACATCATAAGGATTACATATGTGCCTCGATCATGTAGGGCAGCTCATGAGGACTAATTAGTGAAGCACAAGAACGGGAGGAGAACATCACATAGCTACTGGTCATGGACTCATGGTCCAAGGGAGACTACGCACGAGTCATCCGGGAGGCGTCCATGGTGGTGGAGAAGCTCCCGGTGGTGATCCTCCCCTCCGGCAGGGTGCCGGGAAGAGTTCTCCTGGTGCTCCCGATCTTGGAAGCGGCGGCGGCGGAACAGAGATGGGATCACGAAAAGATTTCCTGTTCTGAGGGTTTCGGAGGACGCTATAAATATATGCCAAAGGGGAGCATCGGGGAAGCTTCGGGGGGCCCAGGCGCCCCCCCCCCCGGCGCGGCCCAGGGGGGGGGGGCACCGCCAGGGCGCCTGGAGCCCTGGTGCCCCCCGGCTGCCCTTCGGACGCAAGGTTGTTTCCGGAACGTTGATTTTTTATATAATTTTTCTGGATTTTTCCTGGCAGTTCTCGTAACGTGAAAACCTGAAATACAAAAACAGCCGAAAACAGAAACTGGCACTGGGGTGCACTGGATTAGTAAGTTAGTCCAAATATGATCAAAAGTGTATGGAAGTATATGAATATCATAGCAATATCACCCAAAAGTGGCATGGAGCAAGCAGAAATTATAGATACGTTTTGGACGTATCATTTATTATATTAATCATAATATATATATATATATATATATATATATATATATATATATATATTGTACATAAAGCGGAGCCTACGGCTCAAGTATAGTAAGGTCGAAGAAGAGCGATGTTCCACGGCCGCTTGGTCTCCTCCTCCGCGCGTGAGTCCTTATGTTCTCGAACGTCGACGAGGTAGTATGACCCATTGTGCAGGTTCTTGCTGACCACAAAGGGTCCTCCCCAAGCTGGGGATAGCATGTGCATGTCCGTCTGGTCTTGGATGAGCCGGAGCACCAGATCTCCTTCTTGAAACGTCCTGGTCTTAACCCGGCGACTGTGGTACCAGCGCAGTTCTTGTTGATAAATCGCCGATCGAGCTGCTGCCGTGTCTCGTTCCTCGTCCGGCCGGTCCAAGGCGTCTTGTCTTGCTTGTTCATTATCCGCTTCAACATAAGCCACCACCCGCGGCGAGTCATGACGGATATCTCTAGGAAGGACCGCTTCAGCTCCATATACCATGAAGAAAGGCGTGCACCCTGTAGGTCTGTTAGGTGTAGTGTTGATGCTCCATAACACAGAGGGCAATTCCTCCACCCAACAACCCGGCGTTCTCTGCAAAGGAACCATAAGCCGGGGTTTAATGCCTCTCAAGAACTCTTGATTGGCTCTCTCATCTTGGCCATTAGATTAAGGGTGAGCTACTGATGATACATCAGGACGGATGTGCTCTCGTTGACAGAACTCCTCCATAGCCCCCTTGGATAAATTGGTGCCATTATCAGTTATAATGCTATGTGGAAAGCCAAACCGGAAAATAACCATTTTGATGAACTGAACCATTGTTGCTGCATCACACTTACTAACAGGCTCCGCTTGAACCCATTTCGTAAACTTGTCCAAAGCCACTAACATGTGGGTTTTCTTGTCCTGGGATCTCTTGAAGGGCCCTACCATATCAAGCCCCCAAGTCGCAAACGGCCAAGTAATTGGGATCATCCTCAGCTCATGCGCCGGTATATGAGCACGCCGTGAGAATTTCTGGCAAGCATCACATTTTCTGACCAAGTCCTCCGCGTTGGCGTGAGCCGTCAACCAGTAGAACCCATGACGAAAAGCTTTAGCCACCAAAGATTTTGAACTGGCGTGATGACCGCAATCCCCTTCATGAATCTCTCTAAGAATATTGCAACCTTCTTCTGATGATACACACAGCTGAAAAGCTCCAGAAACGCTGCGATGATGAAGTTCTCCATTGACAATAGTCATTGATTTGGATCGCCGGATTATCTGTCGGGCCTCGACTTCGTCCTCTGGTAACTCCCCTCGGTTCATGTATGCCAGGTAAGGGAGTGTCCAATCCGGAATGACATGAAGTGCTGCAACCAATTGTGCTTTCGGATCAGGAACAGCCAAGTCTTCCTTCGAAGGTATCTACACCGACGGATTATGCAACTCATCCAAGAAGGTATTAGGTGGAACCGGTTTACGCTGGGAACCCAGCCGGCTTAACTCATCAGCCGCTTCGTTTTTCCGCCGGTCTATATGATCCACTTGATATCCTTTGAAGTATCCAGCGATGGCGTCTACCTCTCGTTGATATGCTGCCATGAGCGGATCCTTGGAGTCCCACTTGCCAGATACCTGTTGTGCCACCAGATCTGAATCGCCAAAACACTTGACCCGGCTTAAGTTCATCTCCTTGGCCATCGGCAGACCATGGACGAGAGCTTCATACTCAGCAGCATTATGAGTACAAGGGAACATTAAACGGAGGACATAACAAAACTTATCACCTAGTGGAGAAGTTAACACAACTCCAGCCCCCGAGCCCTCCAACTGCCTCGAACCGTCAAAATGAATAGTCCAGTATGTACGATCCGGCTTCTCCTCAGGCGCTTGCAACTCTGTCCAATCGTTGATAAAATCCACCAGAGCTTGAGACTTTATCGTAGTACGGGGCACATACTTTAATCTGTGCGGGCTAAGCTCAATGGCCCACTTTGCAATTCGACCAGTAGCTTCTCTGTTCTGGATTATATCCCCTAACGGAGCTGAACTGACAACGGTGATTGAGTGGCCCTGAAAATAGTGCTTTAGCTTCCGGTTTGCCATGAACACTCCATACACCAGTTTCTGCCAATGTGGATATCTCTGCTTTGATTCAATGAGCACCTCACTGATGTAGTAAACCGGCCGCTGAACCGGATACTCTTTCCCTGTCTCCTTGCGCTCTACCACAATGGCAACACTTACTGCACGGGCATTAGCAGCCATGTATGACAACAGTGGCTCATTGTCAACTGGGGTAGCAAGGACCAGCGGTTCTGCCAATTGCCTCTTCAAATCCTCAAACGCAGCATCAGCAGCATCACTCCAGATGAAACGGTGTGTCTTCTTCATTATCTGATAAAGCGGAATTTCCTTCTTCCCCAAACGGCTGATAAACCGGCTGAGTGCTGCAATACGGCCCGCTACGCGTTGGACATCGTTGATGCACGCCGGTTTAGCCAGGGACGTAATCGCCTTGATCTTCTCCGGATTAGCCTCAATTCCTCTGTTTGACACCAAGAATCCCAGGAGCTTGCCTGCCGGAACACCAAAAACGCACTTCTCCGGATTAAGCATTATTTTATAGACTCGGAGATTATCAAAAGTTTCCCTCAGATCATCTATCAATGTCGCCTCCTGCCTGGATTTTACCACAATGTCATCGACATATGCATGGACATTCCGTCCAATCTCCCCTTGAAGGCAGTTCTGCACACAATGCTGGTAGGTCGCCTGGGCACTCTTGAGCCCAAATGGCATAGATACATAGCAGAAGGCTCCAAAAGGAGTTATAAAGGATGTCTTCTCCTGGTCCTTAACTGCCATCTTGATCTGATGATAACCTGAGTATACATCCAAAAAACTTAGCCGCCCGCATCCCGCCGTAGCATCAATGATTTGATCAATACGGGGGAGAGCAAAAGGATCGGTTGGGCAAGCTTTGTTCAGATCCGTGTACTCAACACACATTCTCCAAGTTCCATTTTTCTTAAGTACTAGCACCAGATTAGCCAACCACTCTGGATGAAACACCTCAACTATAAAGCCTGCAGCCAAGAGCCTTGCCACTTCTTCGCCAATAGCCTTGCGCCTCTCCTCATTGAAGCAGCGCAGATACTGCTTGACCGGTTTAAACTTAGGATCGATATTAAGATTGTGCTCAGCGAGTTCCCTCGGTATACCTGGCATGTCAGAAGGCTTCCACGCAAAGATATCCCGGTTCTCACGGATGAACTCAATGAGCGCGCTTTCCTATTTCGGATCTAGGTTAGCGCTGATAGTGAACTGCTTGGAAGAATCGCCAGGAACAAAGTCCACCTGCTTGGTCTCTTTAGCTGATTTGAACATCAACACCGGATCATGCTCGGTGGTTGGTTTCTTCAGCGGAGACATATCTGCCGGATCAACATCGTCCTTATAGAACTTCAGCTCCTCCGTAGCACAAACCGCCTCAGCATAAGCTGCATCTCCTTCCTCGCATTCCAATGCAATTTTGCGGCTCCCATAAACCGTAATAGTTCCTTTGTGGCCTGGCATCTTGAGCTGTAGATAAACATAACAAGGCCTAGCCATGAACTTGGCATAAACCGGCCGCCCAAACAAAGCGTGGTACGGGCTTTTGTTTTTACCACCTCAAAGGTCACCGTCTCTGACCTGGAGTCATGCTCATCTCCAAAGGTGACCTCCAAATCGATCTTACCAACTGGATAAGCTGATTTACCGGGTACCACCCCATGGAACACTGTGTTAGACTGTCGAAGCTTCTTATCTGTCAGCCCCATACGCCGAAATGTCTCATAATACAAGATGTTGATGCTGCTGCCTCCATCCATAAGCACTTTGGTGAATTTGTAACCACCCACCTGTGGTGCCACCACCAGAGCCAACTGACGCGGATTATCAACCCGGGGTGGGTGATCCTCTCTGGTCCATACAATGGACTGCTCAGACCAACGCAAAAAAACGTGGTATCGCCGGTTCAACAGAATGCACTTCCCGCTTCAGAACCTTCTGTTCCCGTTTGCACAAACTCGTGGTGAAGACATGATACTGCCCACTGCTCAGCTCCTTCGGATTATTCTGATATCTGGATTGCTGCTGCTGTTGACGCTGTTGATTCTCTTGGTTATTGTATCCGCCCTGACCATGCTGCTGGTTATGTTGATTGTGCCCGTTGTGGTTATTGTTATTGCCTTGATATCCTGAACCAGACCCACCACCTTGGTAACTCGGGCCTTGGAAGCCAGGGCCTGATCAGTCGGGGGGCCCGTGATCATACCTGTTCCGGTTCATGAACTCCTGCATGATGAAACAATCCTTCCAGAGATGCGTAGCTGGTTTCTCCGGCGTACCGTGCTTTGGGCAAGGCACGTTCAACTGGTGCTCTAGATTAATAGGTGGCCTCCCGTTACGTGGGGGTGGCCTGCCCTTGCGGCACTACCCATCCTCCTGAGTGGTGGTGTTGGCCACAAAATCTGAGCTGCCTTCCTCTTTACGCTTACCATTGTATCCTTGGTTCACCGGATTAGCATGCGGCGGTTTACCATTCTTGCTTGCTTTCCCTGACTTGTCTCCATCTGTGTCTGGATGCTTGGTGTTGTCAGAGTCTCCATACTTCACTAAAGCGCCCATGAGCGTTCCCATGTCATTGCAATCTTGTTTAAGCCGTCCCAACTTCTGCCTCAAAGGCTCAAACCGGCAATTGTTTTCCAAGGTTACCACCGCTGTGCTTGGGTTGATGCTATTAGAAGAGTGCAAGAATTCGGACACTCGACGCACCCAACTGCTTGCAGACTCCTGCTCTCCTTAAACGCAGGCGGCTAAGTCCACAACAGAGATTGGCTGCTTGCATGTGTCTTTGAATTTTTTGATAAACCGGCTCCGCTGCTCAACCCATGATCCGATGGAGTTAGGCGGCAAACCCTTTAGCCATGTTCGGGCCATGCCCTCGAGCATCAGTGTGAAATACTTAGCGCATGCTGCCTCGTCCACATCGAGCATCTCCATTGCCATCTCATAACTCTCAACCCATGCCTCTGGGGCAAGATCCGCCGTGTAGTTAGGCACCTTGCGTGGACCTTTAAAATATTTGGGTAGTTTCACATTCCGTAAAGCGAGGATGAGACATAGTACGCCTAGGGAACTGGACATGACCCCCAGTTCAACCGTGGTGGTAGGAAGAACCGGCGTCGCCTGCCGGGCGTCGTATTGTGCTGTTAGCTCGGCCTCCCGGCGCTGCCTGGCCTGATCCACCACCTCTTGGGTGTGCGCCTCATCTGCGGCCGGATTATCCCGCCTCTGCTGATGATGCCTCCATGCGCTGCTTGATACGGCCGGTTCATCCAGACGCCTCGTATAAATCCGGCTCGGACGAGGGGTCGAATGGATCCTCTCCCGGCTATAGGAATAAGCTTGTTGTTGAGCTAGCGCCGTGTCCAACAACTCCTTGGCCCGTCGCGCCTCCACTGCTATGGGGGACGTTCCTTCAATAGGGAGGGCGGCTAATCGTGAAGTGGCAGCAACTATGTTATCCAACGGATTAGAATAATGACCAGGAGGAGTGGGCACATGTTGGGTCGGCACAACTTGGCGATTTGGCTCTACGGCCGGTGGCTGAACCGATGCACCTGTTCCTGGTGCTCCTCCCCGGTTTACCTCCGGCTGGTTACTAGTTCCTGCACCTGGTGTGCTAAAGAGATTCCTTGCCTCATAAATCGGCAGTAGGCGAGATCATTGTCTTCTCATCATTACCCCTTGTGAGGCGGTCTGATCTCACATAAGCCGATAGGCCTGAGCCTCCAGCTCCGCCTGCTTTGTAGCCATCCTAGCTTTGTCAGCTGCCAGGTCCAACTTGGCTTGTTCAATCCAGATCTTCACCTGAGCGATCTCCGCGTCGTGCTGCTCCTTGTTGGCATGTTCCACCTCTGCTGTTACTAGTGCTGTCAAAGTATCGACCAATGTAGATAAAGTATCAGATGGCGACGGGGGAAGATCTCCAGCCCTAGCTCCCACTGCCTCTGATATCAACACCCCTGTTGTTGAGGTCTGCTGCACGGGTTGTGATCCGGCCATGAAGACAGGAACCCTGTTTGGCGGATCAAGGGGTTCCGGAATACTGTCACCATCGGAACAACCCTCAGACCGGCCATCCTGTAGCAAATACAAAGACTCGGTCTCTCCGGAAGACGATTCATCGCCAGAATAAACAACAGTCTCGCCGCGAGATTCCGATCCGTCCTCGGCTTGTACTCCATGCACTGCTCCAACGAAGACATGCTTCACGGCGGGCTGAATCCGGGCAGGTCTCGCACGCTGAACCGACTCGATAATGTTGGGGAAGATGTCCGGCTCATGGCCTGGTTCGCCGATCTTGCCGATGAAGACGTGGATGCCGCCGAAGGGGACCCGGTACCCGTATTCGATTGAATCGGCCTCGGGGCCCCAGCCTGCATAGTGGATGTAGATCTGGCCGCGACGACTCTTAGTCATCCGGCCCACTGTATAGCGCTTGAGTCCTTCAAAGCTGCCCTTCAAGAACCCGAAACCATCGTGCGATCGCCCCACGGTGGGCGCCAACTGTCGTGGATTTAGCACGACAGATGTCCTAGCGAAAGGACTTAGTCGTGAGGCCATCACTATGGGTTATAAGGGGTTAAAACAGACGAAGGACACAAGGATTTTATACTAGTTCGGCCCCTTCGATGAAGGTAAAATCCTACGTCTAGTTTTGTGTGGTATTGCTTGGGCTTCGATGACCAGGGAGCGAATTCGCTTTACATATATCTCGAGGTGTTATTCTCTATCTTGAACCGCCGCCGGGTCGTCCCTTTATATAAGAGGTGACGCCCGGTCCGGTTTACAGAGTCCCGAGGCCGGCTCATAAACGTGTCCACCTCGGTCTCTGCTCTTTCTATCTTACATCCCAAGTTACATAGTATGACGGTTTACAAATCATGGGCCCTAATACATGGGCTCTAAGCCTCTTGGGCTATAATCTTCTAATCCATACTCCGCTGGGCCTCTGATAATATAATCTTGATAACGTAAACCGGACCCTTCTAGCCAGTTTATACTTGATAGTAATATCCCTAACAACGTGGGAGTTAATCTTCCAGATAAGATAGTGATTGATAGAGTTCTCTAGTCACTATCACCAAGTTACTAGAACTTCGTGATGAACTATAATATGCAAGGGATGACGAAAACGATTCCCGAGCTCTTCATGATGCTAAAACCAACGAAGGTAGAAATCAAGAAAGAGCATCAATTGTTGTTGGTTAACGAGACCACTAGTTTCAAGAAAAGGGAAAGGGGAAGAAAGGGAACTTCAAGAAGAATGGCAAGCAAGTTGTCACTCCCATGAAGAAGCCCAAAACTGGACCTAAGCCTGAAACTGAGTGCTTCTAACTGCAAAGGAAATGGTCACTGGAAGCGGAAGTTCCCCAAATATTTGGCGGATAAGAAGGATGGCGAAGTGAACAAAGGTATACTTGATATACATATTGATAATGTGTACCTCACTAGTGTTCATAGTAGCCCCTGGGTATTTGATACTTGTTCGGTTGTTAAGATTAGTAACTCGAAACAAGAGTTGCAGAATAAACGGAGACTAGTTGAGGGTGAGGTGACGATGGGTGTTGGAAGTAGTTCCAATATTGATATGATCATCATTGCACACTCCCTGTACTTTCGGGATTAGTGTTAAACCTAAATAAAAGTTATTTGGTGTTTGCGTTGAGCATGAACAAGATTGGATCGTGTTTATTGCAATACGATTATTCATTTAAGTGAGAGAATAATTATTATTCTGTTTACATGAATAAAACCTTCTATGGTCATACACCCAAGGTAAATGGTTTATTGAATCTCAATCGTAGTAATACACATATTCATAATATTGAAGCCAAAAAATGCAAAGTAGATAATGATAGTGCAACTTATTTATGGCACTGCCGTTTAGGTTATATTAGTGTAAAGCGCATGAAGAAACTCCATGTTGATGGGCTTTTGGAATCACTTGATTATGAATCACTTGGTGCTTGCGAACCATGCCTCATGGGCAAGATGACTAAAACCCCATTTTCCGGAACAATGGAGCGAGCAACTGACTTATTGGAAATTATACATACTGATGTATGTGGTCCAATGAGTGTTGAAGCTCGCGGCGGGTATCATTATTTTATGACCTTCAATAATGATTTGAGAAGATATGGGTATATCTACTTGATGAAGCACAAGTCTAAAACATTTGAAAAGGTTCAAAGAATTTCAGAGTGAAGTAGAGAATCATCGTAACAAGAAAATAAAGTTTTCTATGATCTGATCGCGGAGGCGAATATTTGAGTTACGAGTTTGGTCTTGATTTGAAACAATGTGGAATACTTTCACAGCTCACGCCACCTGGAACACCACAGCGTAGTGGTGTGCCTGAACTTCGTAACCGTACTTTATTAGATGTGGTGCGATCTATGATGTCTTTTACCGATTTACCACTATCATTTTGGAGTTTGCATTAGAGACAGTTGCATTCATGTTAAATAGGGCACCATCTAAATTCGTTGAGACGACACCTTATGAACTGTGGTTTGGCAAGAAACCCTAGTTGTCATTTCTTAAAGTTTGGGGCTGCGATGCTTATGTGAAAAAGCTTCAAACTGATAAGCTCGAACCCAAGTCAGAGAAATGTGTCTTCATAGGATACCCAAAGGAAACTGTTGGGTACACCTTCCATCACAGATCCGAAGGCAAGATATTCATTGCTAAGAATGGATCCTTTATAGAGAAGGAGTTTCTCTTGAAAGAAGTGAGTGGGAAGAAAGTAGAACTTGATGAGGTAATTGTACCTTCTCCTGAATTGGAAAGTAGTTCATCATAGAAACTAGTTCTAGTGATTCCAACACCAATTAGTGAGGAAGCTAATGATGATGATCATGAAACTTTAAATCAAGTTACTACTGAACCTCATAGGTCAACCAGAGTACGTTTCCCGCCAGAGTCGTATGGTAAGCCTATTCTGGAAGTCATGTTACTAGACCATGATGAACCTACGACCTATGAGGAAGTGATGATGAGCCCAAATTCTGTGAAATGGCTTGAGGCCATGAAATATGAGATGGGATCCATGTATGAGAACAAAGTGTGGACTTTGGTTGACTTGCCCGATGATCGGCAAGCCATAGAAAATAAATGGATCTTTAAAGAAGAAGACTGGCGCTGATGGTAATATAGCCGTCTACAAAGCTTGACTTGTTGCGAAAGGTTTTCGACAAGTTCTAGGAGTTGACTACGATGAAACCTTCTCACCCATAGCAATGCTTAAGTATGTCCGAATCATGTTACCAATTGCCGCATTTCATGATTATGTAATCTGGTAAATGGATGTAAAAACTACATTCCTTAATGGATATCTCAAAGAAGAGTTGTATATGATGCAACCAAATGGTTTTGTCAATCCTAAAGGTGCTAACAAAGTGTGCAAGCTTCAGCGATCCATCTATGGACTATTGCAAGCATCTCGGAGTTGGAATATACGCTTTGATGAGATGATCAAAGCATATGGTTTTATACATACTTTAGGAGAAGCATGTATTTGCAAGAAGGTGAGTGGGAGCACTACAACATTTCTGGTAGGTATATGTGAATGACATATTGATGATCGGAAATGATGTAGAATTTTCTGCAAAGCATAAAGGATTGTTTAAAAGGAGTTTTTAATAAAAAGTCCTCGGTGAAGCTGCTTACATATTGGGCACAATCTATAGAGATAGATCAAGACACTTGATAGGACTTTCGATTAAGTACATACCTTGATAAGATTTGAAGTAGTTCAAAATGGATCAGACAAAGAAGGAGTTCTTGCCTGATTTATAAGGTGTGAAGTTGACTCAAAGCCCGACCATGGCAGAAAAATAGAGAGAATGAAAGTCATTCCCTATGCCACAGACATAGGTTCTATAAAGTATGCCATGATGTGTACCAAACTTGTTGTATACCTTGCCATGAGTTTGGCAAGGAGGTACAATAGTGATCCAGGAGTAGATCACCGGATAGTGGTCAAAATTATCCTTAATAACTGGAGAATTGAGGAAATGTTTCTCGATTATGGATGTGATAAAGAGTTTGTCGTAAAAGGTTACGCCGACGCAAGCTTTGACACTAATCCAGATGACTCTAAGTATCAATCCGGATGCGTATTGAAAGTGGGAGCAATTAGCTAGAGTAGCTCCATGCAGAGCACTCTAGACATAGATATTTGCAAAATACATACGGATCTGAATGTGACAGACCCGTTGACTAAACTTCTCTCAAAGCAAAACATGATCACACCATAGTACTCTTTGGGTGTTAATCACATGGCGATGTGAACTAGATTATTGACTATAGTAAACCCTTTGGATGTTGGTCACATGGCGATGTGAACTATGGGTGTTAATCACATGGTGATGTGAACTGTTGGTGTTAATCACATTGTGACGTGGTCTAGATTATTGACTCTAGCTAGTGCAAGTGGGAGACTGAAGGAAATATGCCCTAGAGGCAATAATAAAGTTGTTATTTTATATTTCCTTATATCATGATAAATTTCTTTTATTCATGCTGGAATTGTATTAACCGGAAACTTGATACATGTTTGAATACATAGACAAAACATAGTGTTTCCTAGTATGCCTCTACTAGACTAGCTCTTTAGTCAAAGATGGTTGAGTTTCCTAACCATAGACACGTGTTGTCATTTGATGAACGGTATCACATCATTAGGAGAATGATGTGATGGACAAGACCCATCCGCTAGCTTAGCACTATGATCGTTTAGTTTTACTGCTATTGCTTTCTTCATAACTTATACATGTTCATATGACTATGAGATTATGCAACTCCCGAATACCGAAGGAACACCTTATGTGCTATCAAATGTCACAAAGTAACTGGGTGATTATAAAGATGCTCTATAGGTGTCTCCAAAGGTGTTTGTGGTGTTGGCATAGATGGAGAATGGGATTTTTCACTCCGAGTATCGGAGAGGTATCTCTGGGCCCTCTCGGCAATACACATCATAATAAGCCTTGCAAGCAAATGACTAATGAGTTAGTCACGGGATGATCTATTACGGAACGAGTAAAGAGACTTGCCAGTAATGAGATTGAACTAGGTATGATGATACCGACGATCGAATCTCGGGCAAGTAACATACCGGTGACAAAGGGAACAACATATGTTGTTATATGGTTTGACCGATAAAGATCTTCGTAGAATATGTAGGAACCAATATGAGCATCCAGTTTACGCTATTGGTTATTGACCGGAGATGAGTCTCGGTCATGTCTACATAGTTCTCGAACCCGTAGGGTCCGCACGCTTAACGTTTGATGATGATCGGTATCATGAGTTTATGTGTTTTGATGTACCGAAGGTTGTTCGGAGTCCCGGATGAGATCACGGACATGACGAGGAGTCTCTAAATAGTTGAGACATAAAGATTGATATATTGGAAGGTTATATTTGGACACCGGAAGGGTTCTGGGGGTCACCGGATAAATACTGGAGTACCGGGGAGTTACTGGAACCCCCCGAAGGGTTGATGTGCCTCATGGGCCTAGATGTGTAAGAGAGGAGGCATGCCAAGGTGTGGCGTGTGCCCCCCTAGCCCAGACCGAATTGGACTAGGGGGCGGCCCCCCTTTTCCTTCTCTCCTCCCTCTCCTCCCCTGTTCTTCTAGTAGGAATAGGAAAGGGGGGGCAAACCTACTTGGAGTAGGATTGCCCCCCATGGCGAGCCTCCTCCCCTTGGCGGGCCTCCTACTCCCTCCCCCTTTATATATGTGTGATGGCCTGGCTTATTAGGGATGATAGACTACTCATATCAATAAGGAATTCCTTCTTTTCCGGGAGCCCATTCGGATAGAACTCCAAAGTTAAGCGTGCTCAGCTTGGAGTAGTTTCAGGATGGGTGACCGACCGGGAAGTTGCTCCCGGGTGCGCACGAGTGAGGACAAAGTGCGCAGAAAAGACTAGTATTGATATGTGAGGCCAGTCTAGATCCCGCCAGGAGTAACGACCACCGCGGGTGTGTCCGGGGCGTTACAAGTTGGTATCAGAGCCGACCCTCGCGGTTACATGGATGTTTGCGGACAGTTTGCAGTCATGTTGTGCATGACGTTTGTGACCCGTCGTGGCACACGGCATGGCACATGTGCTGTCCTGGAAGCACAGACGGTTGTGCCAAGAGGGAACGTTCCTGTGGCCCGACGAGGACGTCGGTTCCTCTGAGTGAGGGTGTATGTGATGGCCTGGCTTATTAGGGATGATAGACTACTCATATCAATAAGGAATTCCTTCTTTTCCGGGAGCCCATTCGGATAGAACTCCAAAGTTAAGCGTGCTCAGCTTGGAGTAGTTTCAGGATGGGTGACCGACCGGGAAGTTGCTCCCGGGTGCGCACGAGTGAGGACAAAGTGCGCAGAAAAGACTAGTATTGATATGTGAGGCCAGTCTAGATCCCGCCAGGAGTAACGACCACCGGCGGGTGTGTCCGGGGCGTTACAATATGTGGGAAGGGGGCACCCCAAGGACACATAAGTTGATTTCTTAGCCGTGTGCGGTGCCCCCCTCCACTGTTACACACCTTGGTCATATTGTCGCGATGCTTAGGCGAAGCACTGCGTCGGTAACTTCATCAACACCGTCACCATGCCGTCGTGTTGACGGAACTCTCCCTCGACCTCAACTGGATCAAGAGTTCGTGGGATGTCACCGAGCTGAACGTGTGCAGATCACGGAGGTGCTGTACGCTCGGTGCTTGGATCGATTGGATCGTGAAGACGTTCGACTACATCAAACGCGTTACTAAACACTTCCGCTTTCGGTCTACGAGGGTACATGGACACATTCTCCCGCTCGTTGCTATGCTTCTCCTAGATAGATCTTCCATGATCGTAGGATTTTTTTTGGAATACTATGTTCCCCAACAATAGGAGAACCAAGCAACACAACGTAAACAACACCTGCACACAAATAACAACTTCTCACAGCCCGACGTGTTAATGGGGTTGTTAATCCCTTTCGGGGTACGACGCCTCAAGATAGGCAAAACAGACGTGAGGAATTTGTAGTAGATTGGTAGATGGAACGCCAAATAAAATAAATAAGAATAAATTGCAGCAAGGTATTTTTGTATTTTTGGTTTAATAGATCTGAAAATAAATGCAAGGAAAAAGTAGATCGCAAAGGCAAATATATGAAAAAGAAGACCTGTGGGCCGTAGGTTTCACTCGTGGCTTCTCTTGTGAAAGATAGCAAATGGTGGGTAAACAAATTACTGTTGGGCAATTGATAGAACCTCAAATAGTTATGATGATATCCAGACAATGATCATTACATAGGCATCACGTCCAAGATTAGTAGACCGACTCCTGCCTACATCTACTACTATTACTCCACACATTGACCGCTATCCAGCATGCATCTTGTGTATTAAGTTCATGGGAAAACGGAGTAATGCATTAAGAACGATGATATCATGTAGACAAGATCCGTTTATCTATGGCGTTAGATATGGATCGCATCATTTTATCCTTAGTAGCAACGATACATACGTGTCGGTTCCCTTTCTGTCACTGGGATCAAGCACCGTATGATCGAACCCACTACCGGGCACCTCTTCCCATTGCAAGATAAATAGATCAAGTTGGCCAACAAAACCCAAATATCGGAGAAGAAATACGAGGCTATAAGAGATCATGCATATAAGAGATCAAAGAAACTCAAATAACTTTCATGGATATAAGAAGATAGATCTCATCATAAACTCAAACTTCATCGTATCCCAACAAACACACAACAAAAAGAGTTACATCATATGGATCACCAAGAGACCATTGTATTGAGTATCAAAAGAGAGAGAGAGAGAGGAATCCTTCTAGCTACTAACTACGGACCCGTAGGTCTACAAAGAACTACTCACGCATCATCGGTGAGGCACCGATGGAGGTGGTGAACCCCATTTGAGATGGTGTCTAGATTGGATCTGGTGGTTCTGGAATCTGCGGCGTCTGGATGAATATTTCATCGACTCCCCTAGGGTTTCCGGAATATTGGGGTATTTATAGAGCAAAGAGGCGGTGCTGGAGGCCACCGAGGAGGGCACAACCCACTTGGGCGTGCCAGGGGGCATTGCGCGCCCTAGTGGGTTGTGCCCCCATCGGGAACCCCCAGGTGCTGCCTTGGCCCAACATGTGTCTTCTGTCCCATACAAATTCTCCAAAAAGTTTCGCGGTGTTTGGGCTTCGTTTGATATTAATTTCCTGCAATGTAAAAAACATGCAGAAAACAACAACGGGCACTTCGCACTTTATTAATAGGTTAGTACAAAAAATGATATAAAATGACTATAAAATGATTGTAAAACATCCAAGAATGATAATATAACAGCATGGAACAATACAAAATTATAGATACGTTGGAGACGTATTAGTGGTCCCGACTATTGTCACTCCGAGGTTGCCGAATCATAACACGTAGTAGGTAACTATAACTTGCAAGATCGGATCTAGAACATGGATATAATGGTGATAACATAAACAGTTCAGATCTGAAATCATGGCACCCGGGCCCAAAGTGACAAGCATTAAGCATGACAAAGTCATAGCAACATCAATCTCAGAACATGGGGATCGGCACTAACAAAACTAACTAGATTACATGATGAATCTCATCCAACTCCTCACCGACCAGCGAGCCTACGAACGAATAATTGACTCCTGGTGGGGAGGATCATGGAATTGGCGATGAAGAAGGGTTGGTGACGGCGAAGAATGAAGACCCCCCCCCTCTCCGGAGCCCCAAACGGACTCCAGATCTGGCCTCCCGATGAAGAACAGGAGGTGGCGGTGGCTCCGTCTCGTGGATCGCGATAATTCTTTCTCCCTGGTTTTTCTGGAAAAATAGGATTACATAGCGTCAGTTTCAGGGTCTGCGGGGCCACTAGGTGGGGACAACCCACCTAGGCGCGCCTGGAGGGGTGTGCCTAGGTGGGTTGTGCCCACCCATGTGCCCCCTCCGGTGGTTCTTGGCTCCGGTATTTATCTTTTGTTGTATAAAAATTCCTTGCAAAGTTTCGTTCCATTTTGAGAACTTTTATTTCTGCACGAAAACAACACCATGGTAGTTCTGCTGAAAACAGCGTCAGTCCGGGGTTAGTTTCAGTCAAATCATGCAAATTAGGGTCGAAAATAAGAGGAAAAGCATTAGGAAAAGTAGATACGTTGAAGACATATCAACTCCCCCAAGCTTATACCTTTGCTTGTGCTCAAGAAATTTAGTTGATAAAATGAAAGTGAAAAACAAAAACTTTTATGAACTCTTTTGCTCTTGTTTGCATAAATAAGGTTAAATAGTACCCAGGTTTTCAGCCAATATTATAACTAACCATGCCGACAATAACTCTTAAAAATTATATTAATTCATATCAATGACATAATCAGCTAGCGAGCAAAAATAAGATATCTCGAATAGCAACACGTTATCAAAATAACCATGATATAATATGACAATAGTGGTATCTCGCTAGCCCTTTCTGAGACCGCAAAACATAAATGCAGAGCACCTCCAAAGTTCGAGCAGCGACTAAACATTGTAATTCATGGAAGAAAAGATCCAGACATGATGCACCCAACATTAGTTAAACATAATGCATCAGCATGACAGCAGTGCTCTCGGGTTCTGGCGCTTAATTTAGAAGATGATGACACAACATCAAAATAAATAGATAGTCCCTTTGCAGAAGAAAGCAGTGATTTGCAGAGGTGCCAGAGCTCAAGTTTTTAGAACAGAGATAAATGATATTTTGAGACATGTACCCTTCTCATTTACTTCACGACTATCAGTTATCAATATCTTCCATGCTAAACACGCTAGTGGTAGTTCAAGCGGAAAAGTAAAGGTTATGACTCCATTGGGAGTTTTTGTTTAATTATTTGAGAGATCAATTCTTTTTGCGGTTTGGGAATGGGCATCCCTATTACCACCCTTTTCTCGTGCGATGGCGAGTGAATAAACACTCGACCGGAGAATAACCTGCTTAGCATGGAAGATACCGAGTACCTCCTGTCATTCCATGAACGATCCAGGCACACAAAAAGGATAGTTGTTTGAAGTTTTTTAGAGATGGCACATGCAAATTTACTTAGGACGGCAGGGTAATACCGCATATAGGTAGGTATGGTGGACTCATCTGGAATAACTTGGTTTCAAGGTTTTTGATGTACAAGCAGAATTCCCACTTAGTACAGGCGAAGGCTAGCAAAAAGGTTGAGAAGCGGCCAGCTAGAGAGCAACAATGGTCATGAACATGCATTATGCATAAATAACATTAGACACTAGCATGAGTAGGATATGAACACCATGAACATAAATATCATAGAGGTTATGTTGGTTTTGAGTCAACTACATGCATGAACATGTGCCAAGTCAAGCCACTCGAACATTCAGAGGAGGATACCATATCATCATACTACATCACAATCATTTTAATGCAATGTTGATATCCAAGATAAATCATTATCCACTCCTAGCTACTTATGCATGGCATGAAAAACTATAATCTCTAATTGTCATTGTAAACATGTTTAATCATAATGGGCTGAATCATGGATACTAGGTTCAACATATTTACAAAAACAAAACAAGTCGAGTTCATATCGGTTTCTCTCTACCACGACCAGTTCATCGAATATCGTCATTATTGCCTTTCACTTGCACGACTGAACGATGTAAAAATAATAATAGTGCAAGAGTGCCATGGACTAAGCTGGAATCTGCAAACATTTTATTCAACGGGAGAAGACAAGGTAAAATGGGCTCTTTATTAGATCAACAATTATGCATATGAGAGACACTCAACATTTTCATCACGGTCTTCTCCTTGGTACGACTCAAATAAAAAGAAAAAAATTCAGAGAAATACACCGGAATATTTTTTTAAGTTTTTGGTTTTCTAGAACAAGCAAATAAAAGGGGAAAGCAAAAACGAGAAAAACTATTTACACGGGAAAGCTCCCAACAAGCAAAAGAAGAACAAGGAAATCTTTTTTGGTTTTCTTCCTAATATTACAGCTAAGCATGCATAGAAAGTAAACTAACTACAACTCATTTTTTTGGTTTTTCTAAGGTTTTTCAAACACACAAGAAGAAGGCGAGAAAATAAATTAAGCATGGATAATACAACGAAAAAGTGTGAATACCGACAACTGAAATGATATGTGTGAACATGAATGTAAAGTCGGTGAGAAACACGTACTCCCCCAAGCTTAGGCTTTTGGCCTAGCTTGGTAATCACCAGTTATGAGCCTGGATAGTAGTCGGCGTGGTAGCTCACGGAGGCTCTCGGTGTGGATGCCTCGGCCTGCCGTGCTGCCTCAACCACAGTGTTGTGGGCTCGGGCCTCGCTCTCAAGAACGAAATATATTCCCTTGCTGTGATAATCAAAAAGAGCAGGCGCAGGCAAATATGTATGCACAACAGACGCTTGGTTAAACAACAATTTATCAATGAAATTATGAATGCCTCCTTTAAGGAACTTGTGATTTTTCATAGCTTCAAAGTCTAAATGCTGCGTGGTTAGGATAGGGTCGAAGGGCAAAGGTGAAACACCTAGCTCTCTTGCTAAACATGTGGCATAGATTCCACCATAGAAATAGCCACTATTAGCGTTGTGTTGTAACCTGTGTGCGACAATCGCCCCAAGATTATAACTTATATCACTAGTGAGAGCGGTGCATATGCGGCTCAAATATGGAGCACAAAGTGTACTACAATTTTGTTTGCCTACAATACATTTCCCATTGAATAAAGCAAAGTGCTGAATTGCGGGAAAATGAATGCTCTTTATTCTACCATGCATCACTCCCCTCGTTTCACCGTAGCAAGGACTAGTTAAAAATGATTGGTACTCAGCCCTTGGTGGTTCGTCAAGCGAACCCCAGAATGGAATTTTGCAGTGATGAGCAAAACTCACGAGTGATATGGTAAAAGGATTTTCATACAATTTAAATGACACCCTAGACTCATGGGGATGGGATTTAAATCGTTTGACAAATGATTCAGTGAGAGTGTGGTATTGATCGCACTTATCTGAAATGTAGGGACCGAGACCGGCATTGTGAACATATTGCTCGAATTCCTCCTTGATGCCCACACGCACCATATAATTATCACAAGGCCATAAGCATGTTTTGGTGGCGGTATCTCGTATGGAACTTTCACTTGGTTCAACATAAGACCGACGAGCGGAGTTGTCACTAGAGGATGCTCCTGAGGATATTCTCCTCGAAGAACTCCTTCCAAAGAGGTTCATCATACTCGCTTACAATTTTTTGGAAAAAAATGGGTGACAAAAATCTATCAACAAAACTCTACAAAACTGATAGCAAATACTCATAGGGATGCCTAGAGGCCATAGCAAGCATTCAAACTACTTAGAACTCTAAGAATTCAACATGCAAGCTCATCTACAGCAGCACCAAGAGTAGCTAATTATTCTAAATATAAACCACTAAAACAAAAACTAATTGGACAAACAGAGGAGTCACATACCAAGCAACAATCCCCCGAAACAGTTTCGAAAACGGAGCTTCGAGCAAAGAGATCGAAATCCATGGGTTTGAGAGCAAGAACACGAGAGAGAGAGAGAGAGAGAGCAAAGGTGATTTTTTTGGAGGTAGGTGATGATGTTGGATGAAGAGATAAATGAGGGGGCCCACGTGGGACCACAACCCACCAGGGCACGCCTGGGGGTCCTGGCGCGCCCAGGTGGGTTGTACCCACCTGGTGCACCACCCTCTGATATTATTTGCACCAGAAATTCATAAATATTCAGAAAAAAATCGTGTTAATTTTTCAAAGCATTCTGAGAACTTTTATTTTTGGGTCATTTTTTATTGCACGACAAATTCATAAAACAGACAAAACATGGCATTTTATTTTATTTAAGTAATAAAAACATAAAACAAAAGGTAGGGACAGAAGGTAGTGCTCACTAAATTCATCAACTTCATACCTCTCAAAAATGATCTATTAATAAGGCTGATCAAGTCTTATTAACAACCACTTTCGATTAGCATGAAACCGAAGAATTTTTCGTAAATCACTAAGTTTCCTCAACGGGGATATGAATGTCCCCAACAATAAGCATTTCATATTTCTTTTTAACAGTAGGTAGAGGTAGTTGAAAACTTCCAATAGTGATTGTCGGAGATTTTTCAATAACATTAATACCATTCACTTGGAATTGTTCCTTTGGAAAGTGCATCGTATGCTCATTACCATTGATATGAAAAGTGACCTTGCTTTTATTGCAATCAATAACAGCCCCTGTAGTATTCAAGAAGGGTCTACCAAGGATAATCGACATGTTGTCGTCCTCGGGCATCTCAAGTATAACAAAGTCGGTCAAAATAGTAAAATTAGCAACAACAACGGGCACATCCTCACAGATACCGATAGGTATGGCAGTTCATTTGTCAGCCATTTGCAAAGATATTTCAGTAGGTGTGAGTTTATTCAAATCAAGTCTTTTATATAAAGAGAAAGGCATAACACTAACACCAGCTCCTAAGTCACATAAAGCAGTTTCAGATAATTCTTTTTGATAGAGCAAGGTATAGTTGGTATTCCTAGGTCTCCATGTTTTTTAGGTACTCCATCCTTAAAAGTATAATTAGCAAGAATGGTGGAGATTTCAGCTTCTGGTATTTTTCTCTTATTGGTGATGATGTCTTTCATGTACTTTCATAAGGAGGCATTTTCAGGATATCATTCTAGCGAGTACGCAAAAAGACTGGCCTCAGCATTTCAGCAAAGCGTTCAAATTCTTCTTCATCTTTCTTTTTTGTTGACTTGGGTGGACAAGGCATAGGTTTTTGAACCCACGGTTCTCTTTCTTTACCGTGTTTCCTAGCAACAAAGTCTCTTTTACCATATTGTGTATTTTTGGGTTGTGGGTTATCAAGATCAACTGGTGGTTCTATTTCAACATCATTATCTGGTTCTTTTTCATTGTTTGGCTGAGTATCTTCATGAACATCAACATTATCTTTTTCGTTATCACTAGGTGAATGTTCATTACCGGATTGAGTTTCATCAACAAAAATAGAAACATCATTATCATTATCAGGAGGTTTTTCTACTTCAGGCTCACTAGTAGCATGCAAAGTCCTATCATTTTTCTTTTTTTTTCTTTTTAGAAGGACTAGGTGCTTGGTGTTGTTTCTTTGTGAATCATGTTCAATTCTTTTTGGGTGTCCCTCGGGATAAAGTGGTTCCTGAGTCATTTTCCACCTCTAGTTGCAACTCTAATAACAAAGTCATGTATGTTGTTATTCATTTCATCAAGCAATTCTATTTATGATTTAGCAACTTGTTCTAACTGGGTTTGTACCATAGAAGCATGCTTTCCCACACCTCTAACATCATTTGAGATTCTAAGTAACAAGTCACTCAAGCGAGCAATCATATCAGAATTGTATTTCAATTGTTTCATAACATTTGCATTGAAGTGATCTTGTTTCCTGATGTAATTTTCAAACTCATAAAGGCATTGGCTAGGGTGTATATTGTGAGTGTTTTCATTATCATTGAATTTAATTAGAGAATTTACCTCTACCACCTTAGGCAGCTGGGGTGTATTAAGCCCATGTATTTCTTCAATATGAGGTAAATTTTTAATGTCCTCAGCTTTAATACCTTTTTCTTTCGTAGATTTATTTGCCTCTTGCATATCTTCAAGACTGAGATATAATATACCCCTCTTCTTTGGAGTGGGTTTAGGTGGTGGTTCAGGAAGAGTCCAATCATCATAATTTTTCAATATGTTATTCAATAATTCTTTAGCTTGTCCAATATTTCGTTCCTTGAAAACACAACCAGCACAGCTATCTAGGAAGTCCCTAGAAGCATCAATTAGTCCACTATAGAAGATATCAAGTATTTCATTTTTCTTAAGAGGATGATCAAGCAAATCATTAAGCTACTGGAGAAGCCTCCTCCAAGCTTGTGGGAGACTCTCTTCTTCAATTTGCACAAAGTTAAATATTTCCTGTAAGGCAGCCTGTTTCTTATGAGCAGGAAAATATTTTCAGAGAAGTAATAAATCATATCCTGGGGACTATGCGCACAACCAGGAATAAGAGTATTGTACCAAGCTTTAGCATCACCCTTTAATGAGAATATAAATCATTTGAGAATATAGTAGTAACAAGTTTTCTCATCATGAGTAAAAAGAGTGGCTATGTCATTCAACTTAGTGAGATGTGCCACAACTATTTCAGTTTCATAACCATGGAAAGGATCAGATTCAACCAAAGTAATCAACTCTGGGTGGATAGAGAATTCATAATCCTTATCATCAATAAAGATAGGTGAGGCAAACTTAGGATCACATTGCATTCTAGCATTCAGAGACTTTTCTTTATACTTGCATAATAATTTCTATAGATTATCTCTATCCTTACAAGCAATAATATCTCTAGTTGTCTCCTCATTCAAAACCTAACCTTCCGGTACCTTAGGCAATTGATATATAGGAATGCTAATTCTAGCAAGTGTTTCAAAATTTACAGTTTCAAGCTCATTGATACATCTCCAACGTATCTATAATTTTTTATTGTTCCATGCTATTATATTATCCTTCTAGGATGTTTGATTGGCTTTAATATACACTTTTATATGATTTTTGGGACTAACCTATTAACCTAGAGCCTAGTGCCAGTTTCTGTTTTCCCTTGTTTTTGAGTATCGCAGAAAAGGAATACCAAACGGAGCCCAATTGACCTGAAACTCAATGGAGGTTGTTTTTGGACCAGAAGAAGCCCAAGGAGTACCGGAGGAGGACCAGATGATTCCCGGGCTGCCCACGAGGGTGCCCCCCTGGGCGCGCCCCCTACCTCGTGGACAGCTCGGAGACCCCCCCCCCCTTACTTGTTCCCGAATCCAACACTCCCTATGTATACAGAAACCTCCAGAAAATAACCAAGATCGGGAGTTCCGCTGCCGCAAGCCTCTGTTGCCACCGAAAACCAATCTAGACCCATTCTGGCACCCTGCCGGAGGGGGGGAACCCCTCTCCGATGGCCATCTTCATCATTCCGGGGCCCTCCATGACGAGGGGGGAGTAGTTCATCCTCGGGGCTGAGGGTATGTATCAGTAGCTATGTGTTTGATCTCTCTCTCTCTCTCTCTCTCTCTCTCTCTCTCTCTCTCTCTCTCTCTCTCTCTCTCTCTCTTTCTCTCTCGTGTTCTTGAGATGGAACGATCTTGATGTATCGCGAGCTTTGCTATTATAGTTGGATCTTATGATGTTTCTCCCCCTCTACTCTCTTGTGATGAATTGAGTTTTCCCTTTGAAGTTATCTTATCGGGTTGAGTCTTTAAGGATTTGAGAACACTTGATGTATGTCTTGCATGTGCTTATCTGTGGTGACAATGGGATATCACATGATCTACTTGATGTATGTTTTGGTGATCAACTTGCGGGTTCAGTGACCTTGTGAACTTATGCATAGGGGTTGGCACACGTTTCCGTCTTGACTCTCTGGTAGAAACTTTGGGGCACTCTTTGAAGTACTTTGTGTTGGTTGAATAGATGAATCTGAGATTGTGTGATGGATATCGTATAATCATGCCCATGGATACTTGAGGTGACAATGGAGTATCTAGGTGGCATTAGGGTTTTGGTTGATTTGTATCTTAAGGTGTTATTCTAGTACGAACTCTAAGATAGATCGAATGGAAAGAATAGCTTCGTGCTATTTTACTATGGACTCTTGAATAGATCGATCAGAAAGAATAACATTGAGGTGGTTTTGTACCCTACAATAATCTCTTCGTTTGTTCTCCGCTATTAGTGACTTTGCAGTGACTCTTTGTTGCATGTTGATGGATTGTTATATGATCTAATTATGTTTTCCTTGTTGAGAGAACTTCCACTAGTGAAAGTATGAACCCTAGGCCTTGTTTCGAAGCATTGCAATACCATTTACGCTCACTTTTACCACTTGTTACCTTTCTGTTTTTATATTTTCATACTACAAAAACCTATATCTACCATCCATATTGCACTTGTATCACCATCTCTTCGCCGAACTACTGCAGCTATACAATTTGCCATTGTATTGGGTGTGTTGGGGACACAAGAGACTCTTTGTTATTTGGTTGCAGGGTTGTTTGAGAGAGACCATCTTCATCCTACGCCTCCCACAGATTGATAAACCTTAGGTTATCCACTTGAGGGAAATTTGCTACTGTCCTACGAACCTCTGCACTTGGAGTCCCAACAACGTCTACAAGAAGAAGGTTGTATAGTAGACATCAAGCTCTTTTCTGGCACCGTTGCCGGGGAGGTGAGTGCTTGAAGGTATATCTTTAGATCTTGCAATTGAATCTTTTAGTTTCTTGTTTTATCACTAGTTTAGTTTATAAAAGAAAACTAAAAAATGGAAATGAGGTTGCCTCATATGCTTCATCTTTTTAATATCTTTCGTGAAAATGATCGGAAGGAAAATTGTGCTCAAGTACTAGAAGAAGAATTACATAGAATGCTTGGCATAAAATATGTGAATGATGAGCATGGTTGCAATGTTGTTAGTATGAATTCTTTGAATACCTATGATGCTAATGATATGCAAAGCCACAAGCTTGGGGATGCTATGATTGATGAAGATGATATTTTTTGTCCCCCAAGTTTTGATGAGCAAATTTATTATGATGAAAACATGCCTCCTATTTATGATGATTATTGTGATGACACGTATACACATATGCTATAAAGAATAAAGATAACCATGAAACTTGTCATCATGATTTTAATTTTCAATTGTATTATGGATCTCATGATAGTTATTTTGTTGAATTTGCTCCTTCCGCTACTATGAATGAGAAGAATTTCACTTATGTGGAGAGTAATAAAATTTATATGCTTGGGGATCATGAAAAGAATGCTTTATGTGATGGTTATATTGTTGAATTTATTCATGATGCTACTGAAAATTATTACGAGGGAGGAATATATGCTTGTAGGAGTTGCAATAGTATCAAGTTTCCTCTCTATGTGCTTAAAATCTTGAAGTTATGCTTGCTTTCCCTTCCTACTCTAGTTGATTATTGTTCCCATAAGTTGTTTGCTCACAAAATCCCTATGCATAGGAAGTGGGTTAGGCTTAAATGTGCTAGTCATATTCTTCATGATGCTCCCGGTATGTTTCAATTCTTTTCTTTTATGCGAGCATATTTGAAATCATCATGCCTAGCTAAAAGGCATTAAAGAAAATCGCTTGTTGGGAGACAACCCAATATTTACCCCTACTGTTTTCGTGTGTTCACATGATTAAGCTAATGTAGTAATCATATTTTATAGCTTTTGTTTCAATAAAGTGCCAAGTAGAACCTTTGGGAAAACTTGCGTGAATTCTTTGCGATCTTGTTGTAAAAAACAGAAACTTTTGCGCTCACGAGATTAGCTGCCATTTTTTTACAAAAGCGTGCTTTTGAGTTTATTTTTTTTGCAGAAGATTAAAAGACAAATTCTCAAGTACACCAATTTATTTCAGAATTTTTAGAGTTACAGAAGTATTCTAAAGTTACAGATTGCTACAGACTGTTCTGTTTTTGACAGATTCTGTTTTCTATGTGTTGTTTGCTTATTTTGATGAATCTATGAGTAGTATCGGAGGGTATGAACCGTAGAGAAGTTGGAATATAGTAGATATAACACCAATATGAATTTAGAATGAGTTCACTACAGTACCTAAGTGGCGGTTTTATTTCCTTATACTAACGGAGCTTACGAGTTTTCTAATGAGTTTTGTGTTGTGAAGTTTTCAAGTTTTCGGTAAAGATTCGATGGAATATAGAATAAGGAGAGGCAAGAGCCTAAGCTTGGGAATGCCCAAGGCACCCCAAGGTAAAATTCAAGGACAACCAAAAGCCTAAGCTTGGGGATGCCCCGGGAAGGCATCCCCTCTTTCGTCTTCGTCTATCGATAACTTTACTGGAGGCTATATTTTTATTCACCACAAGATATGTGTTTTGCTTGGAGCATCATTTTGTTTTATTTTGTTTTGCTTGCTGATTGAATAATATCCCAAGATCTGAAATTATTAAATGTTAGAGAGTCTTCACATAGTTACATAATTATTCAACTACTGATTGATCTTCACTTATATCTTTTGGAGTAGTTTGTCATTTGCTCTAGTGCTTCACTTATATCTTTTTAGAGCACGACGGTGGTTTTATTTTGAAGAAATAGATGAACTCTCATGCTTCACTTATATTATTTTGAGAGTCTTTTAGAACAGCATGGTAATTTGCTTAGGTTATGAATTTAGTCCTAATATGATGGGCATCCAAGAAGGATATAATAAAAACTTTGATATAAAGTGCATTGAATATTACGAGAAGTTTGATACTTGATGATTGTTTTGAGATATGAGGATGGTGATATTAGAGCCATGCTAGTAGAGTAGTTGTGAATTTGAGAAATACTTGTGTTGAGGTTTGCAAGTCTCGTAGCATGCACGTATGGTAACCGTTGTGTGACATATTTGAAGCATGAGGTATTTCATTGATTGTCATCCTTTGTGTGGAGGTCGGGATCGCGCGATGGTTAACTCCTACCAACCCTTCCCCTCGGAGCATGCGTGTAGTACTTTGTTTTGATGACTTGTAGATTTTTGCAATAAGTATGTGAGTTCTTTATGACTAATGTTGAGTCCATGGATTATACGCACTCTCACCTTTCCGCCATTGCTAGCCTCTCTTGTACCGCGCAACTTTCGTCGGTACCATACACCCACCATATACCTTCCTCAAAACAGCCACCATACCTACCTATCATGGCATTTCCATAGCCATTTCGAGATATATTTCCATGCAACTTTCCATCGTCCCGTTTATTATGACATGCTAGCTTCATCATTGTCATATTGCCATGCATGATCATGTAGTTGTCATCGTATTTGTGGCTAGGCCACCATGCATAATTTTTCATACTTGTCACTCTTGATTCATTGCACATCCCGGTACACCGCCGGAGGCATTCATATAGAGTCATACTTTGATGATGATTCATTGCACTCAAGAAGGTTGCATAGTAGACATCACTCATCATCAGATTCAACAACACCATGTTGTCTTACTCTAGTAATTTGTTTATCAAGAAATTCACCAAGTGACACATCATCATCATGCAAGGTACTAGTATCATCATAAGTATCATTCATAGTAGAAGCAGCATCATTAATAACATGCGACATATCAGGATTAATAGCATGTGGTGGTGTTGCAAGTTTACTTATGACAGAAGGTGAATCTAAAGCAGAACTGGATGGCAGTTCCTTACCTCCCCTCGTCTTAGAGGGAAAATCTTAGTCTTAGCATCCTTCAGATTCTTCATAGTGATAAATTGATAATAGTCCCAAGTGACACAACAAATATAGCTATGCTCCCCGGCAACCGCGCCAGAAAAGGTCTTGATAACCCACAAGTATAGGGGATCGCAACAGTTTTTGAGGGTAGAGTATTCAACCCAAATTTATAGATTCGGCACAAGGGGAGCCGAAGAATATTTGCAAGTATTAGCACTTGAGTTTTCAATTCAACCACACCTAGAGATTAATTATCTACAACAAGCAATCAGTAGCAAAGTAATACGATAGTTTTGATATCAGTGACAGTAGCAATAGTAACGGTAACAGTGATAGCAGTAATTTTGTAACATGTGCAATAGTAACGATAGCAGTAGTAACTTAGCGGAAACAATATAGGATAAATTCATAGGCAATGGGTTGGTAATTTGTTGTATGACATTAATCATGTGACAGTCATAACCTAGGACGATACGGCACTAGCTCCAATTCATAAATATAATGTAGGCATGTATTCCATAAATAGTCATACGTGCTTATGGAAAGAAGCTGTATGACATCTTTTGTCCTACCCTCCGATGGCAGCGGGGTCCATATTGGAAACTAAGGGGTATTAAGGCCTCCTTTTAATAGAGAACCAGAACAAAGCATCAACACACGGTGAATACATGAACTCCTCAAACTACGGTCATCACCAGGAGTGGTCCCGATTATTGTCACACCAAGGTTGCTTGATCATAACTTCCAAGATCGGATCTAGAACATGGATATAATGGTGATAACATAAACAGTTCAGATCTGAAATCATGGCACCCGGGCCCAAAGTGACAAGCATTAAGCATGGCAAAGTCATAGCAACATCGATCTCAGAACATATTGGATAATAGGGATCGACCTTAACAAAACTAACTAGATTACATGATGAATCTCATCCAACTCCTCACCGACCAGTGAGCCTATGAAGGAATTACTCACTCCCGGTGGGCAGCGTCATGGAATAGGCGATGGAGAAGGGTTGGTGATGACGAAGAACAAAGATCCGCCTCTCCGGAGCCCCAAACGGACTCAAGATCTGGCCTCGCGATGAAGAACAGGAGGTGACGGCGGCTCCATCTCGTCGATCACAATAATTCTTCCTCCCTGGTTTTTTCTGGAAAAATAGGATTTTATAGCGTCGGTTTCAGGGTCTGCGGGGCCACTGAGGGAGTCTTGGATTAAGGGGTCCTTAGGTGGCCGGATCGTTTACTATGGGCCGGACTGGTGGGATTATCAATGAATACTATCTCCCGTGTCCGGATAGGACTCCCCGTGTGTAAAATATCAAGTTTAGAGTCCGAGTGTAAAGCTTTCCTTCCTCTGCAAGATGGTCATGTACAACCCTCGGTCCCTCTGGTGCATATATAAACTAGAGGGTTTAGTCAGTAGGGACAACAACAGAATCATAGGCTAGACTCTAGGGTTTAGCCATTACGATCTCAAGGTAGATCAACACTTGTAATCATATTCATCAAGATCAATCAAGCAGGAAGTAGGGTATTACCTCGATTGAGAGGGCCCGAACCTGGGTAAACATCGTGTCCCATGTCTCATGTTACCACCGATCCTCAGACGCATAGTTCCGGACCCCCTACCCGAGATCTGTCGGTTTTGACACTGACATTGGTGCTTTCATTGAGAGTTCCACTATGTCGTCGGTGGAAGGATCAATGGCTTGCTTTGTCACCAACGACGGCACCATCGAGGGAGTTTTTCTCCCCGGCCAGCTCTTCGTGTTCGGCGGCTTCGCACTTCGTGCCAATACCGAAGGCCACCTCGAGCAGGTTGACAGTTATGCCCCTGGTCATCAGATCGGGTTTGGAAGCTTAAACTATGTTGCTGATGTCCTTGGAGATTTGATCTTTGACGGATTCGCACCCATGGAAGCCGCTCTCTGCCACCCTGATGAACATGACCTAAATCTGTCATCAGACCCCGTACAGGGGGTAATACTCGCAACAGCTCTGGACCTAGATTCGGAGCAGGTCACTTCATTGGAGGACGGGAAGATTAACCCCGCCACGAAGATCGCATACTCAGCGGTGCTTGAGCTGCACACAGGTCCGGCCTTGAGCGGGAATTCCCTCATCGGATCTCCGAACTCGTTTCCATCTACAAGTTCCAAACTCTCAGGACCTACATCTTTTGGGCTCGATCGAGCGGCTATTGATGAACTCGGCCCTGCAAATATCCGAACACATGCCCCGCACTCGCCTTTAGATGAAGCGCTGGACCTACTGAAGTCTCTCTCCTTAGCGGAGGACTCCCAGCCGAATTATGCCCAGTTAGAACTGGGGGCTGAGGACGGGGAATTTTGCTTCCTACCCAGCACCCACTTGGTACCCACGGTCGAGGACTTAACCAGCCTATTAGATTATGCTTCCGAAGACATCGACGGGATGGACCTTGATGCCGAAGCCGATCTAAGTACAAACCTGCCCGCAACCGGGCGGTGGACGGCTACCTCTACATACGACGTATAGATGGTGGACACACCCAACAAAGAGGAGGGCGACGGTGACACCAATCTAGAGCAGGACAAGCCCGTCGATGAACCACCCAAACGCCAGCGTCAGAAGCAACGATCTCGATTCCATAAAGGGATAAAGAGCAACAATGTCACTGAAGACAATGACGACCCGGAACAAGCCGATGACACCGTGGAGCCAGCAATAGAGCGGGATGAATGGGAGGATTGCGAACATAGTCCAAACGAACCGCTGACCGATCACAGCGACGCGGACGACAGTAGTTATCGACCTGTCTTCGACGAGGACATCAGTCTGGGAGACGAAGAATACATCGTCCCAGAAGAACCGCTCGAACAAAAGCGTTTCCAACAGCAGCTTATCGCTACCGCACGAAGCCTGAATAAGCAGCAGCAGCAGCTTAGAGCCAAACAGGATATGCTCAACGACAGATGGAACGACGTGCTAGACGCTGAAAAACTACACGCCTCTAAAGGCCAAACAAAGAGCTATCCTAAGCGCAAACTTCTGCCCCAGTTCGACGATGAGGCCCCAGTGCCAATTCCGCCGAAGTATGATCAGGCCGATCAACCAGACCGACCACCCCGTGGACGGGACAAAGCGGACAGTAACGCCATACAAAAGCCTGCACCTCCTCACCGTAAAGGCAAGGATACAGTGGCGCAGGCCCATAAGTACGACCTACGCCAGGACCTGAATAAAAAGGCTGGCCAGACTAGATCAATCTACGGTCCAAGGGAACGCACACATACACGTGGCGGTGGCTATCAAGCCAAACAGAACGGCCGCGTCCCAGTTCATAGTCAACACCGGACACCAATACCATCCGAACTACGCCATGAAATCGCAAAATACAGGGGTGCCTCACACCCTCTGTGCTTCACTGATGAGGTGATGGATCATGAATTTCCAGAAGGGTTTAAACCCATAAACATCAAGGCGTATGATGGAACAACAGATCTAGCCGTATGGATAGAAGACTTTATTCTTCACATACACATGGCTCAGGGAGATGATCTCCACACAATAAAATACTTACCCCTAATGCTAAAAGGACCAGCTCGGCACTAGCTAAATAGCCTCCCGGAGAATTCTATAGGAACCTGGGAAGAACTTGAGGATGCTTTCCGGGCCAACTTTCAGGGGACTTATGTCCGGCCGCTGGATGATGATGATCTAAGTCATATAATCCAGCAGCCCGGGGAGTCAGCCCACAAGCTTTGGAATCGGTTCTTAACAAAAAAGAACCAGATTGTAGATTATCCGGACGCTGAGGCCTTAGCGGCATTCAAACACAGCGTCCCGGATGAATGGCCGGCTAGACTCCTTGGCCAGGAAAACCGAGAACAATGGCAGACCTAACTGGACTCATGACCCGCTTTTGCGTGGGCAAGGACAGCTGGCTGGCTCGTAGAAATAACAGCAACAGCGATCCTGGCACATCCGAAATCAGGGACGGCAATGGGAGGCCATAGCGCAATAAAAACAAGCGCCAAAACAACACTTGAAACACAGAAGATACAGTGGTAAACGCCGGATTCAATGGCTCCAGGCTCGGTCAATGGAAGAAGCCATTTAAAGGCAACATGGATAGTCCATCCAGCTTGGACAAGATACTGGACAGGTCTTGCCAGATCCATGGCACCCCAGACAAACCTGCGGATCACAGCAATCGTAGTTGTTGGCTCTTCAAGCACGCCAGCAAGCTAAACGCCAAACACAAGGGGAAAGGACCCCCAGAGTGAAGACGAGGATGAACCTCGCCAGCCAAACACAGGGGGGCAGAAAAAATTCCCACCGGAGGTAAAAATGGTGAACATGATCTACATCACCCCATCCCCAAGAGGGAGCGCAAGCGCGAACTCCGGGACCTATACGCCGTCGAGCATGTCGCCCCCAAGTTCAACTCATGGTCGGCTTGCCCGATCACCTTTGATCATAGGGATCACCCAACAAGTATCCGTCACGGAGGTTCGGCGGCCTTAGTGCTCGACCCCATAATAGATGGATACCATCTTACTCGAGTCCTTATGGACGGCGGCAGCAGTCTCAATTTGATATATCGGGACACTGTCTGCAAGATGGGGATCGACCCGTCAAGAATCAAGCCCAGTAGCACTACCTTTAAAGGAGTGATTCCATGCATCAAAGCCCGCTGCACAGGGTCATTAACATTAGAAGTTGCATTCGGTTCCGCCAATAACTTCCGAAGCGAAGAGCTAATATTCGACATCGCTCCATTCCGCAGTGGCTATCATGCACTACTCGGAAGAATGGCCTTCGCCCGCTTCAACGCAGTCCCACATTATGCCTACCTCAAGCTCACAATGTCTGGACCACGTGGCGTTATCACGGTGAATGGAAACAAGGAGCGTTCCCTCCGCATGGAGGAAGAAACTGCGGCCCTAGCGGCCGAGGTCCAAAGCGGCCTATTTAGGCCGAATAGCTTGTCACTCGTCAAGACTACGGATACGGCTAAACGTGCCCGGTCCGCACTAGAATGCGGCAGCTCAGAGGAACCCGAGCTCGATTAGCAGGTGTGCCCCGGTCGACCGCCCCATAAGGTAGCAACTTACGTACCTCGTGTACACAATTATGCCCTTAAAATACCTTGGTCGGTGATAGGGGCATACAGCATATCATTAGTCCATAGTTCAGCTTGACCCTATTCGGACTTTCACATATATCTTCTTCAGGTTCATTTACAAACCAACATTGCTTACGGCCGAGCAGGATACCACTTTTCGTGCTTCTTTTCCTTTTTTCCTTTTTACACGCGGCCATTGCAAACTCTCCTTCTCAAAGACAAATTACCATAGAGAAAAAGGCGCAGACGTGCACCAGAGCCACTGGTTAAAATTTCTTTCCCATAGATTAGGGCTCTGTGTAAACCTTTTAACTCTTTTCCTTTTTTTATTTTTGTTGGCATGTCAAATGCCCGAGGCTGTTATCAGCGTTATCTGTAACTTCGTGACTCGCCGTATTAAACAGGATATAAAAGAGGCAGTTCGGTTCCAATTCGTTCGGGCTATTGTTTATTCTCACCACATGTATTCTCTACCCCCAAGACAGATCACCGCGTATGCCCTAATACATGGACTTCATACCAGGGGCTATATTCAGCCTAGCACGCCTAAAAAAGTTCGAACACCTATAGGGAGTTGTTCGGCATCCCGGATATTGTGTTATATGCATCGACTCCAAATCATGTCTTTGGTCAATACTTGGTTTGCCCGGCTCCTAAGCTTGCCACCTTACGTTCTGCATTGTTCGACTAAGGTAGTAAAGGGAGAACTACTGCGATTGTACTTTTGGTTCGTCCGGTCAAGTACCTCAGTAGAGAAAGCTGAAAACTGACTGTCATGATTAGGCGAGAGCTGGTCAAGCTATTCGGTGACCAAGTGTTATACTATGATCGATAGCGATCCACTCCGTGTTATACGAGGGGCTGGTCTTCGCCCAGCCGCGTCAAAAAGGCACTATAATTCAAAAAGCCTGGTACGCACCAGGGGCTAGTACTTAGGCCCACTAGTCAAGCTCCTATGGCTAAGTGAAAGTAATAAAGCCGCATTGTGTGATTGCCTGGTTCGCTACGCAAACACCTCCTATATGGACCAAGACGTTGGATAAAGAGTGTTTTCTGCGTCTCACCGAACACCCCTGTAATATTTACATGGGGGCTAAAGCCGACGACCGGAAAGTTTCAGATTTACATAAACAGTCGCACAGGAGGGATTGAGGGAAAAGTCGCTCATTAATATAAAAGCGCAAAGTTTATATGCATCGGCACATTGACTTAGTCCTTACAACCCGAATACAAATTACTCAAAGGCTATATCCTTTGAGCATTGCCCTTCTACAAGGCCAGCAGTGGCTATTTCCGCGACAAAGGCCATCTGAGCACCCTCTATGGTGGCCGAACGCTTGACAGCGTCGACCCGAGGACTCGCATCGACGAGCCTCTTCATCAATACGAAGTAACTACTTGGGATCGGATCAGTAGGCCATAGCTGGACTAGCAAGTCCTTCATGGACGAACTCGCCATGTTATGCAGTTGGACCAGCTGCTTCATTTGGTCGTTGAGGGGCACCGGATGGTTGGGCGCAAGGAACTGCGACCAAAACAGCTTCTCCATGATGTTACCCCCTTGAGCTCGGAAGTATTGGGCAGCGTCGGCAATGCTCATTGGGAGATCCGCAAACACGTCTGGAGAACTCCACAATCGTGTCAGCCCAAGATACCTCTGACCTTCGAAGATGCTCTGCAGGAGAAAAACCTTACCAGCTGCTATCTGACACGCTTGTTTAATCTCCTCCTAAGCACCCCGCGATGTCGTTCTCGCCTCCTTGGCAGCATTAACTACCGTAGCAAGTTCGGACGCTTGCTCCGAATTTGCCTTCTCCAAGGTGTCGCATTTGCGAATTGCATCTTGGAGCTGGGCCTCGACTTCGGTCACCTGCGCCTCGTGGTGTTGATGCAGGGCCTTCTCGGCCTCCAGGTCGGCGGCCGCTTTATCAGCGGCTGCCTTGTTCGCTCTGGCCTCCTCCTTGGTCGTGGCAAGTATTCCCTTCAGAGTTTCGACCACAGCTGCGTCAGCTGTTTCACAAAAAATCATATAAACTGTATTAGCCTATGTTTGAGCATACATTAGGTTAAAATTAAGATTTCCTAAACCCGCATACCTTGCGTTTCGTCAAAACGCTTGTTGACGCAGTCGAGATCCTCACCCGAGGCAGCTCTAAGTATTCTGGTAGGGGAGTCGGACACTTGATATACTCCGCCTTTTTCGTCCAAGCCTGGATTGAACGCAAAACTCCAACTCCTGTTATAATTAAAACAGGGAAGGGATATATGTTTGAAGAAATGTCAAAATACCTCTGATGCTGTGAGCTCAGTGCTGAAGCCCTTGTCTTCAGACTCCACCATCCACCCCTTCTGGGCCTTGAAGAGGTTCTTCCAGATGTCTTCGTGTGTAGAGCTGAAGAGGCGCTTCAAAGGCCGGGGCCCCTCCGGATTGAACTTCCATAGATAAGAGCCCGGTTGTTGGCAGGGGAGGACGAGACGGGCAAGCATCACCTTGACCATGTTCGTGAGCTAGGTGCCCTTGGAGATCATGTCAGAGATGCGTTTTTGGAGGGCTAGCACCTCTGTCTGGGATCCCTAATTCGGACCCTTATCGGTCCAAGAGGTTAGCCTCTCCGGGGGCCCAGATCTGAATGCAGGAGTGGCCGCCTGATAACCCAGAAGTGTAGGGGATCAATTGTAGCCTCTTTCGATGAGTAAGAGTGTCGAACCCAACGAGGAGCTAAAGGTAGAAGAAATATTCCCTCAAGTTATATCGACCATCGATACAACTCTACGCACGCTTGACGTTTACTTTACCTAGAACAAGTATGAAACTAGAAGTACTTTGTGGTTTTTGTAGGATAGGTTTGCGAGAATATAAAAAGCATGCAAATAAAACTAGGGACTGTTAAGGTAAAGACACAACTAAATTAGTTTTAGAAGAGAGCTTTTTGTCATGAGAAAGTTATTTGTCCCTAGGCAATTGGTAACTAGACCGGTAATCACTATTGCAATTTTATTTGAGGGAGAGGCATAAGATAACATACTTTCTCTTCTTGGATCATATGCACTTATAATTGGAACCCTAGCAAGCATCCGCAACTACTAAAGATCATTAAGTTAAAACCCAACCATAGCATTAAAGTATCAAGTCCTCTTTATTCCCATACGCAAACAACCTACTTACTCGGGTCTGTGCATCTGTCACTCACGCCACCCACCATAAGCAAATCATGAACATATTGCAAACCCTACAGTGGGGATCCCTCACGCTTGCGCGACACGGAGAGCACCATAGGACAGCACCAATAATAAAACATGCAACTCAAACCAATCACGATCATAGATTAACCCATAGGACAAAACAGATCTACTCAAACATCATAGGATAGCCATACATCATTGGGAAATAATATATAGCATTGAGCACCATGTTTAAGTAGATATTACAGCGGGTAGAAGAGGGGTTACACCGCTGAATAGAGGGGGGAAGAGTTGATGATGATGGCGGTGAAGTTGTTGGTGTAGATTGCGGTGACGATGATGGCCCCGGCGGCACTCCGGTGCCACCGGAAGCGAGGGGGAGAGAGTCCCCCTCCTGCTTCTTCTTCCTTGACCTTCTCCCTAGATGGGAGAAGGGTTTCTCCTCTGGTCCATGGTCTCCATGGCGTGGGAGGGGCGAGATCCCCTCCGAGATTGGATCTGTCTCTCTGTCTCGCTCTGTTTCTGCGCTCCTAGATTCTGGCCTTTCACCGTTTCTTAAATTCCCGGAGATCCGTAACTCCGATTGGGTTGAATTTTGGACACGGTTTTTATCCGGATATTAGCTTTCTTGCGGCGAAAGAAAGGCATCAACCGACTTACGGAGTGGCCACGAGGGCCTAGGGCACGCCTGCCCCCTGGGCGCGCCCTTCACCCTCGTGGACCACTCGGGCATCGTCTCACGTTGGTTCCGCTTCCCAAAATTCACATATATTCCAAAAAAATCTCCGTCCATTTTTATCCCGTTTGGGCTCCGTTTGATATGGATATTCTGTGAAACAAAAAAACATGCAATAAATAGGAACTGGCACTGGGCACTGGATCAATATGTTAGTCCCAAAAAATAGTATAAAAAGTTACCAAAAGTATATGAAAGTTGTAGAATATTGGCATGGAACATTCAAAAATTATAGATACGACGGAGACGTATCAGCATCCCCAAGCTTAATTCCTACTCGTCCTCGAGTAGGTAAATGATAAAAAAGATAATTTTTGATGTGGAATGGTACCTAGCATAATCTTGATCTTGTAATCTAATCATGGCATGAATATTAAGACACGAGTGATTCAAAGCAATAGTCTATCATTTGACATTAAGACAATAATACTTCAAGCATACTAATAACGCAATCATGTCTTTTCAAAATAACATGGCCAAAGAAAGTTATCCCTACAAAATCATATGGTTTGGCTATGCTCCATCTTCACCACACAAAGTATTTAAATCATGCACAACCTCGGTTTTAACCAAGCAATTGTTTCATACTTTAGTATTCTCAAACTTTTTCAACTTTCACGCAATACATGAGCGTGAGCCATGGACATAGCACTATGGGTGGAATAGAAGGTGGTGATAGACAAAAGGAGGGAGAAAGTCTCACATCAACTAGGCAAATCAACGGACTATTGAGATGTCCATCAATCGATATCAATGTGAGTGAGTAGGGATTGCCATGTTTTTTTTAGAAAAGGAGGATGATCCCCGGCCTCTGCATCTAGGAGATGCATGCGGCCACTTTATTGATTATTCTCGAGGACCATACAAAGTATTACAACAATATGCCTGAATCCGCCACCTTGGCAACATATGCCGCTACTCCTATCCAAATGATGAAGCGTGCTAGCTGGGCCACTACCCAGACCACTCATCTAAGCCTAACATCAAAATGATGACGGGGTGCTAGCTAGGCCACTACCCAGACCACTCACCTAAGCCTAACATCAAAAGCCGGAAGCCCCAGCCGAGCCACATACCGGGTCTGGGGTACAAACCGGTCCGACGCACTCGTGTGTCGTCACCGCCATCTTCCACATGTCCGTCTTCAGAGCAAATATTGAGGCTTCTACCTTGTCTGGCCACTCCGCCATCGACGTCACCACGATACCAGACAACTTCGTCCTCCTGCGCGAGTCCATCGCCACACATCGGACGCCGAATCTCCACTGCGCCACGCCGCCGAGATACGCCGCCATCAATGAGTAGGATGAAGCGCCGCTCCGCCGAGTCCGACATGACTGCTGAAGACCAAGCACCATGGAAGAAGGACTGCGAAGCCGAGCACATAGGCGGCAGAGCGCCAACGCACCGCCACCAGACGAACTCTGACCACGCCACCAACCGCCGCCAAGCAACCAAAGCATCACATCCACCCGAAGCTCACCACGAACGACACCCCCAAGAGGGTGATGACGCCCGGAGCGCCGCTGTCGCTCAATCCGGCAAGGATTTGGGCTTTCGCCTGGCATACGAGCTGGGTGGAAGGAAGAGGAGAAGGAGGCAACCTGGACGGAGCCTACAAGAAGGGTACGGTGCCCTCAGGCGTCGCCACCGTCGTGGCCAGCACTGCTGGCCTCGGATTTCTCCAGAGCCACCTCCCACCTCTACCCGCCAAACAGGTACCACTCCCGCGATAAAGGCCCCGCAAAGCAGGACCATCAGAGGCAGCCCTGGTTGAAGTAGACGGAGGCCTTTAGATCTAGATCGGGCGCCGCCGAGACGCTCACACCAAAGCCGCCACCTGCCGCCGCCTCGCCACCCCCGCGGCCGTGGAAGAACGGCCAACACCAACGAGAACCGGACACCGCAGACCCGGCGTCGATCCACCAACCGAGGCCGCCGTCATGGATCCAAAGCCCCCCGAGGAAGAACGGGTCGGCCAGATCCTCGCCGCCACCTTCACCGGCGGCCACCTCCGGTGGCGACGAGGGAGAGGAGAGGTAGGGCAGAGGGCCGGCGGCGGGCTAGAGTTACGCCACCCGAGTCGCCCCTGCAGGAGCGACGCGGGGGCCTTGCGGTAGGGATTGCCATGTAATGGATGCACTAGAGCTATAAGTGTATGAAAGCTCAAAAATAAAACTAGTGGGTGTGCATCAACTTGCTTCCTCATGAAGACCTAGGGTATTTGAGGAAGCCCGTCGTTGGAATATACAAGCCAAGTTCTATAATGAAAATTCCCACTAGTATATGAAAGTGACAACACAGGAGACTCTCTATCATGAAGAACATGGTGCTATGATGAAGCACAAGTGTGGTAAATGGATAGTAACGTTGTCCCTTCTCTCTTTTTCACTCATTTTTTGCAGGGGATTTTCTTTTTTTTAGCCCCGTCCTTTTTTTGGGCCATCTTTTTTTTATTTGGCCTTTCTCTCTTTTTTTTTGTTTCCTCACACGGGACAGTGCTCTAATAATGAAGATCATCACACTTTTATTTACTTACAACTCAAAGATTACAACTCGAAGCTAGAACAAAATATGAATCTATGTGAATGCCTCCGGCGGTGTACCAGGATGTGCAATGATCTAGCGTAGCAATGACATCAAAAAATGAACAAGCCATGGAAACATCATGCTAGCTATCTTACGATCATGCAAGGCAATATGACAATGATGGTGCGTGTCATAATAAACGGAACGATGGAGTTACATGACAATATATCTCGGAATGGCTATGGAAATGCCATGATAGGTAGGTATGGTAGCTATTTTGAGGAAGGTATAGGGTGGGTGTATGGTACCGGCGAAAGTTGTGCGGTACAAGAGAGGCTAGCAATGGTGGAAGGGTGAGAGTGCGTATAATCCATGGACTCAACATTAGTCATAAAGAACTCACATACTTATTGCAAAAATTTATTATCCTTCGAAACAAAGTACTACACGCATGCTCCTAGGGGAAGGGTTAGTACGAGTTAACCATCGCGCGATCCCAACCTCCACACAAAGGATGACAATCAAAAAATAAATCATGCTCCGACTTCGTCACATAACGGTCCACCTTACGTGCATGCTTCGGGAATCACAAACCTCAACACAAGTATTTCTACAATCCACAACTACGCACTAGCATGAATCTAATATCACCATCTTTATATCGCAAAACTATTGCAAGGAATCAAACATATCATATTCAGCGATCTACAAGTTTATGTAGGATTTTATGACTAACCATGTGAATGACCAATTCCTGTCAACTCTCTAAATAAATATAAGTGAAGCAAGAGAGTTTTAATTCTTTCTACAAAAGATATGCCCACGCTCTAACAAATATAAGTGAAGCAAAAGAGCATTCCATAAATGGCGATTTTCTATGTGAGGAGAAACAGGCAATCCAAACTTCAAATGATATAAGTGAAGCACATGAAGCATTCTATAAAGCCATACTCCGAAGATATAGGTGAAGTGCAAAGAGCATTCTATAAATCAACCAAGGACTATCTCATACCAGAATGGTGGATTTATTAAAAGAAAAATAAAAAGCACATGACGCTCCAAGAGTTTGCGCGTATCATGTGAATGAAACGAATCCGAAAACATACCGATACTTGTTGAAGAAAGATGGGATGCCTTCCGGAGCATCCCCAAGCTTAGACGCCTGAGTCTCCTTGAATATTTACTTGGGGTGCCTTGGGCATGCCCAAGCTTGAGCTCTTGCCTCTCCTCCTTCTTCTCACATCGAGACCTCCTCGATCTTCGAACACTTCATCGACACAAAACTTAACCAAAATTTTAGTGGCGGTGTTAGTGCATATGATCAATGGAATCCCATCATGTACTGCTCTAACATTATTGTATAATTATGAACAAACATTACCCACAGTATGCTATCACAATTCTTTGGCCCCAAGTCAAGGAGGCTTCAACAAGAATTCAAACATATGCAAATAATGAAGTTATAACAGCAATCTATGAAAACAGGACAGTCTGTAGTAATCTGAACATTAAACATACTTCTGAACCCTAAAAATTATGGAAAAATCAACAATTTGTATAGCAAGGCTTTGCAAAAAGTTTCGGATCCTTTTGACGTTCCAGTAAAAAAATGTAAAATCGTGCACTACAGCCAAAGTTTCTGCTTTTCCACCGCTCAAACCAACAAGCAGTTTAATCATCCTAAAGGAAACTCTTGGCACATTATTTTTATAATACAATGGAATTGGACAAGGGGATAATTATTTTTGTTGAAAAGTTTCTGTAATCATGGTTCACAAAGTTTCCATGGGCATGAACAAAGTTCAAGGCTAGCTCCCACTTTAACAATGCTCGTCTTTCTCACTTTCGCTTTTCTTTTTGAAAAAGTTTCCCTTCTTTTTTTTTAAACTTTATAAAAGCACACAACAGAAATAAATGACTCTCTAAAACTTCTGGTTTGTCTCCCTGGCAGCGCTTTCTTTTAAGCTATTAAGCTAGGCATATAGTGCTCATGTAATGGATTCACCCGGATCCCAAGGTATATCAAAGCCAATTTTAATTAACAATGATTTGGCATTTAGTAGTGAGCACAAAGTGATATGTGTCATGAAACAACGAAGTCTAACTCTCTTCCTATGCATAGGCATGTCATACAAGAACAATTCATGCACATCAAGTAAAGGCCAATGCATAGTATAAGCAGTTTCTTGCAATTTTATCATGTTGGAAACATAGAGAGGCGGAGATGTAGTTCCTCTCTCATAATAATTGCAAGTAGGAGCAGCAAGCACATGCATATTATACTCATCAAAATCATCATGTGTAATGGATAAAGGCAACCCATCAATATAATCCTTAATAAGTGCAAACTTCTCCAATATTGTGTAGTTTGGAGAATTCAAAAAGATAATAGCACTATCATGTGTGGGTGCAATAGCAACTATCTCATGTTTAACATAAGGAACTATAGCAAGTTCATCTCCATATGCATAATTCATATTGGCATCTTGGCCACAAGCATAGCAAGCATCATCAAAAAGGGATATTTCAAAAGAATCAAAGGGATCATAGCAATCATCATAGCAATCATCATTCAGTTAGCATGAAGGGAAATTAAACAATGTATGAGTTGAAGAGTTACTCTCATTAGAAGGTGGGCACGGGTAGCTAATCTGCTCGTCCTCCTTTTGTTCTTCGCTCTCCTCGTCATCTTTTTCATCTAATGAGCTCACAATGTCATCAGTTTCTTCTTCCATAGTTTCATGTAAAATATTAGTCTCTTCTTGGACAGCGGAGACTTTCTCAATAAACGCATCAATATTGGAGTTATATTCATAATTCAAATAGCAATATTTCACTATAGCAAGATTTTCAGGCCTATAAAGATCATCATCAAAAGCATCATTCTTTTTAAACAGAGATTCAATTTCATAAGCACCCTTAAAAGCAACAAATACTTCTATTTGTTCACATCATAATAATCATATATACCATTAGCATAAGAAGCTAAGGTTTCATTATCATTAGATTTGCATGAAAAGGGAAGGTGTGGAGCCTTCATCCTAGAGCAACAAGTATAATCATATCTCAAGCATAGTTGCCGATCATACCAATGCAACATATGAATTTGATCCCATAACAATTTCCATTTTTGTGTCAAGCAATAATCCCTAAAGAATTCACGTTGATCCAACGTTACTCCCATTACATAGTTGAATGGGATTTTCTCAGGATTATCAAAGTAGTACATAATATCTTCCACATAATGAGCATTGAGGGTTTTAGGAGGTTCCCCATCTCCATGAGTAGCAAGTACACCTAATTTTTTTGGTATTTCGTGTTCCATATCCATAACTAAAGATAGAGGACAACTTAGAACAGCAAATAAAATCTACTTAGTGATAAAGCAAGCAAGCACACACGAGAATATTCACCCCACGCTATTGCTCCCCGGCAACGGCGCCAGAAAAAGGTCTTGATAACCCACAAGTGTAGGGGATCATTTGTAGCCTCTTTCGATAAGTAAGAGTGTCAAACCCAACAAGGAGCTAAAGGTAGAACAAATATTCCCTCAAGTTATATCGACCGACGATACAACTCTACGCACGCTTGATGTTTACTTTACCTAGAACAAGTATGAAACTAGAAGTACTTTGTGGTTTTGTAGGATAGGTTTGCAAGAATATAAAGAGCACACAAATATAACTAGGGGCTGTTAAGGTAAAGACACAACTAAATTAGTTTTAGTACATAGATTTTTTTCACGAGAAAGTTATTTGTCCCTAGGCAATCGATAACTAGACCGGTAATCACTATTGCAATTTTATTTGAGGGAGAGGCATACGCTAACATACTTTATCTTCTTGGATCATATGCACTTATGATTGGAACTCTAGAAAGCATCCGCAACTTCTAAAGATCATTAAGGTAAAACTCAACCATAGCATTAAGGTATCAAGTCCTCTTTATTCCCATACTCAAACAACCTACTTACTCGTGTTTGTGCTTCTGTCACTCACGCCACCCACCATAAGCAAATCATGAACATATTGCAAACCCTATAGCGGGTATGCCTCATGCTTGCGCCACACGGAGAGCACCATAGGACAGCACCAATAATAAAACATGCAACACAAACCAATCACGATCATCAATTAACCCATAGGACAAAACAGATCTACTCAAACATCATAGGATAGCCATACATCATTGGGAAATAATATATAGCGTTGATCACCATGTTTAAGTAGAGATTACAGCAGGTAGAAGAGGGGTTACACCGCTGCATAGAGGGGGGATGAGTTGGTGATGCCGGCGGTGAAGTTGTTGCTGTAGATTGCGGTGACGATGATGGCCCCGGCGGCACTCCGGTGCCACCGGAAGCGAGGGGGGAGAGCCCCCCTCCTTCTTCTTCTTCCTTGACCTTCTCCCTAGGGTTTCCCCTCTGGTCCATGGTCTCCATGGCATGGAAGGGGTGAGAGCCCCTCCCGAGATTGGATATGTCTCTCTGTCTCTCGCTGTTTCTGCGCTCCTAGATTCTGACCTTCCACCGTTTCTTAAATTCTCGGAGATCCATAACTCCGATTGGGCTGAATTTTGGACACAATTTTTACCCGGATATTAGCTTTCTTGCGGCGAAAGAAGGGCATCAACCGCCTTACGGAGTGGCCACGAGGGCCGAGGGCGTGCATGCCCCCCTGGGCATGCCCCTCGCCCCCGGGGGCCACTCGGGCATCGTCTCATGTTGGTTCCGCTTCCCAAAATTCACATATATTCCAAAAAAAATCTCTGTCCGTTTTTATCCCGTTTGGACTCCGTTTGATATGGATATTCTGTGAAACAAAAAACATGCAACAAACAGGAACTGGCACTGGGCATTGGATCAATATGTTAGTCCCAAAAATAGTATAAAAAGTTGCCAAAAGTATATGAAAGTTGTAGAATATTAGCATGGAACAATAAAAAATTATAGATAAGATGGAGACGTATCACCGCCCACTTGGTGTCACAAGGCTCTGTGATATAAAACCAGTCCTGCTGCCAAATCTTGTTCATCTCCATGAACTCCCCCTTCGGCCATGTTGCATTGGGGAGTTTTCTTATCATAGCACCTCCGCACTCAGCATGCTGCCCGTCAACCACCTTCGGCTTCACATTGAAAGTGTGGGGGAATTTGGAGGAATGCTTCACACACCACTATAAAAGCGGATATGTGAAGGATTGAATTCGGGGCTAGATCATGGAAATCTAGCCCGTAGAAGAATAGAAGGCCCCGTACAAAAGGGTGAAGAGGAAATCCCAGCCCCTGAATGAAGTGCGAGAGGAATACGACCCTCTCACCCGCCTTAGGGACGTGAATCACTTGGTCCCTTTCGGGGACCTAATGCGCCACATCATCGGCTAGATAGCCCACGCTCCGGAGGCTCTTCACGTCCTTCTCCATCATCAAAGATGCCTCCCACTTGCCCTTGGAGCCGGAACCAGCCATTGCTGGAGACGGCGGCGATGGTGGGGGAGTCGAGGATTGAGGGTGCAAGAGATGTGGATGCTGGAGGATGAAGAGATTGGGATGCTAGGCCTTGAGGAGAGCGTGGCGATAAAGGGTAAAACTTTGGATCCTTTTATAAGCGGTGAATACTAAACGCCCCCCCACACCAGCCGTAAACCTCGCCGGTTCCCAATGAGGTCGTGCGTAAGCCACGGTGAAGATGCTCACGTCACGTTGATAAGGATCCCGTAATAAGCGGGCACGATCTCTGTTGTGATGAGACGTGCCAATGAGGCTGTACCTCGAAACACAAAACTCGGGCCAAAAAAATGGTTCGATATGTGTTAAAAGCACATACGTGATGTTTCACTGAAAGGTTGTCAGTAAAGACACAGTATTTGTTTTTTGATACCTTGCCTTCAAGGCTAAGGGCTGTGCTAACCAAGCAGCGCTAGACACAGTACCTTTTATAGGGAACATTTCTTTAATATGTTCGGGAGGAGGAACCCGCCTTGCAATGCCGAAGACAGTGCATCAGCCGAACTCGTCGTCATCGAAGACTGGTTCAGGGGCTACTGAGGGAGTCCTGGATTAAGGGGTCCTTAGGTGGCCAGATCGTTTACTATGGGCCGGACTGGTGGTTCGTGAAGATTATCAATGAAGACTATCTCCCATATCCGGATAGGGCTCCCCCTGTGTAAAATAGTAAGTTTAGAGTCTGGGTGTAAAGCTTTCCTTCCTCTGCAAGATGGTCATGTAAAACCCTAGGTCCCTCCAGTGCATATATAAACCGGAGGGTTTAGTTCGTAGGGACAACAACAGAATCATAGGCTAGACTCTAGGGTTTAGCCATTATGATCTCGAGGTAGATCAACTCTTGTAATCATATTCATCAAGATCAATCAAGCAGGAAGTAGGGTATTACCTCGATCGAGAGGGCCCGAACCTGGGTAAACATCGTGTCCCCTGTCTCCTGTTACCATCGATCCTCAGACGCATAGTTTGGCACCCCCTACCCGAGATCTGCCGGTTTTGACACCGACAGCCACCAGGTGGGGACAACCGACCTGGGCGCGCCCTGGTGGGTTGTGCCCACCCAAGTGCCCCTCCGGTGGTTCCTGGCTCTGATATTTTTCTTTTATTGTATAAAAATTCCTCGCAAAGTTTCATTCCATTCCGAGAACTTCTATTTATGCACAAAAACAAGACCTTGGTAGTTCTGCTGAAAACATCGTCAGTCCGTGGTTAGTTTCATTCAAATCATGCAAATTAGGGTCCAAAACAAGAGGAAAAGCATTAGGAAAAGTAGATATGTTTGAGACGTATCAACACCCCATCCAAACGTCTCATGGGATGTAGCCTGGTCCGAAGTCTCGTGGGCCGAAGCCTATGGGACCAGAGTCTCGTGGGCCAAAGTCCCGTTGACCCAAGGCTCGTGGCCGGAGTCCGCATAGCCTCCTCCTCAGACGGGTCCACCCTAGCAGTACTGTGCTCGGGTGAATCAGCTGTTCTCGCGGAGAGGAAGGCGTAGTAGCCTACCTACCACTCCCGTGGCCACGTGCACCTTCACTAGCTCTCTTTTTCCCCCGACCTCCTCTCCAAGTGGCCAACGACACCGACGAAGAAGTTCCCATCGGTGCCTACATACTGTCGAGCAACGCTCTCCGAAGAGACTGGGGTGGAATGGAAGTACCCCTCCCACCAAGCACCAACGAAGAAGGAGCCTTGGAGCGCTCTGGACCCAGGGCCACCATCTTTCAACACATACCATGACAAAGAGTAAACGAAATTAGTACAACATAAAAAATTGAATACTGACATGAATAATAATATGTATATAATTTAAATGTATCATCGTCATGTACAACATAAAAAATTGAATACCTGACACATGAACTAATAATAATCTTGATCGTCTATATATGCCCCGGGATCAATAAATGCATCATCATCATCACTATCATGAATGACGAGCTCATCGGGTTCAGTGACATCAACATGTGGAAGGCCTCCTTTATGTAATCGGTCAAGCATTGACAGGTCATCTGCATCAGTAACCTCTTCTTGTTCCGGCTCTTCTTGTTCTAGCTCAGGGGTGGAGTCGAATTCACTGTTGCTGTCTACTTCGATGTTCTGGGGTGAAGTAGAGCCGTTCTTGAAACGATTTTTGGAACGAAGTGTTTCTTGGAAGAATTATCCTTCATATGTGTCTGGGTCAATGTGAGGTTCATAATCCTCTTCATTGGGGGAGGTGGTCTAACACGTGGAAGCACTTCATAAACGACATCCCAACCATTCAGATTTGGATCAGTTTGGCAGGCCCACAGTAGATAGAAAACTTGAGTTGCTTGTTGAGCCGTAATATAGACATCGGGAACATCTAAATGGATGCCTTCACTACAAAAAAATACACTTCCGTGATGATACGTGTTTGTCATAGTAGGTCACGTTTTCTATCATGCATGTACATCCATGAAGATTTTATGACAGAATCAAGATAGTCATACATGTGCTGTCGTAGAAGTGTTCCATGACATTACCAAAATTATCATCACGGAAGTGTCCACTTCCATGACGATAAATCGCGCGTCACAGAAGTGCTTTCGTCAAGGGTGACCGACACGTGGCATCCACCGTAATGGAACGCCGTTAAGCTATCGGGTCCGGTTTTGGATCCGATAACCCGTTAACAGCCCCGACCAATGGGGATTTTCCACGTGTAAAATCATCATTGCCTGGAGGGAATACGTGTCGGCTCGCCGTTGGAACAGATGTCATCCAGTCATTGGACCCATAGCGCCTATGATACGTCGACACATGGCACGGCCCAACAGAGGCCCATTCCTGTGAAACGGTCGGCCTGTTTGACTTGGTCAAAAGATGGCGTGCCGGCCCACGGTAAGCCTGTTAACGGCATGTTCGCATATAGCCCATTTACAGCCCGCTAACCCAGGGCCCGTTTACGTCCTATCCGAATTAGGCCCAGTAGCGTCATCTACTCATTGGACCCAAAGCGCCTATGATACGTCGACACGTGGCACGACCCAACAGAGGCCCATTCCTGTGAAAAGGCCGCCCCGTTTGACTTGGTCAAAAGGTGGCGGGCTGGCCCACGGCAAGCCTGTTAACGGCATGTTCGTGTATAGCCCATTTACAGCCCGCTAAACCAGGGCCCGTTTACGGCCTATCCGAATTAGGCCCAATAGCATCATCTGGGCCGTCCAATATAATTCCAACCCGTTTTAACTTCCGTCCCATGTATGTCCCATGACGTCTTTTGGCCCATATGAGGCCCTTAGTAACAGTCGCCCATTAACGGCCCATGGTAAAACTGGCCCGTAATGAACAGTATATCACTTTATACCCATTAATGACCCATTATTCTGTTGGGCCGTTTCCAGCCCATGTTATCTTTCGGCCTTCTCAGGGCCCATTTATTCTTGGGCTCATTTCCAGCATTCGTTTATTTTCGGCCCGTTACTGTCATTTTCTGCTTGTGGGCCAAATTCAGCCCATGGTTACAGTCGGCCCGTTTGTGGCCCGTTAATACGTTGGGCCATTTTCATAGCATCATCAAATACGGCCTATTAACGACCCGTTACGATCAGCCCATAAAACATACGATTTCCACTCTAGCCCGTTTACGGCCCCTTATACAGCCCGTACAAGGCCCATAGATGAGACAACTAGTAGAAGGCCCAGGGATCATACAGGACGTAGAAGGCCCATTGACCCGACGGCCCATAGAAGGCCCATTGATCCGATGGCCCATGGATCCGCTGGCCCATAGAAGGCCCATGGATCCGACAGCCGATAGAAGGCCCACAGATCCGACAGCCCATAAAAGGCCCACGAATCCGACGGCCATGGAAGGCCATGGGTCGTCCGTCCCGTAGATGGCTCATGGATCATACGGCCTATGGAGGGCCATGGTCACTACAACGTTTGGGCGAGTTGGCCCCCGTTTAGACGATATAGCATATTCAAAGAATTATCCTACTCTATACAATCACCTCTAAAAATCATACACTATACAATAAACAGACTAAGGCATAGAAACATAGAATAATCCTACACTATACAATAAAGAAATTACAGCCGATTATACCCACTAGGCATTATGGTTCGGCACCAGTGATAATAAAGCATACACAAGGAGCAAATTACATACACTGGAAAAATACAGCTCATACATCATGGACACGCATCAACATAACTTACCATTTGAACTATAATCTCTTCAGAAAAAAGGATTGGCCGGATTTAGATAGCACAAATTTCAGTCTACAAAATCTCCAATTCCTTCATTGTTACCCCAGTGTCTTGTTTCATTTTTACGACTCCTACATCTAATACATGCATGTCTAGTCTCAACTTGTTTATTGTACGTTTAGAATCATGTACACGTTGTCTTTCCACGTCTAGTTGATGCTTGAGAACATCAGCACATTCCAATTCCAATCCATAATCATTCGGTAACGGCCATGTCGCACTGCTCGCAGATCTTTGTGTTGATTTCACTTCATCCTGAAATGTTTCTGTAAGTACACATGACAAGCCACAAATATAGTTACAACAGTGAAGCAAGCAAGACAGACTATTTTGTACTCCATCTGTTCCTAAATATAAGTCTTTCTAGAGATTTCAACAAGTGACTACATATGGAGCAAAATGAGTGAATCTACGCTCTAAAATATGTCTACATACATATGTATGTTATAGTCCGTTTGAAATGTCTAAAAAGACTTATATTTAGGAACGGAGGGAGTACATGGCAAAACAGGACTAACAATAATGTTACACGTCATGAAGCATAAGAAGGTGATATTTTAAAAATCATAAAAAGGTAGTTTGTGCAGGCTGCATACAGAAATCTCTCTTAGCTCACCAGAGGAGCATGATGTTGGGGCCCAATCCAAAACACAAACAAGTTACAAATTTAGACAACATGTTGCGTAGAAGTAAGCAAGCAGTTGGCCATTCTGTAGCTGAATTAAAGTCTTAGGGAGCATAATGAACATCAGAGGATTTCATACAAACATACTACAGCAAGCAAAACTATGCAATCATTAGCCTAGTATAAACTAGATTTTCAGCCTCATTCAATAATAGTTGGTTAATAGACTTCAAAGCTTCAGGCACACTTAGGCAGAGTATTTAAATGGTAAGGCCTTTAATTATGTCAACTAATAGTTATACAAGTACCCAACATCAGGCATCATTCTTTGGGCATCTCATTAATCGAGGACAAATAAAGCAATTGAAAAGAGCAAATTAACTATGCCTGAAACAAACAAGGAATTGAACTATTGAGTTGGATACGGTGACTTACCTTAACAGGTTGAAGTGGCTCAGCGCAGCTCCTACTTCTCTTGCAAGGCTCCTTCCTAACATCTTGTACTTGTAAATCCTCAATCTTATCTTCATTGCACCCCCTCTGCAAGGTGACACAAACTAGTTACTCGTCTCCTTGGAAGATAAATATGAATACTTTCCAGTCTGTGAACACAAAAGGATGAGATTATAACAAAACAACGCCACATAATGAAACATGCCACATCTCTTGCACTTGCACACAACGAAATGAGCATTTACTATGCATGCACTATGTAAAAACTAGGCATACCTTCGAACTGGATCTCCAGGTACTCTTGGAGAGCCTACTTTAGTGTACAGCCAAACCTTTATGTCACCTATGAGTTAGAAAAGGCCCCACTACAGCAGCATTTAGTCTTTAAATCGTTGACAAGCTCTGTTAGAGTGCTAGGTCAAGAACAACAAGTAATCAAAGCAAACAATGATGGCCATGCGTGTTTGTTTAAATTAGGCAATGTGATCTCTATGGAAAACATTGACCAAAGTAGATTGTGCCAAGTAGATGGTATCTTTGTATTTGCATTTTGAGCAAATAGTGATGGTCTGTTTTCCTATCATATTAATTACTGCACTGGGTTCAATTTGTGATGTTTGCAAGTCAAATTAATTTTCAGATGGGCAGCAAAATGAAAAATATAATGCAATCTAGAATTTTCACTGATGATACCAAAGATAAGTTGAAAACGCAATGAAAAGAACTGGTTGGCTTATTACATGGAGCTTATATTCACAGGTGCTTATTTTCTTAGGATAACTCGTAATAACTGTCCATAAGAAACTTGGCCAATAGAACTGACATACAAATAACATGTCACGATGATTGCAATGGAGGAGTGACGTACCATAGCACACTGTATAGGCTCACCGCTGGCTCTCCTTTTTTGCGATGTTGCATGAAATTGCCACATAGATCTTGTACTTTTTCATTGTGTAACCCTATCTGCAAGTTGACACGGCTAATTTCAGACATCTCTACATGATAATACATTGCATATCCCTTGCGCATATTTAAACCACCAATTAATGATTGTGTGCGTAGCATAAACTAGCCATGACTCTGTGTGCTGGACTAGCAGGCACTCTAATGGAGCCTAATGTAGTGTACTGGAATTCCTACATGCCACCTATGATTTTGTGTAATGTACTGCCTCTGTTCCTAAATATATGTCTATGTAGAGATTCCAGTATGGACCACATACATATGTATATAGATGCATTTTCGAGTGTAGATTCACTCATTTTGCTCTGTATGTAGCCTATAGTGGAATCTCTAGAAAGACCTATATTTAGGAACTGAGGTACGAGGTAGTATCATGTATGACATCTACATATCTAATTTAGCAGCCAGTAGTAGAAATCATTGTATGCACAAAGGGATTACTGGTCGAAAATCCTAGCAAAGCACGCTGGTAGGCACAAAACAATTCAAGAGAGAGAGACACGCTTACAAGATCATAGCAATGCCTCAGTCCAGGATCTTGGTTGGCCAAGCTGTTAGATCCAGAAGAAACATCGTCCTTGTAGTTTTTGTCAGCTGCATAACAGGTAACAGCGACCTGTTAGTATATTTGAAGTACATCGAGCAGGTGATGCTGGACGGGATTAAAGGTGACAAGTACCTAGGCCGTGGCGGGTGCTTGGCATCTTGCCAGACGGTGGGAATCAGGTTAGAAACATCCAGGGTGATGATGTTGTGCTGGCTGTTCGGGTCCGGTAAGGAGATGTAGAACCGTCGAGTAGGGTGTTTGTGGAGCGGCTCTGGTAGTGTGTACTACGGTGTGGGCGAAGCAGATCTGTGGCCGTGGACACGGGCGTAGGTGAAGCTGCTCCGGTGGTTGGGTTAAGGATGGTGTCGACGATGCGAATCTGCGGCCGTGGACGGGGCGTCAGAAGCTGCTTCGGTAGGTTGGATGAGGGTGCGAGGAAGCGGATCTGAGGCCGTGGACTTGTGAGTTGGCAAAGCGGTCCCGGTAGGGCTGAAAATGGTATAGGTGAAGCTACTCCGGTGGGGTTGACGATGGTGTCGGCGAAGCGGCTCCGGTAGGGTTGAGGAAGGTGTAGGCGAAGAGGATCTGAGGCCATCGACCGGGGCGTCGGTGGGGCGGCTCCGGGGGGTGTGGACGAAGCGTCTCCGGTGGGGAGTACAAATGAGCCGCCGCAGATGTGCTGCGGTTGACGAGAGTACCGGCGAAGCAGATCCGGCGCCGTGGACAAGGACGGCACTGAATGGGCTGTGGTACAGTGGTGGATGAGCAGTCTACTTGTTTCTAGGGGAGGTGGGAGTGGTAGATGCAGCCGCAGAAGCAGATCCGGCGAGGTGGACGCCGCTGACAGTGAATGGGCTCTGGTACGCCGGTGGATGAGCAGTCTAGGGTTTTGAGAGGGGAGGGGAGAAAGGCCGATGAAGTACGGACGGCGTGATGTGAGATGCTCTGTGCTGTGGAGTTAGTTGTTTTTGCGAGAGGGGGAGAGGAAATGGGGGTGCAGTGTAGTGGGGGGAACCGGAAGTTACCAAAACTGCCCCGACCTATTATGTAGATGAGGGCGGTATTGTAATTGTTGGTCTCCGTGCACCAATGACAAAATGGGAATTTCACATGCTAAAGACTAAGGTGGCGGAAATTTTAGAAGGAGGGAGATTTTGCCGCCCGCGGGATCATTCGTATCCTTTTTCAACTAATTTTGGACCATGCTAGCGGGAAGGTCATGCGAGACTGCATACACGGGGCACGCGTCAGCAGTTAATAATTGGTGTGAAGTCCACGCCAGAAAAAAAGACAATAACTCGGGATGATGCGCCGATAACTTGGATGTTCACACGGGCGTGGCCAATCGTACTGGTGTAGTGGAGCGCTCACAAAAAAGGGATCAAACGCTCAGCCTATGTATTTCTCGTGTAAATAGATAATTTAGTGCAATTGGTTATTTACTTTAAACATAATGCATTGACGTGTTAGTGTAGAGGCGCACAAAAAGAAATGGATATTGTAGTCCGCTACTTAAAAGTGTTACTGATGACCCACAAGTGTAGGGGATCTATCGTAGTCCTTTCCATAAGTAAGAGTGTCGAACCCAACGAGGAGCAGAAGGAAATGATAGGCAGTTTTCAGTAAGGTATTTTCCGCAACCACTGAAATTATAGGCAACAGATAGTTTTGTGATAAGATAATTGGTAGCAAGTGACAAAATTAAAAGTAAATAAGGTGCAACAAGGTGGCACAATCCTTTTTGTAGAAAAGGACAAGCCTGGACAAACTCTTATATAAAGGAAACCGCTCCCGAGGACACATGGGAATTATCGTCAAGCTAGTTTTCATCACGATCATCTGATTCACGTTCGGTACTTTGATAATTTGGTATGTGGGTGGACCGGTGCTTGGGTGCTGTCCTTACTTGGACAAGCCTCCCACTTATGGTTAACCTCTAATGCAAGCATCCGCAACTACAAAAGAAGTATTAAGGTAAACCTAACCATAGCCTGAAACATCTGAATCCAAATCAGCCCCTTACGAAGCAACACATAAACTAGGGTTTAAGCTTCTGTCACTCTAGCAACCCATCATCTACTTATTACTTCCCAATGCCTTACTCTAGGCCCAAATAATGGTGAAGTGTTATGTAGTCGACGTTCACATGACACCACTAGAGGTGAGACAACATACATCTCATCAAAAGATCGAACGAAGACCAAATTCACATGACTACTAATAGCGAGACTTCTCCCATGTCCTGAGGAACAAAAGTAACTACTCACAAGACATAATATTGTTAATGACCAGAGGGGTATTAATATGCATAATGGATCTGAACATATGATCTTCCACCAAATAAACCAACAAGCATCAACTACAAGGAGTAATCAACACTACTAGCAACCCACAGGTACCAATCTGAGGTTTGGGTACAAAGATTGGATACAAGAGATGAACTAGGGTTTGAGAGGAGATGGTGCTGGTGAAGATGTTGATGAAGATAGCCCCCCCCCAAGATGGGAGAGTTGTTGGTGATGACGGCGGTGACGATTTCCCCCTCCCGGAGGGAAGTATCCCCGGCAGAATAGCTCTGCCGGAGCCCTAGATTGGTTTCCGCCTCGAGACGGCGGCGTCTGGTCCCGAAAGCCTCCTTCTGATTTTTTCCAGGTCAAAACACCTCATATAGGAGAAGACGGGCACCGGGGGCCTTCCGGCTGGCCCATGAGACAGGGGGGCGCGCCCTGGGAAGGGGGGCGCGCCCCCCACCCTCGTGGACAGCCGGTGGCCCCTCTGACATATCTCTTTCGCCAGATATTTTTTATATTTTCTGAAACGGAGTTCTGTTGAGTTTTGGGGCTTTTGGAGTTGTGCATAATAGGTTTCCAGAGTTCGCTCCTTTTCCAGCCTAGAATTCCAGCTGCCGGCATTCTCCCTCTTCATGTAAACCTTGTGAAATAAGAGAGAAAAGGCATAAGTATTGTGACAAAACAAGTAATAACAGCCCATAATGCAATAAATATCAACATACAAGCATGATGCAAGATGGACGTATCAACTCCCCCAAGCTTAGACCTTGCTTGTCCTCAAGCGAAAGCCGATATCGAAAAATATGTCCACATGTTTAGAGATAGATGTGTCGATAAAAACATAATACGGACATGAGGGCATCATGATCATTCTCATAACAGCAACTTATATAAATATAGTCATATGATTCTTATGCTAAAGTAACAATTCATCCACAATATCAAGTATGAATCATAAACTTCATTGAGAACTAACAAACTTTGATCTCGGTCATTGAAGCAATTGCGATTTATCGTACCATCGGAAAGAGTCAATATAAGAGCTTTTCAGCACGCCTACATACTCAACTATCATATAGTCTTTCACAATTGCTCACACTCATGCAATACTTATGTTTATGGAGTTTTAATCGGACACTGAGAAAGATAGGGGCTTATGGTGTTGCCTCCCAACCTTTTACCTCAAGGGTAATGTCAATGGTAATAGACCATGAAAACTTACATCCAAGTGGGTATATATGTCAGGATCTTTCCAACACAATGTGCTTGCCAAAGGATAAAATGTAAAAAGGAAAGGTGAATTTCACCTTGACACTTATAAGATAGGAATAATAGATAGGCCCTTCGTAGTGGGAAGCAGAGGTTGTCATGTGTTTTTATGGTTGGATGCACAAAGCCTTAGCATAGAAGAACTTCACTTTATATTGCCACTTGTGATAAGGACCTTTATTATGTAGTCCGTCGCTTTTATTACTTCCATATCACAAGATCGTATAAAGCTAATTTCTCCCACACTAATAAATCATACATATTTTAGCGAGTTTACAACATGACAACTTAATTGGAAGGATCTTTCTCAATCCATAGGTAGGTATGGTGGACTCTCATGGCAAAACTAGCTTTAAGGATGTATGGAAGCACAAGTAGTATCTCTACTTAGTGCGAGGAGTTTTGGCTAGCATGAGGGGGAAAGTCAAGCTCAACATGTTGGATGATCCATGACAATATACTTTATTTCGGATATAAAAAGACATAACCCATTATGTTGTCTTCCTTGTCCAACATCAACTCTTTAGCATGTCATATTTTAATGAGTGTTCACAATCACAAAAGATGTCCAAGATAGTATATTTGTATGTGAAGCCTCTCTTCCTTTATTACTTCCTGTTAATTGCAACGATGACCAAAACTATGTTTGTCAACTCCCAACAACTTTTATTTATCATACTCTTATATGTGAAGTCATTACTTCCCATAAGAGCAATATGATCTCTTTGATACTCTTTATGTTTTCTTTCCTTTTATCATGACCCAAGTGAGGACATCAAGCCCTTGACTCAACACTAATCTTTATTATATAGCTCACGGACCCGATTACAAAGGGTAAAGATCATAAGGCAAAAGCTCACAACTAGATCATGCTAACTTTATTCTACTAGATCAAGATACTACCAAAAGGATCGAACTAAGTAAAACGGTAAAGATAGGAGTGATGGTGATACGATACTGGGGTGACTCCCCCAAGCTTGGCAGTTGCCAAGGAGAGTGCCCATACCCATATGATTATGTCTCCTTCATGGGTGGTGATGATGGAGTTGAAATTAGTGACGCCGGATCGTCATATATCGAGCGTAGGAGATCCTCCAGCTTGCGGATAATAACTTTGAGTGCAACTATGTAATCCTTCAACAAAATATTTTCACTTGTGACATGCTTGTTTCGAATCTGAGGTAACTCAATCATCCTCAAAGCTTCAATCTCAATTGAGGTAAAGAGGTTAGGAAGAGATTTAGGGGTGTCTTCTTCTCCCGATGCCGGAGATGGATCTTCCACCTCCAACTTGATCTTCTTCTCCTTGTGGATCTCCTCGGGTCCTTCCCTCTTCAGATCTATCTTCATTAGCCAAGCATCGTTGCCTTCGTTGTTGGAGGAGGGAGACAAGATGATGCCTCGCTCCGCAAACCCTAGCAGAAAACAGCTCGAAACAAGAACAAAGGATTTTTGCGTGATACAGAGGTCAAAACCTTCGGGAGTATATATAATGATTTTTACCGACCAAAAGGAGTAACCCACAAGAAATCGGAGTCCGGGGGACACACGGGGTGCCCACGAGGCAGCGCGCCATGGGCACGGGGCGCGCCCTCGACCCTCGTGGACGCCTCATGTCTCCTCCGGACTGCTTCTTATTTTTGTATTTTTTTTAATATTCCAAAACGGAGAAAAAATGTCTTTAGAACTGCTTTGGAGTCGGTTTACTTACCGTAACACATACCTTTTCCTTTTCGGAGGCTGAATCATTCTGGAAAGTGTCCCTTATGTATTCCTCCGGGGTTACGGTTTCAATAACATTGGTTTCAACATTTATAGGATTACTTGAGATATAATGTTTGATTCTTTGACCGTTCACCACCTTTGGGTTTGTGCCTTCGAAGTTGTTGATTTTTATGGCACCGGAACGATAAACCTCCTCAATAACGTAAGGTCCTTCCAACTTGGAGAGAAGTTTTCCTGCAAAAAATCTTAAATGAGAGTTGAATAGCAAGACATAATCACCTATGTTAAACTCCCGCTTTTGTATCCTTTTGTCATGCCATCTTTTAACTTTTTCTTTAAACAGCTTGGCATTCTCGTAGGCTTGGGTTCTCCATTCATCGAGACAGCTAATATCAAATAGCCTCTTTTCACCGGCAAGTTTGAAATCATAATTGAGCTCTTTGATAGCCCAATATGCCTTATGTTCTAGCTCAAGAAGTAAGTGACAAGCTTTTCCGTAAACCATCTTATATGGAGACATACCCATAGGATTTTTGTATGTAGTTCTATAGGCCCATAATGCATCATCTAGTTTCTTGGACCAATTCTTCCTAGACCTATTAACTGTCTTTTGCAAGATTAATTTCAACTCCCTATTACTTAGTTCTACTTGACCACTAGTCTGTGGGTGATAAGGGGATGCAATTCTATGGTTGACATCATACTTAGCAAGCATCTTACGAAAAGCACCATGAATAAAGTGTGAACCACCATCAGTCATTAGATATCTAGGGACTCCAAACCTCGGGAAAATAACTTCTTTAAGCATCTTAATAGAGGTGTTATGATCAGCACTACTAGTTGGAATAGCTTCTACCCACTTAGTAACGTAATCAACAGCAACTAGAATATGTGTGTACCCATTAGAGGCAGGAAACAGTCCCATATAATCAAAGCCCCAAACATCAAATGGTTTAATAACAAGTGAATAATTCATAGGCATTTCTTGACGTCTACCAATATTACCAATTCTTTGACATTCATCACAAGATAAGACAAACTTACGGGCATCCTTGAAGAGAGTAGGCCAATAAAAACCGGATTTTAATACCTTATGTGCAGTTCTATATCCCGTGTGGTGTCCTCCATAGGCTTCGGAGTGGCACTTGCGTAGGATCTGTTCCTGTTCATGCTCAGGTACACAACGTTTAAAAATACCATCTACTCCTTCTTTATAAATATGTGGGTCATCCCAGAAGTAATGTCTCAAATTATAGAAGAACTTTTTCTTTTGCTGGTATGTGAAGCTAGGAGGTATAAACTTAGCAACAATGTAATTAGCATAATCAGCATACCATGGAGCAGTACGAGAAGTATTTATGAAAGCTAATTGTTCATCAGGAAAGCTATCATCAATAGGTTGTGGGTCATCAAGTATATTTTCTAACCTAGACAAGTTGTTTGCAACGGGGTTCTCAGCTCCCTTTCTATCAATAATATGCAAATTAAATTCTTGCAGCAAGAGAACCCATCTAATAAGTCTAGGTTTAGCATCTTTCTTTTCCATAAGGTATTTGATAGCAGCATGATCAGTGTGAATTGTTACTTTAGAATCAACGATATAGGATCTAAACTTATCACAAGCAAATACAACTGCTAAAAATTCTTTCTCAGTAGTAGCATAGTTTCTTTGGGCACTATCTAGAGTTTTACTAGCATATTGGATAACATTCAATTTCTTCTCTACTCTTTGCCCTAGAACAACTCCTACAGCATAATCACTAGCATCGCACATAATCTCAAAAGTTAAATTCCAGTCAGGAGGCTGGACAATAGGTGCAGGGATCAATGCTTTCTTAAGAATTTCAAATGCTTCTAGACAATCATCATCAAAGACAAAAGGAATATCATTTTGTAAGAGATTAGTCAGAGGCCTGGAGATTTTGGAGAAGTCCTTTATGAACCTCCTATAAAACCCGGCATGACCAAGGAAACTTCGTATACCTTTGATGTCCTTTGGGCATGGCATCTTTGCAATAGCGTCAACTTTAGCTTTGTCAACTTCAATACCTCTTTCAAAAATTTTATGTCCCAAGACAATACCTTCATTAACCATAAAGTGGCACTTCTCCCAATTCAAGACAAGGTTAGTGTCTTCATGTCTCTGCAAAACTCGATCAAGGTTGCTTAAGCAATCATCAAAAGAAGTTCCGTAAACGGAGAAATCATCCATGAAAACCTCAACAATCTTTTCACAAAAATCAGAGAATATAGCCATCATGGATCTATGAAAGGTAGCAGGTGCATTACATAAACCAAAAGGCATACGTCTATAAGCAAAGGTACCGAAAGGACAAGTAAAGGTGGCCTTTTCTTGATCCCCTTTTGACACAGGTATTTGAGAGAAACCGGAATAACCATCTAGAAAGAAAAAATGAGTACGCTTGGATAACCTTTCTAGCATCTGATCAATAAATGGCAAGGGGTAATGATCTTTCTTAGTAGCTTTATTTAACTTTCGGAAATCAATTACCATCCTATAACCTGTAACTATTCTTTGCGGGATCAATTCATCTTTATCATTAGGAACGACAGTCATACCTCCCTTCTTAGGGACACAATGGACATGACTTACCCACTGGCTATCAGCAACTGGATAGATAATAACTGCCTCTAGAAGCTTTAGTATTTCCTTCCATACCACTTCTTTCATTTTAGGATTTAACCGCCGCTGATGATCAATAACTGGTTTAGCATTTTCTTCCAAATTTATCTTGTGTTGGCATATAGTGGGACTAATGCCCTTAAGATTATCCAGAGTATATCCAATGGCAGCACAATGCTTCTTCAGAGTTTTCAATAATTTTTCTTCTTCCTGCTCTGAAAGGGTAGCACTAATAATAACATGATATATTTTCTTTTCATCAAGATAAACATACCTAAGATTATCAGGCAAATGTTTAAGTTCAAACACGGGTTCACCCTTGGGTGGAGGAGGATCCCCTAGGATTTAAACAGGCAAGTTGTTTTTCAGTACGGGTCCCTGTTTAAAGAATATTTCATCTATTTCCCTTCTCTCATTCATATGCATATCATTTTCATGGTCTAGCAAGTATTGTTCTAAAGGATCATTAGGAGGCACGACAATAGAAGCAAGACCAATAATTTCATCCTTACTGGATGGTTCCTTTTTAAGGGGTTGTCTACGGAATTTAGCAAAGTTAAAATCATGAGACATATCCCCTAATCCAACAGTAACAATATCTTTCACGCAGTCTATCTTAGCATTAACAGTGTTCAAGAAGGGTCTACCAAATATAATGGGACAAAATTCATCTTGTGGGGAACTAAGAACAAGAAAATTAGCAGGGTATTTAACCTTCCCACACAAAACTTCAACATCTCTAACAATCCCAACTGGTGAAATAGTGTCTCTATTGGCTAGCTTAATATTAACATCAATCCCTTCTAACTCAATAGATGCAATATCATGCATAATTTCTCGATATAGATCAAGAGGGATAATACTCGCACTAGCACCTACGTCACATAAACGATGATAACAATGATCTCCTATCTTAAAAGAGATAACAGGCAAGCCCACAATAGGTCTATGTTTGTTCCTAGCATTGGGTTTGGCTATTCTAGCAGACTCTTCTTGGAGGTAAATAACATGTCCATCTAAATCTTCTACCAAGAGATCCTTAACCATAGCAACACTAGGTTCAACTTTAATTTGCTCAGGGGGTGTAGCTGTTCTAGTATTACACTTACGAACTACAGTTGAAGCTTGAGCATGATCCTTTATCCTAATAGGGAAAGGTGGTTTCTCAATATAAGCAGTAGGAATAACCAGATCAACATTATAAGTGATAGTCTTTTCTTCAACTTTAATAGGTTCAACTACTTTTACTTCAATAGGGGAATGGTATTTAAACCACTTCTCCTTGGGGATATCATCATGAGTAGCAAAACATTCACATAAAGAGGCTACTATCTCAGAGTCAAGCCCATATTTAGTGCTAAACTCACGGAAAACATCGTTATCCATAAAAGCTTTAACACAATCAAACTTAGGGGTCATACCTGACTCCTTACCTTCGTCGAGATACCAATCTTCAGACTTGTGTTTAATTCTTTCCAATAAATCACATTTGAATTCAATACTCTTCATCATAAAAGAGCCAGAACAAGAAGTATCGAGCATGGAGCGATTATTGAGAGAAAGCCGAGCATAAATTTTTTGAACAATCATTTCTCTTGAAAGCTCATGATTGGGGCGTGAATATAACATTGACTTAAGCCTCCCCCAAGCTTGAGCGATGCTTTATCCTTCGCGAGGCCAAAAAATATAAATATAATTACGATCACGATGAACCTGGTGCATAGGGTAGAACTTCTTATCAAATTCCGACTTCAGACGATTATAGTTCCATGATCCCATATCATCACATAACCTAAACCATGTCAATGCATCTCCCTTCAAAGATAAAGGGAAGATCTTCTTCTTGATAACATTCTCGGGCATACCTGCAAGCTTAAACAATCCACAAACTTCATCCACATAGATTAGATGTAAATCGGGATGCAATGTTCCGTGTCCTGTAAAGGGATTTTCAAGCAGTTTCTCTATCATACCCGAAGAAATCTCAAAGTAAACATTTTCAGTAGGTGAAGTAGGTTGAGGAGATACTCTTTGCTCTTCTGATCGGGGTGAAGATACCCCGAACAATCCCCTCAAAGGATTTTGAGCCATAGTAACAAGTGACAATAAATTTCAGCACACTACATAAATTTTTCCTTACCAAATTCCACTTACCAAAGGCACTTCACTCCCTGGCAACGACGCCAGAAACGAGTCTTGATGACCCACAAGTGTAGGGGATCTATCATAGTACTTTCGATAAGTAAGGGTGTCGAACCCAACGAGGAGCAGAAGGAAATGATAGGCAGTTTTCAGTAAGGTATTTTCTGCAAGCACTGAAATTATAGGCAACAGATAATTTTGTGATAAGATAATTGGTAGCAAGTGACAAAAGGTAAAAGTAAATAAGGCGCAGCAAGGTGGCCCAATCCTTTTTGTAGCAAAGGACAAGCCTGGACAAACTCTTATATAAACGAAAGCGCTCCCGAGGACACATGGGAATTGTCGTCAAGCTAGTTTTCATCACGATCATCTGATTCGTGTTCGGTACTTTGATAATTTGATATGTGGGTGGACCGGTGCTTGGGTGATGTCCTTAATTGGACAAGCCTCCCACTTATGATTAACCTCTTATGCAAGCATCCGCAACTACAAAAGAAGTATTAAGGTAAACCTAACCATAGCCTGAAACATATGGATCCAAATCAGCCCCTTACGAAGCAACACATATACTAGGGTTAAGCTTCTGTCACTCTAGCAACCCATCATCTACTTATTACTTCCCAATGCCTTCCTCTAGGCCCAAATAATGGTGAAGTGTCATGTAGTCGACGTTCACATGACACCACTAGAGGTGAGACAACATACATCTCATCAAAATATCGAACGAAGACTGAATTTACATGACTACTAATAGCGAGACTTCTCCCATGTCCTCAGGAACAAAAGTAACTACTCACAAGACATAATATTGTTCATGATCAGAGGGGTATTAATATGCATAATGGATCTGAACATATGATCTTCCACCAAATAAACCAACTAGCATCAACTACAAGGAGTAATCAACACTACTAGCAACCCACAGGTACCAATCTGAGGTTTGGGTACAAAGATTGGATACAAGAGATGAACTAGGGTTTGAGAGGAGATGGTGCTGGTGAAGATGTTGATGAAGATAGCCCTCCTCAAGATGGGAGAGTTGTTGGTGATGATGGCGGTGACGATTTCCCCCTCCCGGAGGGAAGTATCCCCGGCAGAACAGCTCTGCCAGAGCCCTAGATTGGTTTCCGCCTCGAGACGGCGGCGTCTGGTCACGAAAGCCTCCTTCTGATTTTTTTCCAGGTCAAAACACCTCATATAGGAGAAGACGGGCATCGGGGCATGATCATTTACGAAAGTGAGATCTGATAGAGATGATAGTTTATATTTTCGGTATTTTTTGTATATAAGAACAGGAAATAAAAGCGATAAAAGTAAAGTAGATGTAGATTGATATGTTGATAATAGACCCGGAGGCCATAGTGTTCTCTAGTGGCTTCTGTCATGATAGCGATATTCTAAGGCGGGTAAACAAATTACTGTCGAGCAATTGATAGAAAAGCGAATAATTATGAGACTATCTAGGCATGATCATTGTATATAGGCATCACGTCCGAGACAAGTAGACCGAAACGATTCTTCATCTACTACTATTACTCCACACATCGACCGCTATCCAGCATGCATCTAGTGTATTGAGTTCATAAGAACAGAGTAACGCCTTAAGCAAGATGACATGGTTTAGAGGGATAAACTCAAGCAATATGATATAAACCCCGTCTTTTTATCCTCGATGGCAACAACACAATACGTGCCTTGCTGCCCCTACTATCACTAGGAAAGGACACCGCAAGATTGAACCCAAAGCCAAGCACTTCTCCCATTGCATGAACTATAGATCTAGTAGGCCAAACCAACCCAATAATTCGAAGAGACTTGCAAGGATATTATGAGCACACATAAAAAGTTCAGAGAAGAACCAAATATTTCTCATAGATAATCTTGATCATAAACCCACAATTCATCGGATCTCGACAAACACACCGCAAAAAGAGATTACATCGAATAGATCTCCTCGAAGACCGAGGAGAACTTTGTATTGAGATCCAGAGAGAGAGAGAAGAACCCATCTAGATACTAGCTATGGACCCGCAGGTCTGTGGTAAACTACTCACAACTCATGGTGAGGGCGATGATGATGATGATGAAGAACTCCGTGATGGATCCCCCTCCGGTGGAGCTCCGGAACAGGCTCCAAGATGGGATCTCACGGGAACAGAAGGTTACGGCGGTGGAATTAGGGTTTTCTCTCCGTTATCGAAGGTTTCGGGGTGCATAGACTTATATAGGAGGAAGGAGGACACCGGGGCCCATGAGGCAGGGGGGCGTGCCCTGGGAAGGGGGGCGCGCCCCCACCCTCATGGACACCCCGAGGCTCCCCTGACGTGGTTCTCAAGTCCCCTGTGCGTGATTTTCTCCAAAAATATCTCTCGTGAAGGTTTCATTCCGTTTGGACTCCATTTGATATTCTTTTTCTGCAAAACCCTGAAACGGGCAAAAAACAGCAATCTGGACTAGGCCTTTGGGTTAGTAGGTTAGTCCCAAAAATGATATAAAAGTGTATGATAAAGCCCATTAAACATCCAAGACTTCATAAAAAATAGCATGGAACAATCAAAAGTTATAGATACGTTGGAGACGTATCAAGCATCCCCAAGCTTAATTCATGCTCGTCCTCGAGTAGGTAAATGATAAAGAAAGAATTTTGGATGTGGAATGCTAACCAATATAGTTTTCAATGTAATTCTCTTAATTGTGGCATGAATATCCAGATCTGAAAGATTCAAGGTAAAAGTCTATATTGACATAAGAAATAATAATACTTCAAGCCTACTAACAAAGCAATCATGTCTTCTCAAAATACTATGGCTAAAGAAAGTTATCCCTACAAAATCATATAGTCTGGCTATTGTCCCTCTTCATCACACAAAATATTTATATCATGCACAACCCTGATTTCAGCCAAGCACCTGTTTTCATACTCTATCTTTTCAAACCTTTCAACTTTCACGCAATACATGAGCGTGAGCCATGGATATAGCACTATGGGTGGAATAGAGGTTGTCGGGGAAACTGATCCACGAGCACCTATGGGGACCGGCGGACCGAGCCCCTTTCGGTTCGGCGGGGGAGGAGATCGCACGAAGAGCAGATCGAGGCGAAGCACACTAGCAGTTTACCCAGGTCCGGGCCGCATGGATGCGTAAAACTCTGCTCCTGCTTTGTGGTTTGTATTGAGTTCTTGCTCGGGAGCGCTGAGTGCTACAGTACACACCAGCGGCTAGCTAGACCAAGCGTGAGAGTTCTTCTGCTCCCCCCCCCTACGTTGCGCATGGGCCTCCTTTTATATGCTCAAGGGGTCACCGACAGGTGGCAACGTAGACAAGGGTAAAAATGGAAAGGTGTTGTAGTTGGTACAACTACCTGTACAGTGTATCATACCTATCCCTGACGGCAGGGGACAAGGGCATTAAATGCCCGTCTGCGTCGCCCAAACAGTGCAAAAAGGGACCGTTAGGGGCGCCACCGCTAGCCACGATGGCAATCTTGTCAGCACCGCTTGCCACCGCGCACCGCTGGCTGCACAACCTCCCACCATGTACGCCTGGAAGGGTCCTAGAGCGACACGTTGGTGGATGCGCTGGAGCGTGGGTACAGTGTAGCAGCTTGCCGCGGCAAACGCCTTCCCGCGGTCGTTGTCTTGTCGCGTCCGGGAGCTTGCCGCTCACCGGGCCTTGCCGGGACGCGTGGCGCGTCACGGCAAGTTCCTTGAGATGCCTTGGTTGGCCTTCCCGGCAAGCTCCTCTCGCCGGGGTCTCGTGCCTTGAGTGGCCTTCCCGGCAAGCTCCTCTTGCCGGGGCCTTGTGTTCTTGGCTCGAATACTTTGTTCTTGAATGGCTCCAAAGGAACCACGGAGGACCTTGGCGGTAACCCGGCAAGCCTTGCCGCGGGGTGCTGCGACTGCCCGTGCACAAGTTCGGGATACTAGGGTACCCCTACTCTAGTACACCGACAGGAGCCCCCGGGCTTGGGCCATACACGGTGCCGAGCGCTGTTAGGCCAAGCCCAAAACAGGGCATGGGCACGCGCGGCCTGGGTTACGCCGTATCTCTCTCCGTATCCACCGCGCCCTCCCTGAACGGCACGCGTTGATTGCGGCGTCGTGGGAGAGATCGTGGGTGGTTTCTTTATTCGGAAAAGTGGAACGTCCGCCCCCTCCCTCCTTATAAGCAGGGGAGACAGGGGCAGTTCGCCCATCCGCCATTTGCTATTCATACGCTACTCCCCCTTCCTCCCAAAACTGAAAGAGGGCAGTGCCCTGCCCCCCATCACCACCAGCACCACCAACGCCGTCGACCTCCCCACCACTTCCGCCATGGCTCCGAAAGCCGCAAAGGGGAAGGGCGTGAAGTCGGCCGAGACGCAGCGGCTCGCGGCGCTGCGAAAGGAGCGGGCGATCTCCCCCCCCCCTCCCCAAGCTCGCCACGAAGGAGCTGAGGGAGTATTACTACCTCTTCTGGTCGGGGGAGACGCGAGCGCATCCGTGCACGAAGGTACTTCCAGCCGTCGCTTGGAAAATGGCCCCAACTGGATATCCCTTCTTCGCCTTGTTCTTCTATTGCGGGCTCTGGCCGCCTTTCTCTGAGTTTTTCTGGGATATCATGAACACCTACGGGTTCCGCCTCCTTGACTTCACCCCCAATGTTGTTCTGACCATGGCAGTTTTCGCACATCTCTGCGAAAACTTTGTCGGAGTCTATCCAAATGTAGCCCTTTTTCGCCACTTCTTTATGCCCCGAGTTGAGAGAGGAGAGCCTTTATCCGGCGGAATCGCCTGGATCTCGAGGGCCGGCAAGAAGGACGCTTATCTGGAGGGAGAGCTCCACAGCAAGTGGGAGGAATGGAGAGCAAACTGGTGCTGGATTGTCGAGGAGAACCCGTAGCCTTTTACCGCCCAGCGCCAAGCCCGAGTAGTGCGCGGCAGCGATTGGAGCAACGTGGCTAAAGATTGCCGTCGCCCGGATCCAACGCCTCAGGCTTGCCGGGCTCACTGTAGGTGCGGTTTGCGCAGATTTCCTTCGCCACCGCATCGCCCCCCTGCAGGAGAGGAGGAGACCCGCCTGGGAGTTCGAGAATGCGGCGGACATCATGAGGCTGCGCCTGGGCCTCAACTTCAACTTCACTGTTATGGAACTTGACGCAATGCTCCGGGAGCTGTTCAAATACGACCCTCAACATCCCAAAGTGTTGAGGTTGCCGAAGGGTGTCGTTCCGCTGTGCAACAACTCCGCGCTCAGCCGCATTCGCGCAATGATGCCGCTGTGCGACTCGCATGGGATTGACCCAACATGGCAAGAGCCTGCAGATGACACCGTGCAGGAGTTCTTTGACGGCTTGGAAGAAGTGCCGATTCGCTCTGACGAAAAGAAAGGCCTCACTCGCGACACCACTGATGAGGAGATGAAGCGCATCGCCACTAGGCTGGAAGAGGCGGCGGCAGCCGCTGCCGCGGGCGAGTTTGTATTCACCGTGGAGGAGGCAGAGGCAGCGGAGGCGGCAAGCCTTGCCGAGCAAGAGGAGTTTGCCGGCGAGGAAGAGCGTGTCGGGCATGACGTTGAGTCGAGCGAGCCCGTCGAGGATATGAGCGGCTCACTTAAGATCAACTCCTCTTCCTCCTCATCTTCAGGCAGCTCGCCGCAAGCAGAGCCCCCAGCTCCACCAAGGAGGCATCTCCGCAAGGCCGGGGACGTAGCGGAGCGGCAGGCGAGTCAACAGCCGCCGCGCCGCGCGACACGCTCCACAGGGGCAAGAACTGTTGCCGCAGGAGCACCTCGCGCGGCTGCGGCAACTGGAGCGGGGTCTTCCCGGACCACCGCTTCTGCTCCTGCCGCTTCTCACGCCGCGACGGCAGCCGGAGCGGGGTCGTCTCAGAGCACCGCCACTGCTCCCGCCAAGCGGCCAAGGGAGCCTACTCCTCCGCCTCCTCGCGCTGGACGTGAGCCGGACTTCGACTTCTCCGCGCTCAGCTCCGACGAGGAAAAGAAGAGTAAGATTCTTGTTGTACTTGTATTTCTTCAATTCTTGCTGTTTTGTCTTGTATCTCTTTTGCCTTACTCCGAACTTATCCCTTTTCAGTACTCTGGCCCAGAGAGCGGCGAAAGAGCCAAGGTCCCGGCGAGGAGAGAGGAGGTGATCATCGTCGAGGACGAACCCACTGAGACCACCTTGCCGGACCCGGCAACTAATCTTCAGAGCAGCCGCCAGCGCAGCCCCCAACGTAAGTATATGGTTCACTTTCCGCTGTTAGGCGCGCGTGGATGCTCTTCCTTTGCTGACATCTGATTGTTGGTTTGTGTAGGAGCAGAACAGCCCCACCAGGAGCGCCCAGAGGCCGCCCCTGACATGCCATCTGCTTCGACTACGCCGCCAAGGGAGAGTTCTCCGGCAAGGAGGAGTTCTCCGGCAAGGGAGAACTCTCCGGCAAGGGACAGCACCAGCGGCCCCCTGGCGGCGGAGACTACGACTGCGCCGCCAAGGGAGAGCTCTCCGGCAAGGGAGCCTGCCGAGGAGCCGGCACGCGCAGGTAATCCTCTCGCTTCAAAACTTCCTTTGGGTTCTTCTTCTTTTGATCTTCTTTTTAGATATTTGCTTGACTTTTCTCCCTTTTCCGGCCGTCAGATCCATCTGCTGCGGAGTCGATGGAGACCGAGGTTGCCGGCGAGGAGAACACCGCCGAGGCCGTCGCCGACGCCGTTGCCACCGCAGATGCAGCCGGCGCTGATGATCCCGTTGGTGGAGAGGCCGCCAAAGCTGCCGCCGCAGAAGCTGGCGGGGGGTCTGGCGATCGTACTGACGGCCCCGAGGCCGCAGGAGCGCCAGGCGCTACGCCGACCGCCGATCCCTCCGCCGCTGCTGCAGCGCCAGGCTCCGAAGAGCCCCAGCCAGGCGTGTACTTGAAGGCCGACGATGGCGTCTTCATCAACCTACCATGGGCGTCAAGCTCCAGGGCGCCGGTCGAAGGAGAAATCTTTGACGAAGAAGTGCTCGCCTCCGCCGGGCTGACGCTGGTTGACGCGCCGAGCAGCAGCAGCGGCGAGCCTGAGGAGGAGCGGCTGCTGCGGAGGCTGTTGTCGCTCTACCGCGCTCGGCAAACCAAGCTGGAATCCCGAGAGGCGCTTGTCGCGAAGGCGGGAGCAGACATCGAGAAGCGCGCGGAGGAGCTCCGGGGTCTCAACCAAGCAGCTCTCCGGTCCCTGGCAGAGGAGCGGGAGCAACTTGCCGAGGAGCAGATGGCCTTCTTCCTCGAGAAGGCTGAAGTCGAGGAACAACAACGGCTTGCCGCCGAGAAGCTGTTTGCACAGGAGGGCGAGCTGGCGCAGCGGAAGATTAACCTCGACAGCCACGAGGAGGAGCTTGCCGCGCGCGAGCAATCACTTGGCAGAGCCCTCAAGCAAGCAGAGGATGCTGCCGCAGCTGTCGAGGCCGCCAAGAAGGAGCTGGAGACGAAGGTGGCGTGGCTGGAGGCCGATCTCAAGGCGAGCGGTGAGGAGCTTGCCGTGCTCAAGCGTGAGCGGGAGAAGGATGCCCACAGCAACTGAGAGCTGCAAGTTCGTCTTGCCGAGAAGGGCAAGGAGCCCAGCGCCGCCAAGGACTCCAACGCAGATCTTGAGTTGAAGCTGACCACTTTGACCAAGACACTGGACGGCGCCAGGGAGCAGGAGGCAGCCTTGAAGGAGGAGATCAAGGCCTACAAGGCGCTGCTGGCGAGTGCCGCTGCCGTCCAGAACACTTTTAGGGAGACCGTGGAGCACTGGACGGAGGGTCTCGTGAATGCTGCCGCAGATATTGACAGGGAGCTGGTGCTGCTGGGGATGGAGGATCTCGGGTATCCCTCTGATGAGAACCTCCAACCCAGCGCCAAGCTCACCTTGTTCTTCAAAGGCGTGGCGACGGCCCTCCAGCGACTCCGGGAGAAGATCCCAAAGCAGCTGGTCGACGAGTCGCGCAAGATCTGCGCGGGAGCTCTTCAGAAGGTGTTGGTGAAGGTGGCCTTCCGCAACCCGGGCCTCAACCTCACCAACGTCCTCAAGACCCTGCCACCGGATGCCGATCTGGAGGCGCTCAAGGCCCTTGTCACACCCATTGTGGACAAGGTGAGCGAGATCAAGAGGGTTGAGGGCGATCGCGTAGACTAGGCCGCCCGTTTTCTTCTTTTCTTGTCGCTGCTAGTCATGTTATGAGAACAATCTGTTAGAGCTGCGACAAGCTACCTTGTAATATAACTCTATTTTGGGTAGTGATTGCAATGTTATTTCCTTTACTTGATTCCTTCCTTTGTATGTTTTTGCCCTACGCTTTTGGGGAACTTGCCGGCGCAGGCACCTTAGCCGCGAGCGCTGAGTGCGGGACGTGAGCAGCCTGCTGGCGGTGCCATTACCGACAAGAAACCTTGTCGCAACTAGTCACAGCTTGCTTAAATTGTTTAGCGGACTCGAAACAAAGTAAGGGCGCAACTAGCTACGAGTTGGTTCCTTCGCGCACAGGTTTTCCATACAAAGCACGGTCGTTCAAGGGAGATAACTTAAAAATTTAAAAAATCTGATTGCTCAAGCTTTGGCAACTTAGCTTTTCTGTTGTTTGCTTCCCGGTAAGGCGAAACTTTCTTGAACGACGCCTGGTCCATACCATTATCTTCTCCTTCCCCCCGACAAACTTGTGGGCGAGGGAACCTTCTTTTCCTTGAGAAAAAGAAAGAAGAGAAAATAAAGATATGGAGCCTTACGGCTCGTTATTGCTTACCGGGGGTAGGTGCTGCACAAAGTGTCAGTTTATCACATGCAGAAAATAGAAAGCATGAAATTGACAAGATGTGCGGAGCACATGAGCTTTACTTATGCACGGGGTCTGCGCCCGGCTTTGTACAAAGGATTACATGCAACAGCGACAAGACTTGTACAAAAGGTGGTTGCTGGAACGGGTTCCGGTAACCGTGCCTTACGGGTAAAACTTACGAAGATGCTCGATGTTCCAGGAATTGCTCACCGGAATGCCATCTTCGGTCTCAAGGCGGACAGCGCCAGGCCTAGTGACTCGTTTCACCCGGTAAGGGCCTTCCCACTTCGGCGTCAACTTGTTGGAATTCTTGGCGGACTGAACGTGCCGAAGAACAAGGTCGCCTTCCTCGAGACTTCTGGCGTTAACTTTGCGGCTATGGTAGCGGCGCAAAGCTTGCTGGTAGCGAGCAGCTCGTACAGCAGCCTGAAGACGGTCTTCCTCAAGGAGCAGCGCGTCATCTTGTCGCAGCTGCTCTTGCTCAAGCTCATCATAAGCGAGCACTTGAGGTGTCCCGTATACGAGTTCCGTGGGGAGAACTGCCTCTGCTCCATAGACTAGAGAGAAAGGTGTCTGGCCGGTGGCTCGATTTGGCATCGTCCTGATCGACCAAAGAACCACCGGCAACTCCTCAATCTAGTTTCTTCCACACTTGCGCAGCCTGTCGAAAGTCCTGGTCTTGAGCCCTCGCAGCACTTCAGCATTTGCCCTCTCCGCTTGACCGTTGCTTCTCGGGTGAGCAACAGAAGCGAAGCAGACCTTGGCACCAAGATCTTGGACGTACTGCATGAAGGTGCGGCTCGTGAATTGCGTACCGTTGTCGGTGATGATCCTGTTAGGGATCCCGAAGCGGCAAACAATCGACCTGAAGAACTTGACTGTTGACTGTGCTGTCACCTTCCTCACTGCTTCCACTTTCGGCCACTTTGTGAACTTGTCGATTGCAACGTACAAGTACTCAAAGCCCCCGACTACTCGGGGAAAGGGGCCGAGGATGTCGTGCCCCCAGACCGAAAATGTCCAGGATAAAGGGATCGTCTGGAGAGCTTGAGCTGGCTGGTGTATCTGCTTGGAATGGAACTGGCACGCTTCACACTGGGTTACTTGTGCAGTTGCATCCTGGAGGGCTGTCGGCCAAAAGAAACCTTGCCGGAATGCTTTGCCGGCAAGTGCTCTTGCGCCAATGTGGTGACCACATATGCCTCCATGTATCTCCGCCAACAACTTTTGTCCGTCTTCCCGGTGAATACACTTCACTTTCACACCGTTGAGTCTTCTTCTGTACAGTGTGTTGTCGACAAACTGGTACATACTTGACTGCCGGGCTACTCTTTCCGCTTCTTCTTGCTCTTCGGGAAGTTCTCCTATCTGAAGGAAACGGACAATCTGTTGTGCCCATGCTGGAGCTTGTGGCTCGACAACAAGGACTAAAGGCACATCTGCTGCTGCGGGAACATCCGCTTCTACGGCGAGGACCCGCAGCTCAACCGGAGCTTGATGTTCCCCGGCAAGCTTGCCGGAGCAAAACTTGTCGGGAGCCTCTGCTTCAACGGAACAAACCCTAGGGCTTGCCGGAGCAGACTGCTCCTCAGCACTCTTGGTGTTGATCTTGGGGACCTTCTTGGCGGCGGCTTCGGGAAGCTCTGCCGGAAAATAGTCACCAGAAATCAACTTCCTCTTCTTGCTATGTCCAGTTGATGGCGTTACAGACGGTTGAGTCAGCTTGAGCACAAAGATCCCTGGTTCCATAGGTAAATTAAGTGCGGCGCACTTCGACAGGCCATCGGCAACGTCGTTCTGAGCTCTTTGAACATGCTCCATCTGTTGGCCGTCAAAGTGCTCTTCTAGCTTTTTCACTTCATCAATGTAGGCTTCCATCAACGGACTCTGATAACTCTTGCTCACTTGGCGGACGACAAGCTGCGAGTCACCCCTGACAATGAGCTTCTTGATCCCAAGGTCTGCCGCGATCCTGAGACCGGCAAGCAAACCTTCATACTCTGCGGTATTGTTTGTTGCTTGCTCCTTGGGAAAGTGCATCTGGACTACGTACTTGAGGTGCTCTCCGGTGGGTGCGACAAGCAGCACGCCAGCACCGGCGCCTTGCAGCGAGAAGGCACCATCAAAGTACATCAGCCACTCTTTGCTCGCTTCCTTGATGGGGATGCTCATTTCTGGAATTTCTTCATCTGGTGTTGGCGTCCATTCTGCTATGAATTCTGCTAATGCTCTGCTTTGGATAGTTGAAGTGCTCTCAAACTTGAGGCCAAAGCTTGACAGTTCCAGTGCCCACTCAACAATCCTGCCTGTTGCTTCTGGATTCTGCAGTATCCTCTTCAGCGGAAAACGAGTGACAACTGTGATCTCATGTGCTTGAAAGTAATGGCGCGGCTTTCTCGAGGCCATGAGGAGGCCGAAAAGCAATTTCTGCACACCAGAGTACCTTGACCTAGCCCCCTGCAGAAGGGAACTGAACAAGTAAACTGGGCGCTGCACCATTCTCTTCTGTACCTCGCACGCATGCGCAGATCCATCTTTGTTGGGGCCAGAGCTTGTCGGGGAAGCCCCCTACTTGTCGTTGGACGCGCTTGTCGTGGTTGCTGGCTCATCATCTGCCTCCCTCTCCGCTACTAACGCAGCACTAACCACTTGATTAGTTGCCGCTATATACAACAGCAACTTCTCTTGTGGTTTAGGTGCGACAAGTATTGGAGTGGAGGACAGGTATCTCTTCAAGTCTTGTAGCGCAGCCTCCGCTTTCGGAGTCCATTTCATTGGACCTGCCTTTTTCAATATTTTGAAAAACGGCAGGGCGCGCTCAACAGACTTAGAGACAAACCTGCTGAGAGCAGCCACGCAACCGGCAAGTCTTCGTACATCCTTGACGCGCTTTGGTGCTTCAATCTGCTCAATGGCCCTGATCTTGTCGGGATTGGCTTCAATTCCCCGCTGAGACACGAAGAACCCGAGAAGCTTGCCGGAAGGGACTCCAAACACACACTTCTCGGGGTTGAGCTTGAGGCTGATCTTGCGAAGATTTGCAAAGGTCTCGTCTAAATCTTGGATCAGAGTTGTCCTGTCCTTGCTCTTGACCACTATGTCATCCATGTAGGCTTCCACATTTCTGTGTATTTGTGGCTCAAAAGCGGCATGGACTACCCTTGCAAATGTTAAACCAGCATTCTTTAAACCGAAAGGCATCCGTATGAAACAGTACGTGCCACATGGAGTGATGAATGCGGTCTTCTCCTCATCCTCTTCTGCCATGAAGATCTGATGGTATCCTGAGTATGCGTCAAGAAATGAAAGCAAGTCACATCCGGCCGTGGAGTCAACAATCTGGTCAATGCGCGGCAAGGGAAATGGGTCCTTGGGACAAGCTTTATTGACATCGGTAAAGTCGATACAAAGCCTCCACTTCCCGTTTGCCTTGCGCACGACTACAGGGTTGGCCAACCACGTAGGATGGAGCACTCCTCTGACAAGGCCTGCTGCTTCCAACTTCTTGATCTCTTCTGCGATGAATTCTTGGCGCTCCACTGCTTGTTTCCTGACCTTCTGCTTGACGGGCCGCGCATGAGGACAGACGGCAAGATGGTGCTCAATTACTTTCCTGGGAACACCGGGGATGTAGGACGGTTGCCACGCAAACACGTCGACGTTCGCCCACAGGAAAGCAACGAGCGCGCTTTCCTATTTAGGGTCGAGAGTGGCACTGATGGTGAAGGTACCACCAGTGCCGTCCTCCTTGGCGGACACCTTCTTGGTCTCTGGCGGAGCTGCCATTGCCTTCTTATACTTGCCGGTGGAGCTCGATGGTGCGTCCTCGACGGTAGCGCAGCACTCCGAAGAGGTGCGCTTGCCGGAGTGGGCATCAGAACTCTTACCGGATTTGGTCTTCTTCTTCCCCCCGGGAGCTTCAACGGCAGGTGACTTGCTATCTGTTGCGGCTGCTGCTTCCCGGTAGATCTTGTCGGCGCAGATAAGAGCATCCTTCTTGTCGCCAGGGACAGAGATGACACTTATCGGGCCTGGCATCTTCAGCATGTTGTATGCGTAGTGAGAGGCTGCCATGAATTTGGCGAGTGCTGGACGGCCGAGTATCCCATTGTAAGGCAATGGAAAATCGGCAACGTCAAAGGTGACCCTCTCAGTCCTGAAGTTCAACTCGCTGCCAAATGTCACTGGCAACGTGACCTTCCCCTTCGGCTTGCTCCTTCCCGGGTTGATTCCTTGGAATGTGCCGGTCTCTTCGAGCTCGCTGTCAGGGATCTGGAGTTTCTGGAGTACAACGGAGGAGATCAGGTTTAAGCCAGCCACGCCGTCAACTAGCATCTTAGTGACCTTGAGGTTGCGGATGGTTGGTGAAACCAACATCGGCGAGCACCCGACTGCAGTTGTGCGATCAGGGTGGTCCTCAATATCAAAGATGATAGGCGTGCTGGACCATTTTAGAAGCTTGCGTGACTCGACAGGTGGTTCTGCTGCATTGACTTCCCACACCCACTGCTTGAGTTGGCGGTGTGAAGTATGCAGAGAAGCACCGCCGTCAACGCACAAGACCTCTGTGGCTTTCTGGAACTCCTGCTCACTGGTCTCGACGTCATCCATGTCTTCATCGTCGTCGTCATCTTCATCCTTGTCGCGGCCGCGGGGAGGTCTGTCTCCTTGCCGCTGCTTGGCCTTACCGCGGCATCCTCCCCGGCCGGGGCGCTTCTGGCCGGATCCTCCAGCACCTCCTTGGGCCTTCTCCTTGTCGTGTCACTCGTATTCAGCCTTTTGCTGCTCGACAAGCTGCTCGACCTTCTTGCAGCTCTGGAGGTCATGGCCCTTGGTGCGGTGGATCTGGCAGTACTGCTTGTCGGTGCCGTCCTGCTTGTCGGCGACCGCCAAAGCCTGGCAGTTGGTGCATGCGGCAATCTCCTTGCCGGAGCTACCAACTTTGGCTTTCTTGGCGCCACCCTCGTTGCCGGACTGCTCAACGACTAGCACATCTTTGCCTTTCTTTTTCCTGTTGTTCCGCCACCGGTTTTTCTTTGCCGGGGCAGCATCTTCACAGTCAGATTCTCCCGCCCCTGTATTCTCTCCGGGGAGTTTCCTCCCTTCCGCAGTGCGTGCACACTTGTCGGCTGATACGTCCAAAACGTATCTATAATTTCTGCTTGCTCCATGCCACTTTTGGGCGATATTGCTATGATATTCATACACTTCCATACACTTTTGATCATATTTGGACTAACTTACTAATCCAGTGCACCCTAGTGCCAGTTTATGTTTTCGGCTGTTTTTGTATTTCAGGTTTTCACGTTTCGAGAACTGCCCAGAAAAATCCAGAAAAATTATATAAAAAATTAGCGTTCCGGAAACAACACTGCGTCCGAAGGGCAGCCTGGGGGGGCCACCAGGGCTCCAGGCGCCCTGGCGGCGCCCCCCCCCTGGGCCGCGCCGGGGGGGCGCCTGGGCCCCCCGAAGCTACCCCGATGCCCTACTTTGGAATATATTTAAAGGGTCCTCCGTAACCCTCAGAAGAGGAACTCTTTTCACGATCCCATCTTTGTTCCGCCGCCGCCGCCGCTTCCAAGATAGGGAGCACCAGGAGAACTCTTCTCGGCACCCTGCCGGAGGGGAGGATCACCACCGGGAGCTTCTCCACCACCATGGACGCCTCCCGGATGACTCGTGAGTAGTCTCCCTTGGACCATGAGTCCATGACCAGTAGCTATGTGATGTTCTCCTCCCGTTCTTTTGCTTCACAAATTAGTCCTCGTGAGCTGCCCTACATGATCGAGGCACCTATGTAATCCTTATGCTCTTGCTATGTTGAGTTTGCTGGGATCCGATGGATTATGAGATTATGTTCAGATTGATCTTGAGTAATATATTTGATTCACCTCTTTTATATGTTTTTTCATAAGTAATTCTTGCATGTTCTCTGTTGTTATTTATTGCTTTGGCCGAGTAATAGGTAGTGACTCCAAGAGGGAACGTTATGCTCGATTGTGGGTTCATGCCCCTCGATGACTAGCTTGAGTGACAGAAACATGAGTCTAGGGGATGTGCTGTTGCCACAAGGGGGAAAACAACGGTGCTTGTGCCCGCGGGTGCAAGGATTGTTTACTTTATGCAAAGTTCTTTTAATGCAGTTGTCTGTTGCATTGAGTTTACACTATGGGTGGGACTCGCAACTTAATACCAGCGAGATGTTCTGGATAGATATCTCAAGGTGGATGATTAGTAGTAGATATTGATGGATTTCAGTCTACTTACTTTGGCGTACCGCCCATGCTTTGAACCTCAACCTTTCTTGCAATGTAGTCAGCATTGGTTTGTGTTCGTGGTCCTGTCAATTGCCCAGCTGTAATTTGTTTACCTCACATAGCTGTTTTATCGTCTTTTGGGAGAGAGACATCACTAGTGAACATCATGAGACTCCGGTCCATATTACCATCATTGATCACACCCGCTATTTACTTTTCGCTATTTACTTACTATCGCAAAACATTATCTATCACTACTATCATTGCTTTTAATCCTTTGTGAACTACAAGGCCGGAGGGATTGACAACCTCCCTGTACTCGTTGGGAGCAAAGTTATTTGTATCTGTGTGCAGGTCCACGTTGATTGCTACTAATCTGGCGCCGTAGCAATTGACACCTACTTGTTGAACCTAGGAGTCTCTGGGGATTCGATCCTTGGCATCTTTGCTAAGGGAAAACACTTCTACTTACTGCATCTTACACCTTCCACTTGGGGTAACCAACGAGGGGTTCGAGGCCCATCAAGGAGTATTTTCTGGCGCCGTTGCCGGGGACTCCACTCTTCAGGATAGGGGAGTTGCACGCTATCTTTTACCTTTGCTTTTAGTCTTGTTAGTTTACCTTTCAGTTTTCTTTATGTCTTTTCACCAGTTATGCTTATGGACAACCTTGTTATTGGATCGTTGCTTGCGGGAAGACACCCCACACCTGTGGTGGTTGCTCCTCCCCCTACTGAAATTGTGCCCTATAAAATACCAGCTGGTATTATCAATTATATCTTGGCTAATCGTTATGCAGGAGACAGACATCCCGGTGAACACTTGCTATATCTGTCACAATTATGTTCGTTATTTAAGCTTGCAGGTGTATCAAGGGAGTTTTTCATGATGAAATTGTTCGCCGTATCACTTATAGATAAGGCTTCAGATTGGTATAAGCTTATCGATAACTCGCACTTGCTTGATTGGCAAGAGCTTATGTCTCTCTTTTATACTAAGTTTTATCCTCTTCATGATGCTTATGTGGAGAGTAAGAGTGCCTTTTTGCATGTGGATCATGGTAACAATGCTTTATGTGATGCTTATACTGTTGAGTTTATTCGTGATCCCACTAAAAATTATTATGAGAAGGGAACATATGCTTATAGATATTTCAATAATATTAAGTTCCCTCTCTTTATGTTGAAGGTTTTGAAGCTGCACTTGTTTTGTCTTCCTATGCTTATTGATTTCTGCTTCAATGAATTATTCTATTGCAATATTCCTATGCATAGGAAGCATGTTAGGCTTAAATGTGTTTGGTATTTGCTTCTTGATGCTCTCTTTTGTTCTTCTTCCTACGAGAGCATCATTAAAGTCTTAAGCCTATCTTTATGGCTATAAAGAAAGAGCTCTAGGGAGACAACCCTTGTTATCTTCACTTTCAGTTTGTTCTTTTAGTTTTTAGTGGTCTTGATGTTGTTACTACAGTAGCATCATCATTGTATCTTTGCTTTTCATATTTGTGCCAAGTATAGCCTCTGATTGCTAGAAAGTTCAAAAGTTGTGAGGTGCTGTCCAGGAAACAGATTCTGTCCTTGGATAGAAAAATTCGTATAAAATCACGAGATCATCTTTTTGGTCTGAATTTTTTCGACAGCGTTCTCTATATAATTGTCTTTCATGCGTCTGTTCTGAGTTTTTTGATTTGAGTTGCAGAAGTATCCCGAACAGATCAATTACTACCTGCTGTTCTGTTTTTCACAGATTCTGTCATATTTTGTCTTTCCTTCATTTTACAAATCAAGAGCTTGCTTTTTCTTTGCAAAAACCTTTTGGCAATCTTGAGAAACAGTAGAACTTCAAGAATATCTTTATTTCCAGCAAGGTATAATTATTTTATTAAGGGTACTAACCTCGCTAATCAGATTATGATGAGTTATGTATGAAGGGAGTTTTCAAGTGTGCGAGGGAAGATGATAAAAAGATTCAGGAGTGTCAAGCGCTCAAGCTTGGGGATGCCCCCATGCACCCCCAAGAAATATTTAAGGAGACTCAAGCATCTAAGCTTGGGGATGCCCCCGTGCATCCCCTTCTCCATCAACATTATCAGTTCGTCTTTCGTTTCGCTATATTTTTATCACTTCATGTGTTATGTGCTATGCTTGGAGCGTCTTGCTTTTAGTTTTCTTTTTAGTTTTTCATAACGAGTCGGAACCCAGCATTCTTTATGTGGGAGAGAAACACGCTCCACTTCTACCTAGAACATAACATAGAATTTTCATATCTATCTTTGCTGTGTGTGTTCTTTGTCTTTTAATAGCTACTATCATGCTCTGCTCATAGTATTCATGCTTATCTTTTCAAAGAGCTTTTGTTTAGTTGGTTGCTTGAACTCTCTTTAATTATCATGCTCACCTTATTAAGAGAGTTTGCTTCCGTTGCATTGGTTAATATGCCTATGATAAAGATTCTACGTGCATAATGGTGCTTAGTAGTTCAGGTTTTCTTATGGTTAGTCTCAAATAGTTGGGGGATTCCCAATGTGTTATTGGAATACCAACTTGATTTGTTTGCCTATGATGTGGTATGGTTTAGTAATATCTTCCTTCGAGAATTTATTTTGATTGACTTGGCGTATGCTCACGCATATTCAAGACTATAAAGAAAGTCTGTCAAGCCTTGATGATCTTTTATTTCTAAGTAGCGATATAACTACCATGCCTGATTCAATATTGCTTTGTCGCTCTGCATGATTATGACCGTCATTGCTCTCTTAGTTGGTCGCTCCCAGTCCTTTTGCTAACCTCCACCTGTACTAAGAACTAACCATGCAATACATAGCTCATGGGAAAGTAGCCTAAAAACTATTGTGGTAAAGAATATGTTGCCTATGTATCTTATTTCTTATGAGTTGCTTGCTGAGCGGTAACCATGTTTCTGGGGACGCCATCAACTGTCACACTTTTGTTGAATATCATGTGAGTTGCTATGCATGTTCGTCTTGTCCGAAGTAAGGGTGATTTGCCGTGGTTTGAATTAATATGCATATTGTTAGAGAAGAACATTGGGCCGCCAACCAAAGCCATGCATCATGGTGGAAGTTTTAGCTTGGACCTAATCCTCAATCTCTTATGAGAATATGCTTATGCATTGAAGAGGAGTCCATCATCTATTTTCTATGTTGTCCCGGTATGGATGTCCTCAAGTTGAGATCTATCAAAAACGAGAAATCAAATGCGATTTATCTCCTTGGACCTTTGTACAGGTGGCATAGAGGTACCCCTTTGTGACACTTGGTTGAAACATATGCAATGCAATGATAACCCATGGAAATCCGAGCTAATTAGGACAAGGTGCGAGCACTATTAGTATTCGATGCATGAGGCTTGCAACTTATAGGATGTTTTATGCATGACACATATGAAGTACTACTACCGTTGACACAATTGCTTCCATGTTTTCAAAATAAAAAGCTCTAGCACTTCAAGCACCAACTACTGAGAGCATGATTGTCATTCTAAGTGTAATGTGCATTGTCCCAAAGTAGCATTGTCTTTTGCATGATTGTGATATCGTTTATTCTGAAATGATTGTATCTAGTCATCACTTGAACCTTGAAGGTGCCCCTGCATTTATGTTTTGCATCACTAAATGGGGCAAGCTAGATATCACTTTATCATATTTGCACATCATGTTCATTGCAAATCTTTTTGATGTTTCAGTTTCATGTTGTAAAACTTTCAGTCATTTGTGATTTTCTCATGAGGCAACTTAATTACTTAGAATCATTGTCTCAGTAAGCTTTTGTCATATGACTATGAAAAGCCCTATATGGTTAATAGCATGTCACCACAGAAATTATTCTTGGTTATCATTTACCTACTCGAGGACGAGCAGGAATTAAGCTTGGGGATGTTGATACGTCCAAAACGTATCTATAATTTCTGCTTGCTCCATGCCACTTTTGGGTGATATTGCTATGATATTCATACACTTCCATACACTTTTGATCATTTTTGGACTAACTTACTAATCCAGTGCACCCCAGTGCCAGTTTCTGTTTTCGGCTGTTTTTGTATTTCAGGTTTTCACGTTTCGAGAACTGCCCAGAAAAATCCAGAAAAATTATATAAAAAATCAGCATTCCGGAAACAACACTGCGTCCGAAGGGCAGCCTGGGGGGCCACCAGGGCTCCAGGCGCCCTGGCGGGGCCCCCCCCCCTGGGCCGCGCCGGGGGGGCGCCTGGGCCCCCCGAAGCTCCCCCGATGCCCTACTTTGGCATATATTTAAAGGGTCCTCCGTAACCCTCAGAAGAGGAACTCTTTTCGCGATCCCATCTCTGTTCCGCTGCCGCCGCCGCTTAGATCGGGAGCACCAGGAGAACTCTTCCCGGCACCCTGCCGGAAGGGAGGATCACCACCGGGAGCTTCTCCACCACCATGGACGCCTCCCGGATGACTCGTGAGTAGTCTCCCTTGGACCATGAGTCCATGGCCAGTAGCTATGTGATGTTCTCCTCCCGTTCTTGTGCTTCACTAATTAGTCCTCGTGAGCTGCCCTACATGATCGAGGCACCTATGTAATCCTTATGCTGTTGCTATGTTGAGTTTGCTGGGATCCGATGGATTATGAGATTATGTTCAGATTGATCTTGAGTAATATATTTGATTCACCTCTTTTATATTTTTGTTCATAAGTAATTCTTGCATGTTCTCCGTTGTTATTTATTGCTTTGGCCGAGTAATAGGTAGTGACTCCAAGAGGGAACGTTATGCTCGATTGTGGGTTCATGCCCCTCGATGACTAGCTTGAGTGACAGAAACATGAGTCTAGGGGATGTGCTGTTGCCACAAGGGGGAAAACAACGGTGCATGTGCCCGCGGGTGCAAGGATTGTTTACTTTATGCAAAGTTCTTTTAATGCAGTTGTCTGTTGCATTGAGTTTACACTATGGGTGGGACTCGCAACTTAATACCAGCGAGATGTTCTGGATGGATATCTCAAGGTGGATGATTAGTAGTAGATATTGATGGATTTCTGTCTACTTACTTTGGCGTACCGCCCATGCTTTGAACCTCAACCTTTCTTGCAATGTAGTCAGCATTGGTTTGCGTTCGTGGTCCTGTCAATCGCCCAGCTGTAATTTGTTTACCTCACATAGCTGTTTTATCGTCTTCTGGGAGAGAGACATCACTAGTGAACATCATGAGACTCTGGTTCATATTACCATCATTGATCACACCCGCTATTTACTTTTCGCTATTTACTTACTATCGCAAAACATTATCTATCACTACTATCATTGCTTTTAATCCTTTGTGAACTACAAGGCCGGAGGGATTGACAACCTCTCTGTACTCGTTGGGAGCAAAGTTATTTGTATCTGTGTGCAGGTCCACGTAGATTGCTACTAATCTGGTGCCGTAGCAATTGACACCTACTTGTTGAACCTAGGAGTCTCTGGGGATTCGATCCTTGGCATCTTTGCTAAGGGAAAACACTTCTACTTACTGCATCTTACACCTTCCACTTGGGGTAACCAACGAGGGGTTCGAGGCCCATCATCGGCCAGGGCATACAGCTCACTGACGTCTCTGATCTTGCACATCGCCATCTCCTCCCACATCCTGCGGTTACGCACGTTCTGATGGAACGCGCTGATGACCGCGGCAGGGTGGACATCTGGGATGTTGTGTTGTACACGGCTGAATCTCTGAATGTACTTGCGCAGGGGCTCTCCTTCCTTCTAGGCGAGCAGATGAAGGTCACTTTCTTGGCCATGAGGTTTGTGGCCGCCTGTAAAGGCGCCAACAAACTGATGGCATAGGTCTGCCCAGGAGGATATGGAGTTGTCCGGCAAGTGCATGAGCCAGGATCTGACGTTGGGCTTGAACACCAGTGGGAAGTAGTTGGCAAGGATCTTGTCGTCCTGCCCCCCGGCAGCTTGCACCGCGATTGTGTAGATGCTGAGGAACTCCGACGGATGCGACTTGCCGTCGTACTTCTCCGGTACGTCTGGCTTGAAATTCTTCGTGCTGGGCCACTGGACTTGCCGTAGCTCAGGAGTAAACGCAGGGCAACCTACCGCGTACGGCAAGTCGCCCGGTTCCCCTGGCGCATGCATGTCGATAGAGGGCCCAGCGCGCTGGTCCGATTGACGCCGCGCTTCTCTTCGGCGCTCGATGCGAGTACGAGCGTTTTCTTGCTGTCGTTCGTGAAGAACTTGGCGCTGATCGTGACGAGCCCGCGGATCTGATGACGCGGTGGAGTAGCTGTCGAGGTGGATCCGGCGAGTCGGCGATCATGGCCTTCGGGGCGGAGAGTGCACGGTGGTTGCACCCCCACCGGTCTTGTCGCCACCGGCTTGCGCCTGGCTGACTTGCCGCGGCTGCGATGTACTTGGCTGCCGCGGAGTGTCGCCATTGGCGAAGCCGATGAGACTCTGAATGGTGGCCCTCCAATCGTCGATCTTGTCTGCCGTTGGAGGGTAATCTAGGAGTAGTTCAGCTCGCGCCAAAGCTTCTGCTGGAGTGGCGGGTAGTGGTGGCGAACGGTGTGAGGAGCAGGATATGCTCGGACTTCTAACCATGTTAGAAGGAGCAGTATCCCGTCCAAGCGACCGTGCCTCGCTCGCGCCAGCATGTTGGCGTGCATGCTGGTCTTGAGCATTCCGAGACCCACCAGCTCGATCTTGGTCCAGCAAACGTATGGTACCGTGAGTACCATGACGCTGCCGGTCCCGCGCCTCTTGAGATGGGCGCGGTGCATGCACGGACGCCGAGGTCTTGGAGTGCGCCCGGTCGTTGTGGGAGCCGGCTACGCCGCCGATGGGCAGCGCAGCCTTGTCCTTGGACCTGGCAGCACCATGAGCTCCCTCGTCGACGCCCGTTCTTCCGCCGGCGTCTACCCCACCAGCCGTTTGCTCCGGCGGTGGTGGGTTCGGCGCGCACGGAGCAGCTGCCTCCGAAGCCTTCTTCTTCGGCGGCATGTTGATGAAGACGATGAAGATCTAGCTTGTGTGAACGCTGGATCAGGTTCACACAACCTCGACGCCCCCTACCTGGCGCGCCAAAGATGTCGGGGAAACTGATCCACGAGCACCTATGGGGACCGGCGGACCGAGCCCCTTTCGGTTCGGCGGGGGCGGAGATCGCACGAAGAGCAGATCGAGGCGAAGCACACGAGCAGCTTACCCAGGTTCGGGCCGCACGGATGCGTAAAACCCTACTCCTGCTTTGTGGTTTGTATTGAGTTCTTGCTAGGGAGCGCTAAGTGCTACAGTACACACCAGCGGCTAGCGAGACCAAGCGTGAGAGTTCTTCTGCGCCCCCCCCCCTTACGTTGCGCATGAGCCTCCTTTTATATGCTCAAGGGGTCACCGACAGGTGGCAACGTAGACAAGGGTAAAAATGGAAAGGTGTTGTAGTTGGTACAACTACCCGTACAGTGTATCATACCTAACCCTGACGGCAGGGGACAAGGGCATTAAATGCCCGTCTGCGTCGCCCAAATAGTGCAAAAAGGGACCGTCAGGGGCGCCACCGCTAGCCACGATGGCAATCTTGTCAGCACCGCTTGCCACCGCGCACCGCTGGCTGCACAGCCTCCCGCCACGTACGCCTGGAAGGGTCCTAGAGCGACACGTTGGTGGATGCGCTGGAGCGTGGGTACAGAGTAGCAGCTTGCCGCGGCAAACGCCTTGCCGCGATCGTTGTCTTGTCGCGTCCGGGAGCTTGCCGCTCACCGGGCCTTGCCGGGACGCGTGGCGCGTCGCGGCAAGTTCCTTGAGATGCCTTGGTTGGCCTTCCGGGCAAGCTCCTCTCGCCGGGGTCTCGTGCCTTGAGTGGCCTTCCCGGGAAGCTCCTCTTGCCGGGGCCTTGTCTTCTTGGCTCGAATACTTTGTTCTTGAATGGCTCCAAAGGAACCACGGAGGACCTTGGCGGTCACCCGGCAAGCCTTGCCGCGGGGTGCTGCGACTGCCCGTGCACAAGTTCGGGATACTAGGGTACCCCTACTCTAGTACACCGACAGAGGTGGTTGTGGAGAAGACAAAAAGGAGGAAGATAGTCTCACATCAACTAGGCGTATCAACGGGCTATGGAGATGCCCATCAATAGATATCAATGTGAGTGAGTAGGGATTGCCATGCAACGGATGCACTAGAGCTAAGTATGTATGAAAGCTCAACAAAAGAAAGTAGTGGGTGTGTATCCAACTTGCTTGCTCACGAAGACCTAGGGCATTTGAGGAAGCCCATGGTTGGAATATACAAACCAAGTTCTATAATGAAAATTCCCACTAGTATATGAAAGTGACTAAACATGAGACTCTCTATTATGAAGAACATGGTGCTACTTTGAAGCACAAGTGTGGAAAAAGATAGTAGCAATTATCCCTTCTCTTTTTCTCTCATTTTTTTTCGAGGGGCTTTCTCTCTTTTTTTATTAGCCCCTCTCTATTGTTTTGGGCCATCTCTTTTTTTATTGGCCTTTCCTCACATGGGACAATGCTTTAATAATGATGATCATCACACTTTTATTACAACTCGAAATTACAACTCGATACTACAACAAGTATGACTCTACATGAATGCATTCGGCGATGTACCGGGATGTGCAATGAATCAAGAGTGACATGTATGAAAAATTATGCATGGTGGCTTTGCCACAAATACGATGTCAACTACATGATCATGCATGGCAATATGACAATATGAACGGAACAGTGGAAAGTTGCATGGCAATATATCTCGAATGGCTATGGAAATGCCATGATAGGTAGGTATGGTGGCCGTTTTGAGGAATAATATGGTGGCTGTTTTGCGGAAGGATATATAGTGGGTTTATGGTACCGGCGAAAGTTGCGCGGTACAAGAGAGGCTAGCAATGGTGGAAGGGTGATTGTGCGTATAATCCATGGACTCAACATTAGTCATAAGAACTCATATATTTATTGCAAGAATCTACGAGTCATCAAAACAAAGCAATCAACGCATGCTCCTAGGGGGGAGGTTGGTACGAGTTAACCATCGCGTGCCCCCGACCTCCACACAAAGGTTGGCACTCTAGAAATACCTCATGCTCTAACTTCGTCACATAGCGGTTCACCATACGTGCATGATCCGGGAATCACTAACCTTAACACAAGTATTTCTCAATTTAATAATAACTCGACTAGCATGACTCTAATATCACTATCCTCATATCTCAAAACAATTATCAAGCATCCAACATCTCATCATATTCAATGCACTTAGTGTGAAATTTTTTACTACATTGAAATTGGATGTCTATCATGTGAAGACTAGTTTTATTAGCCTAAACACATTACCATGCTGTTTTAATAGACTCTCAAATAGATATAAGTGAAGCATGAGAGTTCAACAATTTCTACAAAATATGACCACCACCGTGCTCTAAAAGACGTAAGTGAAGCACTAGAGCAAAAACTATTCAACTCAAAAGATATAAGTGAAGCACATAGAGTGTTCTAACAATTCCTAGGCCATATTTAACTCTCTCAAATAGGTGTGTCCAGCAAGGATGATTATGACAAACTAACAAGCAAAGACTCAAATTATACAAGACGCTCCAAGCAAAACACATATCATGTGGTGAATAAAAACATAGCTCCAAGTATAGTTACCGATGGATGAAGACGAAAGAGGGGATGCCTTCCCGGGGCATCCCCAAGATTAGGATTTTGATTATACTTGAATTCCTTGGGTGCCATGGGCATCCCCAAGCTTAGGCCTTTGCTACTTTGTTCCATAGTCCATTAAAGCAATACTCAAAACTCGAAAACTTCACAACACAAAACTTAGACAAAAATTCTCGTGAGCTCCGTTAGTATAAGAAAGCAAACTACTACTCAAAGGTACTGCAATGAATTCATTATTTGTTTATATTTGGTGTTAAACCTACTGTATTCCAACTTCTCTATGGTTCATACCTCCAAATATTACTCATAGAAGCATTGAAATAAGCAAACAACACACGAAAAACAGAATCTATCAAAAACAGAACAGTCGGTAGTAATCTGCAGGTTTCACATACTTATGTAACTCCAAAAAATTCAAACTAAATTGTTAAATTTGAGTAATTTGTCTATTAATCATTTGCAAAAAGAATCAACTAAATAACATGCTCCAGTAAAATCTGACGACCATTCTAGTGAGCGCTAATGATTCTGTTTTTCACAACAAGATCACATAAACTTCACACACATCTTCCCAAAGGTTCTACTTGGCACAAACACTAAACAAAACATGAAAACACATCTAATCAGATGCTAGATGCAATATTTATTCACTAACAGCAACAAAAACAAAAAATATAAAATTGGGTTGCCTCCCAACAAGCGCTATCGTTTTATGCCGCTAGCTAGGCACGATACAAGATAGATCTAGGTATCGCCATCTTTGGAAGGCAATTCTTTGATTAAGCACTTATGATTCTTAGGAACTTCTTTGTCCCTATTAATAATCAAACTATTCGGCAAGAAATCAAGAAATTCTAAAGTGTCAAAAGGGTCTCTTGCAAAAGTAAGAAAATTAGGGTGAACACTTGTGGATTTGAGATCCACAATTCTAGATGTTTCACCCTTGTCTTTAGGGATGTACATGAACTTGGAATATTTAGTGGTAGAGCTATTTGGAGTAGTTTTTATAGTGGAAATAGGAGAACCCACATTAGTGATAACATCCTCAAGCTTATTGATTCTAGTAGAATCCTGATCTAGCTTTTCTTTAACTATGGGCTCCTTCTCCTTAAGATTTTTCAGAACAACTCCTACCTTAGATCCATATTGGGTGATTTCATTATCGATTTTTCTATCCAAGTTCTCTACCAGTTCTACCGTAGCAACTTTGTTTTCAATGATTTCTAACCTTTGCATAACATGCTCCAAAGTTAAAACGGTCCCATTAACCATAAGAGGTGGTGAGCCAAATAATTCAGTCATAGTATTATAAGAATCAAAGGTGTGGCTACCCAAGAAATTCCCTCCGGTAATGGTATCTAAGATAAATCTATTCCACGGAGTTATGCCAACATAAAAATTGCGAAGAAGCACGGAAGTGGAAAGCTTCCTATTGGATCTATTTTGAGCATTGCAAATTCTATACCAGACATCTTTTAAATTTTCTTCCTCCCTTTGTTTAAAGTGGAGGACCTCACTCTCGGGAGTGTTGATAATGATAGGTGTGCTAGACATGATGACAAGCATGCAAGCAGCACACAAGCAAACAAGAAGCAAGCGAATGATAAACACACGGCAGAAGAAAGGCAAATAAAACGGCAAAGGTGAAGTCGGGGAGAGGAAAACGAGAGGCAAATAAATTTAATGCGAAGGATAAGGGTTTGTGATAGGTACTTGGTATATGACTTTTGCGTAAGCCTCCCCGGCAACGGCGCCAGAAATTCTTCTTGCTACTTCTCGAGCTTGCGTTGTATTCCCTCGAAGAGGAAAGAGAGATGCAGCACAGTAGCGTAAGTATTTCCCTCAGTTTTTGAGAACCAAGGTATCAATCCAGTAGGAGAGCACGCACGAGTCCCTTGCACCTGCACAAACAAATAAGAACTTTGCAGCCAACGAGATAAGGGGTTGTCAATCCCTTTACGGCCACTTACGAAAGTGAGATCTGATAGAGATGATAATTTATATTTTTGGTATTTTTGGTTTATAAGAACAGGAAATAAAAGAGATAAAAGTAAAGTAGATGTAGATTGATATGTTGAGAATAGACCCGGGGGCCATAGTGTTCTCTAGTGGCTTCTATCATGATAGCGATATTCTACGGCGGGTAAACAAATTACTGTCGAGCAATTGATAGAAAATCGAATAATTATGAGACTATCTAGGTATGATCATTGTATATAGGCATCACGTCCGAGACAAGTAGACCGAAACGATTCTGCATCTACTACTATTACTCCACACATCGACTGCTATCCAGCATGCATCTAGTGTATTGAGTTCATAAGAACAGAGTAACACCTTAAGCAAGATGACATGATGTAGAGGGATATACTCAAGCAATATGATATAAACCCCATCTTTTTATCCTCGATGGCAACAATACAATACGTGCCTTGCTGCCCCTACTGTCACTGGGAAAGGACACCGCAAGATTGAACCCAAAACCAAGCACCTCTCCCATTGCAAGAACTATAGATCTAGTAGGCCAAACCAAACCAATAATTCGAAGAGACTTGCAAGGATATTATGAGCACACATAAAAAGTTCGGAGAAGAACCAAATATTTCTCATAGATAATCTTGATCATAAACCCACAATTCATCGGATCTCGACAAACACACCGCAAAAAGAGATTACATTGAATAGATCTCCTCGAAGACCGAGGAGAACTTTGTATTGAGATCCAGATAGAGTGAAGAAGCCATCTAGATACTAGCTGTGGACCCGAAGGTCTGTGGTAAACTACTCACAACTCATGGTGAGGGCGATGATGATGATGATGAAGAACTCCGTGATGGATCCCCCTCCGGTGGAGCTCCGGAACAGGCTCCAAGATGGGATCTCACGGGAACAGAAGGTTACGACGGTGGAATTAGGGGTTTCTCTCTGTTATCGAAGGTTTCGGGGTACGTAGACTTATATAGGAGGAAGGAGGACACCGAGGGGTGCTCCAGGGGCCCACGAGGCACGGGGCGCGCCCTGGGAAGGGGGGCGCGCCCCCCACCCTCGTGGACACCTGAGGCTCCCCTGACGTGGTTCTCAAGTCCCCTGTGCGTGATTTTCTCCAAAAATATCTCTCGCGAAGGTTTCATTCCGTTTGGACTCCGTTTGATATTCTTTTTCTGCAAAACCCTGAAACAGGCAAAAAACAGTAATCTGGACTGGGCCTTTAGGTTAGTAGGTTAGTCCCAAAAATTATATAAAAGTGTATGATAAAGCCCATTAAACATCCAGGACTTCATAAATAATAGCATGGAACAATCAAAAATTATAGATACCTTGGAAACATATCAGCCTTCCGGCTGGCCCACGAGACAAGGGGGCGCGCCCCCCACCCACGTGGACAGCCGGTGACCCCCCTAACATATCTCTTTCACGAGATATTTTTTATATTTTGTGAAACGGAGTTTTGTTGAGTTTCGGGGCTTTTGGAATTGTGCAGAATAGGCTTCCAGAGTTTGCTCCTTTTCCAGCCCAGAATTCCAGCTGCCGGCATTCTCCCTCTTCATGTAAACCTTGTGAAATAAGAGAGAAAAGGCATAAGTATTATGACAAAACAAGTAATAACATCCCATAATGCAATAAATATCAACATATAAGCATGATGCAAAATGGACGTATCAGATACCTCATATGATTACATAGCCTCCATTTCATAAAATGTGTACCCGTTGAATTCATATATATGAATATTACATATATTACTTCATAATAGAACCTTAAATCATCCAAGACTAATGATTATGAATGCAGGAGTAACAATGGTGCATGTACATGATAGCTACATTGGTTGTTTGAAGAAACATCACTTTAACTTTGGCATGCACAACTAAAAAGGTTTATTTAAATAGAAAAAAAATGTGATATGTGAGTGTCCAATCTTTATACCGTTGAATCGATAGTGTACCTTTGGCCACGATAAGAAATAGATATTGATTTATGTTCAAGCGATGTACGTCCACGATCGCTAGATAGTGATACGTGAATGAATTGTGCAATCTCTCTCACACGCATACATATCTCATTTCCCTTTGGGCATCGGAATCACACACGCGCACTTCGTGTATTTCTCTCCCTCCGTCAAGGTTAGAATTTGTCTTTCTACCCTGTCCTACAAGTCTCTCACAAAGAAACACACACGCTCTCTCTGTCGGACACGCCCACCCCTTTAATTCCGCCCACCCACAGCCACTATTGTCTCAAAGTATAATAATGTCTCTCACACATATGCCTAAGGTTAACTCGAGTTCCGGAACCATATGAATACATACAGTGGGATTCCAACAGAACACCTTTTGTTTTGAGATTTCGCTCTCTCTCTCTCTCTCTCTCACACACACACACACACACACGCGCGCGCGCACACACACATTATTTCTCGCTTCATTTTTTCGGCACTTGCATGCACACAATTTTGTTTATCCTCGTGATGCTTTAAGTATGCCTTGCACAAATGCTATCTACCTGTCCCTTAATATAGCTACATATGTGTCACACAAACTCCTTCTCCCTACTAGCAAGATGCCCATGCATTGCATCGAACATCAAGATGCATTTGTATGAGTAGTTTATCTTGTGGGAGAAAAGGATGAACGAGGGAATGCCTTATTTGCAAATGCAGAGAGGGGTGTGGGATTTTTTTTTGCAAAATTGCCACAGTTTCCTTCCTATCCGTCGGGTATAAAATGGATGGCCTATATTGCAGGATGGCAGGAACACCATCATCACCAACTCTGTTTTTTTATAAGAGTAGGGATATGTAAGTGTCACAGCCCCCC